>OW204031.1:24831436-25537832 GCA_934048045.1 Polygonum aviculare
TGCCTGAGCCACGAGGGGCTGCAGGTGAACGGCAGGGTGCATAAGCCGATCCTGAAGGAGCGGTTCAAGAGCTTCAACCAGATGCTGGACGAGATCCATAAAGCGCAGAGCGCGTGGGTGGTCAGCGACGAGCAGTTGCGGTCGGAGCTTAGGGTTTCGGTGTCGTCGGTCATGATTCCGGCGTACAGGTCGTTCGTGGCCAGGTTCGGGCAGTACTTTACTCCCGGGAGGCAGGTGGGGAAGTACATCAAGTACCAGCCGGAGGACGTTGAGTCCACCATTGAAGAGTTGTTTGATGGAAACCCTAATTCGGTGGGGAAGACCAAGAAGTGAACTTCTTCTGGTCCTTCGACGTGCGCGCGCTCTTCTTTTATTTTTGTTTTGTTTTTTATTTTGATGAATTTATCTATGTAAAAATACTTTATATATGTAGATTAATTAATATTTTTCTGATCGATGTCATTTTTCCGATTTTTTTTCCTGAATTATAACGCCAGTTGCCACACTATGCAATAATGTAGAGATTATGGGTAGAGAGACTAGATGATCAACATGCAATATTTATAAGTCGATTTCATGAATCTATCAAAGCATGAAATTTTATCTTGTTTAAGCTCGAATCTAAGCGGATCAGCCTAATTGATAAGTGAAGAGTCTCTTTGAGAGTGTTGGTGTGCTATCAACACCACATTACAAAACAAATGTAAGTGACATAGGTGTGTAGTAGAAGTCAAGAGTATTTTGTTGGGTAGACGTTAGAAATCAAGAGTTGATGACTCCAACCCCTAATTTTTAAATGAGAAGCCAAACAAAAGAGACCCACGTCGAAATGAAGGACCCCATCGTAAAGACTGAGTGGTCGATAGAACGAATATCTTACTCAAAGAGACCTCTGCTAGGTTTGAATCGCTATTCTTTCATTAACTCGGAGGTCATTAGAGAATCACACCGCAATATTTGCCACTCGTCTCACATGTTAAGGGAAAGGGAAAGGAGAAGAAGTGCTCGTCGCGTGGAAGCACCAACATGCAATCACCATGTTAAAAGTCAGCCTCTACGAGTCTTGTTCTTGATCGATAATATGGCCAAGAATGTAATGCCTTGCGCCCTTGCAGCATTCTTATAAACTCTTCTTGGATGTTCTTTATTGCATGGATAACCAATAATGCCTTGTTATTAGACGTGTGGGTCGCCCAGATACAAGCCCGGTGGGTTCCATCCTAAAACCAATTGGCAATAGGAGGAGTAACCCACCGTCTTATATACTAGGCAAGTTTGTGACCCAACTTCCGATGTGCAAGGCAACCTTCCAAGAACAGCCTGTGCATGTAACATTCACATGTGTTGTTGTGATTGATAATTGCTACATAAGCGTCAGATTAACCAGTCCATTAGCTGTGCATTTGGAATTATTCGGTTTAAGTACGTGTTGACGAGGTGTAATTAGCACTTGTGTGACCCTTGCCAAGCTTTGTTCTATGGACTATCCAGCTGTCTGGTTTGAAGGGGCAAACACACATATGACACATCTAATAACATGTTCTTGACACAAAGTATATGTATAAATATACTTGGCTTCTTAGCCAGGATTTTTAGTACTCCCTCCGTCCCATTGAGTTTGTCTCATAGGACAAATTTTACGGTTTTTAAGGAAGTGATAAAGTAGGTATTGAGATATGGGAAAGTGGGTAAAAGTTGAAATTGAATGAGGGTAATTTTGTAATTTTATATGTGTAAAAAGTTGAAAAGAGATAAAGTAGAAGGAAAATATTCTGGGTGTAAAAAGTGAGTTTGAATAAGGGTAATATTGTAAGAAATTATTGATATAAAAGGAAAGAGGACAAACTTAAAGGGACGCCTAAAATAAAAACGAGACAAACTCAATGGGACGGAGGGAGTACTACACAAAACAAATACTGTAATATATTACCCAACCCACAAAGGCACAAACAATCATTCCTCATCAAAAAATACCTACTACCAAAAAAAAATCTAAGATGAAATAATTGATTCACTTTTCTTAATACTTTTTTAAAATGTTCTTTATGTTATAGGCTAATTTAGGTTTAATCTTCGAGGTAATTGTTTTTTTTCAATGAAAATCGAGGTAAAGTTGATACAAAGTTACAAACTAAAAATTGCTGAATTTTGATACAAACTAAAAATTGCTATTACTCCACTTTTTTTTTTTTTAAATGTTTCGGAGTAAAGTAAATTAATTATTGAGAGGAGTTTTTTCAGTAAACAGAGACAAGAAAAAGTGGGCAGCAGGAGAGTTCACCTTTGTAAATCGGCTTGACTCTTTCTTCCCGTTACGCGTCTTTCCAATACAGCAATACAAACCCCCTTTCTCTCTCCAACACAAACAGCACATTGGATCCACTCAATCCCTTAATTCAAGAGGGCTTGGGGTTGAATTGGCAAGAAGATTGCACGAATTTGGTAGAAAAAATCTGGATTCTCTGAAGAGTGGAGTCGACAGCAATCAACCCTAAAATCCACGCCTTTTTCCGCTCCGCTGTTCTTCTACTGTGGAATCTAAAATCTAGCCACCACAATCCACGCAAAAGAGCTGGGGGTTTCTTCGGTCCGCTACAGATCCGGAAAGTTTATAATCTTCTTTTGAGTGTTGAGTTCGAATTGCAATCCAGCTAATTCACCATGAACAACCTACTATCGGTACTCTTCTAATCACTTTATCCTCTCTTTCTCTCTCCTTTTTGCTGTTGTTGTTGTAACAGTTGCATTGCCGTTCTTTGTAGCTTGAGTTGATCTATGTTCATCTGATCTGGAGATTTTGGTTGCTTGCACTTTGTATCTATCTGATTTTGCGTGAATTGCTGTTCGTTTTTTTCCCCTGATTTGGATGCTTGATTGTCGTTGACGTTTTGATGCACATCACATCGGATCTGGATGACAGGGACTTGTGCATTACGTGCTTTGTGAATTAATCGTTTGTCTCATAGTTCAATTCTTCTCTTGAACGTTCTTGTCTGGCTATGTCCACATGTAATTATCTAAAATGCAATAATTGCTCAAGTGTCTCCCTCCTTTTATGGTTCATGGTACCTACCTGTAAAAGGTGGCTCCAGTGTAGCTATCTCTTAATTCTGAAGGTTGGAGGTACATGTCATGACAAGTGCCTGTACTGGTTTCTAATTATGGATGAAGTTTTATTGGGGTCTAGATGCTGCTGATGTTTTTGTTTTGTAAGTGTTGGAAGAGATAGTTTGGTGTTGAGTGTATGTTATTTGTGCTATGCTGGTAAATTTTGTGCAGTTGGACACATTATTACTCTATTTGAAGACGATAAAATGTTACAGGAATCTTTCGAGATCAATCGTAATCAATCTTCAAGAAGTGGCGACATTGAGCTAGGAAATGCTGCCCATTCAGGAGAACTGGCTTTGGAAGGTTTCTTTAAAAAGGTACATTGTTGTTGCTATGTCATCTATGATTGCCAGCTAAAAAATAAATATTGTCATCGTCATTTTGTTCTTATATGTGCATGGTTTTTTTTGCTAACTATGTTGCATATATGGTCTGTGAGTTAAGTTTCGTATTGTTACTAACTTCAGGTTCAAGACATTGATAAGCAATATGATAAGCTAAGTACGCTACTGAGAAAGCTCCAGGTATGAATATCGCTTGTTTTTCATTTAGTTAACTAGGACATGTACTAGCTCTAGACTTTTGTTTAATAGTACAGAGTGACCTCTCCTAGCTGTCTTTTCTTCATAGCCAGGAGTAAAACTTATTCTTCTTTGAGTTGATCTTGAAACTTGTACATCCAGGATGCACAAGAGGAGTCAAAGTCTGTTACTAAGGCTAGTGCTATGAAAGGTCCTTCTTCAATTTGCTATGTTTTTTACATGCCTATTGAATGCATCTTGAATTAACCTTGAAGAGACTTTGTGAAAGAAACATGTGACTGCTAATAAGTTTATACATGCATGCTAGACTATTACTATGCAGTCTGCATGCATTCCTGCATTAACTATACTATGCTAATTTAATGATGGAAAACCTGCATTCTGCAGCTATCAAGCAGCGCATGCAAAAAGATGTGGATGAAGTCCAGAAAATTGCACGTGCAATAAAATCAAAAATTGAAGACCTTGACAAAGATGTATGGCTGTTTCTCAATATTCTAACCTTATAACTCTATGTCTAGAGTGAACTATTAACTAGTTGTTCTATTTGTACCAGAATTTTGCAAGCAGGCAAAAGCCAGGGTGTGGAAAAGGAACAGCTGTTGATCGCTCCAGGAGTTCAACCACTCTGTAAGTTGTTGTGAATTACCTGTTACATTTCATTTTGTCATCAGTTTCCTTGACTCATCTTTAAGAGCACAATCAAGTAATTGTTTGGTTTAATGTGAATACAAATCTAAATTAGTAATGTGATCATTGCAGGGCATTGAAGAAGAAGTTTAAAGACAAGATGGGAGAATTTCAGACTCTGCGTGAAAATATTCATCAGGAGTATCGTGAAGTGGTGGAAAGACGGGTTTATACAGGTTTGTCTCATTGCTTCTTTGGTGGCAATAGTATAACTATTGACAGTATTTACTAATTACCATTTTATTGGTTTCTGTCATTTTGCAGTGACGGGGAAACATGCCGATGAAGAAGTAAGTTTTGATAAGTTATATAATTGTTTTTGAGTTCTTATAGTTTCTGTATATATTTTGTGCAGTTTCTCATGTGTGGATCTCATTTATGGACAGACAATTGATCAGTTAATCGAGACTGGTGACAGTGAGCAGATATTTCAGAAAGCAATCCAGGAACAAGGGCGAGGCCAGGTTTGTCACCTCTCCAAATGCCTCAATTTCTGCATTCCACTTTAAGAAAAACCATCAAGTGACAAAAATGAAACTGAAATTCGATATCTTGTCGGTGGCGGCTTTCTTAAATGGGCACAGGAACACAGGTAGAATGTTAAAATCCCTTTTGCGATATCTGATCTCTAATCAAGATATTTTGGTCACAGATAATGGATACAGTGTCAGAAATACATGAGCGCCATGACGCAGTCAGAGAAGTAGAGAGGAAACTCCTTGAGCTACAACAGGTATGTTTTCATTGGATAATGGGAAATTTTCAAGGGAGCTTTTGTAATTTATCAAGCTGTAGTTGGAGGACGTTTTTCTTAGAGGCCACAACCAGCTTGCTAGCATGGGGAGAAAAGTTTGACCTAACCTGCTAACCATATTCTCAATGAGTCCCATGACCAGCAGAATGCTTGTCCTGTATAATTGAAAAAAAAAATGAAAGAGAGAGCACATCGCTGGGTTCTTTGTGCTGCACTATCACATTTGGTTTGTCCTGCATTGCTTGGCCCATACCATCCTACCATGTGGCAAAGATAAAAGTAGCATTTTTGCACTAGCAGTTAGGAGAGTGTGTGCGGTCATTGAGTACTCTGTGCATTATTGTTTCATGTTTTGATGACCTTGTGCTGCAGATATTCATGGATATGGCAGTTTTGGTGGATGCACAAGGAGATATGCTTGACAACATCGAGTCTCAGGTAATGCCCATTTCTTCTAGACCATATTTTTTCTTTCACAACTTGAAACTGTTCATGATGGGATAAGAAGCAGTGCAAGTTCAGAGTCTTAACTAATCCAGGCCCCATATTTGTGGTAGTAGCAATGATATTATGTCTCCATTTACTACTACTTGTTTCTTTAATAATTGGGTTTGGTGAGATGAAATACAAATTCTATTATCACAAACTGCATTCATTCTGGTACACTGTTTTCCAGTTTGAGCAAAATACAAAATCAGGCGGCTCTTTAGCTTGAATTAAGGAATGTTATGCCCATAAAAGTGTATAATATGTTACTATTTTGTTTAGCTGGTGATTAGCATGCTATAATATTTGATATTGTACAACTAGTTCATTTTCATTCTCTCTATTTGTTTAACAGTTTCTTTCGACACTTCCCTAGTAAATTTATGATACTAAATGAGCCATTACCGCGGAATATGGTTTTCCTGGTATAGATGATCTGATAAATGGAGCTATAACACATTGCAGGTGTCCAGTGCAGTAGACCATGTCCAATCAGGAAATACAGCTCTCCAGAGAGCAAAGAGCCTACAAAAAAACTCGAGGAAGTGGATGTGTATTGCCATTATAATCCTCCTCATCATTGTCGCTGTCGTTGTTGTGGGCGTGTTGAAGCCATGGCAAAAGGGAGGTGCATAGTTTGTTGCTACACCCCTCAGAAATGCAATGTATACATACAACAAGTTGCCACCTAAAACTGCTTCCTGTGAATTCGCTGTGATTGTGTCTTATCTTCTCTACCCCTCTTTTTGAGATTGGTCCATATGTATTATTCTTCCTTTTGAGCTGAAGTGAACCCATGACCATTGACAAGCCTTCTGATATTTTTTTGTTCATTCGGATATTCAAATTATGAAACGTAAGAGCCAGATCAAACTTTGCTGCATTGGCTAAATTTGGTGTTTGATTCGGGCTTCTGAACATTATGTTACAGTGACTGACTTCTTTCTTGAAAATTATGTTTTCTGGTACGGAATATGCAAGTACTGTTGCCGGCTATATCACTACCTCTTGATTTGTAAGTTAGCCAATGAATTTACCTTTGTGTACGATTGAAAAACTCTGCCAAATACAATTTTCAAATATATAGATTATACATGAACACTTTTGGCGTATATATATGATAAACGAGTACAAATATTGGCAGGGTTTAGAGAAACCCTCATATGCCTATTTTCATTCTTTGTAACGCAACACAATACACTCGTATAAAAAGAGCATCCTTATACTGCCAGAAAATTTCCACAATCTCTGCAGAAAATGGTTACCGAGCTCTATCTTGCCTTTGGTTAGCGTAAAACTGACAAAATAAACCTATCTTCATGATATAAATTGGTTCAAGAACCTAGAGTTTATTTTAAAAATCGTTCCCAACAGACAGCAAATGCAACATGAACAAAATACACAGATGGAACAAAGAGACGTCCCTAACACACCGACTCTTGTAACAAAAATACTCGCGTTTTTCTAGCAAATTCAAAGCAATGCTTCATATAAAAAAAAAAACTTAGATCCTGCAAACAAGTAGATCACCTGACCTGCGTTGGAGAGCAGAGCAAACCAGAAGCATCAGCCCCAACTACCGAAAGCTCGCAAACATTACACAACTCGCCCTCCTGATTGGGCACGAAATGTGAACTGCAGTACGGGCACAAAACGTTCTTCTGGCCTCGGTAAATTGGCACGTATGTGGAACCGCACACCACAAACGGGTTTCTGAAATCATAATTCAGTTGAGCTGCATCAACCAAATTCTTCTCTGCACTCTGCAGAACTTGCCTAGCAGTCCTTGCTTGATTCTCAATTGTAGGGTTCGTCTCAAGAAGCCGTCTTGCAAAATTTGCAGCAGTGCTGAGATTCCTCGCCTTATAGGAGACAGTCATAGCGTTCAGTAAAGCAAGCCTCAGGTGCGGCATTTGAAGATTGCAGTGAGTGAAATAAGCTGCAAGTTCCTGCTGACGAACTGGGTTATCATTAGTCTCTCTCCTCCTCAGCTCCATTTTGAGACCTAACACGTACTCTTTTACAATGATTATTAATTCCTTCACCTCATCAACTTCTCTTCTGGATTCTACAACTATGAGAGGGATGGTGTGAAGAATAGACAGAAAGAGACGAAGTGCTTCTACAAATTTCCCAGCAGTTGTGGCTTTGTATCCAGCCTTTAGCTTCTCTTCCAACTGGGAGAAGTTGTAGATAAGAGCAGGTGGGCCCCTCACATTAGGGTTAGAATTTTCACTCCATCCCCTTTCTACACCAGATGATATCACAGGGGTCGATGAAAACGCCTTCATGTAGCTGTGACTACCAGAACTGAGATCAATAAACATATTCCTCAAAGGAGTGAAATTTCGAATTCCCAGTTGCCTATGTAGTAGTCTCATTGCAGTGTCAAAATTTCCAGCAGCTACATGTTCTGCAGCAAGAGATGATTTCTGGGTCCAGATTTGGCTCACAGGCATCCCAGGAGTTGGAACCACAAAAGCCGAAGAACGACCGGCTGAAGCCTTTGGTGTAGTTTCATCAACTGGCAGATCCAAATCCTCAAGACCCCAGCCTCCCTCTTCCTCATTATCATCATTTTCATCATGCCCCATATCTGAAACATTGTCCCCTTCTTGAATATATTCATTAGCATCAACCATGTCAATCTCTTCAGCCCAATCACCCTCAGCACCTTCTTCTTCCTCACCAACATCTCCATTGGCCATATTACCCAGTCCTCCTTCAAAGATTCCCTTCATTACTCTTAGCAGAGGCCAATCACCCCCACGTAGAATAGGTGTGGGGGGAATCAACAAGGAAGGCACTTTTCCTTCTGGCAAGGAAGGAACATATCCCAGCTCATCAGCTATCCTCTCAGCAATATCATGAAGACCATGGACAGAAGCAGTAACATAAGCAAGAGGCAAATGACCAGAATTCTCCAAGATCTTAACTCGCTCACGAATGTCGCCAAGATAGAGAGCATTGTGGAACTGACCCATGATGTCATTCTTGACCTCAGCTATTTTCAGCATTTTGGAAAGCTTGTCCATATTCCCAGTTATAAGATACAGAAACGAGAGCCTCTCGAGATTCTTTGTCCTCTGATAAGCATACTCAACAATTCCAGAATTGCCTTGACGGAGAGCCTCCAGGCCTAATCTGTACCAGTGCTCTTTCTCGTCTATCTCCTTTGCTGAAGCAACTGCTATCTGAATATTCCCACTTTCGAGTGCCAAATTAAAACGAGTCCTCTCATCTTTCACAAAATGCAAAGCCACTTCTGGGAAGCCCTTCTGCTGCAGATAAGCAATCATTGCCTGCCCTACAAGCGGAGAGCTTCTGATCATACTCATAACATGGTCATATCTTTTCTGCAACAAAGACAGCTTGAATATATATTCAGTGGCATCAACAGCTATGGCTTTGCTTTTCCCATCTCGATTCAAGCAAAATATTGTATTCCCTGACACCTTTGTAATGTAAATTGGAACATCGAGTGTTCTAATTATGCCACTATCCCCATTTGGAAGACAATATTTAATGTGATTCAGGGTTGCATAGATGAAAACCCCATTTTCATCCCAAGCTCCACTCTTAACACGAATTGTCTCATGAATTGTGCACTGATGCACAAGGTTCTTGTTTGCGATCACTATGACATGTTTGCTGAGCAAGGCGACTTTTTCCATGTCCTTTGACCACACAATATATTTAACAGCAGGTGCTTGAAGCTCCCCAAGAACTGTTCTTTGCTGAAGATCAAATATAACAACTTTATCGTCTGCTTTACATAGCAAATTACCTGTTCCAGCGTAGAAAATTGCATCAACAACAACGGGTAACGCAGTCTTTTTGACAACTTCATTCTTTAGGTTTTTTACCAACACTTGATTGCTAGCCTTGTCAAGTACTGCAAACCTATTACGAGCTACAAATACAGCTGAAGCTCCTGCACCCTTCTTGGCTTCTTGGAGCGCATCACCTCTACCAAAGCTATCTTTAGGTATGACATAGAGCTCATAAGATCCACCATCAATATCAGAACATATAAGAACAGCATTCTCTGTAGGACTATATGACAATGTTCGAGGACCCTGATTCAAGGTGGTGGAACCAGGCCGACGAATTGGAATCACTTGGGTGTCCTTTTGAGTAGAAAATTCGAAAAAACGCAAGAACCTGTCTTTAGTATAAAACATAGCATCACCGCTCACAGAAAAAGCAGGTCGTTCTCTCTCCAACTTAAATACAAGCATCCCACTATCATGGCCAGCTGCAAAAAGATTCATTTCTGGATGAGCAGCAAGAATCCAAAATCGATCATGCTCTCGCCGGAATGTCTGGATACCAGTTCGCTTGGTTACGTCCCAAATACGAATACTTTTATCTTCTGAATTGGAAATAATGATATCCTGCTTCGCATGAAACATAACACATGAAACATTGTTCATGTGTCCTCTAAAGGCATCCACCTCCCAAGCCTTTGTATCTGAAAGAAAGAGTCATTCTTGTCAGAGCACATATGTATAATAGTTTGTAATATAATCTAAGAGCATATAGCACATTAAACTTCAAGTTTGTAAGAGCAATAACACAAGTTTAAATCCACTGACTGAAGTAGTTTGTTTTAATCATGATTTTAAAATAGATTATTAATAACATTCGATTCCTACTTAACAATATAAGCTGTAAAGTTGTTGGAAAGCTGTTCATATGATTAAGACATTTATGTCCACTTCTGGCAATTCCTCCTAATAATATATGTTAACTCTGCACACTAGAGAGAAATAATATGTAAGAGAATGTTCAAAATGCGAGATTGTAAAAAGAAAAAAAAAAAATCAGTTGTAAAAAAGGGTTGTGGTTTTAATTTACCATTCATTCGCCACAGTTTAACCTGGCGGTCATCAGCCCCAGACACAATGAGTGGAAGATTTGGATGGAATGCAGCCCAATTCACTCCTCTATCATGTCCTTCCAGGACATATTTGACAACAACATCAATTCCTCCAAACAGGTCACTGTTCATCTGACTCAAGCGCAGAATGTCATCACCAGGGGATGCTGTGTTTTTCTTAAGTGCCCCAATATCCCAAACACGAATAGTTTGATCAAGAGATGCTGACACGACAAGATCATCTTTGGGGTGGAATAAAGCACACATGACATAATGGTTATGACCTGTCAAGACTGAAATGCATGTCCGTGACTGCCAGTTCCATATGCGAATAGTCTGGTCATCACTAGCACTCACGATCCAAGGATTCTCATGATGAAACTGCACTGTACGGATATAATCCAGGTGTCCAAGAAGTGTAAATAAGCACCTATGCAGTTTGTAGTTCCAAACTTTAATTTTATAGTCATCCCCTGACAGATTGACAAGAAGAAACGTTTAGAAAATGACTCATGACAATAGACAAGTATACAGTAGCTGATTGGCCAATTTGGCCAACATGATACCCTCGACTATACCTATAGAATCGTATTCAACTTGGACCACAAAGGAGCTAAGCATATTGGTATAGTATAACTCCTGGACCAAAAAGCATAACTCTTAATATTCAAATAAAAATCACGGTGACACAAAGTCATCAGCACCAAATCTCAGATCATGTTCATATCAAGTTCATGATTACATGTAGTTTGATGCAAGTGATCTGAACTGCAACAAAGAAAGCTAGTACTATTACACTCAAATCTAGAACCACTCAACAGCTATCAAACATTTAAGAAGTCAGACCTCTCGCTTCTTAATGTAGACAGACTTCTCAATGTGTAGAATCAATCCTCGATACCACCCAGTGAATGCAAAACATAAAGATGATGGGCAGAAAAAGATACCTCCAGACACAAAAAGCGGCTGAGAATTGTGGAAATGAACACCACGGACCGGGCCTTCATGTTCATCGAACCGATCAATGAGCGTGCCCATCCTATAATCCCACAGCTGGATCACTCCACTGTGAAGACTCGCCAGGATCCATGGTCGCTTGGGGTGGAAACTCAATCCCTTGACCCTATTGCTTTTGGTCTCGAATTTAGTCAACATTCTGCCAAATCAACGATCTCCACAGTTCTCAACACTGTCAAACAAATCAGAAGAACACAATTCAAACAAAGCAGAACTGTAAAAAAAAACCTAGTGAATGTCAGATCAAAGTATACAACTCATCAAATAGAATTCCCCGTGGTTTTCCGCAATTAAAAATTGCTGAATCTGATCAACCAAGCATATGCAATCGACAAACGCCGACAGAAACGTCGAAACAGACACCAATCGAGTCCCACGCAGACCTAGTACACTATGAAACTGACAAGAGACAAAAACCTAAGAATGGGAGACGATTAATCTTCAAACAGTGCATATGAAACCTAACAATCTGAATTGAACACAGACTAACAAGCGATGGGATCGGCGGAGGAGAGATTGAGAAGGTATTAACCTCTAGAAGTCAGATCTGATCAGCGGAAAGAGCTAAGAGACGGATGTGCTCAAACGAATGGGAGGATCGAAGAGGGAGATTTATACACCAAATCCTCTCGTAGTCGCAGTTGCAGAGAAACCACCGAGAGGTAAACGAAATAGCGGGAGGAAGAGGGCAGATATTGGATTTTAGAATGAGGATCCTGTAAAACTCTTGTTTATGGTAAAACAACTAAACTAATTGGCTTTTCTATGTAGCGCACCCTCAATTACTTTATAGCGCACCCCTTCGTCCATTAAAAAGGGATGGACGGTTTACCTATATAAACCTAACTCTAATTATTTACAATAATGCCATCGTCATTTTGGGTTGAGAAACTTGTTTGCTCTCTTCTCAAACCCTCCCGACTGCACTCCCGGCATCCCACCGCCGCCGATCTCGGTCTCAGCGCAACCCCCACCGACTGCGCTCTCGGTCTCAGCGCAGCCCCCACGCCGCCGTTCCGCAACCCCTCAGCGTGTTGATATACCAAACACTGGTAAGCTTGTCCCTAAATCTCCTTATCGCCGTCGCCGTCTTCCTCTTCTCCGTCCACGCCTGAGAGCACCGATGCCTCTTCCTCCAACTCCGATCCGCACGCACCGACACTAGCCACCAACCAGCCGCCGGCCCACCTCCTCCAAGTATAAACCCTAAGTTCGATTTGATTTTCGGATTTGCGAACGGCGAACTCCACGTTCTGACAAATTGTCCATTATGAATAAATGGAGAAACGCGATATGTCCATAAAAATACCATGGACAGCGTTTAAAGGTCCACATGTTTGTCATGGACGAAAATCTAATGTCCACTAAAAAATGTTGGACAAGTTTCTTGAACTACGATTGTAACACTCGGACGTTCAAAATGTATGGACAGTGTTAATTTGTCCACCAGTTTTCTGTGGTCATGTATAAACTGTTCATCCCTTTTTAATGGATAAAGGGGTGCGCTATAAAGTAATTCGGGGGTGCGCTAAAAAGCAAGACCCAAACTAATTAAGGCCTTGTTCTTTTTTTTTTAAGAGAAAAAATGTTTTTGGGTGAAAAAGTATAGATTTGGATGAAAAAATTTCATTGAGAAATGTGAAAAGTAGAAATAAGATATGTGTATATAAAAAGGTAAAAAAAAAATTTGTGAAAAATGTGTATGCTCCCACAAGGTACAGTGTCACTCTATAACGTTCTTACGAATGAGGTTCTTAAAAACTGGATCGGATGTCACAAAAAAGAAAAAAAACGTCACAAAACGGGTTAACAATGTAAGTTTGCAAGAGAATTAACTTCGCGGAAGACATACGAAATACTCCAACTCTGAAAATAGCCTAACAAGTACTGAATATCGGTTTGGGCAAGCTTGATTAAAGAGTGAAAGATTTCATGGGGAATCAAAGGTATTATCGTGAATAATTCATTTGTTGATAAATGTTGATTGCATTGGGTGTATTAATCTACCCATTACATTCTTTAATTTGGTTGTTATTATTCTAGAAGTTGTCTTGTATATAGTGTTGTATAGACTAATATGTCTATAATTATTTTGCGAGATCGGCTTATTGCATTTGGGCAAAGTCACTTTGCCAAAGTGTGATGCATGTATGGTTAATTTGTTTTAATATTTTGCCTAGGAAAAAAGAGTTTTTCACTGCTTTGATCACATCAGGGCTTATAACATGCTATTAATTTTTGTGGAAGCAAGCTGACATTCCGTGAGGTGCCAGTAATTTGTCATCATCTATATCCAAAACTGCATTTTTAATTTCTGTGTTTATTACTGGCTTTGTGAACATGTAATTGTTTGTGATTTCTTTTTTTTATATTTTGCGCTATTGTATGCAATTTGGATATGTTAATATCTTGGTATTGGATTCGAGTTTAAAAGGCTCTTTGTACTTCTCGTCTTGTGTTTTCTAGTCTCATAACATGGGTACCTTCTCTAGCTGTGATTTCTTTTATATTAGTTCTACCCCGCTTACGATTCGGTTAAAATATGTAACCTTTTGTCATTTATATGTAAATGTGTACTTTTTCCTCTTTGTTTCCAATATGAGCGGTGGTATTGGGATAGTCAAGCCAATTTCCTACTAAATCTTTCTTGTTTTTTTATTAGCGATTGGTTTTGTTGTTCAATCATTTCCTGCTTAATCTTTTCGAAAATATTTCTAAATGTGTGTTTGTTCCATTTTTTGGCTTTAGCTTTCAATAGTTAGGTTTTCTAGGTAAGTTTGAACATATGTGATCCATTGGGATTATATCTCCATGCTTGTTTATCGATATTCTGAAAATCTTGTCTAGCTATCCACATCTTTTTGAACTTAAATGGAAGAGCTTTTATGGTGTGACCGGTGGGTAGCTCACAAGAGATTGGGCAATGGTCTGATGGTGAGAAATGGTGGTCTTTTTGTAGTAATGGATGGGTACCATTGGATAATTTGAATCAAAGGAAAAATTTCTTTAACTTGTAACGGTAAATTATGACCATTAAAAAGAAATACGTGAAAATCAAATAGATATAGGTATTGTTTCGATCTTTGGGTTAAGGCCCTGTTCGGCATAAGTTTACGGAGGTTTATGAAGGTTTGTACAATTTAAAACCTACCTAAATGGATGTTTGGTAAGACAAGGTTTTTTAGGAGGTTGAGGTTTTAGTAGGTTTTTGATGAGGTTTGAAAGGATAAAATAGAAACCTTGATAGAGATAGGTTTTAGGAGGTTTCCCAAATTTTTTCACTGAATTTTTTTGTTTATTGTTTTAATTAATAATATTTTTGGTAACTTTAAAGCATAACCTACTTAAAACCTTTTAATACTGAATATCATATTAGGTTTTAGCAGGTTTTAAAAAAGAAAACCTCTACCTATTAAAAAACCCTACACTTATCAAAAAACCTCTTTAAAAACCTACACCTCCTCAAAAACCTTGTTTTGCCGAACAAGGCCTAAGAGTATTTTTTGGTTGATAGGTGAAGTTTTGGGTGGAAATTTGTCTTGAAAACGTAAAAGTAGAGAGGTGATATTAATTGTAGAAAAAAATAAAATATAATTTTTAGAAGAAAAAATTGTTTATATGAAAAGTGAACAAGGGCATACGTGAACTCAAAACAGAAATATGTGGACTCCAAAAAATGTTTGTGATTTTTTGTTATTATGTGTGGTAATCTGATCCATATTACATGATATTAAGAAAATGTACTATTACATTTATTTAAACGAACCATAATAAAAATTGATTTTGTTCACATATTTTTTCATGTTGTTCACATATTTACTTAATTTTTTCACATTTTCAGTTTACATGATAAGAAAAAAAGTCACTCGAATCAACCTCAATCCTGTTTGACCAAGAAAATAGAACGCATAATCTTGTCTAGTTTTTCGAATGCATTATTTTCCATGGTGTATAATTTTCTCCATGTGAATTTGCTTCCAATGGTTGGAAGTCCACTAGGTCACAATCTTTCTTACAATTAATGAGTCTTTCGTATCCAAACGGGGTTGGAAAAGCACCCCCTAGTTCATAAATTGGGTTTGGATAATAAGTTCTTTATTTTTGGATAATAAATTCCCTTTTCTTAGAGTTTGGTAGAAAATATGCAAAGATGATAGCTGCTTCATGGTTGTTCTCAACGTTTATAGATTCAGGCATTAACACTTTTGGCGTATATATGATAACCAATTACAATTGTTTGCAAGGTTTAGAGAAACTGTTGATCATTCTTCTCAATGTCCTCATGCTTATTTTCGTTCTTTGTAACGCAGCACAGTACACTAGCATAAAAAGGGCATCATACTATAACAAGAAAATTTCCACAATCTCTGCAGAAAATGGGTACCGAGCTGTATCTTACCTTTGGTTACTATCTTCGTGATATAAGTTGGTTCAAGAACCTAGAGTTTATTAAAAACATCGTTCTCAGCTGACAAAACAGCAGCAACATGAACAAAATAGACAGATAGAACAAAGAAACACGTCCCTAACACACCGACTATTGTAAATAAAAATCCCCACGTTTTTCTAGCAAAGTCAAAGCAATTTTTCATAAAAAACCCTTTAGATCCTGCAAACAAGTACACATCACCTGACCTGCGTTGGAGAACAGAGCAAACCAGAAGCATCAGCCCCAACAACCGAAAGCTCGCAAACATTACACAACTCGCCCTCCTGATTGGGCACGAAATGTGAACTGCAGTATGGGCACAAAACGTCCTTCTGGCCTCGGTAAATTGGCACGTATGTGGACCCGCACACCACAAACGGGTTTCTGAAATCATAATTCAGTTGAGCTGCATCAACCAAATTCTTCTCCGCATTCTGCAGAACTTGCCTAGCTTTCGTTGCTTGATTCTCAATTGTAGGGTTCGTCTCAAGAAGCCTTCTTGCAAAGTTTGCAGCAGTGCTGAGATTTCTCGCCTTATAGGAGACGGTCATAGCGTTCAGTAAAGCAAGCCTCAGGTGCGGCATTTGAAGATTGCAGTGAGTGAAATAAGCTGCAAGTTCCTGCTGACGAACTGGGTTATCATTAGTCTCTCTCCTCCTCAGCTCCATTTTGAGACCTAATACGTACTCTTTTACAATGATTATTAATTCCTTCACCTCATCAACTTCTCTTCTGGATTCTACAACTATGAGAGGAATGGTGTGAAGAATAGACAAAAAGAGACGAAGTGCTTCTACGAATTTCCCAGCAGTTGTGGCTCTGTATCCAGCCTTTAGCTTCTCTTCCAACTGGGAGAAATTGTAGATAAGAGCAGGTGGGCCCCTCACATTAGGGTTAGAATTTTCACTCCATCCCCTTTCTACACCAGATGATATCACAGGGGTCGATGCAAACGCCTTCATGTAGCTGTGACTACCAGAATTGAGATCAAGAAACATATTCCTCAAAGGAGTGAAATTTCGAATTCCCAGTTGCCTATGTAGTAATCTCATTGCAGTGTCAAAATTTCCAGCAGCTACATGTTCTGCAGCAAGAGAAGATTTCTGGGTCCAGATTTGGCTCACAGGCATCCCAGGAGTTGGAACCACAAAAGCCGAAGAGCGACTGGCTGAAGCCTTTGGTGTAGTTTCTTCAACTGGCAGATCCAAATCCTCAAGACCCCAGCCTCCCTCTTCCTCATTATCCTCATTATCATCATGCCCCATATCTGAAACATTGTCACCTTCTTGAATATATTCATTAGCATCAACCATGTCAATCTCTTCAGCCCAATCACCTTCAGCACCTTCTTCTTCTTCCTCGCCAACATCTCCATTGGCCATATTACCCAGTCCTCCTTCAAAGATTCCCTTCATTACTCTTAGCAGAGGCCAATCACCCCCACGTAGAATAGGTGTGGGGGGTATCAACAAGGAAGGCACTTTTCCTTCTGGCAAGGAAGGAACATATCCCAGCTCATCAGCTATCCTCTCAGCAATATCATGAAGACCATGGACAGAAGCCGTAACATAGGCAAGAGGCAAATGACCAGAATTCTCCAAGATCTTAACTCGCTCACGAATGTCGCCAAGATAGAGAGCGTTGTGGAACTGACCCATGATGTCATTCTTCACCTCAGCTATTTTCAGCATTTTGGAAAGCTTGTCCATATTCCCAGTTATAAGATACAGAAAGGAGAGTCTCTCGAGATTCTTTGTCCTCTGATAAGCATACTCAACAATTCCAGAATTGCCTTGACGGAGAGCCTCCAGGCCTAATCTGTACCAGTGCTCTTTCTCGTCTATTTCCTTTGCTGAAGCAACTGCTATCTGAATATTCCCACTCTCGAGTGCCAAATTAAAACGAGTTCTCTCATCTTTCACAAAATGCAAAGCCACTTCTGGGAAGCCCTTCTGCTGCAGATACGCAATCATTGCCTGCCCTACAAGTGGAGAGCTTCTGATCATACTCATAACATGGTCATATCTTTTCTGCAACAAAGACAGCTTGAATATATATTCAGTGGCATCAACAACTATGGCTTTGCTTTTCCCTTCTCGATTCAAGCAAAATATTGTATTTGCTGACACCTTTGTAATGTAAATTGGAACATCAAGTGTTCTGATTATGCCACTATCCCCATTTGGAAGACAATATTTTATGTGATTCAAGGTTGCGTAGATGAAAACCCCATTTTCATCCCAAGCTCCACTCTTAACACGAATTGTCTCATGAATTGTGCACTGGTGCACAAGGTTCTTGTTTGCAATCACTATGACATGTTTGCTGAGCAAGGCAACTTTTTCCATGTCCTTTGACCACACAATATATTTAACAGCAGGCGCCTGAAGCTCCCCAAGTACTGTTCTTTGCTGAAGATCAAATATAACAACTTTATCATCCGCTTTACATAGCAAGTTACCTGTTCCAGCGTAGAAAATTGCATCAACACCAACGGGTAACACAGTCTTTTTGACAACTTCATTCTTTAGGTTTTTTACCAACACTTGATTGCTAGCCTTGTCCAGCACTGCAAACCTGTTACGAGCTACAAATACAGCTGAAGCTCCTGTACCCTTCTTGGCTTCTTGGGCCGCATCACCTCTACCAAAGCTATCTTTAGGTATGACATAGAGCTCATAAGATCCACCATCAATATCAGAACATATAAGAACAGCGTTCTCTGTAGGACTATATGACAATGTTCGAGGGCCCTGATTCAAGGTGGTGGAACCAGGCCGACGAATTGGAATCACTTGTGTGTCCTTTTGAGTTGAAAATTCGAAAAAACGCAAGAACCTGTCTTTGGTATAAAACATAGCATCACCACTCACAGAAAAAGCAGGTCGTTCTCTCTCCAACTTAAATACAAGCATCCCACTATCATGGCCAGCTGCAAAAAGATTCATTTCTGGATGAGCAGCAAGAATCCAAA
Organism: Polygonum aviculare; assembly: GCA_934048045.1. Classification (NCBI taxonomy): domain Eukaryota; kingdom Viridiplantae; phylum Streptophyta; class Magnoliopsida; order Caryophyllales; family Polygonaceae; genus Polygonum; species Polygonum aviculare. The sequence continues at coordinate 24,850,322 of OW204031.1, forward strand.
AGCGATCATGCTCTCGCCGGAATGTCTGGATACCAGTTCGCTTGGTTACGTCCCAAATACGAATACTTTTATCTTCTGAATTGGAAATAATGATATCCTGCTTCGCATGAAACATAACACATGAAACATTGTTCATGTGTCCTCTAAAGGCATCCACCTCCCAAGCCTTTGTATCTGAAAGAAAGAGTCATTCTTGTCAGAGCATGTAGTTTGTAATATAATCTAAGAGCATGTAGCACATTAAACCTCAAGTTTGAAAAGAGTAACAACACAAGTTTACATTCACTGACTGAAGTAGATCATTTTAATGATGATTTTAAAACAAGTTATTCATAGCATTCGATTCCCACTTAACAGTATAAGCCATTTATGTCCTCTATTGGAAATTCGTCCTACTAATATAATATTAACTCTGCACACTAGAGAATAATACAATATATTGGAGAATGTTCAAATATGAGATTGTAAAAACAAAATCAGATGTAGAAAAGGGTTGTGGTTTTAATTTACCATTCATTCGCCACAGTTTAACCTGGCGGTCATCAGCCCCAGACACAATGAGTGGAAGATTTGGATGGAATGCAGCCCAATTCACTCCTCTATCATGTCCTTCCAGGACATATTTGACAACAACATCAATTCCTCCAAAAAGGTCACTGTTCATCTGACTCAAGCGCAGAATATCATCACCAGGGGATGCTGTATTCTTCTTAAGTGCCCCAATATCCCAAACACGAATAGTTTGATCAAGAGATGCTGACACGACAAGATCATCTTTGGGGTGGAATAAAGCGCACATGACATAATGGTTATGACCTGTCAAGACTGAAATGCATGTCCGCGACTGCCAGTTCCATATACGAATAGTCTGGTCATCACTGGCACTCACGATCCAAGGATTCTCATGATGAAACTGCACCGTACGGATATAATCCAGGTGTCCAAGAAGTGTAAATAAGCACCTATGCAGTTTGTAGTTCCAAACTTTAATTTTGTAATCATCCCCTGAAAGATTGACAAGAAGAAACATTCAGAAAATGACCCATGGAAAAAGAGCTAAGCATATTGGTATAGTATAACTCCTGGACCACAAAGCATTACTCTAATATTCAGATAAAAATCAAGGTGACACAAGGTCATGAACACCAAATCTCAGATCAAGTTCATTGAAACATGTAGTGTAATGCAAGGACATCTGAACTCCAACGAAGAAAGCTAGTACTATTACACTCGGATCTAGAACCACTCAATAGCTGTCAATCATGTAAGATGTCAGAACACCCCCAGCTTAATGTATACAAACTTCCCAATGTGTAGAATCAATCATCAGTACGCAGACTCAATAGGCATAAAACATAAAGATGATGGGGCTGATATGAATAAGGGAGAGACAGCAAATATAAAGTACCTCCAGACACAAACAGCGGCTGAGAATTGTGGAAATCAACACCGCGGACTGGGCCTTCATGTTCATCGAACCGATCAATGAGCGTGCCCATCCTATAATCCCACAGCTGGATCACTCCACTGTGAAGACTCGCCAGGATCCATGGTCGCTTGGGGTGGAAACTCAATCCCTTAACCCTATTGCTTTTGGTCTCAAATTTAGTCAACATTCTGCCAAATCAACGATCTCCGAAGTTCTCAACACTGTCAAACAACTAAGAAGAGCACAATTTAAACAAAGTACACAACTCATCAAATAGAATTCCCCGAGATTTTCGGCAATTAAAAATTGCGGAATCTGATCAATCAGGCATATGCAATCGACAGACACCGACAGAAACGTCAAAACAAATACTAATCGAGTCCCACGCAGATCTAATACACTATGAAACTGACAAGAGAAATAAACCTAGGAATGGGAGACGATTAATCTTCAAACAGTGCATAGGAAACCTAACAATCTGAATTGAGCAGAAACTAACAAGCGATGGGATCGGCGGAGGAGAGATTGAGAAGGTATTTACCTTTGGAAGTCAGATCTGATGAGCAGAAAGAGCTAAGAAACGGATGGGAGAGATTTATATACCAAATCCTCTCGTAGTCGCAGTTGCAGAGAAACCACCGAGAGGTAAATGAAATAGCGGGAGGAAGAGGGCAGGCATTGGATTTTAATCCCTATTTTCCCTTTTCCTTCCTGATTAAGATTTTTTTTTTTGGTCGATGATTAAGATTTTTTTTCCTTAGCATATCCTCAACGTATATATCATATATGTGATTATGTGTCTTGCTAGACTTTGTTTTCACATGTTTTCATTTTGCTTACCATAAACTCCTTAGAATATTTACGGAGAATCGATATATACTAGTTGAAGATCCGTACCATGTATAGTTATGACCATTTTTTTCCATGCTCATATAAATTATAGAAAAATTATTTAATAACTAAAAGATATAAATTATATGAGATGTGTGTAAAAGATAATTTTTCATCCTCATATTTCTAAGATGTGCATTAAAAGATATAAATTATATGAGATTTGTATAAAAGATAATTTTTCGGGAGATCTTTATTGGATAAGATCTTAATTGGTTAATAATTTTATGTGATCTTTATTGGATAAGATCTAAAAGTTATAAATTATATGAGATGATTGATCTCTTGATAAAGAAAAATATGCATAGAGATTCTAGCTAACATAACTAGTGTAGTACCCGTGCCTTGCACGGGATTTTTATAAAATTTTATATATATGTTTAAACTCTTATTATTTAAGTTACTTGTTTTCAAAATTCAATCACCACCAACTTTAAAAAATATTGTAGTTAGATATAATAAATCTGATCAAAATAATAAAGAATCTCAAAAGTAAGGATTTGTCTGAGTATAACGAATATGAAATGGAAAATGAACCCAAAAGACATATAGATTAAGCAGTGGAATAAAATCATTGCACTATGGACAAAGTTAGGATATTCTAGCTAGATATCATAAAATTGTCAAAATTAGCTTTTTATCTTAAATATGATTGATTTGTAAAATCTAAATTCCCATCCTATAATAAATTAAAATACACTCATAACAAACTCTTGTTAATCTTATGACCAAAAGAAAAAAAAAATATTTTATTTTAGTTCAACCAATTGCTATGAGGTTGCCAATAAAAAAATATAATTTAATCCCTAAAACATAAAAAAAAATTCAAATTATATATTTTCAACCCTATGAAAGTAAAGGTATAATGCAATTCCCTTAAAAATTATCAAATATTATTCTAATAATCATTTCGTATGAAAGTAGAAACTATTTTATTGGAATATCAAAATAGAGATTTGATTCAAATCAACCCTAAAATATCGGAATTGTTTATAGAAAATTTTAGGATGCATATCAACCGTATATAATGACTTGCCATAGTATAATCAAAGTCTATCCACTTAGGAGAATAAAATTATTATTTTAAATCATTTATCATAATTAACAACCTTATTTTTTAAAATAAATTTAGAAAAGCAACCATATCATCATAAACATTATATATACACTAAAACATTTTTTGGTAAAAAAATCTATATATAAATTTGGAAACAAAAGATATAAATTAAGGGAATTAGATATCCTTAAATTATTTTTAAAAAAAAAATTGAGCCTTCAATTACCTTTTCCATACATAGATCTTGATTTAATCTGAGGCAATTAGAATTTGTAATCCAGTCGCTACTTCCGTATGTTTAGTATCTAATGCTATAAAAAAAAACTTTAAAATTAATAACGATTTTTCTTAATTTATGCTCCTACAATCAAGCTCAGCCCGGATCCTATGGAACTATATATGGAACCAATTATGTACCAACCAATTATAAAATGCCATGTGGATTTCTCTATTAAATCCTTAAATTTAAAAATAAAACCATCAAAATCTTAATTACTCTTTATTGTAATTAAGAAAATCAATTAGGTTTTATTTTCTCTCTCCCTCCTCCTCTACGGTACCACCATCTTTCTTAAATTCCATGGAGGTCTTCCTCTTGCTTGGCTCACATGCTTCATCCTTCACATGAAATTTCTAATATATAAATTCAAATTGATAGTGCTTTTATCCACCGATAGTGTCAGAGAAAGATTTGTGAAAATTAGGTTTACAATTGAACATTCTACATCTCTATATGCCCAAATCAGATCAAGAACTAATTAAAGGATGTGAAGTGGTGGGATGTTTAGGGTTTTGTCTACCATGATCTCAACATGCTTTTAAATGAATATATGCAATTGATAACCAGTACTGGCTACTTGAACTCAATTCTCCTATGAAATTTCATCTAGGTAACACATATGAATGCTTGAGGAAGAGCCATTGTTGTTGGGTACTACTGAGTTGATCAATTGAAAGCTTATGAATCCCGCTAATTTGAGAGAATAATTGTTTTGGAGTAAATAAAAAATTGGAGCAGTAAATAGGATTTGCCTGGATTGAATGATATCGTAGGTACTGGAAAATCCAGAGAAATAAGAGGGTTCTTCTACACGAAAGGGAAATCCAGAGAAATAAGAGGGTTTTTTTTGTTTAATAATTTTAGTAATTTGATGTTTTTATAAAATAGTTAAATACAGGTATATGCGGCAAAATTTTATTGGTGTAACACATCTTGTAGCATACTTGGATGCATACGATCCGGACTAATTCAAGCTTTATATTGTTAAAAAGAGTAATCTATCATTTAACCAAAAACAATTGATAATAGTTGTTACCAAAATTTTCGGAAATTATATTTATATAACCTCTAATTTAACATATAAGTATATAGTGTAACTGAGAAGTGAAAGTGAAGGATATAAAACTGAACAAATCAAGGAAACAAATATTTTGTTTCAAATTAATTAGTATCTAGGCAGTTATATATTAAGTAATTAAGCTAGTAAAATTGTTCATATTCAAAGCCATTTTAAAAAGTAAGTGCTTGCCTTTTTAAACTTGATGTAGGATAGTAATTCGATCTATGTAAAAAGTTATAAAAAAAAAGTCAAAAAGGTAATAAAATCGGATTTAAGATTTGATAACAACTTTTTTCGGTTGATAGTTACTAAATTATGAAAAAATAATGATCATAAATTACAATGGGAAACTATAATTGGAATTTACAATCATAATTTGGCTTAATTTGTATCTATTCAAGAAAAAAAACAATAATCTTAATTGAAAATGTAAAAATAAATCAAAATCATAATTGGAAATTGAAATTTTGGTTAAAAAATGGTTTTAATCCTAACTAACTTTCATAATGCTATCGTTTGTTTTTTTTTTGGTTGAGAAGGTGACAATCAGTTTAGTTGAAGATGATATATAGAACGTTATTATACGTGTAAATTCATTGCCAAAAATTACGGTATTGTGATGCTGACGGCCGGATCATAATTCATTGCCATAAAATTAGGATAGGATCTGAAACCATATTTTTAAAAGTACGGTATTCTAGGGTGGGATACTATCTAAATTAGGATAGGTCATAGATTCCACAATTGTGATCGTAACAATATATTAAAAAATCGGCCGGATCATTATTCCAAAAATTAGGATAGGATCCTATCTAAATTTAATTTTGAAAATTAAATATAAATCGTATAACAGTAATTGAAAAATAAAGATTTGGTGAAAAAGTAGATTTGATCCTATCTAAATTTATAATGGGAAATTATAATTTGCAAAAAATGGATAGGATCAACGGGGGATAAACTTTGCTAAAAAAAACAAGGGATAAACTTGGTAGGATTTGATTAGATTTGATATGTAGATACGATTAAAACAAACCCAAATTTATAATGACAAATTAAAATTTGCAAAAACGTTACGTTGTTTTTTTATCCTATTCAAACTAAAATTTTTTGGATAGGATCAAAAAATTATATGGACATAAAATTGGATAGGATCAACAAAACTAACGTAAAGAATTTACCACACAATTATCTCTTTATTTTGACGATAGGTCTAGGGTTTTCAAGGTACGATGAATGCTGATGGATTAAGGAATCTTGGTGGAGATTATATGCTTTGATTTGTTCAAGTAAATGGAAAAGTGATAATCGGATCTAAAATCGGTTACAGCACAACTTCTAGTATTCAAATGTACGTACCCTATGTAGTCTCCAGGGATGCTACGGATGGAAATCTTGCTTGGGTATCAAAGGATGAGAGTATAGGCACGGACGTCAATGGCGTGAGCTGTCTCCACTCTCTGCCTTCTTGCCCGGCCATGGTGTTCATCTACACCGTCAATGGAGCCGATTTTGGCGACGAAGACAAAGAAAAGAAGGAGAGATAGAATTGTACATAATATTGAAAAAAATTTACGTAAATATGAGGCTAACCTAATGTAATTCATATCTAATATGTAATCATATGTAAATATGAGTTTTTTTTAAAAAAAATTATAGATGTGACTGGTATATTAGGTGGACAAAGTGTACATGAGGTGGCTTAATTAGAAAGGTAAATATTAATGACGTGGCTTATTAAGAAAAGGACACGTGTACAAATCCGAGGTGGCCTAATATAAGAGCGCCATGTGGCGAAATCCTACGTGGCGCAATGAGAAGGCTTTATTTCTTAGCGGTTTTAAATATATATAATAGATTATCCATTTTGATATGTAATCCAATTATAGTACACAATTCTATTAATTTTTGGTTAATAATTTTATTTTGTTAATAATTGTTAAAATAAAAACATTATATTATTCAACATTGATGAGGTGGCCCAATTCTTAACAAAGACATAGGTTCAACTTTATACTGTATTATAGTAGATTATAAAAACCGACAGTTTTAGAGTCACCACGTTGATTCTGGCCCCACTTACACAACAATTTTATATATTTTGTTTTTTCTTAGTTATCTAATCTTTAATTTTATTTTATTTTCTTACCCATCTAATATCTATCTTTCAAGGCATACTATTTATCTTTAATTTAATTGGCTTATAAAAGATCATGATTCAAAATTTTAAATTGATAATTTCATACAAATATTTTATAGAACAAGGTATATCTAAAAACATGTAAAATTATTAATTACATGACAATTTTTACCCGCCATATCGATCAATTTTGTGGTAATGACTTTTTTATACATAAAGTCTTTCATTTATCATTACTCATAAGAGTGCAATCAAATATTAATGAATTTTCATACAATTAAACTAATTATGTGTGGGATGAGGGAAGAATAGAATAAGATTAATTCAATTAGGCAGGAAATCCTACAAATCTTAATATGTTACAATTTTGTTTCTATATAAAAAGAAGGTTATTAAGGTAATTTAATAGTGGGGTGTGTAGTAAAAATATGTGATGTATAGCATCTCCCTTTAAAAATACTATTTCTTTATCTTGAAAAATATCAAATATTTTACAAAAAAATATCAATTTTTTTACAAATTGTACATATTTTAAGAGTTTATACTTTTTAGAGTAATTTTAGAAGAAAAAATATTGTTTTGGAGAAGTGTAGTAAGGTCCATACGATTTTTTAAGGCCTAATCAATTTTCAAGGAAATAAACTGAATATTTTGTGTAGTTGATAATATAGCATCAACTTTTTTTATCAACTTGTGTTATACAAATACTTTCTTATAATGAGATTAAAAACTCAACCAAAAAACATTTATGTTAATGGTTTTTGTGGTCACAAGGATCCTTCTTGTAGAGGGTCATCAAACCATGATATTAACAAGGCTCATGAGTTGTACTACAAAATTTTATGGCCTCAAATTCCCCGACGAGCATTGCTGAAAACATCTTGAGAAAGTGCCTAAATGGTCATCAAGTAGATTGAGAATGTGAATCGCTCCACCACAAGCTCAGCCTGCTCAGGTACCGGGAGCTCCAACAGGTCATGGGTAGATGTTGAATGTGATGCTTCCAACCCGTATCCGGAAACTCCAACGAGCATGTTCAATGATGGCCATATTGAATGCTCCATATGCATTAAAAAGGCTTATTAGTGCACCGAAAGGCAAAGGCAAAGGAGTTGCCTCAAACTCCATTAATGTTGAGTTATTGTAGCGTATGATGGGGGAGAAATTGAAAATGGAAAAGGAGTATGATGTTTATAAGATGACTAAACTACAACACTAGGAAAAGAAGCTCCGAGTCAAGCAAATGAGGGATTACGCAACAATATGTACCCCTATTGAGCGCGACGTCATACGCTCCAATATGACAACTTTTTATTGATTTACAATATGAAGTAATATGCTTATAAAATCCTCTAGATAATAAGATGTAGAAATAAGATCCTCTCGATAGTATCACATAATGTCTTACATTTATTTATAAGATGCTCATAATGGGGAGGCTACCCACTCCAAGATATCAACTACTACTACCAGATGGCATGGACTTTACACTCTTGGTCCAGATGACCCTCCCTTGTAAATACAACATTTTTCCATCAATGATGACATAAATATAACAAAAAATTGGCTTTTATAAATCAAAAATTGGCTTTTCAGATGTTTTTCACCAATACCCACTGATGGACTCCTCTCCCTATAAATGTAGTGCAGGTTCAGATGTGTGATCCCGAACGTACACCACTCTGAGCACATTGAAGACAATTAACAAACTTATTTTAACAATTAATAAACAAATTTCTTCAAATATTAAAAAATGCAATAAGATAGACTAACACATTACCGCTATAGAGAAGTTCCACGTGAAGAAGCCGAAGAAAAACCATAGAGTGGCGGACGCTGTACGAGAGAGAGAGAGAGAGAGAGAGAGAGAGAGAGAGAGAGAGAGAGAGAATGGCACGGACTCTACACTCTTGGTCCGGATGACCCTCCCTTGTAAATAAAACATTTTTCATTAGTGGTGATATAAATATAACAAAAAATTGGCTTTTATAAATCAAATATATTTTATACTTACCATAACAGAAAGAGGGGATGCAAAAAAGCATAATGTGCAGATGGCAGTAATCCAGGCCATGGTGTTATCTCTTGCATCGTCATGCGTCAAGAGAGACACCGATAGGATAATAAGACCCAGAACTACGAAGTACATGCCTAAAATCAAACAAACAGTCTTCTTATGCACTTCATTAAAACAATATCTATATATTTGATGTTTTTGTAGGTGTTTGTAGAAATGTATTGCTCTTAGCCATCCAGATTTATACCTAACCCTAGTTCCAGTATTTATTCTTTTTACAAATGGATCATAATTAATTTAACAATGGGTAGTTAAAAACGGATGAACGAAACTAAGAAAATTTGTGGACGGGGAGGGAACAGTGGGTAGATGATTGAAATAAATGAAAATTAAACAGAGAGGATGCATGATGACGTAAGAGAAAATGGGTAATGTGAAATATAAAACAATTATATATGAAAAAGTAATATGTTTACATCAATACTTTGCGAGTTTGAATCAGATGCGGAATACTTTATTTTTTAAGATGTTTGTCATCAATACCCATTGATGAACTCCTTTCCCTATAAATGTAGTGCATGGTCAACAGTTTAATCCCGAACACCACTCCGAGCACATTTGGTACCTAATAATTATGATGAAAAATGAAGACAATTAACAAACTTATTTTTAGCAATTAATAAAAAAAATTAGTTTAAATACTAAAAAAATACAAAAAGATAGACTAACACATTACCGCTATAAAGAAGTTCCACGTGAAGAAGCCGAAGAAGAACCATAGAGTGGCGAACACCGTAAGAGAGAGAGCGCCAAAACGGCATGGACTCTACGCTCTTGGTCTAGATGACCCTCCCTTGTAAATAAAACATTTTTCATCATTGGTGACAAAAATATAACAAAAAATTGGCTTTTATAAATCAAATATATTTTATACTTACCGTAACAGAAAGAGGGGATGCAAAAAAGCATAATGTGCAGATGACAGTAATCCAGGCCATGGTGTTATCTCTTGCATCGCCATGCGTCAAGGAGGCACCAATAGGATAATAGTACCCGGAACTACGAAGTACATGCCTAAAATCAAACAAACCGCCTTCTTATGCACTTTATTAAAACAATATTTATATATAAGCATTATCATATCTTTATTATGTTTATATAGGTGTTTGTAGAAATGTATTGCTCTCAATCATCCAGATTTATACCTAACCCTATTTCTAGTATTTATTCTTTTTACAAATGGATCATAATTAATTTAACAGTGGGTAGTTGAAAATGGATGAACGAAACTAAGAAAATTTGTGGACCAGGAGGGAACAATGGGTAGATGAATGAAATAAATGAAAATTAAACAGAGAGGATGTATGATGACGTAAGAGAAAATAAGTAATGTGATATATAAAACAATGATATATGTAAAAGTAATATGTTTACATCAATACTTTGTGAGTTTGAATCAAATGCAAAATACTTTATTTTTTTAGATGTTTGTCACTAATACCCGCTGATGGACTCCTCTCCCACTTATGTTTGTCACCATTATCATATCTTTATGATGTTTTTATAGGTGCTTGTAGAAATGTATTGCTCTCAACCATCCAGATTTATACGTAACCCTAGTTCTAGTATTTATTCTTTTTACAAATGGATCATAATTAATTTAACAATGGGTAGTTGAAAACGGTATTGAAGGAATATTTATCCATATGACAACTTTTTATTGATTTACAATATTTGTCAATTTCACATTTTTCCTTATTTCTTTTCATTTATACCCCTAATAATTATCTTCATCTTAATCATTATACTTTTACATGTTTCTTTATACTAATAATTAACTCTTGGGCAATATATGGAAGATAACTCTTTCTTAATATGCGTGAAATACCTTAATGGATAACTAATTTGAAACGGATGTCAAATATTCCATAAAACACTTTATATTTGTTAGAGCATCCCCTACAGACGTATTAAAAGTTTTTCTAAAATGGAGAAGCAAAAGCTATTTTCTCAAAAAAAATTCTACTTCAACTCCAATAGCTTCTCCATTTTGCAGAATATAACATTTCTTATTTAAGTCCAACCGCTTATCTATTTTGATGAATTCAATGTTTATCAATTATTATTTTTATTTAACTGAAAGGAATGAAAAGATAATACAAACTTACTTTAAAAATACTTAATTTTTTATTTAAATAATAAAAAAGTAATTATACTAAAGAATCATAATGTAAATAAGGAAATACAAAATTATGCATTCACAATTAGGTGTTGAAAAGACTATATATTATTGTTTAATGGTTTTAGGGTCGGTACCGATCGACTAAAATATTTATGACTTATATACATATAAACTCAATAAAATTACGACTTATGTGAACAAAAAATTCATGCATTCACGAGATATGTTAATTAAAACTATATATTTTATACTATATATGATGAATTTGCATTATATATTTAACACTAAAGGGAAAACGTAAACTTTATACTCAATTTAATTATATAAACCTTCTACTATTAGCATAAATCTATTTTGAAGAAAAAGATAATTACCGTACATGTATTTTGGAGAATCCCCTACATTTAGAGAATGAAGTGCATTTTTTTCCACCTCCTCCATTATGGAAAATGAGACGGAGAAGGTATTGGGGGTAAAAAAATGAGCTATAATCCTCAAAATCCCTCATTTTATAGAGGAGTTGTTGGAGATGCTCTTATAATATTATTGTTATTAATAACTAGTTTAACCCCCGTACCCTGTACGAGTAATGTGATTATAAACCCAATTTAATATAGATATATAATGCCAATGATCACGTTAAAATTATAGAATTATATTGTATATATTTATCTTCGTATTGTGATTAGTATTTTTTTACCAATAGTAAATCAACTCATAATATAAATAAGTTGGATTTATTCAAAAATTACTTTACGATAAATATCATGTTTTGTTAAATAATAATATTTATGAGAAGATTACAACTAATTCTTGGTAAGAGAAAATTTATAATTTTCGGGATAATTCATAATTTTCGGTAAATTTTATATAATTTGTACGGGATAAGATTATATGAGATTCTAACTACCTAATAGGGTCTGGCTGATTATTCTATTATCGAAATGACAAGTGGCGCAATTTTTTGTGAAGACATTGTCCCCGCTTTATACTATAGGTAGTATAGATAGCAAAAAAATGAGTGCACCTTAATTGAATATAAACGTTAAATTTGATACATACACTTTGGGAAAAACCTCGACCAAAAACTAGTTTGCGAAAAACAGTCCGAGTCCAAACCTACAAATCGGAGGATCCGACTTGTTGAATCTTCGAGAGAACTAGAGAGGATCTGGGCTTAGGGAGTGGAGGGAACGTGAGCGTTCCTTAGTTTCTACGGCAAATACAGATAAAGCTTTTTGAGATTGGGATCAGTAACTAGTTTGATTGTTTCAATCGCAAGCGACGAAATTCAACTCGAGGGAGATGAGATCCAACATAGTTTCCGAGGTGAACCTCAAATTTTTTTTCCGTCTATTTTTCAGCTAATTGATCCCTCTCTGTTATGTTTGTCAAATTCTACCGGGTTCAGGGTTGCTCGACTGTTACCTTCTTGAATTTCCATATCTGTACGTTTCTCCATTCTTGTAGCGATTATAAGTAAGAAGTTCGTAGCTATTAGATGTCGGTTCTTAGCTCCTTTCTTGATCTTACTAATCCGATATTTGCATTTGACGAATTAGGGCAAGTCGAGAACGAGTTTTCTAAAATTGGTTTTATTTGGTAATCAAGATTATCTGGTTATCTCTATTGTGATCGGTATTATAGTTCAACACAATATAGTCTTCCCTACTCAACTCACCTTTGCCTTGTTGGGTCATGGAATGCATTGGGACAGTAAATGAAATTAAAACTTTCACTAACTTGCTATAAACCCTAAATAGCTTGTGTTGGTTTAACGTTTGTGATATACAGGCTGGTCTGCAAACTAGAGTGCATCAGTGGTGGGAAGGCATCCCATTTGTGACATCTGCTGTAGTGATTGTCTGCTCTATTATCTATTTAGTTTGCCTCTTGTTTGGTTACGACTCCTTTGAAGAAATATGCTTCTTGCCCTCAGCAATTGTATCGAATTTCCAAGGTACATACTGTGAGAATGCCTTGTTCGATTCGATTTTTGTCACATTAGAAAGCTGCACCTCATGGCTAGTTTCTTTGTGAATTTTATTTGCTGAGGTCTTTGCATTTTCTTCTTGGCATTTGTGCAGTCTACAGGTTTTATACAACTATTTTCTTTCATGGTTCGTTGCTGCATGTCATGTTCAACATGTTGGCTTTGGTTCCATTGGGGTCAGAGTTGGAGAGAATCATGGGTTCTGTCCGCTTGCTGTACATGATAATTTTGCTGGCAACAACCAATGCTGTTTTCAATCTGGTTATTGCATTGATATCGGCACATAACCCTATTTACCAATACCCGTTCTTCATGAATGAGTGTTCAATAGGCTTCTCAGGAGTGCTTTTCTCCATGATTGTAATGGAGACTAGTTTGAGTGGTGCTCAATCTCGAAGGTTAGTTTCTCTATTGTACAGCTATTACTAATGTATAGATTTGTATTTCTTTGATTTCGGATTGACCTGTGCTGATATAGTGTTTTTTTTTGCAGTGTATTTGGACTCTTTAATGTGCCAGCTAAATGGTGAACCCACTTTTCGGTTTTCCAATGAGTTTAGCCTTTTGTTTCAAATTTTTACGTGGTTATACCTTTTAGCTAGACTATTCATGACATCTTTCTGAAATATGTATTGTAGGTATGTATGGATCTTGCTGGTAGTCTTCCAGCTCCTGATGACTAATGTGTCATTCCTTGGTCACCTGTGTGGCATCTTATCTGGGTTTGCATGTACGTGTTCCAGAATTTTAAAAAAATGATTTTTTTTTCCTGATTCTAGTTTTACTTTTCTATCCAATCCCTAGATGGATTAAATTACTCATGATGATGCTTCATTGTTATTTGCAGATACGTATGGGCTGTTTAACATTTTAATACCCGGGGCAAACTTCTTTTCTGCTATTGAGAATGCATCCTGGCTTGTAAGTATGGTTTGGACTTCTGTGACACATACTTATTCCTGTTTTTAAAAGTTGTTTTGCATGTATTCATATAAGGTCTAGGATAATGATGGTGAGTGGTGATTGGCATTAGTTGATGAGTGAAAATGATACAGTTTTTCCATATGAGAAGTATGGATTACATATGAATCTGAAGCTAGAAGAAGGGCATATAAATTCAAATTTCTTTTGCTGCACAAGTTTTCTTTCCGACCTCAGTCTCACTTTATCTGTTATTGATTAATGTGTATAGTGCAAAAGTACTGTTTATTTGCCCACACAGGTCTTACTTGCCCAATCCAATTTTGATATCTGCCATGTTGACTTAATCCTTATGTTTGTGTAATTTTTTTCCTCAAACTGATGTTGCAACATTTCTTTTTGCTTTTTTCTTTGAGCCCTTAGTCAACATGTGTGAGGCGACCTAAATTTATCTTATGCTCGGGAGGAAGTCCGTCAGGCTATATTCCTACATATACGGGTCAAAGTACCACATCCAGGTAAAATCTGTACCAACTGTTGTTTCATCCCATAATCCCATATAAGATCTTTAGTTTCATGACTTCATGCTCCCCCTCTCCATTCGCACTTTCAGTGGTGTGACTGCTGGAAATGTTTGGAATCATCTTTCCGCATGGATGCCACAAAGGGATGCCTCTCCTCAGGTAGGATATGGAATCATTTTCTGTTCAGTGATCTACTTTAATACCTTCATTTCACAAGCATTTACTAAATTGGAAGGTATAGTTTCTCTCTAGTGTGGTATATTAACCTTCTATCCTTGATTTGTATAGACAGCTGAAGATAGAAGGTTTCCTGGTCGTGGGAGGACCCTTGCAGCCAGTAGAAGCGACCCTGTTCCTACTGCACCTGCTGATTCAAGCCTACAGGCCAGACTTTTGGGCGACAATGAAGCAGATACTCGTCCTGATGCCACTGCTGTAAATGTTGAAACTAGAAGGTTATAAAGTAACTCCATAGCCATATTTTTTATCTTTGAATTTTCTCCTGTACAAGTTTCTTGTTTCTTCTTCACAGAACAATTTGCTGCCTGTAATTGAGTCTTTTGATCTCCAACTTAAGTTAGACATCATATCCATGCCGGATTTCTAATAAAAGTTCATCAATGTGAATTTTTGAGCTTAGTGATAATATGATTAATATCCATGCCATATTTGTGATCAAAGTTTATTGCTGTGAATTTGTGGACCTTAGTAATAATTCAATGTTAAAGTTATATATGTTGAATTTTCTCTTCCCCAATCGATGCAGTTAGTCATGACTTTTACGTCACATAATAATAGAAAAGTTACTGTGAATTGTTGGACCATCATCTCACAACAAAATAATCATGTTTTCTTTTGATTCCAGGCAGTCAACAGTAAGCAATGCCGTGGAGCACACTGGAGCCCATCCACCAAATAAGGTCTTTTGTGGAAAGATAAGACCAAATTCCAAAGATCAATCCAGTTCCTATATTTGACTGTTCATATTCTGTGGTGCAGGATTCAGTTGCTTCTAGTGAAGACATTCAGAAACTTGTTGCAATGGGTTTTGAGAAGGTAAACCCGACCTCACTTCGCTAACATGGGAAAAGTTAATGAAATCAAGGAGTTGGAATGAAACTGGAAAAACAATTTTATTAGATCTTCTTGATATAATAATGGTTACTTGATGTCCTTAAATTAGATCAGTCTAAAGACAATTCTACTCTACTGAAGTCCCTAAAATTAAATCATCGGTGAATGTGTTTCAGACACAAGTTGAAGTTGCGCTGGCTGCTGCAGATGGTGAACTGGATGTAGCAGTAGAGATCCTAATGAGCCAACAAGTATGAAAACTGAAATAAACTCTTAAATCATACACGTCTACTTTTCTACTTCTCTCTTTAATGCTGAACTATCTGAAAATTGGCAGGCCTGAACTCATTGCTGAAGGACCTATCCGTAATGCTGACTCCTGATACAATACTAAACGCTTGAGATGTGTTCAAATTGTCTGTGAATGAGATCCAGTTATTGAACAAGGCTTGAAAAGCAAGAGCGAACTAGTACAGTTGACAATGGTTTGTATCATGTTTTACAGAAGTCAAAGCACATTAGAAACATAGATTTGATGTGATTCTGCCCATTTTCTAACAATGTCAAGAATCCACTGTCTTTATGTTAAGATTTACAGAAATTCTGAGCTCTTCAAATCGTATTGCTTATTATTTGGAGCATCAGAGAGGCCTCAGCCCAAATCAAATTGATTCGTCAAAAAAATAACTTTTGCCCATCTGAAAGAGTACCCTATGCATTTACCTCCAAAATTACCAGCTTGTAGTAATCAGACAAAATAAGTCCAATTAGAGTCCACAAAGCCAAATTATCAGTTTTTGAAGATCATAGTGGCAATCATGCCATCCTACTATATCTTTAAAGCAGAACCCATTCAAGCCCCTTTCTTCTGCCACGTGTCCCTTTATTCACTTTTTTTTTCAACAAAAAAAAAAAATCAAGCCACTTCTCAATTTTTCAGCCAAAAAACTTCCACATTCACTCTCCCTTTAACTTCCACACACCACTCCTTTTTTAACTTCCACATTCACTATCCCTTTAACTTCCACAAACCACTTCTTTTTTAACCTCTCTCACACACCACTTCTTTTATAATCTCTCTTTAATTCATTTTTTAGCCATTCTCTTTTGTTCTTAACTTTTGAAACCTATCACGCTCAGATTTTAGATGGTTTTTAAGTTTCGCAACTTTTGGTAATTACCATTCAGTCTTACCCCGTGCTTAGCACGGGAGTAACATAGGCTAGTTATTTATAGTTTACCAAGCCAAACCTAAATTTTTGGAATGATTTTGTCATTTGTTACAAAAAGCAATTTAATTTTAGAGTGTCATTAGATGAGAACGTCTGAAGGCAAATCTGTACGAAAAAATGTTTCTAGTTCAAAAGTACGGGATCTCAGCCATATGACAAAAGAGTTGGGATACAAAATTGGATACACCTCTAAGATCAAAAACAGATTTGCTAGTTTGACATTTATCCTATATGACAATAGATAAATAGACCCATAAACCATCCAAATCCCTGCTCTCAGCGTGTTTCACAAACCAATAAACTGCAGTTTCTAGCTCTTCATCTCGTCTGTTAACGTCTTTGGTTTGATGGGTAACATCCAGCTACAATTTTTAGCAAGATACGCTGTAAGGGATTAACTTTACTGTTTACCGTCGCAGTACAACCGGATCACAGCGTCAGCACCAGCAGTGAACAACCAAGGTTGTGTTGGATGGAACTTGCAATCTAGGATCCCTGCAATATCAATCATACCACTATTTATGTTAAAAAGGAAAAGCATATAATATTAGCAGTAGCTTGTTGATGGAGGAGATTAGATCACAATAAAAGAGAGGATAAATGTGGTTTGCTGTCATAAACCGGAGCAAGATTGATGAAAAAAGCAATGAAGGCACTGAATCAACTGACCTCTTCCATTTGAGGCGGAATGCCCACGGAGGATTTTTAATGGGACAATAAGAGGATTCTGGTTGAGATCTTGATACACCATCCCGTGGAAAACATATGCTGTGCAATCGTCAGAGCATGATGCAAATAATGGATAGGACTGATGGAAAGCCACCCTTGTAATATCCTTCGGGTGGCACCTGAGGATATAGAAAAAAGACAATCATCAATAAAATCCCAGAGACATGAAATCAGATTTTCATATTGATGCCATGAAAAAATTACTCTTCAAGGAAAGTGAGATAAACTGTACTCAGCTCAGGAAACCTCAACAATATGCCCGGCCACTTTTTGCACACGAAAAAAAAAACCAGGGATTATAAAGACACTTGCATAGGTACGAGTTCAAGTTGATGGGAAAACATTTTCAGCCATTGCAAGGTAGCCTGTAAACTGTCAAAAATCCCCTGTTTAATCTACTCCTCCATACAAGTTGGAGGAATCCTAGATATAGGTAAAGCCATCACTCTCATTGCTCACAACCCCCCATGGGACAGATAGATTGCCAAAGGTATCAGGTCACTTGGACATAAAACTACTATATACAGGTGTTGCATGTTAAGGTCAAAGGACAAAATCAAATAAGAAACACAATAAGTTTTTAGTAGCATAACTGTTCCATTGAAACAAAAAATCCAGTAAAAAGCTACATACTTGAGAACTTTGTAAGGTTCTTGAGATGAAAGATCCATGTCAAACCAACACATTTTTCCTTCTCGGCTCCCAACAATGATATTATCACCTAGGAAAAACAATGATTATATAATAAGACATTTTATAAACAATGAACAATTATCAATAGTAGCACCTCCTACGGAGGCAAGAAAATACCTCCAGGGTGGACTGCTATGGATGAGATTTCACGAAGTCCAGTTGTAACCTTCTTAATGAATGCTTTTTTAAGCAAATCATAAACACGAACGTTCTTTTTAGTTGCAACAAAAAAGAAAGAACGTGTAGGATGAAAGGTTGAGGCAACTGGAATCCCATGAAGCTTAAATGGTGAGTCCTTTATTAGTGTAAGCTTCGTCGAGAGTTGATGCAGAAGCACAGATGATCTCGATTCACGTAGCAACTGGGTCAAGGAAATCAATAAACTGTAGATTGACCTTTTCCTGATCAATTTCTAATTACCTGCTACCCAATTAATGCATAAAGTGTAATATTCATCATAAATGAAAAGTCTGGTGAAGTGTAAGAACAAAATGGCCAGGACGACGGAAAAGAGAAAGGATATCAGCTGGTGTGACAGTAGAGAAGTAGTCTCCTTTCCGATGCCATTCTATAGAGGACACAGTCTGCCAAATCCAGTAAAAGAAGAGGTTATGAGTAAAATATTAACATA
The DNA here is from genome assembly GCA_934048045.1 of Polygonum aviculare. NCBI lineage: Eukaryota > Viridiplantae > Streptophyta > Magnoliopsida > Caryophyllales > Polygonaceae > Polygonum > Polygonum aviculare. The sequence goes on from OW204031.1 coordinate 24,869,172, forward strand.
AAGCTAAAGTTCAGAAAGCAGACATAAAGACAACACGTGTGAAAGACATCAAGGAAACACAAGACATATACCTTAGTGTGACTTAACTTAACTCCTCCATGCTTGTCATCTTGAAGCCACTTGACAACCAATGCTACATTTTGTATCAATAAATATGAATAAAGTACATCAGTTGAATACATTCCATATTGTAGGAGCTTACTTCATGCATAAAAATACACAACTAACCCGTCTCATCTGACATTGACGGTACTTTAACATGCAAAAGTTCATCAATCTTGCTTTTATGTTCCGCATTTCCTCGCCCAGTATCTAAAATGATAACATCTGATCCCCTGCATTGTATCAATATGAAGCATCTAAATCTCCATGGTGTAAAAGTGAACCTAATAAACAAGAGCTTTGCAGAAACCTACACAGCAACGGCCAAAATGGGTAGCTGCTTTGATGGATTCCATGCTACATGTTGGACGGCTTCACCCATATCCCAAACACGAGTACATCTACAGTCATTGATACTCCAGATCCGTACAGTCCCATCAGTTGAACCTTATAAAAGTTACAGGTTGCAGATAGTTTAGAATGGCAAAAGGATCATATAAAATGGAACAGCATGTGAACAGAAATCCAAACCTGAAGCAACCCATTGGGCAGAAGGATCAACTGAAATGGAAACAACAGCTCCCTTGTGACCCTTGAACTCAAGAGCACATGAAACAGGGAACGGTTTGAAATCCTTAGGGTTTGGCAACTTGGGTTTCAGAGCATCAGGATGAATATTTAGCTGAACAGAATTGCAATAATAAGAGCGTATGTTATATTTCACAAAAATGGAGTATGATCTATGAATGCAAGTCAATTAAGGGTCTATAAATTGTTCTTTGTACACAAGGGCTCAAAACTTACTCTCTTTCTACGAACTCTAGGGCACATGTATATATCTAGACAGCGCTCCATAGCTTCCTTCACAGCATTCTCATAAGCTGGGACACTTCTCAAGGAAGTAAACCTAATCAAAGGCAAAAACAGATGGTGCATAAGGGTAAACTCCTGACAAGAATAGTTTAATCTGTCAACTTGTCACACTATTACCTCTTTGGTATAAACTTTGGACGATCTTCATCATCCATCATCTGGTAAGCATTTATTTCTTCCGGTGGTGGAATGTACTCCGGAGATGGGTTGAAAGATTCCTCATGACCTACAATGTATATTAAACATTAAGCAAGAAAATAAAATTCTACTACAACAGGCACAAGAAATATGTTTATACCAGGAGCTTTAGACTTTGGTGGAGGAATATAAGCTAATCCTCTGCTCTTTTCTGATGCTCCAGAATCATCACCCCACAATTGATAGAACTTTGGTTCTTCCTCAGGCTTATCAAACTTTATTCTTCCCTCTCGGATAGCCCTGACCAACCGAATAATCTGCAGATCATATGACCAGAAAAATGTGGGGTTAATGCAACAGCCAAAAGTGATAAAAATAATTCAAAATACAGTACACATTTAACATATGAAAAAGATCCAGATATTAACCTTTTTACTCTCCCATTTTGAAGGAATGAACCGCCTTTTAGGCTCTGGTGCATTGGACAGAGCATGAATGGCATCATCCCATTTAAACCAGTCCACATAAGGCTGCAAGGAACATGTAAAGGGATCTTATCATTATCAATAAATCTTTGATAGTCTTTGACAACACTACTTCTATCGAAAAGAACATATCTACCTCGTACGGATCAAAGTCAGGATGTGGAGCCTTTCCTTCAAGAACTCGACGAATAAGCTTAGTTTCCTGTTTTGTAAGCTCCACTTCCTCATCATTGTACTCATCATAAAGTTTCCGCCTAAACATTAACAGAATTCACGAACTCCATCATACATAAATTTTGAATGCACTGTTGGTGCAAAAACACATCTGTTTAAGAATCAAGTACAATGCAGCCCAGATTTAAAAAAACTATTGAGGTCAGAAGAAGTATTTAAGATGGAAAGGTAAGATACATTATCAAGATAAGGTTGTTGTGCCTGAAAGCAAACTGACCAAGCTTAATGTTTAAAAATTTCAATCAAACAAAATCTGTATAGAACAAAAAAGACTTAACGAGTGTCAGAGCTTGAGCATGAACAAAATCGTGAGGTGATGCCTTCCAAGAGCACAGGGATTTTGTTTCTTCTATGATAAAGAAGAAAACAACAAATCCTACAAAGCCTTCAATTGCATGTCTACCCTACTATTTACTTTCCCCAGAGAAACATCTGATTGCACTTATTATTCCATGAATCACCCCATGTATGTCAAAATTTACATGTGGCAGGCTGGTATATGTTATTACTAGATATTCCGCTATTGGCTATAAGTGATTCTGAAGATAGAGCAGATGCACAAATATGTGACCCAACAAGATTGATATGCAGGTATGTGGCATTATGTGGCATGATATGACAGCCATAAAAGTATTGGCATAAAAAGACTAATAAATGTGTAGAAAACGCACCAATCCTTTGAGTCATCAGCACTTGCTAAAAACTTTTCTAGCTTATCAAGCCTCTCTTTCTTTTTGATCTTCTTCCCTGTGATGTCATACCCAATGTGCTCCTCCTCCTTGTACCACTCCAAGGGAACATCACCGACTGTATTGCGAGGGGCAACCTCATCTTCGGAAGAGTCACTCTCATCTACAGCATGGGGTCCGTCATCACTTGCAGTCCCAGCCTCATCATCACTCACATGAGCATCTGCTAACAAGATTTTCATGAATCCTAATCAATATATATATATACACACACAAAATTACTTTTTCACAGGTTTCAACTTCTTCTTTTTCTGTAGATAGTGATAAGAAACCTATCTAGGCCTGTATTACTACCCAAGTAAGCATCATGTAAATGTAAACAATCAAAAGACAGGGCCCACAAACTCAAGGAACTTATGGCATAATGGAAACTGGAAGACGAGCAACAAACAGATTCACATGGAAACGGCAATTACCATGTACCTCGTCTTCAGCTGATGCAGCTCCGTTCTGTTCTGGTTTGCCCAGGAGGAATTCTTCATCGGATTGCTCCTGTAACAAAACCCCCACGTCATGCAGCTAGCAGAGTAACTCGGCATTACAAATGGACAATATATACAACATTTTCGAGAGTTCAAGCATACTTAAAACATCGAAGTTTGGCATGTATCAAAATTACACCCTTAATCAACTCTAATCTCCCTGCCCCTAACAAAGCTTAATACCACAAAGACAACATTTTTACACGAACACTGGAAGCAATGCTTCTTGAGCTAAAGTAAGCTAAATATACGCTTACAGATTGTTGAGGCAATGCTTGAACATCACGTTGGGATCTCTTCAGCTTACGCTCCCTCTTCTTCTCCTTGACCACCACCACTTTCCCCTCATTATTCTCCTTCTCATCCTTCTTACTCGCTGTCTTCTTCTTCTCCTTCTTCACTTTCTCGAGAGGCGCCTTTTTCTCCTCGTTCTTCAATTCATCGAGAGGAGCTACACGCCCTTCCCTTCTTCCCATGGCGAAATGTGTCTTTGAAAGACGGACGAAAACAGGGAGAATTTGGTTAGGGTTTAAGAAGGGGATTCAAAAGACGGAGCACGGAAGCTGGGGAAGCTAAGGTATCATGTGGCGGGGTATTTACGGTTTTAAGGCCCGATATAGAGCATGATTATGTAAAGGCAAACTATAGAGCCCAATGAGCCCAACTAATATTCTTGGGCCCAATTACGCTATACAATTGTATTTGTTAAATATTAGACGCCCAAATACCGTTATATAGGAAATGAATAATCGTCTTTGATCAAAAAAAAAAAAAAGGAAATGATAACAGATCGATAAGGCAATTAAATAAAAATAGACTCGTATCAAAGAAATGATAACAGATCGATAAGGCAATTAAATAATTTTTTATGAAAAATGATCAATAATTGATTACCAACAAAAAGATCGACTACGGGAAAAACAGATTTTGGTACCGGGAGGTTGCTTCATGTGTGCTTGTAAATATGAAGACACACGACACTTATTCATTGATTGCAATCACACAAAAGAGATTACAAGACAGATTCGCAAAAACTATGCAAGTTCTTCAACAAATTAACACGAACTCAAAAAGCCTGATATAATGGTCTCTTTGCTAAAATTCAAATCTGTCAAGATCTCTCATGTGGGTAGATGTCGTAATACTGTGGCCGACCTGATTGCAAAAATGGGTCATAGTCTCCCGATCACTACCATCTCAACATTATCAGAAATATGTGTTCTTATCCGAAAGGATGCTATAGGACGCCCCCTCGTAAATGTGGCGTCCTAATCTTTACCTTTTCCAAAAAAAATTAGGAAATGAATAAGTGAGAACGATCTTCCTTTTGATTACGTTACATCAAAGGGTTAAATTTAGGGAATGAATCACATCAGAAACATCAAAGGGTTAAATTTAGGGAATGAATCACATCAGAATGATCATCAAATCGCGCAGCATGCATGCAAGAAGAAGAAAAAATGATTGCGTAATGTTTTTTCAAATCACGGATTTCAAATAACGGATTGTGCATTTTCATGACTTTTTTCACACGTATATACACAGTCTTCAATGGTTCATGTAATATAACGTATCCTCACCAAAAAAAAATGTAATATAACGTACAATTGATGAAAAATATTCAATTAGTAGTATACCCACTCATTATGTACGAAAATGCATATATTGTACCAGAATGCACAATCATATCTTGAAACTTACCCTTACAAAGTTACGAAACTTACACTTGCAAAACTAAGAAAACAAACCACATGACCTTTTTATTCAATTCTTCATCGATCAGACTACAAACAGCGACACAAACTACACTTGTATTTATACAGTCGCGCATCCACCACGAGGTCGATCGATCGATCCATCAACGGATCCTAATTTTTCTTGGGGTGGGAGTCCTTGGGCGGCTTCACAATCAACACAGGGCATGCCACATGATGAGCACAGTAATCGCTCACACTCCCTAAAAACGCCCTGCAACAACAACACACATACAAAATCCACTTTCAAAATTCTTCTTCCCTGATGATCAATTCGCTCACTCAGCCATGTCAATTTAAAGGATCTACAAACATTACCGCTTGACTTGGCCAAGGCCACGGCTGCCGACCACCAGCAGATCCACATGCGTTTGCTCCGCCGCTTGGCAGATCATCTCCTTCGGACTCCCTTCCAGAAGTAGGGTTTCCGATCGCACCTGCACCAGATCCATCGATTCACACCACAATCGGCCGCCAGACGCCTCAAAAACCAAACGGATCGGCTTACCTGCTTGTCTTTGCAGATCTTAACCGCTCTCGTGAACAGCGATTTCGCGATCTCCGCCTGCGCTTGTCTCACGGACTCCACCACCGACGTCGTGGTCGCGAAAACGGCTATTTCCCCCAAATTGAAGGTCAGAAGTTGCTAATTGAGACTACTCGGCAAGCGATTAACGATCGCCAGAGCTAATCAATTGGTAAAGAGATAGACGATATAGAGGAGAAAGTACATGGTGAGTACAAACCGGGACCGGCGGGGAAGGCGTAGCTCTGGAAAGGCTGTTGAACGTTGATGATGTAGAGCAAGTAGCGGTCGTCTTGGCTCGGATCTCCGGCGGGTGGAGCGGTGCTCTGCTCGCCGGCGACCGGCTTCAGGAGGTTGTTGAGGGCCCACTCCAGAGCGTAGAAGCTCTCGTTGCTGTCGTCTAGCGCCACCATCACTTTCATTTTTCCTCCCGCCGAAGCCGTCGCCTGTTCGGTCGCCGACGGCGGGGCTGGTTGCGCCGATGTAGCTCCCGCTTTTGCCTCCATCTTTGCTACGAATCTGCCTCTGCGTATTGATAATGATCTCGAAATGGTTTTATACTTTTACAAACTTACGTACTATTGAAGTGAGTATGTATTCGATTGATTTTTTTTTTGTCCTATACTGGAGTTGGCAAGCATGTGCATGGTCTTGGGTTACACTTGCCTTGCATGCACACAAATTGCTGAACCATATAATTCGACGTGACAAAACATTGGGCGCAAAAAGAATTGACTGGACGGAGTTTCAATTTTGTAAATAACGTCCTATATTTCTGAATAATTGCAATTTGGGCCCTAGGCTTGAGGTTTCTTCCTGAATTCCATCTTGTAACAGTTGTATGCTCTTCTGTTTGATAGAAGAAACCGGACTATTGTTTTACTTGGCACCCAAAAGACAAGAAACGAGAAGCTGGTGTATTGTATGTTTTTGGAGCTGGATTTTTGAGTTCAAGACTTGTTTCATTCTCAATTCATGAATGTTCATGCTCCTGATTATTGCCCGAACTAAAATTCGGATTAATCTTTCAAGTTGACCTCAATCTGTGTGCATGAAAGGCAAAAGAAAGTTTGAAACAAACCATACACGGAAACCTTAGCTGGTTTCAATATTACTGCAGAGTTTATCAAGGCTTGCTGTTTCTGTTGGTTGCCTTAGCAGGTTTCTATAGCTCACATTCCATGCTCTCAATTATTAAATCAACTCCACATAGTTTCACCAGTGCTTACAGGAGAAGCTCAACTTCCCTACATTGCATTTGCGCTTCCCTGCCCCTAGTTAGGGTGCATTTGGTAACTTGGTAAATATAGTATAAACACCTTATTAGCACAGGAGTGTCATTTCTAGTACTTATTTAGCACGTACAACACAGCCTTACGATCAATAAGCCCATCACACCAAATGAAACTCTCTGCCGTCGCAACGAATACACCTTATAGTCCTGGTTGAGAATGCGCCGGGTCATGGTACAATGTATCCCACGGGTACTTTGTAGCTTGAAAGTACATACAACAAACAAGGATCAAAGAATTGCTCATGTGGATGTATTGAGTCAAGCAACTCTACAAGCAAACATGAGGTGCAATGATCTTCCCCGGGTTCATAATGTTGTTCGGATCCAAAGCTTCTTTTATTCTCTTCCACGTCTTCAAAGCCTCTATCCCGTGCTCTGCTTCCAGGTACTACATCAAAATCAACACAAAGAGTTTGTGTTACATTAAACTCAAGATGCAACTTTCATTTTTGTTTGTTTGCTCAGCTATACAAGCCCACCTTCAGTTTGCCAGTTCCGACACCGTGTTCTCCAGTGCATGTCCCTGCAAATAATCATAATCAATGCTTGAAGAAAAAGAGAAGCCAAAAATAGCAAAGTATGGATTATGACAAAGTAGTACCTTCCATGGATAAGGCAGTGCGAACCATAAAGTTATTGAGTCTCTCGGCTTCTCGTCTATGTTCTTCATTTTTAGGATCGAATAAGATTACAACATGGAAGTTTCCATCACCAGCATGAGCAACAATAGGGCTGTTTTCAGGAATAATTTTTTAGCCACCCTGAAGAAGCTCATCACTAAAAAAACCGTAACTCTTTTTTTCATTGATGATACTTGAATGACTTACATACCATGTAAGCGGAGATTCATCAAGTTCTTTCTTGGATGTTGAGATTAGTTCTGCAAGGTGTGATAAGGGGACACATACATCCTGGGTAGAACAGGGCCATCGTGAGAACAGATGGAGCAAAAGCAAAAATAATTTGACATTCTACTATGCAATTGGAAACAGTTGAGAAGCAAGTTTACCCCAGAGGTTCAAGTTCAATTGATGCAATGATGAAGCAACTATAAGGGTCTTCAGGAAATTTTCAATAATTGAAAGCATGATTAAAATCTCTAGTGTTCTCTTTTTAAACATTGACTAAGAGGTTTTTCCTATCAACTAAAAATGAAAAAAACAATTTAACAAATGCTATTAGTCTGCACAAGACAAATTAAAATGAGAGGGAAAAAAAGCAATCAAACCTCACCGTAATCATAGCTTCAGAGTTTGGTTCCATTGCAAAGCACGCCCAGAGTGCCTCCTTCCTTATCTATATAGGAAGAACTATTTAGCTTTACACTAGTTATATCTTAGTAAATATAAAAACGAAAAAAGTTATAGCTTCAAACTTTAGATAAAAAGGTATTTGACACACCCTCAGAATTAGCACACCAACTGCATCCATAATAGTTTAAGCATTTACAAAAATAATTGTACCTTCCACAGCTCCTTCTTAGCATGAGGTTCTTCTGTGAGAACAAAATCAGATCCGTTGTGTTGAGAAGCGATTTTTTGAACCAACTGTGCTTGTTCAAGTGAATATGCCTCTGGATGTAGCATATGTATGGGATACTGTTAGTTACATAGGATGCTTTTAAACATCTTCAATGTCCCACAAGTTATCATTTCTGACTTTTTATATAGAGCCATCTCAAGTTGATGTGCCAACTAATTACCAAAATAAACATATGTAAACAAAAAGTATTCTTCACCTGTTCCCACGAACTCAAACAGCAAGGTTGGAGTCTCAGGTAAATTTGTCCCATTAGCTATATTGATCGCCTTTAATTGAACCTCATCCAACAGCTCTACTCTAGACACCTAGTGCATATACAGAAAATAAGCATGAATGTTAGGGTGGATGGAGAAGTCATGGATCATTTCCTCAACCACGGTGATAATCGTAACTGATCACTCTGCAGTCCACAAATTGAAGTGTGTTTCCTCTACCGTGTATGTTCATTGAACTAAAGAATCCTGACACAGAATGTGAAAAATAACTTATCGGGCAATATGCTTTGGTCCTACCTGTATTCCTGAATGCATGGTATCGATGGCAACATCTGCGGCATCCTTTATTGTAGGAAAATTACACATTGCAACCTGGAAAAATAAATTTTGACAGTGAGTAGAATGAAGAAAGCAAATGCCTGCAGCGCTTAGCATGAATATGTTACCAGTCTAAAGCATGAATTAACAATCACATGATAAGCAATAAAAGAACAAAGTGTAAGAAGTTCTATATAACTATATAAGCAAGGAAATAACAGGATACCACTGAGCACTTCGGAATCTTTTGAAGCCTTAAAGTAATTTCTGTTATCACAGCCAATGTCCCTTCACTTCCTATCATCAATCGGGTCAAATCATACCTAAAGTGTCCAGCAAATTAGGTCACTGTAAAAAATTATCTTGAGAAGTGTAACAGCAATTTGAGAAACAAACCCTGCAGCACTCTTTCTGGCACGCGATCCCGTCCTAACGACATCTCCATTGGCCATGACAACCTATGACACAAACAAGATAGGTTCAAAGATATAGATATTCCAACACAAGTTACGAAATTTGCAAGAGGGGACACATTTCACACAAAAGTACTACATCAAAATGACAGCAAAAATGTGTCTCTCCACACAAAAGAATTCATATGGAAACCAATAGTATGTTACGGGTTGCAACAATATCATATTGTTACCACAACGTATCAAATTTCAGATAGCAACATAACATATGTCACTTTCTCAAGCTGAAAATAAAGTGAATGGTCAAAATATAGCTCAGACGCTGAAGTCAAAAAAATTTAGCCGACTATTATCGCTCAACATGTCAATTTTAATGGAATCAGACTATCAGTAAAATGTTATCGAATTTTAATATGCATAAAAATTTGATGTTATGACAAGCTTCAACAAATTTGTCCATTAAATAACACGCAGCAACCATGTCGAAAAATGGCATACCTTTAGATTGATGACATTATCCCGCATGGTTCCATACCTTCATTCCAGATTCATTGGTAGTAAGATAAATGAAAAAAAGATAATAGCTAATACAGAGACTATGTGTGTATATTAGGTGTTCATTCTTATAATAGACAATACAAAGGATAATACCATCCATAAAATTTCAAATTAAACTTATGAAAACAGTATGACCTCACAGCCAAGGAGCCAGAGCAACGTGTAGCACACATACCGCCAATTGTTGCACCAGGACCTGATGATAGAAATGTAAATTAGAAAGATGACAACACACATAAAAATATGCACTCATAAGTACGATGAAGAGTTCCAGTTCTGACAGCATTTAACTCTCCTATTCTTGTTAATGCCTCATAGTTTCAAGGGATGTAATTCAAGGATACAAACCCGATGGAAATAAAGTAAAATTTATTTTAAAGTGATTTCATCATATAAACCAATTAGTGAAGGCTACAAGCATAATTTTCCCTGCCCTTGAATCAATCGATGAAAGATGTAAGATCAATGCTTCAACATCCGGGACATATGCTCCACCAGTTGTTGGTACGGATTGTGATATTCAGATATTGTGTTTATCCGAAAGAACAGTTCAAGCTCAAGAAAAAAGTTCTAGACCTTTTTAAGTTTTAACCTTGCAGCATCCTTGGACATTGAAGAAACCAGCGGTAATATATATTATTGTCCTCAATAATAAGCAGCAGATTCTTAAAAAAAAAAACTATTATACACATGATTGTGAAGCCTTTCTCTTTTCCTCGACAAAAGTAGATAAGCAATGCAACATGTTTAATCAACTCAGCAAAGGTAAAAGCAGAATGAGCTTTGACATTAAGAAGAATGATTAAGTCATGAAGAATCTATAAAGAGAATCATACATTGTCAAAAACTAACCTGGATCAAGAGGAAAGAATAATCCATAGGGTTCCAGGTATTCATTTAGCTCCATCCATCCAATACCAGGTTCAACAACCACATCCATGTCCTCTAGATGTAATGCTTTGACTCTCTGCATATTAATTAGCAGAAGATAGTCCGCAAAATGTCACCCAAACAAGATAGGAAGTTGAGATGCTTCATGTAGTTAAAACATTTATAAATAACAGATGCATATAAACACCCCGCAGAAGTACAGAAAAATGAACCACAATGACACAATGTACAAGCAAATGCAAAAATGAGATTCAATTGTAGCATTAAGGCATTATGAAAGTAGCAAAATAGATGCATCATACTTTCATTGACGACATGTCAATACTAACTCCTCCATGGGGAGCTAAAGTGTGGCCTTCAATAGATGTAGCACCACCATATGGTACAATGGGAACCTGGTCAGTAGAAGAGAAATCAATTAATGGATAATGAAGAAACATAATTGCAAGAGCTTAGTGGTCATCTACCTTGTATAGATGAAAACACAGACCTTGTGCTTGTCACATGATTTGGCAATCAAACAAACTTCCTCTTCAGACCTGCCATATAAAAGATAAATAAACTTGAAGAACAACTAAAGACAAAGTAATGATTTATTTTTTCTAAAGTAGAATTTTACAGATGTATCACACTTTAAGAAATGGATGAATAGAGAAGCATGACTTAATAAGACCATGGAAGCTAAGTAATTGGTACACACAAAAGGTAATTTGCACTTTGCTGCTATTTGCACAGAAAAAATACAGAAAACATGAGCCTTAAAGATAAGGCATTGACAAGTTGACAACTTGTCAAACAAATTGCTCCTTCATGCAGTACATAAATTCATAATGTCAAAATGCATATGTATTACCAAACTCAAGTACAAGAAAATTTATAAGGAACTGCCCAGCCAAAAAGACAAACAGAAGAACATATCCTACTTTGGAAAAACAACCACATCAGGTACATTAACTGCTTCGTGAAAACTGTTTTGTGGCTTTCCATGGTACAATCTTTCCTCGTAATCGGTTGTCATATTCTCCTGAAAATAAAAGCACAAATAAGCATCATGAATAAATCTTGGGTAGAAGCTAATAAGTCATACGTCCAGTTTAGTTTGCTCAGGTTGATCATAATCTCATACAATGTTGGATTCATCCAGTTGGAGCCATCTCACTTTTATTCCACAACTCTAGGCTCAGAAGAAAGAAATTAAACTCAAAAGTCCCACGTTACTTGGAACACTAGCAAACTAAACTCTACTAGTTGAATACACCAGGTCACTCTCTGCCAAACACATTGCCTGTAATTGTTTTAGTGATAAAATAATATATTGACAACAAAAAATAACCCTTTTGGGAAAAGCAAGCTACTGCTGAACAGTATTGCAAAGAAAAAAAACCATTTGATTGAACTTCAAGACTGTATAGACACAAAAACCATTTTCAGAAGTTCAGCAGCTAGAAAGTGGTAGACTATATAATGAAGACAGAGATTCCTTACCCCACATATGGCCTTCAGCTCATCAATGAACTCCTTTGGAACACTTTTATGAGTACCCTTCAGTATAAACTCAGTGCTACCTTTGCCGCCAATGCTAGCACCTCTAGATGAAAAAAATCGAATGGTTGGTTGAGTCACATGAAAATAATGTTATATCAAGATCAGACCGTTAGGTAATGTGTAATTGGTATCAGGAATCAGGAATTTGAGCAGGAACGGAACCATACAATTTCCTGCGTTTGGTTGGCTGAGCATAGGAATGAAATAACCAGCCCACCCCCACTTGTATCAGCCATTCAAAACATTCATAAGACTGGAATGGGAAGGAAGACAGGATAAATCAAGCATCATAATACCTCTCTAAATGTGTATCACCATATCACCAAAACAGGATAAATCAAGCATCTTGAACTTTTACCTATTGTTTTCTTTTCATTTTCTTCTCAAGTTTGACCACATTGACCAATTCAATTCTAGGTGCAATATACGGCACTCAATCATCACCATCTGAAATAATGAAAGTTGCAGAACAAAGACTCGACATGGAAACGACAGATTGGCACTTCAGAGGACAAATTTCAATAGATTGGAAGCGATTGCAGATACTCGTTCAATCATGCACACACAAAAAAGGCAAAACACAAAAACATGCATATGAAAGGAAGAGCTTCTGACCGAAGATTGCGATCTTCTGTGGCAGGGGCGTCGCAGAAAGTCATACGAGAGGCATCGAATTGAAAGACGAAGGAGGCGCCTGAGGCCGATAATAGAGCGGGAAACCACCAGGGAAACGAGGTTCTACAAGCTGGAGATCTGAGGAGCTCCGTCGAAGGGTTTTGGGGATGGAGAGGCCGTGCCAGAAGACGAGCGTAGAGATTTCTTGAGGAAGAACGAAGGCGGTATAGCCAAGATAAGGAAGCCATGGTTGAAGATAGGGAAAAAGAGTAGCTTGAGCTTCTTCTTCTCCCTCTGTCGATCTCTCTGTGAAACTGAAACACACACAATTCGAAAGCATCATCCCTAACATATAAGACAGGAAATTGCTCAAAATAGCCCCCAAATTGGGGTTGTTACATAACTACCCAAAATATTCAATAAAATCAAAAAATAAGCACCAACCTTGTAATTGATTGCATAAATTAGCACATGATGCCAACTTTGAAAGAGGTTCGAACGGAGCAATTGTTATCTGTCCACAGGATTTTGGCACCAAAGAGTATATAGCGTAAGCACATAAAATTAAATGACACTGACATTTTCTGATAATATTTCCATATGGTTGCAATTAGCATAAAGAACTTCAAATGTATTAAGAAAAGTGAGAATTTCTTCTCAAATTGTGGTGGGTTGCATTTACATGGTTGTCGTTATCCGATAAATTTAACTACTTAGTACTAATATATAAGATTCGGATTCAACTTGAGGATATACATGCCAAATTTTGGTAGACTGCGGTTAGATGAGTAACGTATCGCGTAAATATAACCACTTAACATGTAAAGTTACGATTCACTTTTAACCCAAAAGTTTAAGTCGATAGATACAATTTGGGCATCTTTAAGTGATGTGGGATATCTTCAACATTTTTCAGTAATGATTATCTTTGACGGAAAACATAGTTAAAGAGAATATTGACTAAAGTTTATAAATAAATTCCTATAACTCATACTAACAATCATAGTTTTAATAAACATTTGGATCTAATCCACGGTGTGGTTGGGCAATTTGATAGCGATGAGTTCATTAAACCTATTTGTACTAAAGAAATTTAAGAATACCTTTTTAAATATATTAGGTAATGACAACTCACTTGAACCTATGGGTATTTTGGCCGAAATTTTACCAAAATAGTGAAATATTGTTGAAATTTGTTTTTATTGTAGCAAACAGAATAACTAAGTTATACTAATACACACTCTCTTAAGGAAGTAAAAACATAATGCTATAGATAAATGTTAGAAACATCAACAGAGGGACAAAGATCAAGATTATCCACTAAAATGCCACTATGTAGCATATACAAATCAAAAGAGATAGAAATATAATTTACCATTTTCATATACCCTTAATAAATTACTCATCCATAGATATTTTGTGAGGACTAGATAGATCATAGATAACCTTAAAAAATTTAAAGAACCAAGGCGGAAGAAATGAATTCACTTGTCAAGTTGGGGAGGTAGAGGAAGGGGCAGGGTTCGAGAGGGCATGGGTGGCCTAGCCTTATAGGTTGAAATTGAATGAATACATGCACTATTGAAGTGGTATATTGGATGAAATTACAAGTGTACATTATTATTATAAACAAAAATGTATTAAACATGTTTGGTTCATGTTCAAAAAATCAACAATAAAACATGTCAATATATAAAGATACATATACAAAAGAAAATTTTAGATAAACAATATGCAAGTGAAACGACCATATCAACCCTATAAAAGAATAAACGTCACCTCTTTTAGAAGAAAAGATATCATGAGAAAATAAGTGAACAACTCTTCTTAGTTTAAGTCAGTATAAATTGACTATTGAATATTAAGCTCGCTTAAATAAGAAATTATTGCAAGTCTTGAGCACACGTATGGCTTGGATCATAATAACTTGGTTCCCTTAACAAATCTTTTTAGTTTAGCTAGTACAAATTGACTATTGAATATAAAGCTCGCTTAAATAAGAAATTATTGCAAGTCTTGAGCAATTTCCAAATTGACTAGTGAATTCATAATAACTCGTTTCCTTGCGGATGTAACTCCTTAATTGTAAGAGGAGGTCTTCAAATGAGCTTGAAATTCAATTTCCAAAAAAGGCGTTGTTTAGTGATTATCTTGATATTTTTGGGTATGCATGAACACTATAGTTTAAGTTTGAAAATTAAACACCACGAGGTCTATGATTGAAAATAACTTGGTTCCCTTAACAAATCTTTCGCGTGTTTGTCGCTGGTTTTTCTCGCTTAGTCGGCTAGCTTCTTTTAGTTTGTTTTTTATCTAGCTTCCTTGTCTTGTAAATGTAGTCTTAGTTGTAGTTTGTCTTGTCGTTGTTGGAGCTTGTCTGTTTAGTTTTCCGAGTATATTAGTTTCGTTTTCGCTTGGGTTGTATTGGGCGCTTTCTATCTAGGTCTAGAATGCCCCCATCCTGACCCCCCAGATCCTGCTGATGCGGGATTTCCGTGGGTAAATGTTGTTGTTGTTGTTGAGGTCTATGATTGAAAATGTGTACAAATTACTATAGAGTATGTTTTCTTCATTGTTACACAGACAAACAAAAATTACCGGAAAATTGATAGATGTTATAATATTATTATTATCGGATATGGATGTACATGGATAAGCTTAAAACCCTAGATTTGATCTTATCCTATCTCTTGTACTCTCTATATAAAGACCCTTATGGGTGACCTAATAATACAGATCTGATCTCTCTTCATCCCTCAATTTTCTCTGTTTGTTTATTGTTTCTCTTAGATTTATAACACGTTATCAGCACGATTTGTTCTATGATAATATTTTCTCGCGTTCCAAATTTTGCAGAAGATCTGAACTTGTTCACTCAGTGATATATATGAACAAGTTCGATCAATGTGCACGATCTCTTTAATTAAACTACTATTCAATTATTGTATTTCCCTGTCATGCACGTATATATTGGTGTTGTGCTATAATCCGATTAGTTTGATTCAATCAAATCATATTACCTGCAGTAAATAAAGTCTAATAACTACTCCGTAGTTCTTTATTTTTGCCCCTCTCTCGATCTGTACGTGCATCATGCAAATTTCGAATTGGGTCTCAGTTTGAATTTGATGATTTAAATTTGAGCCTCTCGGTTGCTACGTATTTGATTTCTTTCTCGGTGCCATGGATCTTACGTATTAAAGTCGGGTGCTATCAATTGTGTTTCCCTAGATGCGTATACATATGGCTCTTGATTGATGATTATTTACATGGTCTGTTATCAATATGTGCTACTGATACGTACTTGATTTATGAACTTTCAGTGCAATTCAATTGTATTTTATACTCCGTATTATACACTCTTAAGTTCATTATCATTCCTTTCTGATTGATTGTCCTCATAGGACAAACTATAATCATGTATGATATATTCCCTGAAGTGAATGTATTTATAAATAAATTTGTTCCTGAAGCGACAAATTATAATCATAATTTCATCTCTTGAAGAGATGTACAATTTTATTCAACTCCGGAAGAGTTGGAAAGACGAGGATTATATTACCCCTAAAGTGGTAATTATCATTCCTAGAGTGGAAAAAATCAATTTGTAACCCCTGAAGTGATTACTGAATATGATTATCCCTGAAGCGATAATCAATATAGTGTATTATATCCTAAGTGATAGTTCTCATCCCCCGAAGTGGATGAAACAAATGAATCCATCCCCAGAAGTGGATGAGATAATAAAAGTTTATACTCAGTCATCTCTTGAAGTAGATGACACATGTTCTATGACAAATATTATCTCTTGGAGTAGATAATAAAAGACCAATGACAAATATTATCTCTTGGAGTAGATAATAAAGACCACAAATATTATTTCTTGGAGTAGATAATAAAAGACCAAATCACATCTTGAAGTATGTGATTAAGCAGTCTTATAAAGTCTTATAAAGTCTTATATATCACATCCCGAAGTATGTGATCGATTAAGTGGTCTTATATGTCACATCCCGAAGTATGTGATTGAAAGGTCTCGAGGTCTAGAAGACTTCGCATTCAATCTCATGTCACTAGAAGTTGACAATCTTTTATTATATTTTATTTCTTTATTTATGTTTCTCAATTTAATTATTGATGTTATTGCTTACATATATTTTTATTTGTTTTAACGTATCATCCCCTGAAGCGGATGGATATATGACATTGTCCTCGTAGAGACAATTTTGCAATCATCCCCGAAGAGATGAAATAATAAAGCATATTACTCCCTGAAGTGAGTAATGATAAAAAAATCACTTCCTAAAGAAAGTGATAGGAGTATTATCCCTAGAAGTGGATTTACATATACAACTATTTACTTGTTGTAGTAAGTGATGAGAAGAATTCATCTCTATAAGTAGATGAACATATCATCTCCCGAAGTAGATGATAAATGGTTCAAGATATATTCTATTTTTTTGTCACTTGGAGTTGACAAATGGAATATTTTTGAAAATTCATTCTTGAACATAATGATGATAAATTATTCATTGTCACCTGAAGTTGACAAATGAGATGTTTGGGAGAATTATGCAGCACTTGAAATTCTAGGAGAATTGTGCTAAACTATAATTATAGTTATCATCATCAACTCCATACGAGCTTAAAGACTCGATTTTTGGATAAGAAGAGATCACTGTAAACTCTTGGGGAGTTAGAAGATCTCATACCAGTCATGTACTCCAGAAGTAGTACAGGAAATATGACATGTACTCCAAAAGTAGTACAAGAAACATGAGTTTATGTTATATTCAGAACTAGTCCTATATAACCCCATACCTAGCATGAACTAGGAGTTCAAGGTCATGGTTGACCAACCTCTTGCATGCCTGAAGCATGCCTCCTCCGGAAGAGGGTGTGAAAGAGGTCACAATATATTATGCATGCGGCCGCTAGTCATGGTTATGACTTATAGCTAGGACATTAGGGGTAAAATTGATGTCGAGAAGGACATATGAGATAAGGGATATCCCATAAGTGATAAGAACCACAACTTATGAGTATAAGTGTGGAGACCGGTCTAATCTAAAGCAAAGTTCTGAATGTACCCAGTTTGAGGCATCTATTTCTATCATAAGATCAAAATCAAGATAAATGGTTTATCTGATTTGAGTTGATGAGCTCCCAAATTAATGTATGATCACCGACATGTTCAATGGTAGAAAACCATATTTGTTAATGGTGTCGCAACACCTACTATTTGAAAACCAGAAGTTTTCACAATCATGAGGATGACAAATTTGGTGTGAAGGTTTAGATGACTCTTGAAGAGTATATCCCATGGAACAGTGTAGTATCACTAACTAGAAGTTAGTTGATAACAAGATATTCTTGTGGCATGATTAATGTGGTCACTCAAGTGAAACAATTACACCCATGATTGGTTTAGGACCAAAAGATCTTGAGACCTGAAGTCTCTCCTAAGAGTGACCTTGTATGTATGAAAGGCTTATGCTCTTGGCAGATTAGTAGCAAAGTCGGTATGTTGTATGTTAATACAAAGTCTCCTATACTCCTTGAGTGGGTTCAAGTGATATGTGAGGACCAAACACATCGCCATGTGAACCATTATGGATTATCATATCATTGTTGAAAGATGCCTCAAGCCATTGGTTCCATAGAATATTGAGGAGAATCAAATAAATGTAGTGGTTGAGCATTGCATATCTCTCACATACATTTGCAAAACGACTAAGGTAGAGTCGTCAATAATGCAGTCATAATTGATAGCTAGGCAAGGGCTTATACATGACTTGCACGACCTGGAAGAGTCGTTGATCAAATAGGATCATGAAATTAATTCAACGTGGACCGACTGCTTATGGAAAATTCTCCCAGATGAAGTTTGTGTATAGAAGAGATTAACTGCTTCATATGTCCTCCAACTCCCTAGATAATTTTGAAGTAATGCCACACAAAAGGAAAGTTGGGATTAAACGAGAGGATTGGGTCCTTGTCGTTTAAAGAATACCTTGAGCTTATAAGCGGTGATCAATAGTTTGCTCGGTATTAAGATTGTCACTTATGGCGAGGTGAAAATCCCAACTTTAGGGGGAGAATATAAGTGAGACTAAAAGCCAAAGCGATTGCATGGGATGCAATTTGCTATTTTAGATCCAAAGATAACTAAACTATAAGTTTAGTGGATCGTATAGCTAGTATGCTATCAAATATATGTAATGATATAAATGAAAGTGACAATGTCAAGTCACATGCATCAACCTAGGTTGCACCACCTCGTTTGGGGATTCCAGAAGTAACTCCGAACAGAACAAATAATTTCTCAATCACACCGGAAGTGTGAAGAGACAATTAGGCTCTAAAGATATCATTCCTCGAAAAAGAAAAGAGCCGACAACATCACAAAAGGGGTGATGATATGTCGACTACACACAAACATGAAGATAGATTTCCTGAATAAATTCTATCTAAAGACTCTAAAAGCAAAGAGAATAAAATTGACGACAATTTGGGATTGTCGATGAGTAATGTAATCATTGATATCTTTGCTTGTTCAGTTGAAATCAAAGTCGAGCGATAATGATCCTTGAATAAAGGAGGAACGTCGACATTGAAATGGTTAAGAATGCTGGAAAGAAGCTATTCGAGTATAGCTACATCTGCTATATAAACAAGGTGTTTTTGGGCTTGAAGTTCCAACACCATAGAGTATAAAATCAGTCAACTATATATTGGTGGTTGTTCATAAGCAAATGAAATGAACACAATGCAGTGTTCGGATTCAAAGTTTGACTGATTGCTCAAGATTTATAAAGTCTCGAGTGAAGTACATAGAAATGTGCTCATACATCATGGATGCAATAATGCTCGGATTCTTGTTGCTTTGGTCGATGGGCGACTTAAGATGCAACTCATGAATGTGGTGAAGAATCCCATAAGGATTACAATTCCCTAAAGCATTTGCATCAAACCACATCATATGCATCCCATTAAGCTAAAAAGACAGCTACATGGATTGAGTCAATCAACAGAATGCGGTACAATCGCCTTAGCTGATATCTACTACAGAAAAAAGTTTATGAGTGATCAAATGAGTCTTATGCTCATGTAATCATTTATGTTGATGACTTGATCCCCAGAAGAGGTCTAACTTAACCGATTACATGAAAGGAGAAGTTGATATTAAGGACTTATGAACTACTAAGTATTGTCTCGGCCTGTAGTTCGAGCATACATAGAATAGGGTAAATGACCCTTTGGATTGGTTGAAGCACAAATGTAAAGTCCACATATAGTAGTAAGACCACTAAGTATGGAAAATTATTGTCTTCTTCTCTTAGTGGAAAATTGAAGAGATATTAGGTCCTGAAGTACCTTATCTTAAAGCAATATGGGCATTGATGTATCTTGCTTCATTGCCTCAGTAAAGTCATTTAAAGTGGCAACGAATTGTTTGTCTCCCAAACATACAATAAAGATTGTGGGTCCAGAAGTACCAAATCTTTCACAAAGACACATGAGGGCATATATGTGTCATATGAAGAATGTATGTTTAATTGAGGGGGAGCATTATTATACGACTGTACTCTTTTCCCTTGACTTTGGTTTTTATCCCATAGGGTTTTTCCAAGCAAGGTTTTTAACGAGGCAGTTCGTCATACAAGGTCCATAATGAGACAATCTCGACCTGAAGCTCGAGATACGCGAAAGAATGAGATCTTATATTTGTCATCGAATCAGGTTGAAGAAGATCCAACGGAGATATATGAAGATAATGAATCTTGTATTGCTCAAATCAAGAAATGATCATTAAAGGAGATACGACACAACATATTTCATTGACAAGTTTCTCAAATTTCAAGATTCAACTCAAAGGCTGGATGGATACTCAATTCAATCAAGCATGGAAGATATATTTCGAGTCAAGAGAGAGAACAACACTGCACTCTTTTTCCCTTCGTCTTGGTTTTGTCCCATTGGGTTTTCCAGACAAGGTTTTTAACGAGGCAGTTAGGGATCTACATCCAAGGGGGAGTGTTATAATATTATTATTATCGGATATGGATGTACATGGATAAACTTAAAACCCTAGATTTGATCTTATCCTATCTCTTGTACTCTCTATATAAAGACCCTTATGGGTGACCGACCTAATAATACATATCTGATCTCTCTTCATCCCTCAATTTTCTCCGTTTGTTTATTGTTTCTCTTAGATTTATAACAATAGAGTATATTTTTGAGAAATATCTGATTCGCCCTAAAAAAAAAGAAAAGAAACTTCTTTCCGTTTCCAGCGAACAGAACCAGACAAAGAAGAACAAGTATGAAGCTAGGGCTCAAAACTCCCCAAAACTACCTACCTATCGTTCTCTGTTAAGCACTCTTTTTCGTTCTGATGCCAATGGTTTCTATATCCCTCGCTTTGTAGAGGAAATCTTCACCAGCCGAATACCGAATACGGATAGGAGTTGAAGAGGTCCATTCTCTCTGTTTCTTTCGCCTCGCTGTATTGTTCTTGCATAAGTTGTTTAGGTGCTTAGCTTTTGATGTCTTCCTTATTTTGTGAATTTTGATTGTTAATTCTGCTCCCCTTTCTTCTTACTATGTGTGTGAATGCTTTCCATCCTACTAGAAAGTGAACTCGAGCTGTTACAATGGCTTTCTTTACAAGAGATTGCAATTTTTTGTTAACTGGTTAGTGTTGGGTGTTTGTAGGAGTTTGATCTGAGGTAAGAATTTGACAGATTCGCTGGTTGGTGAAAATGTGAAATCGTCTGTTGGGAATTGCTTAGCTCCAGATAAGGAAATTGATAGGTGGTTGTCTGTGTGGCTCAATTGATTCCCTGATATGGATTCTTAGGGATTTTGGAGTAAGCTCATGGATCAATTGAAGGCACCATTGCCCGCTAAGAGTGCAGTTGAATGTTGTACATGTGGATGTAAATGTGCTCTCACTACTAGCTCGCCACTACAAACATGGATAAGATCGGTTAAGAGGAAGCATTTTGAGTTAGAGGAAAAAGCTCAACCCGAAGTGGCCAGTTTGGAGACTTCACATGTCGCTCGTGTCGGGATTGAGAATGAATGCAATGTGTTGCGAGAAATGGTCAGCAACCAACAGACGAGTATTCGAGAATTGTCTAGTGAGCTGGATGAGGAAAGGAACGCCTCCTCGTCTGCAGCCGATGAGACGATCTCAATGATTCAGAGGCTACAGAGAGAGAAGGCTGAGGTCCAAACGGAAGCTAGGAATTTCAAGCGTTTCTCTGAAGACAAAATGAATCATAATGCTGAAGAAATAGTAGCCTTGGACAGTCTTTTGTACAAGAGAGAGCAGGCTCTTGAGTCCCTTACTTGGGAAGCGCAAGCGTATAGACATAGAATGATGAGCTTGGGTCTAAACGAATCTGGAACAGAAGGCTTGTGTAATGATGATAATCAAAATCAGAACCTTGATCAGTTTGATCTGCAGGTCTGTATCTACCCACCTCTGAAATGCAAATTGAATGATTTCCAGTTCATACAAAATCATGAAGATTTTGATAAATGCCCGTTTGATGAGACTCCTTGTGGTCAAGATCATTTGAAGAGTATAGAGTGGATACCAAATCAGTTGGAAAGAACTCCTGATGGTTTTGGTGAAGAATCTAAGCCCTCTGATGCATTGGATGTCGAAGACGACACGAGTGATAGGGTTTATGCTGTCGATTCTATCCAGTACGGAGCATCGTATGACAATGCTGGAGAACCCACAGACCCTGAAACATGTGAAAAATATGTAACTGCAGCTGGGAGATCATTGAATGAGGTGGATGTTGGAGATACTGATGTTAAGAAGCTGTGCATGAGACTTCAGGCACTTGAGGCCGACAGGGAGTCACTAAAGCAGACAATTGTATCAATGCAAACGGATAAAGCTCAGTTGGTGTTTGTAAGAGAGATAGCACAACAATTGTGTAAAGGTATGTCCGTGGATAGAAGAATGCATGTGAAGAAGCAATCAGCTGTTGGAAACTCTTCCTTTTCAGCAGTTTTCAAGGTATAATACGAGAAGGATTAACTTGTTCTTCAGTTTATATGCAGGATTTTTAACCGTTTCCTCTTATACACCATAATACCTCTCCCTTCCCTACTAGCTACTAGACCTTATAGCCTAGAATCATACCTGCAGGATAGAGAAAGCACTGAAAGTAGTCTTTGCGGTCGAGATAGTTAAATTGGAACCAAACTATGACGAAGACTGAGTTAATATTATCAGCTAACTAATTGCTACAACGTTATGAGAATTTTTATTTTCTAAATACTGTTTCTAAAAGTTGGATATTCTTTTGTTTAGTGGTTCCTGTCTACATTTTCATGGAGAAAGAAGGCACGACAAAGCAGGTAACTTGAATGCTTGACATCTAATTAAACGCGATTCTTGTATTTGGAACCACTTCAGGCTCTGAGTGGAGCTGCCCTGTTGGTCACGAGTCAAAACTTTGACCCCTTTAGAATGTCTGAATAACCCTATTGTAAATAAGAACTAAATTTTACACTCAATCTATTCATTAGCAGGCAAATGTTTGGATTGTCAGCAGACAGAGTGGGTTTGCTATGTATTCTGGATAAGGGGCAACGAACTAGACTCTGGCGGTGCGTACATAGCACGCAAGTTTGAAGCTGCTCGTGGATGCTCACAATCCAAAATGTTTGTGTTGTGGATGAAAGTCCCTCATTTTGGTCCTTGATTATGCAACGTCCTTTCTGTTCCCTTTGTTTTTGAGTGCTAGAAGAGTTGATCTGTGAATCTGCGATAACCGACGAGTGAATTTGCAGGGCAGTTTTTCTCTGCAAAATTTTCCTTGAATCAAGGTTATGGTATGTTTCTCAAGGCAAAACCTATGGTGTACAGTGTGCAGTGCTGGCCAAAGGCGTATATTCTCTCTTCTCTAGTTCTTTCCATGTACCTGCATGTAGATTTGTTTCCTTTGTATACAAGGTTGTGGTCATTTCTTTTGTATTTTTGTGTATACCAACAGGATGAATACTGGTTATAGTTGTCTACCCTCCATTTGTAAACGAACGTTCATCAACAAGCTAAATAAATTTTGAGCTCTTAATGGATCACTCTAACATGCATCTATCTGAAGATAGTTTGGATTTCTAAGCAGTTGCAGAATGCATGCTCCGTAACTCCAGACTTTCATATTTCACTAAGAATTAACAAAGTTGATAAATAATTAGTACATTCAAAAGGTCTAACTAAATGCTACGGAGTACTAACAACAGCTTTTGGTGAATCTAAATGAGTAGATGGTCTACTTTGATAGTAAAAACTATTTAAATGTTAAGATTATATAATTCTTAAATGTCATAAGACGTTGAGTTTTCGAGATCGAGTGATTCTTGGAACAATCTCATTTCTCTCGTGGACCAGTGTTTTTATCCAAATCCGTCATAAACATAGTTTTTATCTTATTACAAAATGTATCTAAATTGGTATATCTAATTGAAATTGTCATAGTGTTATGCTGATACTTAATTGTCTATGTCTTTCTAAACCGTTGTAAGTAAAATGGAGAACGTTACAAACAAGCCGGGCCAACGAACTTTTGAATCTCCAAAAACCGAATCCGATTTTATTAATAAAAAAAAAAACAAAACAAGACAGGAGAGGGAAAAAATCAAGAGAGAAAGAAGAGAGGACGAAGAAATGCGAGCCAAGGTTTGTTTCCGAGATCAGAGCCAAAAGCTCCCGAATTCCTGAATTCCCCGTGCAAATTCCTCCAATTCCACTCCCCAAGCTCGTCTCTCTGCTCGAAAATGATCACCATTTGCAAAATGCGGGCATCCAATCGCACAATCGCCTGACGAGCTCCCTCCACGGATTTCGCGTTTTCATGGTGGAATCGGATGCTGTCAAAATCGACGATCCTCTAGGGTTTCCATCTTGAATGGGTAATAACGGTAGCTCCTGCGCAGGCCCCCCTAAGGGTAACAACAACAACAAGGCCGGCTTCCTCGAATCCGTCTCGGCCGCCGTCTGGCGCCCCCAATCTCCGATCGCCTCAGATCCCGAGCCCCAGCCCCCGCCCGAAGAGGCTCACCATCAGGCCACAGCCTCCGCCCCAAGCGTTGAGGATCCGGACCGGTCCAAGAGGCCGGTCCAGGTGAAAAGAACGAACAGCGTCGGCCTCCAATTGGAGTCGGTGTTGGGGAGGAAAACGGGCAACATCAAGGAGGTGTACAGCCTGGGGAGGAAGCTAGGGCAAGGGCAATTCGGGACGACGTTTCTTTGCGTGGAGAAGGCGACGGGGAAGGAGTTCGCGTGCAAGTCGATTGCCAAGAGGAAGCTGGTGACTAGGGAGGATGTGGAGGATGTTAGGAGGGAGATCCAGATCATGCACCACCTGGCCGGGCACCCGAATGTGATACAGATCGTCGGAGCCTATGAAGACGCGGTGGCGGTTCATGTGGTCATGGAGCTCTGTGCCGGTGGCGAGCTGTTCGATAGGATTGTGAAGAGGGGGCATTACTCTGAGAAGAAGGCTGCTGAGCTGGCCAGGACCATTTTTAGTGTGGTTGATGCTTGCCATTCCTTGGGAGTTATGCATCGGGATTTGAAGCCCGAGAATTTCTTGTTTGGTAGTCATCAGGAGGATGCTTTGCTTAAGACCATTGATTTCGGGCTGTCTATATTCTTCAAGCCAGGTAATCTTTTGATATTATTTGATAGTTTTGCTATGAAGGTTGGAGGTGAAGAGGATTTTGAATATGTTATAATATGGGCAATCTCTGGTTTTGTATTTTTTTTGGTAGAGTAGTTGTCTTCATCGGATTGCAAGTTAGAAAGTGCTACTGAATGAATTATTTGCATAGTTATGAGTAGTATGGTGTTTTTGTTGAGTGGGTAATAATATAACTGTCAGGTGAAGTGTTTTGTATTGTTGATTAATTTGGAAGTTAGTATCTGCTTACGTCTTGTCTGAGAGACATAAAAGAAGTAGACCTTTTGGGTAAGCATTGCTTTCCAGTACAGCATTTTGGTACTAAAAGAAGTATGTGCTTATGTTTTTACTTTGGAGTATGTATGATCTTTTCATTGCTTTCTAATAATACTAAATCCATCTCTTACATTTTTTTGTGAATCACATCTCTTTCAAAACAGCTCATTGATACAAGTTATGCATATAAATATTCTAGGTGAGATATTCACGGATGTGGTTGGTAGCCCTTACTATGTAGCACCTGAAGTTTTACGAAAACATTATGGTCCAGAGTGTGATGTTTGGAGCGCTGGGGTAATTATATATATCTTACTGAGTGGTATTCCTCCCTTTTGGGATGGTAAGTTAATCCATTCTGCCATCTTTGTGATCTTGTTCTATACTATTTCATCATCTTAACCATATGCTTATCGGTGCATCTCATGGGTTATGTCAGAATCGGAGCAAGGGGTGTTTGAGAAAGTTTTGAGAGGAGAACTTGATTTCATAACAGATCCTTGGCCGAGTATATCTTCTGGCGCAAAAGACCTTGTGAGAAGAATGCTTCTAAGAGACCCTAAGAAACGGCTGACAGTACATCAAGTTCTTCGTAACTCTACTTGCACTTTCTGCATCATTGATTGAAACATGCTTCCCGTTTTTGTCTTTTATATTCTTTTGTTTTTCCGAATGAAGTTTGAATTAGAAAGGTTGATCTCCTGCACACTTTTCACACTGTTATCTCAAGCACCTACAAATATTATCTCATGCATACATGTCTGTTGTAGAATCTGTGTCACTAGTGATGTCAATAGGGTTCGAGAGAATATACAAGCTGTACAATGTGGCATATCTTATCTATGATCCACTCTAAGATAAATTTCTAGAGATATCGGTACAATTATACTTATCTATGTCCTAATGTTCTTTTGATGTAGATTATTTTAGTTTGCAAGATCAATATTTTATCTAGTATAGGTTTTTAATATAGAGATAATATGCATAGGAAAGTGTTGATGTTGTTTTCTGTTTCAGGCCACCCCTGGGTTCAGGTTGATGGTAATGCTCCTGATCATGCTCTTGATTCTGCTGTGATTACCCGCTTGACGCAATTCTCTGCCATGAACAAGTTAAAGAAGATGGCTATTAGAGTAAGTCTGCATACTTGCTAAACAAGAGATGGTAGCATTGCCAATCATTTAATCAGCCAAAACAGTTGAGGATTAATGTGAATGAATCAGGGCTAAAAGACACATTCGAACGTATCCTTGTAGATGTCACGGAATTTAATGACTTATATAAGAAGTCTTAGAGCCAGATGGAAAGTGTTTTAGAGTTGTGAAATTTGAAACTGGAAAAGTTAGTTGCATTTTCCTTGATTCAATATTATGCAACCCCACTTATCTTTAACTATGGCATCTTGTTCAGATCATTGCTGAAAATCTCTCCGAAGAAGAAATTGCAGGACTGAAGCAAATGTTTCAAGCGATAGACACTGATAATAGCGGGCAAATCACACTTGAAGAGCTTAAATCTGGCCTGGAAGAAGTCGGTGAAGATCTAAAGGACTCAGAAATAGTTGATTTGATGAAAGCAGTAAGTACCAATGGATTAAAGTTCTGGGTTCTCAGCTTTTACACAAAACTCAGATCTGATAACTTGGAAACAATGTGATCATATAAAGTCTGTGGTAATGTAACTGCTTTGCTTGGCATAATACAGGCTGATGTTGACAATAGTGGTACTATTGATTACGGCGAGTTCTTAGCTGCCATGCTCCATTTGAACAAAGTCCAGAAGGAAGACCACCTCTTCACTGCCTTCAACTATTTTGACCAAGATGGGAGTGGATACATCACACCAGATGAGATCCAACAAGCCTGTGAGAAATTTGGCTTAGAAGATGTTCACCTTGACGAAATCATAAGAGAAGTAGATCAGGACAATGTAAAACTCTACATTCATGCTTCTCTGTTGATTTCTCTCTTGGTTGAACAAGAAAAGCTCAAAGATTGAATAAACTCGTTGTGGTTCATTGCAGGATGGACGAATAGACTACAGCGAATTCGTGGCCATGATGCAGAACACTGGTTTGACCAGCAAGATAAAAAAGTAAAATCCAAGAAGGGTTTTTTACCCCCTTGGAATGTGTCATCTGCTTGATATTTTTGATGGGAAATAGACCGTCTGTTGCTGAAGTAGGTAACTTTCACCACTGCAGTAGAAACCAGGAAGAGGATGAGATTGATAAAGAGATGGTTTGAGTTAAAATTTATAGGGTTTGATCAGTGTGTTCTAGTTAGAACTCCGGCTGGATTAGGTAGTCACATTATTTGCAAATTTGTTGATTGTGTTGCAAGTGACACGAATGTATACCTGTGTTGGTTGTTCATGTAATTTCCAAAATTTGACCATTGACTATAAGTGGATCCAAGCGTCTTTGCTCAATATTCATGATCACGTAAACAGTATATCTCTCTCATACAACAATTTATATAGTTATTGCATTATACAATATATATCTTTTCAGACATGATTAACATAAGGTAAACTTGAAAAAAATACTATTAAGCCAAGTTCACACAAACACACCTTTATGATTTTTTTTTGGGTGGACAACGTTTACGATTTTACATCCATCAATCGCTAGAAAAGACTCAAAGACAAGCCTATGCCGTATCGAAATATGTCAAATTATGCAAGACACCGCGCTCAAGGGTGTCTATGAGACCCTTGTATTGCTACATGTACCATTGCTAAAACTAGGGAAAGCATGGGGTATTTAGTAATTGGATTATTTGGGTGGGGCGGTCATGGAGCATTAAGTTTAAAAGATAAAGGATAGTTTCAAGCAGAAAACTTAAAATCAGGACTGGCTGTGTAATTTACTCATATTATGATACCGGAAGGAAATACTCCATCATAATAGATCGCACACCGCCTGTTTCAAACGTCGTCTGCTTTCCCCTTTCCTAGATTGCTCTCCTTTCCCCTTCAATTCTTCCTCTTCTCGCTCAGAGAAGTCACCGATTTCTTCTCCTATTCTTCTGCGCTGAATCCCCTTTCATCCGGAAAATCCGATAACCGGCGTCTCTACATTCTGCGCAGCCGCCATCGATTAGGCTTTGTGGCTTGTGTAATTTGGCAAGCATGAACGTCGAACCCTTCAACCCCTTCAACAAGTAAAACCGTAACCGCTATTTCCTAATTCGTAGTGTTTTGGCTGCATAAACCTGATTTTTGACTTAATTTTTACGTGTTCGATTAGATTGGTGAAACTCACTGCCCGGGCGTTCTATGACGATATCGCAACTAAGGGGGATAATTTGCCTAAGACCAGAAGTGATAACAGGGGGATGGCTGTCATTGTTCTTGATGCCCTCACTAGGTATTTGATCTTGGAACCTTTGCTTTTGTTTTTTAATTGAGTTCAATTAGATTGTTGGTGCTTCTTCAATGGAAAAGCAAACTGTGAATTGTTAGGCTATGGTGAAAGATGTACACTTCATAGTTTGAGGGGTTTTGGATCAGGTTTTCTATGCTTGCTGTATCAAATAATCGCCTCTACGCGATCTAATATTGAAATTTTCTTTTTCGCCAAGGCATGGTCATATTAGGATTATGAGCTGAGCTCGAGATCCAAATTTCACTAAGTTGATGTTCTTGCTCATGTTCTCGCTCTTGTTTTGGGATTTATAAATATTTTATCAGAAATATCCAATTAAAAGATGCTTGCTTATTTAGACAATACATATGTGGACTTCAAACGAATTGTTACTGTCTGCACAAGTATTTGGGGGCGGGATAAAGTAGAGCCTGCCTCTTTTATTTTACTCCTTGCTATGTAAATAAAAAACTATGATTTCCATATCAGACGTCAATGGGTGAGGGAAGAAGATTTGGCGAAGGATTTGAGGATTCACACAAAGCAACTTCGTCGGACCTTGCGGTTTTTTGAAGAAGAAAAGCTTATTATGCGAGATCACAGAAAAGAGGTTACTTTGTTTCACATATGAACCTCTTAAGGAGGATAGTCTGCTGTTTCATAATGTTCAAGTAAATTTTTTTGCTGTTCTCTCAATCTCTTTCATTCTTTGTTTTGTTGTATCCAATTATCCATTTGTTTTTGCTTGACACTAAAACAAGAAATTTGCAATTGTTTCACAAGTAACCCAATTTGCAAAGGCTTTGTTTCACCTTTTGGGGCTGTGATCAGTTTGTTTCAGTTGGAGTTAGAATATTTATGCTGTTCATGTATCATTGTTCTTGTTTGAGCTCATCCTGAACTTGGTTATGGGACTATGTTGGGCCTCTTGTCTTGGTAGTGAATTCTTCTGTCACACCCATGCATTGTAGGCTGAAAATGCTGGCCCTATGTGTGCTCTTCAGAGGCTTGAGTTTTAGGACATGTCTTTTTACAAAGATGAAAATGTGGCATTATTTGTATGCAATGTTGAGTGGGTCAGATGTTGGAAAGTAATGTGAATAGGTTAAACTGAGGTGGATATTGGTAATACTATGGTTAAGTTCCTGGTATAACGTGATTAGACTTTTAAGCCAGAATAGAAGAGCATTTGTCAAACTCTGCCCTTAGATGTTGTTGCATATGATAAGAGGGCATATTTGGCTGAGTTGTCTTGTTATTTAAGTCATTAATTCATTTAATTGGAGGGAGCGTCTGGTTCAAATTTCCTTTGTAAGAGTAAGAAGCTTGGGTAGTGGATTCCCCCTCTCAGTTTTAACCTGTTTTACATCATATATACATGTCTGTAGTTCCCCGTGACAATGAAATGCTTTCCTTAGCTCCATCTTGATTTGGCTCAATAATATTTTTATAGACTGCCAAGGGTGTCAAGATTCATGCTGCAGCAGTGGCAGCAACAGCTGAAGGACAATCACATAGAGAAGGGGAGGATAAGATAAAGCTGCACACTCATTCCTATTGTTGCTTAGACTATGCACAGGTGCTCCTTTTAATTTATCTCTGATTCTTATCTTGTTTTAGATTATTTTCCTTTAATAGGAGAAGAGGTTTGAGTTTTGTCAGGTCATTAGCTTCACTCTTCTTCGTCTTAGCATATCTGTGGCTTGGTCAGGATCTGGTCTAAGTGCTCTTTTGTGGCATTCATCATTTACAGTTTTTTTCATTTAGCCTTTGACCATATTCTGAATTAGTGCATAATGCTGCTAGATTCTGGACTTTGTACATGTTTTTTGTTAAATAACTATGTTAAGCTCATTCAATTAGTTATTCCGGCTTTAGTAGAGATTAATAGGATTGTTCTCTTTTATCAGCACTTCTAAAATACACCCCCATTAATCGTATTTCCTTTTTCATCTTCCTCAAGCTTTCCCATATAACATTGTTTGTAGTTTTTTATGCCTTCTCCATCCCTGCTAGAAGTATAGTTTCTGTGTAACTGATAAGATCTCATATATTTGCACAGTATTATCTCCTGTGATTTCATTTTCTCCTTCGTCAAGCTTTATCATGTTAGAGTTGTTCAGATTTATATGCTTTCACCTTCCCCACATGTATAGTTACATATTTCCATTTAAGCTGATATGATCTCAATTTTTAAGTCATACTGCATCTTTGATGTAATATTGTTTTTGTTTACTACTCCACGAGGCATATTTATCACATGAAATGTGCGAGCTCATTGTAGCAGCTTTGCATTTTCAGATAACGGTCCTTAGTTTTCTGAAAGGATTGTTAATAATGTGACTTTTGGCTGTCTTAGTATCATTCTCAAAATATTTATAAGCTCTCATTCCTTATTTCTATGCTTTCCTGTCTTTTTACATATATAACACTTATTGAAATAAATCCCCATACCCTATAGCCAAAATTTTGATCAATATTATCCTCAAGGCTAATACAGTATATGTTGCAGATATATGATGTTGTAAGGTATAGGATCCACCGTATGAAGAAAAGGCTTAAAGATGAATTAGACAGCAAGAATACAATCCAGGAGTACATATGCCCCAACTGCAGCAAAAGGTGTTGATTGCAACTCTGTGGTTTTACCACACTTTACTGCACCTCTGTCAGAGATAACATATCCAACAAAAACTAGAGTGTGCATTGTGTTGTAGATATAATGCTCTGGATGCTGCAAGGCTGGTTTCTATGGAGGATGAGTATTTTCACTGTGAAAGGTGCAATGGGGAGCTTGTGGCAGAGAGTGATAAATTAGCCAATCAAGATGATTTAGGAGACGGTGATGAAAATGCTAGGAGGCGGCGGCAGAATAAGTTAAGAGCTATGCTTCAGAATGTGGAGGTGGGTAAACATGCCATATGACAATTCTCGGACAAGTACTGATTTCCTTAGGAATTAGCTACATGGTTTGTTCGCTAATTTGCTTTTACTCTCTCTCATGTCTTGAAATCCTGTTTCATGCAGGTGCAACTGAAGCCACTTGTAGAACAAATAAATAGAGTTAAAGATCTGCAAGTTCCTGATTTTGGAAGTCTGCAGACTTGGGAGGTCATGGCTAGTGCTGTAGCCCGTGGAGCACACCTGAATGATGATGCGTCCAGATCAGCTCAAGGACTGGGTGGAACACCAATGCCATTTCTTGGGGAAACAAAGGTGACTTCATATTGGTCGTGTGCTTTCATATGCTCTGTTTTTACGGTTTTTTCTCTTAATTTTGACATTTAATCCTAGCAATTATTATAGTCATTGATGACCAAGGGTACAAAGCAAAACAGAAATGTTCTTGAAATTTTGTTTAGTAAGAAAATGCTGTTATTTTAGAAGAGAAAGTATAAATGAATATAATCTGCATCTTATATACCTTGTTAGTTCTGGCCACTTTAAGAATGATCAAGGATTCACATTAACTTGTGAAAAATTGTCGTATCAGGTTGAAGTTGCATTACCTGGTGGAGAAACAAATGATGGGGATAGCAAGGCTGGTATTACAAGTGAACCTATGAAGGTTCTGCCTCCATGGATGATCAAGCAAGGTATGAAACTCACGAGCGAGCAGCGTGGAGAGAGGACCCAGCAGGAATCTAGGATGGAAGACACAAAGTCCACAGAACCATCAGATGATAAAAAATCAGCTGTTGGGGGTGATAGCAAGAGCAGTATACAGGTTTATGTTGATATATAATACTTGGACTTGTCTGTAATCTCATTTGTGCTTTTAGGCAGTTGATTAAGTTTTGTCATTTTTCATAATGATATTGAATTTTCTGATTTTGGCTTCCCTTTGACTTATTTTATAGGATGAATATCTCAAAGCTTATTATGCCGCTCTTTACCAAAGGCAGCGAGAGCAGGAAGAAGCCACCAAAAGGCAGCAAGAATCAAGTGAACAAGTTATTAGTAATGATGTTGCTTCGTCTTCTGATCGCCAAGTCGGCATGAAATCTAAGCGTGAAGAGGATGTTGAATGGGAAGATGGTGCTCCAGCTGGTACAGCCTTTTCTCCCTATATAACTTCTGGTTTCTAGTTGCATATTTTAGTAGTTTGTTGTCCATGTGTTGTGGATATCAGTAAAAAAACCACTAACAAATGAGTTCTACTTTGCATCTAGTGAGCTTTTGTTATATGTGGCATATGCCTGTGAAAACTTGAATGTTTTTGTTTTTTTGCTCTTGTTTTTGTAGGGGACACTGGTACTGGGGTGGCCTACAAGGTTGACCTAAATCTTCAAGCTGATGCTGCACCAAGTAATAACGATGGCGATGGCGATGACGACGACGACGACGTGGAATGGGAAGAAGATTGAAACCCTACTGCGACTTTGCAACAAAAATACCCTACAAGAGTTGAACCGCATTTTTCCCATCTATATTAAGATTTTTTTGTACGGAAATATTATGATTTAGAAATATCTGTTTTTCAATGGTGAATGAAAGTTTTGAATAATTGAATTTTAACAGAAGTTTGTTAAAGTTAATTTATACTGTTAATTGCAAGTTCACATATTAACTACTATGTACAAATGAAAATTAATCTGCAAACCATAACTAACATAATAATCATAGTTGCTTTTCCCCACCATGGACTTGCTTACAATCTTATGCATACCGAAGTTCCTAATCCCAAAAATCATATGACAATACGATAATCCAATTCCTTAGAACATTTGCCAGTATTATACTAGGAAAACTTTTTAGGGCCCGTTTGGTTTCTTTGGAGGGAAAGGTAATGGTTAAGGCATGTATCTAGACATTATTTAGTTTATGGTTCATTGATACAAAGGGTAACCATTACCCCTTTCTTCCACTTTTTATGCAAATTTTGAGCAACTCCTCCCCACCCCCTCAACATGGGGTAATCATATCCCCCATACTCCTCTAACCATTACCCCTCTCTTTCCATTTTCCATCCAAAAAAGAGAAGATCATCCCCATTTTCTATACAAATTTGTTTCCTTTCCATTCCTTTCCATAATTTTTATACCAAACGCCACCTTAGTCTTTATAGACAACCTTAACTTCCCAATGCCGGTGCGTAGCAATAATTGATGTAATAAACTTGTCCAATGCGGAAATTTTAATGACTCGATGATCCTAATTCGTTCTTGACATGAGCTCAGTTTACATGAACACTAATACGAGTATTCGACCCACCTGCCCCATCTAACAAGTCTAGGTGCTCGGTTTACATGAACCCTAATTCGACCCACCTACTCCATTTGACAAGTTGCGGTGATGTATCATGTATGAAAATTATACCATCCCGATTTTTCATTTAGTTGCGGTGATGTATCATGTATGAAAATTATACCATCCTGATTTTCCATTTTATTTGACCTACATTATTTAGGATTTTTCATTGTTGTGTTGCTTTTATAGTGCTTAGCACTTAGACCAAGTATTTTGGCCTTCATAATATAATATTATATACTTTTCTTTTTACCTTTATCAAAAAAACATTCATCTACCTAACATGCCACATGACACTCTCACAATCAAAGACCAAAATTGAAATTGGCCTAACTCATGACCGGTCATGGTTCCCCCCCCCGATCGAAATCTTCCGTCTCATGAACCCGTCCCCAAAACCGTCCCACTTGCTTTGATTGGTCCAAAGTATAGAATTAGGCTTTTTTTTTTTTGTTTTTTAAAGTTACAATATATACTTTGAACCAATCAATACAAGTGGGACGGTTTTGGGGACGGGTTGGACGGAAGATTTGGATCCCCCCCTCCCCCCAAATAACTCTCCATCTCCTTCTTTTATTATTTTTTATTCCTATGACCAAATTTTGGTCTACCACTACAAATACTTATGCTTGCTCGGTAAATTTTAATTTATTTACAAAATTTTATCAGCTTAAATGTGATAATTACGGCTGTATATGAGAGTAATATGACCTTTTCACTCTAACCCTCTTCACCAAACCCATCACGTTTTTAAGTCTGTACA
This sequence comes from Polygonum aviculare, assembly GCA_934048045.1. Classification (NCBI taxonomy): domain Eukaryota; kingdom Viridiplantae; phylum Streptophyta; class Magnoliopsida; order Caryophyllales; family Polygonaceae; genus Polygonum; species Polygonum aviculare. The sequence continues at coordinate 24,904,278 of OW204031.1, forward strand.
TGACATAAGAAACGCCACAAGAGAAAATGCCCCCTACGCTCCCTTCTCCCCGACCCCAACTTCACCGCCCCCAACTTCGCGTCCCAAATCGCCCCTCAACTCAAGCCCCAAATCCTAACCCTAGAAATCGAATCCTAGGCCAAAGAGGCTTAATTTTTTGCATCCTTCTACTGCAATCATCAATCGATCTCAGAATCGACTATGCTTGCTTAGCAATCCGAAAAATCTCTCCAAAAAAATCTGAAAAACCTAACCGGGAGAAATTCCCAAATCGAAAACGGCAAGGGTTTGAAGCCTCACGTAAGCCCGACTGGAGGGATGGTTCTCTCAATCCGACTAGAACGAGGCGTCTTCACAAACGACGTGGGCTGTTCTTCAAAGATCCACGCAATTTCGTTAACCTAAGGTCGGAAATTCGGAGATATCGTGCAAACCACCTGATGCGAGGGGTGCTCGGAGCAAGGACGAGATGGGTGGGAGGGAGGAGTTCCCGGAAGGCGTTCAAGCATGAAGAATCATGGGAGGATTGGCTCGATCCTCTCTGGAAAATCCAACTTGAGAAGCGTCCATTGCAAAGCTACAGGTTGGCTATTTCCCTTTGTGTTGATAAACTTGGTACTTTATATTGTGTTGTGCTTGTTTGCTGGTGTTTTGTTTACACTTTGCCTTGGCTTGGGGCTGAGATGGATACCCTTTATCTTCAATCTCCTGGTAGCCATGGATTACAAAATATTACTTTCTCTAATTACTTCTTTTTGGGGTTGATGTTTGGGACTATATCTGAAAGCACAAATCTGATATTTATGGAGGGTGGGAAGAACTTTTATAAATTACTTTTCTGTTGGGTTGATTTTGTTTACCTAGAACAATATGAGAAATTGAACCCATATGAAGAATCTGACCAACTGACTACTATGGTCGATAAGACCTTAAAGAGTAGTGCAATAAAGAACCAAGTTCAAGCTCGTCCCTCGGGGACAAATTTGTATGTGAACCTCTGCTCTGTAACAAGAGCTTTGAAATATGGGGAAAGTAGTCCTCAATCAGATTATCTCTTGTATAACAGCTGGTGCATTTTTAAGACGTCTTTTCATTCTAAGGATCCCTACTCATTTGATAGAACATGTGTAACTCTATTTATGGCTTGTAGAACAATTGTCAAAAATGTCTCATTCCAGCTAAAGGAAAACAACAACAATGCTAGTCGTGATGACATTAAGAATACCAAAGGAAGGAGCAAGAGGAAGATGATGATGACAAATTGTTCAGCCAAACTGGTTTGGATCAAGGATCTTTTCTTCTCTGTCAAGGGAGATGCTAGAGCCCCTTGTTCTTGGATGTTTTGGGACTTGGATATTGATGTCACACCTTGTAACTTGGTCAGATATGATGTGAGTCAATTTGTGACCTCTTGGCTGATACTTGATATTTTGACCTCCTCTATTGTATTAGTGTGTTTCCATATGGAAACTAAGCATAGCTTGATGCACACAATTAGATTTTCATACTTGATGGGGCTTAAACATGAAGACTTAGAACCAAAAAGTGATAAATTTTCAGTGGATTTTGCCATAAATTTTCTACACTACAGGTATACTCATGAATGGAGAAATGTAGTTTTTTGTTTGGTTTGGGGCTGGCCAAGCAAGATGATCGAGAGCGATGGTCTGGCACATAAAAGGTTGATTATCTTAAACCAAGTAGACCTCGGTTTGAATAAAATGTTAAGCAAGGCAAGTGAGTATTATGGAAATAGATTGAGACAATGGTTATTGTTTTATGAGTGTTTGAGTGTGTTGGCAAATAGGCTCGGTGAGAGCACAAAGATGTATACAGGGAAACATAAGGAGGTTAAGGCGACATACATGTTGGCTATAATTTTGAATAGGAAAAATCTAAAGAAGTTTAGAAAGAGAAGGAAAGTAATCAGGAGAGAGTGGATTGTTGTAAGCAAAAGTTTCACAAGAATACAATGGGATATTTAACTAAGAAAATGTAATTGTCATGATATTCGTCTCATAAGAAAACCAAGTATTCAGGTCCACGGGGACCTTAAGAATGTATATGTTGCTTGCTTAAAATGAAAATTGCTTTTTGGAATAGTAGGGGGGTTGGTAGGAAGTCTTTTTGGCCTGAAATAGATTCCTTTTGTAAAATTGAAAGAGTTCAAATAATGGCCATTGCAGAAACTAAAACAGATAAAATCCCGAGTGACCAAGTCTGGAGACGAGCGGGCTTTGATAATTTAATATGGTCACCAGCTGATGGAAAAGCTGGAGGGATATGTGTTCTTTGGAAAGAATACCAACTTATCAATGAGATAGTAACTGTGCTAGTTCATAAACCTAGATATATCATACTTAAGTATGTGAACCAAACAACAAGTTATGTAATGGCAATCTGTTTTCTTTACGCCCCTCCGAATGAAAATAAGAAAAATGATTTCTGGATAGAGTTTGCACAATGTGCAAATAGTATCAAGCTTCCTCTGATTATTATAGGGGACTTAAATGAGATTGAGGAGCCATGCGATAAGAAAGGTGGAGTATTTCCTGAACCAAGTCGCTTTGTACGAATCGCAAGACTAAAGGATATATGTGATGTAAGAGATATTCCGACAACCGGACATGAATTTACATGGAGAAAAAATAAAACAGAAACTAATAACACATATGAAAAGCTTGATAGAGTCCTTGTAAGCGATCACATACTTCAGTGGTTCCCAAATATAAGAACGCATAACCATGCTTTTTCGACCTCGGATCATTGTAAGATTTCACTAGAACTATTAAATGGGACAATTAGCAAGGCACAACCATTCAAGTTAGAAAAGATGTGGATGCAACGTAAAGACTTTAGAAATGTGGTAAAACAAGCTTGGAGGGTGGAGTTCCAAGGATCGAACATGTTCCAGATAATGAAGAAAACACAACTTCTTAAAGCGCATGCCAAGCTGTGGAAGAAAAGAACATTAGGAAACACCTTTGAGCAACTCAGAGAAATTGAGGAAACACTTGTAGCACTACAAACGCAAATTATTGTATCGCCGCAACCTGCGATGGTGCAAAAACAACTTCGACTATTACAGAAAAAGGAATGCATATTGAACTACCATAAGACATATTGGAAACAACGAGCGAAAACAAAACATATACAACTCACGGATTCAAATTCAGGATATTTTCATAAAATAGCAACAGGAAGAAGGAACCGGAAAATTATCAGATCAATCATCGCAAGTGATGGAACGATGATAGTAGGAGAGGAGAACATCTCTCGCGAGATTAGGAATGATTACTGTAAGCGGTTTGCAAAAGAACCAGTAAATGCCATCCTTACTCAAGAATACTTACCATTAATAAGCCAAGAAATAACGCAGGAAGACAACACACATCTAACGAAACCAGTTACCAACAAGGAAATTCAAGATGCAGTGTGGCAAATTGGCTCAGACAAATCTCCAGGCCCGGACGGGCTGCCAACAGAGTTCTATAAAAAATATTGGGATATTGTAGGACCTTCTGTAATAAAGGCAATCAAAAGTTTTTTCCATTCTGGAAAATTGCTAAAGCAAACTAACCACACTTTCATATCATTGCTCCCAAAACAGGACAACCCAACTACGACTAACCATTTCCGACCAATTAGTCTATGTACCACGGTCTATAAGATTATTGCAAAAATATTGACAGAAAGGATGAAACGCGTTATGCCCAAGATAATTCACCCTCTCCAAGGAGCGTTTGTGGCAGGACGAGCAATTCAAGATAATGTGCTTATTGCACATGAGATATTTCACTCCTTTCGAGGAAGCCAGGCAAAAGACGGATGGATGGCAGTGAAACTAGATATGGAAAAAGCATATGACAGGGTAGACTGGAGTTACTTATTCGCAGTGATGGAAAGATTTGGTTTTGACAAAAAGTTTATAGAATGGATACGAGAATGTGTGTGCTCGGTCTCATTTTCTGTGCTGGTTAATAATGGCCCTACAAAACCTATTAAGCCAGAACGAGGCATTAGACAAGGAGACCCCCTGTCTCCTTTCCTATTTGTGATTAGCGCTGAAATTTTAGCGAGAAAGCTTCAACATGCTTGTACAGATTCAAAGAATGCAATTGGGTTTCCAATTACTCGAGGAGGAACTAGAATTCTGTTTTTGGCCTTCGCAGATGATATCATCATATTTTCTAAAGCCACACAGAAAGCATGCATAGAAATGAAACGTATAATTGAGGAATACAGTGCTATTTCTAGACAAAAAGTAAATTACCATAAGTCAGCATTTCAAACATCGAAAAGAGTAAATAATCAACAGAAAATTCAGATTCAACATACTTTGGGAGTGAGTACGATGACGAACTTGGAAAAATACTTAGGTTGTCCTATTATCAATGGAAGAACTAACAAAGAAACCTTCCAGGATACGGTGGGAAAGGTGCAGAAACAACTCACGAAATGGAAAGCTAACACGTTGTCCCAAGAGGGACGAGCAGTCCTTATTAGATCGAACTTAGCTGCGAAACCTAATTACTTGATGCAAAGCTTTATGCTTCCAAAGCACATTCATGATGAAATGGATGAAATCAATCGATGTTTCTTCTGGAACAAGGACCGTCAACATAAACCTCTTGTAGGATGGGACAGGATAAGCAAACCAAAACTGTATGGGGGTCTAGGAATTAGGAAAGCTGAAGACATGAACAAAGCCCTTCAAATGAAACTCCTATGGAAAATTCTCACCGAACAAGATAATGTTTGGGTTAGACTAATTTCAGAAAAGTATTTACGAGGAGACACCCTCGACTCTTATAAAGTCAAAACTAATTCGTCATGGCAATGGAAAAAGCTAATGGGCCTAAGATCAGAGTTTAACCAAGGTCTAATCTGGCAACTAGGGGATGGACAAACAATTAACTTCTGGAAGGATAACTGGGTAATGCAAGAACCACTAAGTAAACATGCTTTGCATCACGGAACCCCTAATGAACATGTTACAGTAGATCAATTCATCACGAACGATAAGGAATGGAAACTACAAGAATTACAACAAATACTTCCTAGACACATTGTAGAGAAGGTACAATTGATTCAAATTCCTAAAAATCCTATAAGCGACCGACTCTTCTGGGCTCCAAGTAAAAACGGATGGTTCTCAACGTCATCTGCAATTAAACTGATAGCTAAAGAGGACACACTGAACCCTAGCCTGAACAACTGGATTTGGAAAATGGATACTTTCCCTAAAGTTAAGAACTTTTTATGGAAAATTGATATGAATGGGCTACCAACAAAAGCAAGACTCGGCGAAAACCATATAGCAACGCCGGGCGGCTGCTTGATGTGTAACTGCGTATATGAAGACTCGATTCACCTCTTAATAAGATGCCCACATACTCTGAGAATAACAAGGAATATAAATCCTAATCTCGAACAAACTCTTCGAAACTATGACCCGGAAAACAAAAGTCCTCGACAAGTACTGTTTGAAATTATGCAGCAATTAGGAATGGAAGGATTCTCAAAACAAGCGGTGATCTGGTGGAGTATTTGGTTCCAACGAAATAAATTAGTTTTCCAACAAGCACCAAGTGACCCCATTCCAGATCTCGCCTTATTCATACGAACACAATTACAATCATGGGAACGGTCTAAACGATGGAAAGAAGATGAGGAAGATGATGTTAGAACCAATAACAACCTCTGTAATCTTAAGACAAAGAAAATGACAAAATGGCATAAACCAGATCAAGGATTTGCTAAACTTAATTTTGATGGGTCAAAATTGTCCAATGGAAGCACGTCGGCGGGATCGATTTGGTAACCCGATATCTGTAATAGCTAGAAAATATGGCGATATTTCAGTCCTTAAAATAGAAGCCCTGACGCTCCGAGATGGTATTCAAGAAGCAATAGACAAGAATATTCGAAAGCTAGTTATTGAAGGGGACAACATTACAGTCATGCAGGCAGTCCAAGGATCAAAACAATGCCCTTGGGAAATTGAAAGAATTATTTCTGACATTCTCGTATCCTTACGAGGATTCGAGTTAGTACGCTTTTCTCACGTGGGCAGGCTCTGCAACACTGTGGCTGACAAAATTGCTAAAATGGGCCACAGTCTCCCAGGAGAAGTTATTTGTAACCTTCCAGAACTTCATGTTCTCATTCGTCAGGATGCTCTAGGACGCCCTCCATAATTGGAGGATGTCCTAATTCTCACCGATTCAAAAAAAAAAAAAAAAAAAAAAGAAGTCTGTACATGACATTTTAGTATTTTACCGGAATTGAAAGTGTGTGATCCAAAATCGCAAATTTGGCGTACCTTTAACAACAAGAAAATTCTTACCCTCTATATATTGATAACATACAAAACAAAAGATCTCCATTTCACGATAAATTATACGGAGTACTCCTTTCGGAGAAAATTAAAAAGTGGCCAAGCCTGTCAAATTCCGGACGAACACACTGGCTTGGGGGGCGGTGCCGGCTTAACGAGGGAAAGCCACGTGACATTTGTGATCGACAACGATTGGCCGGTGGGCCCCGCTAAGCATAACGGTCCCTTCCCGCTACGTGGCCACGTGTGCCGTCGAGATATGCCCGTTTCTGCCACCTCACACCGAACTGTGGGCCCCGCATATCACTAGCTGATCTTTGGCTGGTTCCACGTGTCACGTATTGGTCGGAGGTTAAGACCCGCGAACGTCAAAAGACCAACGGAAAAGCCAAAATGAAAGGTGTCTGAAAAGTATTTTAGGCGGCAACGCCATTGACATTTTTCACTCGAATTAAGCCACTAAGCCAGAATTTTTGGTGTCTTGGATTAACTTGCCGTTTTACAGAATTTTGTTGGTGGCTTGGTATTAATCTAAACGCTTAAGGTTAGAGCCGTCAAAATTTATCCTGGTAGAAAAAATCATCCGGAAATTAGTGAGTTAAGACCTATAAAAGTGAGTTCGAATCTGACTTGACTCATTGGATTAACCTGATATATTATATATGTAAATGATTATGATATATTTTATTATAAAAATTATTAGAAATTATATTTATTTATTAAATATTATTATTGAATTATGATATTATTTTAATATTCATAAGAATTGACATTGTTGACCCATTAAACAACCCAAACCCGTACTATACCCTGTCATGACCCAGTTGACTCGATATCGCACTCAACCCGACCGAACCGATCCGTTTATACCTGTCTACTTAAGCTTTTTGCTAGGTTTTAACAAATTCGTGATATGCTAGATTTCTAGTGATGATTGTGCTTTTGATAAAGAATATATAGTATTTCGCCAATATATATGATTGTATAAAGAGTATTCATTTATGAATAATTTTATCAAACGTTTAATACCTAAAGTTAACTTTAGGTATTAAACCGGCCTATCTATTTGAGGCTGTTCATAATCTAAACTTGGTTTAAAGCTCTTAGGACAAAAATATGCAATATAATTTGTATAAATGTTAGTAATTGAAGCTTCATTAACCTAAATTTAATCAGTTGATTTTTTTTTCATGAACTACATTTTGTGCTTTTATGCTTTGATGATTTACGCTTAGTTAACAAGAACCCTATAATGGTCCGCACTCGGGATTTGCTCTAACTAAAAAAAGTAGTCACATAAGAAAGAATGAAGTATTAACTAGACAAGAAAACACATCAATAGTACTAGAATCATTTAGAAGAAAACAACTTTTTATTCTTGAAAATTACATAAACCGTGATAACATATTGTTATCATCTAGATATTGCATTAAATAACCACGAGTAATGCAAGTATCTAATAATGTCCTTAACGAAGATCTTGCTCTAAATCCCAAAAATTAAATAGACAACGATTTAAGCGGATCATTAGGTAGAAATGTAGAATGGTACGGATCATATATATTGCATTATTAGCATGCATAAACTACAAGGGTTTGGCTTCATGAATGGTCACATACTAGACTACGTACGCATGTCACCATTAATCTCAGATATTTAAAATAAAATTGATTGATTGATTGATGTGCACCTTTCATAATACAGTACGCAGAGAGTGCATAGCTAGATGGTGCATGCATGTGTGCATTACTTGCATACGTGTTGGTCAATTAATGCATGCATTATTGGTGATGATAATCCTTTAAGTTATGATGTCTTTGTGTGAGGATATTCCTATTCTTGCTATTATCCAAAAACATGAATGTTAAACCTTACATAATCCACTATGTATGTATGGTGTCATTTGTTGTTAGAACATGGCAAAATTTGATTCGTATGCTGAAGATTAGTTTATTTTTATAATTCAAGATCACTTTAGTTAGTTCCCACTTAGTACTTTTAGTTGGATAAAAAAATCTTTAGCACCGAACTTTATAAACTTGAGGAGGCTAGTAATGGCATGCAATAGCACCAACATCGTGATATTTTTAAAATATATATTAAATGCGGGGAGGTAGTTATTAACAACACGTTGTCATAGCAAGTGACCACTTAGTCCACCATTATCGATTTTTTCTTTGGTAATTAGGTGTATAAAACATATCAAGTTTGAATAAGACATATACTAGTTGAACTAATTAAGCCACCTGACCATCGTTAATTGGCATTGGTGCAATTGGCAATAGTTGTTTCCCGCTTATGCAATCCAATTTTGAATGTAAACCAAATATAAGATTTAACATAATCCTGCATTATATTCATTTGTATAGTCAAGAAAACCTCATTAAAATACATAATGTTATTTTTGTGGCTATCCAAACATTTTTTTTAAGGATTATTTGAGCTGTTTACGTAATTTAATAAACACTCACCTTCTCAAACAAAAAAAAAAAACTCACACGGTCACACCTAATAAAAAACAAACCTAGTAATATAAGCTTCAATCTTAATCAATGACAAACATTCGATTTGAATATAATAATGCGAACCTAATTCCAGGTTGAAATTGTTTGACCATACCTTAAAAATTGATTTAGTGTGCACTATAGGTTCACATGATTACAAAAACCAAGTCAATATTAAACAAATATTTCCCCAAATTCTCTTTTGCAAGTAACACAGTCTGCATTACCCTCTTCCCTTTAATGGTGAGAGACCCAGAGCTATTTTCCTGCCGAGTACAGGAGTACATTTTCACCAAGTAACAATGAAACAATGCAATCTTGCAAAATTTTGTACTTGTTTTCACAAAGACATGATTCACAGTTCACACCTCCGATTCAGTAGTACAAAAATATACTTAGCACAGTACAAGCTCATGGTAATGCAGTACAGGCATGTCATGCTCAGCATAGCATGGCATCAGCCCATTATAAACTCTATCATTGTTGCATCACAATGTGGACATCTCACCTTCAGTTTTTCAAGAAAAATCGAAACTCTATGATTGCACAATTGGCAATTACTGTAACCAAAACAAGAAGAGGCATGGAAAAATCTATCATGTATGACTTAGGAGACACAGCCAAGTAAGAAGCTAGAAGACATTGATCATAAATTCGAGGCCGGCTGGCAGATGATCTGTTTCAATCTGAATGCGGAGTCATGACATAATCATAGACCCAAATCAATTGCGATGCGACTTGAGGTCTATCTCACAACTGTCATTCCTTATACAGAGAGCGAGGGCGCAAGCAAGGAAATTATGCAGTTTTGGAATGTAAGTAAACTTCCAAGGAACTGATTAGCTGTTGTTACCTGGTAAAAAGGTAATCTCAGAAGTACAATTCTACAAACTAAGAACTCGTGGTATCCCCACCAACTTTGGTTATTCAGCAAAGCCAAGCTAATGGGCAAGCACACATAAGTTAAAACTGCATTTAATGATAAAAGTGTTAGAGATTATTATGGCTGTTTCACAAAGTAAGGAAAACATTTAGATGATGAAATTTGAGGGCCATCCTGGCATTTCTAGTCATTATAGAAGGAGAAAGAAAAACGCCCACAACTAAATTGATTACCAACCACGTGTACGCGAAAGTATACGTCGAAAATCAGTGAATAACGAGAAGGTCCTTATCATCCTTCTTTTTCCATGTAATCAGCTAAGAATGCAGTTGCTATTGGTACAAGAAAGCAAGGGTACTTCTGTAAATAGCTCTTATTGTGACTCACCTTCTTTATAAGGACCATGGATTGCAGAGGTGCATTCATCTCAAACCACAACTCTGGAGACACAAAAATTTCTCCAGTCTCATAGCTCTTCCATCTTAATTTTGTACCTCTCAGACAAAGAACCAGCGTAAGGTATGATCCAAAACTTATCCATCATTTTCTGTTGCACAGCTGCATGAAAAAATAACAACTTGAATGCATTCTCATCAGTATCTTTCTATAACTATTTCTGGCAAGTTTGTTTCTGTGAGGTCTGTAGACATAAAACCAAACATCACAATTTGTATGAATACGAAGCAAAATTCTTCTATCAAACATATTTAGAACATCTCCATTTCCTTCACCTGTTGCCTGCAAAAAAAATAGTACTCCGTATCATTTTGATAGCATGCACGTGAACATCAAATAAGCTCCAAGTATTTCATATTCTCATCCACAGTTTCTCTACACACAACTAGAATTAAGTTTACTCCTTGCATTGCTATCAATTTTCTAAACAGTTCTCCCATATGTAGCTCTTCATCACATGTTGTCACAAAGAACATGGTGAAATTTCTTATAGTTCCACCAGCAAGCTGCAAGATGGATCTAGAATCACTTGTGAAAACACAGAATCCTTCATTTGCCTAGATTTGTTCAGTATGATCCACAATTCTCTACGGCCTGTATCCACTTTCTACACACAAAGAGACTTTTCTTCCATTCGGTTAGCAATCTTTCTACACACAGCTATCTCATATCATATGATGCCATCACTATTCGCCTGAATACCAAGTGAAATCCTCAAATCAAGCATAATCTGAACTCAATTTCAAACACACACGGTGCAATTTCTCTATCAATCGCTAGCAATTTCAAGCACATACGATACTCAAACTCCAGATCCGCCCTAGAATCAAACCAGAGACACTTGCAAACTTCTCACAAACCTGAAATTCACTCAACAGGGAGAAATGGAGAAGGTGAACTCAACGCTAGGGCTAGCGCGGACGAAGTCGGAGCAGCTGATGGAGACGGTGGCGGCGGCGATGAAGTCGTCGCCGTCGGGGGAGTCGCCGGCGACGCCTACGTCGGCGGTGGAGGGAGGGAGCCGGAGGTCGAGCCGGAGGGCTCTGTCGGCGGCTTCGCCGGGGAGAGGGAGGAGTAGCACGCACATAAGGAAGTCGAGAAGCGCGCAGCTGAGCCAGCTGATCGACGACCAGGTCAACAGCGGCGCCGCGCTGAGCCGAGCCTCTAGCGCCAGCCTAGGGCTCTCGTTCTCGCTCACCGGCTACATTATGCCTCCTGAAGACATGGCCGACGCCAAGCCTTATAGCGACGACGACGATATTCGTACGTCTCTCTTTCTCTCTCTCGCACTATTTTACTCACATTTTTTTTAAAACCATTTTACTCACATTTTTTAAACTAAGGCCTGAAAGTGAAAATTGCACTTCGTTTAGGTTATTTTTTCACGTTTTTTCATTTGGTGATTTTTGAAAATGGGTGTGGATAAATTGTTTAGGAATTCGGTTATTTTTTGGGAAATAAAAAATGATTTTAGTTAGTTCTGTATTTGGAAACCGAAGAGAAATTGACAGTTTATTAGTAGTATTAAAAAAAATAGCACAAATAATTATTGAAATACGTCATAGAACATTTAATTTAACAAAAAAAAATTGTTATTAGATGTCTCTCGGACGCCGACCGGCAAAGAGTGGACCTACCCGTGTTCCATATAAATATTTTATCTTAGAATTTGGCTAGTTTATGTAATTAAGTGATTTTCTAGGATCGTATGATGTAGTTTTCTTTTTGGGTTTAACGTTATGTATGTACTATTAGAGAAAAGAATTGATATGAAAAAGAAAAGGTGATTGTAAATACTACTTCAATTTCATATCTTGGGATGTTTCAGTTTCATCTTTTAGTGACCACAAAGTGAGTCATGCATTTCATTTGCAACTTGCACCCACCAGAAGAAGAAGAAGAAACGTACAACAATAAAAGCCAAAGTCACAATTGTTATTGCAAGTGTTTGGCTATAAAATCTTGAACGTAGTTGAAGTAGATGAGGAGATGTGAAGCACATGATTTGTAGGCCCACTATCTCAACCAACCCAATTATTGTACTCAAACTTTGGCACCACGTCATGATTGAATAGAAAGTTTAACTTCTTTTTTTTTGGGTTTGGGTTTTTATTTTTACAAAAATAATTCATGATTCAAATGTTATTGCTTGAATAACCAAAAAATAAAAGCAATGGCTTGATATGCTTTTACATGGAGGCATGAATCTGGTTGATAAATGTTGGCAAGTAAGAAATATGAACCTTGAATAACATGGGTATTTGCAGAAGATAGCAATATTAGTGACCTGAAGACTTTTCTTTTGCAGTTTTACAGAAAATTGAATAATTTCTTTCAATTGAAAAAAATTAAAGATCACAAAGGAACACATATTTCCCCTTTGCAGCTGAGGATCTTGAAGCAGGAACAGTGAGGAAGAGAATTGAAACAGAGCCAACATTGCCCATCTATTTAAAGGTAAAGTACATGATGATAATTAGTAGTTAATTATGTAGGATTCTCTTTACCATTGCAACATTGAACCTTATAACATTCTTTAAACCTGGAAGATGCAAAAGACAGAGATTGACTTGCTAAATTAGCTTTTGCCCACAAGGAGCAAAAGGGTAGGACTCAATAATAGAGAATGGACACCAAAGTGGTAAACCAAAGAATCTTAATGAAGGTTATTTTTCCAAGAAACTAACAAAGTGTTTCACGGGTTTGGAAACTTGCAGTTCACTGATGTGACATACAAGGTGATTCTCAAGGGAATTACTTACACAGAGGAGAAGCAAATACTTCATGGAATTACAGGCTCAGTTAATCCAGGGGAAGTTCTGGCCTTGATGGGACCTTCAGGGAGCGGAAAGACGACTCTTCTAAATCTGCTCGGTGGCAGGCTAGCGCAGCCTGGACCAGATGGTTCAGTAACCTACAACGACCAGCCTTACTCAAAGACTCTGAAGAGCAGGTAAATTTTGGCCTACAGTCAACACAGAATTTTCAGTAAAAGCCAAAGCCCACTGATTTTGCTTCAATATCAGATTATATATAAGCAAAGAGGCTGAGAGGCTCCATGGTGGATTTGGAGGGATTGGCAGGCTTTAATTGCAGAAATAATCCAAGAACTGCATATAACTTGATTGCCATACACTAATTTTGCAGGATAGGGTTTGTGACTCAAGATGATGTACTCTTTCCACACTTGACAGTCAGAGAAACACTGACATATGCAGCATACCTTCGTTTGCCAAAAACTTTGACAAGGGAGCAAAAGGAGAAACGAGCCTCAGACGTCATCTATGAGCTCGGCTTGGAAAGGTAAGTTGTCTGGTGACACTGCTATGATCTGAAGATATCATATTCAGTTCAGAAAATATCAATGTGCTTATGTACACAGGTGTCAGGACACGATGATTGGTGGCTCCTTTGTACGTGGAATTTCAGGTGGGGAAAGGAAGCGAGTGTGCATTGGCAATGAGATTATAATTAACCCTTCTCTTCTTTTCTTGGATGAACCTACTTCCGGTTTGGACTCCACTACTGCTTTAAGAATTATTCAGATGCTGCAAGACATAGCTGAGGTACGAGAAGCTGGGATTCCCATTTAGTTGACAATTAAGGGTGGGTTTGGATTACCCAAGACAGTGCATTATAATGTATTATATTGCCTTGAATCTTAAGGTTTTACTGCAAGATGATGCATTATCTTGGTATTCTCTGCTGGGTCCATTAAATCTTAGGATTTAATGCAAGGTAAGGCATTATCTTGGTAATCCAAACACGCCCTACATGTTGATTGGGAAGCTGAGTGTAGAGACTTACAAATCTTGTTGGTTTTGGTTTGTGGAAGGCTGGGAAGACGGTGATAACAACAATCCACCAGCCGTCTAGCAGGCTTTTCCACAGGTTTGACAAGTTGATTCTCTTAGGAAAAGGAAGTCTTCTTTACTTTGGAAAGGCCTCAGAAGCAATGGACTATTTCCAATCTGTGGGTTGTTCTCCCATGATTGCAATGAACCCAGCAGAGTTCCTCCTAGACCTTGCAAATGGCAACTTGAATGATCTTACTGTGCCACCAGAATTGGAGGATAAAGTACAAATGGGTAACTCTGAAACTGAGGCAACCAATGGCAAGCCAACCCCTGCAGTTATCCACGACGTAAGTTTCCTGACCTCTAAAACACACGACTCCTCTAGTAAAGATTCTCTTTGCAAGAGAGATAGTACATTTAGACCCGGCAGAAAGTGACCCGAACCCGAAACCCGAACCGAATTGACCCGAACCGAACCCGAAATTGGACCCGAACAACAAAAAATGAACAATCCGAACACGACCCAGACCCGAACTGAATCCGAACCGAACCGAACAGCATCCGAACCGAACTGACCCGAACTAAACCTGAACCAAACTGACCCGAACCGAACTGCACCCGAACCGAACTGCACCCGAACCGAATTGACCCGAACTAAACTTGAAATTACATCTAAATAGTAATTAATTTTAGAGTTGTATTTTGTTCTTCTCGTACGTATGTGTATGTATATAATATAAATAGTAACTAATTTTTTTAATTAACTAATTAGAAATTACATCTAAATTTTTGTCAATAATATGTAGTAAGTAGTAACTATGTTTTATTACAAGACACATTAAAAGTACTCATTAAAGTGTCCAAACCTTCTACATTAAAAACTCACCGTTGCGGGTGATCTTATAATTAAAAAAAATTGAATCAAAATAACACCCAAATTCAAATTGACCCGATCCGAAATGATCTGATTCGAAGCAATCTGAAAAGGACCCGAACCGAATTAGACCCAAAACCGAACAACATCCGATCCGAACAACATCCGAAATATTATGATCCGAAACGACCCGAACCCGAACTAGAACCGAACCCGAACAACATCCGAACCCGAACCCGAACCGAACCGAACCGAACAAGACCCGAAATAACTATTTCACCCAAATTGACCCGAACCGAACAACCCGATCCAAATTGACCCGAACAACCCGAATTGCCAGGTCTAAGTACATTGTTGGCAGATGAACTTTTAAATTTCTTTTAAGAAACTGAAATTTTTACCCTCTGGATGGGAAGCAGTACCTTGTAGAGGCCTATGAATCACGGGTTGCAGAGCAGGAGAAGAGGAAACTTAAGATTCCAATTGCAGTTGATGAAGAGATCAAATCAAAACTATCTTCTCCAAAACGAGAATGGGGAGCAAGCTGGTGTGACCAATATACCATTTTGTTCAAGAGAGGGATCAAAGAACGTCGACATGACTATTTCAGCTGGTTAAGGATCACTCAAGTTTTGGTTACTGCAATCATATTGGGATTACTTTGGTGGCAATCAAATACCAGTACGCGCATGGCACTGCAAGATCAGGTAACCCTCTCATCAGAATTTGTATTGTCAATGTGAATTATTGAAAAAAATATAATTGACAATGAACAACGAAAATTAGCATCCGTGAAGAAGTGGATTGAATGAAATATATGTGACCTTTCAAAATAAAATCAGATCATCTGCATTAAATGCAATGCTTTTCAAATACTAGTATTCAATTTCCACGTATGTACCTTAATTGCAGGCAGGTTTGCTGTTCTTCATTTCTGTCTTCTGGGGCTTCTTTCCAGTCTTCACAGCCATCTTTACATTTCCTCAAGAAAGGGCTATGCTAAAGAAGGAAAGATCAGCAGACATGTACAGGCTAAGTGCATATTTTCTTGCAAGGACGACAAGTGACCTTCCGCTTGATCTCTTACTACCAGTACTATTCCTTCTCGTCGTCTATTTCATGGCAGGCCTGAGACTGAGTGCTGCAACGTTTTTCCTCACAATGCTGACGGTTTTTCTTTGCATTGTGGCAGCACAGGTAACATTTATGGCTATATCTGACAAATTTTTCATAAACCTCTTACATTATTGCTAAAAAACTCTGGACCATTGTGACAGGGCCTCGGACTAGCAATTGGAGCTTCTCTAATGGACTTAAAGAAGGCAACAACTCTCGCATCAGTAACTGTGATGTCTTTTATGTTGGCTGGTGGCTACTTTGTAAGGGTAAGTCCAGCAATTATTCATGAACAGCCACAGATGATATAACTTATCTATAAAATCTAGTAAAAGCTGGAAGAACATACAATTTTCTGTGCACATTGATGCATACTTGATAGAAGAAGTCATAACTCCCGACCAAAAAAATAGAAGAAGTCATAACTTGAGTATCTGTCATGGTGCAGAGCGTTCCAGTATTCATATGTTGGCTGCGTTATCTCTCCTTCAATTATCATACCTACAGACTTCTACTCAAGATACAGTATGAAGACATTACTCCAGCTATAAATGGGGTGAGGTTTGACAGTGGATTGACAGAGGTTGGTGCAATGGTAGCAATGGTCTTTGGCTACCGTTTATTGGCATACATGTTTCTGAGGGGAATGAAGCTACATGGATAAAACTGAACATTTCAACTTCCATGACATATGCTGAAATCATCAGATATCGTTCTCCCACACAATACGATGCCACTGAGGGATTACAATGATTACAGCAGATATAGAGAAATTCTAACAAGGGTTTCTCTTGTGCAAGGAGACCAGAAGACAGATAACAAGCAATATAACATGATTATGCATGCTAAGGTTGTTAATCCATTAATGTAGAAGCCTGAGATATTTTTTCATCAATCTCAGGATATTATAACAAGTGTATGCCCAGAGATGGCCTAAACAATATCCTAAAGAATTCAGGTAGGCCTGAACTTAAGCACTGAACCAAAGATGTATGTCCGTAAGAACTTGGCAAGAACGTTGTACACATTTCCAGAACAGGAAGACTAGGTGTTCAGATGGATTACTCATTTGCTATCCTAATCTTCATTAAACAAAATGCGCATATATAGAACAAGATGAGTAGCATGAAAGTGTACACATATTTGGAACTGAAGCTTTCAATCCATTCAGGGAGTTTAAGGCTGCCATATTTCTCATCATGGTTTCCTTCACTTTATAAATATTTGAGATTTGCCTCTGTACAATAGAAGATGACAATCAGCAATTTACTGTGCAACCTCGCTTTCTCAAAACACGAGCATATTAAACCTTTCTTACCAAAAGAAAAGAAAAGAAAAAACACATTTTGAGCAATTAGCAGTTTAGTAATAAGAATGTCTCTTCGGAGCTTGTAAGTTGTTTTCACATTGATCCAGATAATCAATTTCACCATGAGGTTTGGGAATCATTCATTTTCTACCACAGCAAGCCGTTTCATTCTCATCAAACAGCCGTTCATGCCAATGTCCTCAACCAACCAAGTAGGCGAAGAAGAGCCGCATCCAGTATGGGAGATGATTTCTCAATGCCTAAACCAAGAAGGCAAACAAAATCAAAATCTAAGTGCAGAAGGACAATCTGAAGCATCACTACATAGATATGAATATTGTGTTTAAACCATGAAATAATAATGTTCAAATCCCACTTTTTTGCAAAGAAAAATTTGCAAAGCCAAGATGTTTAGGAAGAAAAGGTGGGAAAAATTGCAGAAGGAACTTCACGGGTCATAATAATACAATTTTCCCAAATGAACTTCCAATAAAATACAAGAAAGGTCACAGAAGTGAATCCACGATAACAACTACTAACCGATATCAGCAGCTACTCTATGTGCACACATAATTCCTGAAAATGCCACCGCTATAACTCCTTGTCCGGGGAAACAGCTATCCCCAACACAGTAGAGGCCATCAATTGCCTGCAAATTGCATAATTAACTAAAAAACATTACATCAAGATAGATTTTTTAAAAATTTAGGATGAGAGCAAATAACTGATCAATAGTTTATTTCCGCTTACAGTTGTATTAAATGGCATTCCCAGCAAGCCTTTTGGAATTTTGCGTGGCATTGGTCCATAGGTACCATCATCACGAGCTAGGTACCGTCTGTGTGTTTTAGGACTGCCTACCTACCATTACCAAAGATACAGGGGAACCCTAATCATATTTTTAATGCAAAAAAAAAAAACACTTAGCAAAAAGAACACCTGACAAATTTTGTGGTCAGCCTAACATAGATGAAGCACTAGAATAATGTGATTATGCTTTAAAACAATATATATCTGGAGTCTTCAATATTCAATGTACTCAATTATCCACTTATCCTTATTGCAAACATGGAAAGAAAAGAGGGATACATCTTTTTTTCACTTCAAAGATCTGATTGTTTAATTTGAGACCTCATAAAACCATTTCAGCAATACTCTCTGGACTACTTCAATATGCATTGTCAAACTTGATTTATAGAATAATTTATCAGAAACATTTATATAAAAGTTTTATTAGCAAGAAGATATTCGTATTACTCTAGGTTTCATCCCGGACACACACAGCATGTTAGAATTACTCGCGACTCAATGTATACCTCCTTAAACACAATTGAGTCTTTGAGGCCGGGGAACAACTTCTTCTCCAATCTACTTATGATTTCATCTGCCACAAGCTCTTTTTTAACCTCATAGTCTTTGGGTGAGAGGCCCTGCTTGTAAATAGGAACTTAATTAACAATCCTAAATTCCTCAAATAAACATAACATTTGTCTCTAAAACTGCCATTGACGATAAGCATAATGAGAACAGCACAAATTAGTTTTTTCTACCAGGTATGTGAAGTTACCTTCCAGCCATCTATTGACGCTGTTGTGAATATGTGAAGAATATGGCGTCCCTCTGGAGCTAAAGAAGAATCAAGCACAGTTGGAATGCTCAAAAATATACTTCCATATTCCTTCTCTAAATTCGCCCAATTGGTCTATACAAATGTAAAGTACATGTATGTTAGCCACTAAAAAATCCTAATAATTGAGAAAAGGTGCAGAAAACATTCAGTATGTCAAAGCACCTCCAGGACAAAATGGTGGCAATCTGTATCAGATGGCAAAACCTCTGATTTAACCCCCATGTGTATAGAAAGAAAAGATGGAGCCTTAACATAGAGTTTCTGAAAATTCTTTTCCTCTTTAGGAAGTTCTTCGGGCTTCAAAAGCTTTCCTACATATTTTCAATTCATATACAATAGGTAAAAAGGCTGGAAACCAAAATCAACATTCATGGAAGAGTTGTTAAACAAGTACATAAAACAAATTACAAGTTACCAAAAGTATCCCATCTTGTAGCATTTGATATTATAGTCTTGGCATATAACTCTCTTCCATCAGACAGTCTCACTCCAACCTACAGTAGAGTAGTAATGTGGACTTATTATTCAAACTACAAAGTAGAAAGTAATAATCAGTGCAAATTATTAACTCAACTTACAGCTTTTTCATCCTCAATGATGATATTAGTAACATTCGATTTGTAAAGTATCTCACTTCCATTTTCAACAAGACCTTGTGCCAGGGAATTTGCAATTCCACCAACACCACCAACAGGGTAGTTGATTCCTCCAAAATGTCTATCACATAAAACCTAGTGCCTCCAAAATATGAAAGAGCAAAATGATAAACAACAGAAAGTACAAAAGTGCAAAGTATGAAGTATCAAAAAAATAAAAAATGAAGTTGCTTACCATGGCTGCATTTATCATGGGAGTTTGTAGAGCATTAACAGTGCTCACTATGAAACACTGTCAGATAAACATTCACTGTAATTCTCAGAAAAGGAACATCAATAGAAACTTAAATAGAAGAACGGAGGAAATTCCAAAGTATAAATAGGAAAGAATGAGTACACCTCAGCATCAATAAAAGACAACAAGTCAGGGTCTTTTATGAATTTTCGAGCAATGTCTCCAGCATTTTGGGGCAGATAATATGCTGCAGTGGATAACATTATTATGTCAGAATGCATTTGGAGGATACATTTGGCCCTTCATTTGGACTCTGAATCAAGTTTGAGATGCACAAAGAGAATCTTAAAAGCGAAAATCACTAGTAAGAGAACCCAAACTCCTTTTTGGGGAGTTGAAGTATAAAAGACCACAAATCAAGAAAGCTTATTATGCATCAAGGCAGGCCTAGCTGGAGCCAAAAGATATTTATTACCTAGTGTTAAGCATTCAAGTGGCTTTTGAAAGAACTGCCCTAAAAGGTAAAGTGGCTCCTCAAGTGACTTCAGCTTTAATGAATTCAAGGCATTGAAAATCTACAAAATGGTTGCAAATATTAGCAGATCAGAGCAGGATGCTAAACAGGAAAGAGATCGTCAAAAACAGAGTCAAATATACCTTCCAACATTCACCATAAAATTTGAGAATCCCTTCTCTCTCATGTGGAAACCTAGTAGTAAGCTCTCCAACAAATTGTTCATATTCTTTATGTACCCGAACGGAGAGATCGTTAGGTAGATGGAAGTGGACAGTAGTTGGATCTGGCAAAACTTGCATCTTGCAGCCGACTGCAGCCAATGCATGGGTTATCAAATTCAGATTACCCTATTCCGGAGACAGACAATTATGAAAAGCAACACAATAACTAAAAACCACATGACATAACAGCTAACAACTTGCATATATCAATACTGGACAAGAAACAAAAACAAATGTACATGCAAAAAAGATGGTCAAGGCTCAAAATTTACCCCCAGCCTTTTACATACTAGAATTTAATAGCCATAAATCATGTTAAGCAATTCAGAAATAATGCCAGAATTTGCTTTTGGCTCAAAGGGAAAATTGCATATCATGAACTAGGCTGGATAGAAGCATCTCATATCCTGAGCTTGCATTTTATACAAGTCAAGGGATGCTCCCTTATAAAACAAATTCACCATTTTCATGTTGAAGCTACAGATTCAAGGCAGAAGAGATGAAGCAAACTCAGGTAGTAATCTTTGACTAGTACTCGTATATGAAGAACATTACAATGGAATATAATAAGCAGATGACTGATGAACTGAAAGCTTGGAGCACTAGTCTAAACTTGAAACGAAACCCAGGCAACTGAGCCCTAAGGCACTTTCACTATCAACTAAACTTCCTGTAAAGATTGGATCTGAAATTCGACAAGACATCTTTTATTATCTTAATATCCTCCACACTTGCCTATATGAATTTGCTGACACTTGTATCTCTGTTGTGGAAATTCTCCAAACATAATAGACACATTTAATCAATAGTTGATCCCTCAACAGCTCAAATTGACGACTGAAGTCCAATTCAAGCACAGCAGAAGATAACAAGAATGAAGAGAATAGATGTTGATCAAATGGCCAACCTTGTCACTGAAGCCAAACATAACCGAAGATCCAACATCAAAAGTATACCCATCCCTCTGGTAAAATCCAGAGCTCCCACCAGGAATCACATACTTCTCGAGCACCAAAACCCTAGCCCCCTTCACAGCTAGCTGCGTAGCTGCTACCAAACCCCCAATTCCAGACCCAATCACTATGGCATCGTAGTTTCCCTTGCCCAACGCCCCATCCCCGAGCCTCTCAGTCTCCACTGGCCTCTCTACACTCACAGCTCTGCTCGATTCAACAGCAAATCGCCGTTTCCTCTTACTCCACTCTGAAACCCTAAATTCCGCACTACCAAGCCTCCGTTGGATACGAAAGCAAGCACCACATCGGAATCCAAGCTCTCTCACGACGGGGGAAGAGCTTAGCGGTTCGGTGACTCTAGTCTGAGCAAGAAACTGCGAATTACAGAACCCTAATATCATCTCAGACAGTTTAGGAGTACAGTCTCCGGCAAAAGACTTGGGATTTCGCAAACCTAAACGATCCTGTAGCTAAAGGAATTGGGGTTCGGCACCGTCGTAACGTTTCAAGCAATCCACATGGAGCTTGAACGGCTGAAAATGGCGGTGGAGGGAACTTACCGTTGGATGAGCGATTAGGAAGAGTTTCTTGAGCGGGTGATGGGGTGAGGTGTCAAGCGTGTGAGTTGGGTAGGATCTGTTTTTACCTTCTGGTCGAAAAGTAAAAATATACGGAGTAATAGACAAAACACTACTTTTAATCTTGAAAAATAGATTTTAGAAATTATATCCAATAGAAAAGTTAACATACTAATATTAGGAAAAGAAAATCCAAAATGCCAATGCTCCTAAATAACCTGCAAAACATAGAAAAACTTGAATTGCCACTGACAAACAATTTTCTTTATTTTTACCAACCCTTTGTTTTTCTTACCTACCTCACCTCACAATAACAAATTCACAACCGTTTGTAGTTTTCGTTTTTTCTTGTCTTTATATTACCATTGTCAAAAGAGCTTGGAAAAATGGCCATGATTGGTTTTTCTTCCTTGATCTTCTCCAACCTTAATTTATTACAAAATATTATGTTGAATTTCAACTAGTTAATATTTTAAAGGTTTCTCCTTTGATTGTTGAATACCATTCTTGGAGTTGAACATAAAAAGGAGAAAGCAAGGGGATAGGAAGAATGGATAGCTTGAAGAGCACCGATTTCATGGCTGTCTTTGCCGTCTCCGGCAGCGTCGCCTTTGTTGCATTACAAGCTCACAAGCACCTTCTCTCCAAATTCATGAGGCAGATTGCATTTGAAATTGGTAATCAAACTCTTTTTACTTGCTCATTTTTCGTCATCTCATGTCAAAAAGCACGGTCTCTTTACAAGATCAATCTTTGCATTTGCGCCCTGTGTTATAGGAAACGAGAAATGCCAAGTCAAGAGAATTGTTCGGATTCCGGACGGTGAGAAGGAGCGCGCAATGGTTACCAAGGATGATCGAAAGAATAATAAGCCATGTTTGAAGCAGAACTATGGACAACAAATGAATGGAGGAATGCCATGGAATCGATTGACATTGTACAAAGGCAGGAAAATGCTTTCTTATAGAAAGTGATCCATAACGGATGGCACTTTTACATGTATTTATGTTTGTAGCTCTCTTCAACCATCATGCAAACATCAATTTCCAGCCCTACTACTTGTTTATAGGTTCTTGGGTAGGATTGTTGATGAAATCCATTTTTATATGTATATGATTTCGGTTATCTTTCTCCCAAGAAAATGTGGAGCTTTGTAAACTCTAATGTAATGTTGTGCAATAATATTTGGATTATTTAAGTTACTATGTTTGTTACTATACTCATACCATAACATTTACATATTAAGGAGCAATAACAAATGAGACTAAGGTTCTGTTTGGATCACACTATATAATGCATCAAACTCACCCTAAAATCAAGACTAGGAATAATGCATCAAGCTCACCCTAAAATCAAGATTTGGAACTATAATAGAACGACCCTACATTAAAACACTTAAATTGGAATAAATATGACGATTGTAATTTTTTCCTTTATGACCACACAAATGTTTATCATCATAAACTTCACCAATAATCTCCACAAGAACACTTCCCATCCTTAAAGTGATGAAACCGGTTAGAGTCTCTCACAACAATCTCCCTTTCAGTAATCATAGAAATCAACTTTGTTGCATTGTGACAGTCTCCACAAACCCTCAAGTTCTTGAAAATCCTAATAGTGCTCTTTGGAGGGGTGCTGATCAAGGCAAAAGCAATGGCCAATCTTTCACTATGACTCGTAAGAATAAACTCCTTCTCGTCCTCCTCAACATCCTGCAACACGAAGCTGTGATCCGGAACATACCCAAGACTCTTCATCTTACCCATCAAATCTTCCAACTCCTTGTAAATTTCATCCGATTTAGGATGAGTCTTATTCGCGGTGTAGAAGACATCAATCTTGTTGTTCAACTCAACCGAACTCCACCCGGGCGTCTTGCTCAATCCCCTGTCTCTAGCTAATGATCTCACTTCTTTGACGCCTTCCCATTTTCCCCATTTTGCATATATGTTTGACAGCAGCACATAGTATCCACTATTTCCAGGATCAATCTCAAATAAATTATCAGAAGCAAATTTAGCCAAGTCAATATTTCCGTGTGTCCTGCAAGCAGCAAGAAGAGCGCCCCAAACGGATGAATCGGGTTTCACAGGCATGTTTTTTATGAACTCGAAAGCTTTCTCCAGTTTTCCAGCTCTTCCAAGCAAGTCCACCATACAGCCGTAGTGTTTCAGGTTAGGCTTGATTTTGTGCTGTGTCTGCATCATATTGAAAAACCTATGGCCTTGATCGAGTAAACCCGAGTGGCTACAAGCTGAAATTAGAGACAAGAAAGTGATGTGATCAGGTTTCACTCCCATGTCCATCATTTCTTGAAATAGCTTAAGAGCTTCTTGGCCATGGCCATGGATTCCAAGGCAGGAAATAATGGCATTCCATGGGACAGAGCTGTTTCTTGGAATTTGACGGAATAAAGACACTGCATCATCCAATCTGCCACATTTACCATACATATCAATGAGGCAGGTGGCGACGAATATATCAGAGTGGAGAGGGGTTTTAATCACACGTCCGTGGATTTTTGTTCCTTGTCGAAGGGCTCCTAAATGAGAGTAGGCTGGAAGAACACTGACCCAAGTCCCTTGCCCCGGAATTATGTCTGTGTAGGATTCCATTTCATGGTAAACTTCAATGGCTTCACTAGCAAAACCGTTTTGGGAGTAGCCTGTGATCAGAGTATTCCATGAAATTACATCTCTAAAAGGTATGATATTGAAAAGCTTTCTTGCAGAATCAACATCACCCATTTTTGCATACATATCCATGACCGCGTTGCAAATAAGAACATCTCCAGAAAGCCAACCTCTCCTTGTGACGAATCCATGGATGAATTTACTATTTTCAGAGTGCCCAGATTGAGCAGTTACAGAAGCCAAACTCACAAGGGTCAGTATATCAGGCTGAAATCCTTGTTTTAGCATGTCCCTAAAGCAAATTAGAGTGGAGACTGCATCACCATTCTGTTCATATGCTGCAATCACTGAGTTCCATGAAACCAAGTCTCTCTTTGTCATTTGATCGAAAACCTTCTGAGCCTGTTCCAAAAGGCCGAACTTCCCATACATATTAATCAAAGCATTTGAAACAAATACATCACACTCCAAGTTATGCTTTATAACATACACATGGATCAGCATGCCGTGTGATATACCGCCACCAACTTGAACACAAGCAGGAAGAATACTAGCAACAGTAACAGGATCCAAATTTACTCCTTCCCGTCTCATCTCACCTAAAGTGGTCAGTGCTTCCTCTGCTCCATCATTCAGACAATACCCACACATCATCGCATTCCATGAAGCTTGATCTTTAAACGGCATGTTTTCAAAGAGGTAGCGTGCAGGCGCAACTGAACCAAACCTGGAATACATATGAATCAAGGAAGCAGCAATGTACACGTCCCAAATGAAGCCCAACTTCAAGACCAGAGAATGAATCCTCTTTCCATCAATCAGGCTCCCACAAGCCTTCAGGACAGGCGGATAAGTATACCAATCCGGCTTGGCATCAGAACCTAGGCGCATTTCATAGAAGCAGCTCACGGCGTCAAGAAACCGCCCAGACCTCACATAAGCTGCAATCAGTGAATTCCAAGTGTAGGTATCCTTGGACGGGGTCTGCTCAAAGACAATGCGTGCAGACGCAATCTCTCTCATATGGGCATAGAGATTGACAAGCCTGGTGCTAACATAGAGACTCTGAGCTTTTCCTGATACCAGGAGGAGAGCATGGGCCCTCTTAAGACTCTGGGAGTCAGAGCAGGAACTGAACAGGAGTTCAATATCGACCAGCTTAACGTCATCCTGAATGCCATAAGATGAAGTTGATGGGGCAACCGAACTAGTGGAAAATCGCCGGAATCGGGTCCCGAACAGCGGGGAAGCTCCACGGGGATACAGTGCTGATCTGGGTTCAATGTGTAACGAGTCATAAGCAAAAAGTGTAGGAGATGCAAGCTAACGATTTTCATTCAGGCATATAAGCGAACACATGGAAGGCATATGGTTAAAACATAAAAATTATTCAGCGAGGCAGAGAATTAGGCTCCATAAGTTCTGGAAATTAATAAATTACAAAGCACTAATTTGTCTACGGAGAAAGAAGACATAAGCTGAGGAAATGAAGCCGAACCAGTGCAAGTAAGATATACCTGAACATACATGGACTTCAAAGGGGAAGGGAAACTAGTGCAAATGTAAGTAAGCGAGGAATGTGCAAGCAACCAAGTCAAATGATGAGTTGGCTCAGGACTCGGGAGCTTGCGTTTCAATACAAGAGAATTCTCCTCCCAGCGCCCGGACGTTATTTAAGATTTCCTTTTTACCCTTTTTGTAAAAAGATAAGTGTCATCATAACTATATACTAAAGCGGAGGTTAGAAATAATATTTAGCACGACACGTGTTACGTTTTCATTGGACAGCATCACCTATTTTTATTAAAACAATTCAATTTGTTTAATTGGTTGAAATTTTAGTGTAGACCCCGCATTAAATTGTACACATAATAAATCTATCCAAATCTTTAAAAAATCTATCCAAAATTGTATGCATAATGAAAATAAATCTTCATTTGATTAAAATTATAATCCTAACATGTGAAAAATTCCTAAATTCGATTAAAAATAATATTACTCGAATAAAATTATAATTCTAAAAATATTTATTCGATTAAAATAATATATATAGCAGAAGTACTATACCATTAAAATAAATCCCATAAGAAGCAAACTAATACAAAATTTTATATCAAACTATTCTTTTGCATATATTTGGATAAAATTTAAACTAAAATTTTAGTTAAATGAAATTCGTGCCTTCAAGGCACGGGAATAATACTAGTTAGTATCTATTTTGACAGAATTTTGTTATTTTAAAATTATTTATCGTTGTAATAATAATGTGTAATTTCTTTATGGAATATCTCCTATGATAAATTAACGGATGTATCTACCTTGAATAGTTTTATCTTTCAAAAAAAGAAAAAAGCAGTAAGAACATTCATATACAACTATACAAGCAGTACAAAAATTTGCTATTCTACGTCTGCATTGTCGGACATCTGAATAATCTTCATGTATGGTGACTATGGTAAAGAACAACAAGCAGGACTAGCTCATCAACCCTCCGAATCCATGTGCTGTCGTAGTGTCGTTCTTACAGAAGTCAGCTTCCGGTGCTACCTTGCTGGTATGTATGATCGATATGTATGGAACCCAAGGGATCCGCGCTGAAGCTTTAGCAACGAGTTACTTGGCACACTTGCACTGTCAGAACATCGGTTTACCTCATTTTTCGAAAGAAAATAAACACAAGAGGGATTCAAGCTCCAATCTTCATTCATGTTTCTCCTCCTCCAGTGCATAACTTTTCAGCATTTCTTTGGTTGCCACAGCCCTGTCCATTAGGGGAAAAACAGAAAGAAGAACAAGGGTGAAAATTATGAAGCCTTAGTTGGTGAGAATGAGATTGATTGTAGATAAAAAATGGCCACCCAATGCTTTTTTTCCCTCCAACTTGGACATTGCTTATCAGTGAACATAATCTGCTCCCTAACATTTTGTTTATGAACACTGCATTTATATACTATTTAGAATGCATTGTAGGAGGTTTATAATACCTGCAAGCCAGCCTAATGCACTCCATGTCCAGAATTCCAACCGGATGTCTGCTATTAGTATGGGGACCGTTATCCACAACAACAGGCAAATGACTCAAATTGTGCTTGATCATGAGCATCTGAGCCGTAAAGAGATCCATATTGGGTGTAGCTGTCCAGGGCATATGGCACCCGTTGCCATATGAACACATCTCTTCCACTACTAGGTCCTGCACCATATATATGGTTGGTTCAAGTTTATTCATTTCCCCTAAATAAAAAGAACAGAGCTTCCATTTCGTTCATGTTAGGTAATAACAAAAGTTTCAGAATCAGTGTCAACATTGCATGAAGAAGAAGCAATTATAGAGGAAAAAAATTAACACCTCAGGCTTTCTGTTTCTTGCTACAGCAGACGTGCTAAAATCTTGAATGTCTTGTAATGAAAATAGCCCCAGAAGATGGTTGTTGTCATCTGTGATTAGGGCATAGCACTGCTTCTCCTCAAGCATGATAGTGACTGCTTCCATCAGTAGTGTGTTCATAAGAACCGTAGCGTATTTTGTTCTCATAGCATCTGCAACACAAATTCTTCTCTCCAGTTCTTCAGACTCATAATCAGAAATGTCTGGGCACAGAGAGCTCTCAACTTCACAGAGCTCATTTGAGTTAATTGTGCCAGTTGCAAGAGAACTACTAGAATTTATTGACTCTTCATTTGCAGAAGTTGTGTCATTAGGTCGTCCTGGATCCCCAACACCTTTTTTCTTTGTCTGAGAAGATGTGATCCAGGAAGACAGTCCAACAGCTCCAAGAAGTGGAAGAACAATTCGGTAGTCCTGAGTTAGCTCAAAGAGAAGTAGAACTGCAGTAAGAGGCACTTGGCATACCCCTGCAAGTGTAGCAGCCATGCCCACCTGTATACAAAAGAATGAAGTCAAGGTTGATTCATTGATCAACTTGTGTACAAAACATAAACAAAAGGTTCCTCATTTTAAATCAACCGAATTGTCCATTAACTCATACATCTAAGCTGATTCATCTTGACATTCACTTAGGATAATTTTTCTTCATAGCAAGAAATACAACTTCCAGTTCATTCATGCAAGAAGATTTATCCATCAAATCAGTTGGGAGAATGTTTTATATTGGAAGTTCAAATTGTTACAGCAAAAGTCGTTAAAATATGCTTTCATCGAAAAGGTTTCTCAATGTTTTTAGGTAGCCTGTGAGTAAAAACAAATGCGATTGCACAGAATTAGCATCAGAATAGAAACAATACCAGGGCATAAGCTTGTGGTGATGCCACCTCGATAAAGGACATGTTGAAGGTTACATGTGACTGTGAAACTGCAAGAGCAATAAACTTTCCATACGCCATCCCTGTGGCTGCCCCTATAAAGAGTGATGGCGCATAATACCCTCCCACTAGTCCAGAGGCACGGCACAACGATGTAGCAACAATTTTGGCTCCCACCAACTGAAACAATAGATCAGCGGGTAGACCGTTCACAAATGGCCTAGATTCTATCAAGATGTCAACATTCTCAAATCCCCAGTAAAGAATCTCAGGGTAAGCCAAAGCTATCAGCCCCACTGACAGTCCTCCAATTACAGGAAATATAGGCTTTGGTAATCCAACTTCTTTCTGAATTTTGTCAACAGAATGGAGCATGTAAGTTGTACACCTAGACAAGGTCAAAGAAACCAAGCCACATAGGATGCCCAGCAGAAGATACAGTGGGAGCTCTGAAACACAACAGACCTGTCTAAATGACGATTTGAAGCTTCAAAAATCCTAATTGTTTATATGTTTTCAGAACAGATATAAATTTATGAAACACTGCATAAATAGTACAATGATTTACCACTTGGTGATCGAAAATCATATTCAGGGACCTTGAAAGCTGGTTGGGAACCGAGACCGACTTCTGACAATACAGATGCTATAACGGCACTTAGTATAACCATTGAGGTTGTATTTGGAAGGGACGTAGATGAATTGGATGGAGATGGCCATAAGACTGATTCCACAGCAAAGAAGCAACCGGCAACAGAAGCATTGAATCCTTAACAGCCCAATATCAAGTAGAACCTTGTTAGAGGACATATGTGGTACGGTAAAAATAATTCAGAGTTGCTACATTGTTCTTCATTATTAATGGAGCAATAACAAGAAACTGCATGGAAAGAGAATGAGGAAGCATCTTTTACTCCGTACCTAGTTCTTGCACTTTTCTTCAAATACATGTAAGCAAGCATCAATCATACATTTGAAACTTCTAACTACATATACCATTCTTAATGTACCGTCAAAGTAAACTGCTCTTTCTAAATAGATGATATTCCTGTTCTGATAGTAAAATTAAGTAGTTACTTAATAGAAACGCTTCTCTATGATGCAAATCAAAACCACTTAGGATACAGATTTCCCAATCATAGCAAGTTGACAAATTTGATAAGTTAAAAACAGAATTGTTTTCTCAATCCAGCTTAATATTGCATAGAGCAAAAACATGAAAGACATCAGGCAGAAACAGCAAAAGATGGTCTCAAACTTGGGACTACGTTAAAAGTTCTCAAATGTTAATATGATTCAGGACAGTTAGTCCTCATATACAAATGTTAAGAAAAAATAGCAGCAAGAATGTAATTTAGCATTCATCTTAATTTTAATCATAGCAGAGAAACCCTAACCGGAAGAGATTCCAGCAGCTGATCCAGCAGCCATAAGAGGTACCTTTCTTTCCTCACTTTTGCCTAGCACATTACCAACACCTTTGGCAATGGATGAGCCAATCTCAACACTGGGGCCTTCAGGCCCCAATGAATTCCCTGTCCCAAGAGTAACACATGCAGCCAAGGACTTCAAGAATGGTTTAAGTACAGCCTTTACACGAGTCATTAACAGTCCTGGTGAAGGGACTTCGAAACTTTCTCTAAGCACATTCAAGAAGGCCACAAGTACACCACCACAGACCGGTACTAGAACTGTCCTTGGCCAGGTTAATTCAATGGGCTCCTCTCTTAGCCACGACGCGCCCCGAGCTGGGATCCCATCCCAGAAGAAGTCACGTAATTCATGAACCTAAATTGCATAAGCAGAAAGTCCTCAGCAAACAAAGCTGGTACACTGCGTGTATAACAATAACATTATGATTTATGAACTGTTACCATTTTGTAAAATTGAATAATTGATCAGTATTCAAATATCTGTTGTTAGATTGAGCTACAGAAGAGCATGTAAGGTTTTCCAAAGAGCTTAGGGTTTCAAACATCAAATACTGCTCTGAGAAGCCATATAGTTGATCGAAGACAACTCAAAGATAAAATTGATATGCAGAATTCGCACAGGGAAAATTATTTGCAATCACCAAGTAGAGATCGATATATACCGCGTTGTTGAAGACGACGACGCTGATACCAGTGAGAAGGCCAACCAAACAAGCAGAAACAATGCCGGAATTCTCTTCAGGTATTCCATTAAGAAACTCGGTAACCACGTTTCCCGCCTTCTCCCCTTCGTCTGCTAGCTCCCTCCCGCCCTCACCATTCCCGCTATCCAGAAACTCCTCAGATTTCCGCATCGAACGCAGAATCCCGGAGAAGGACTCCAATTTACCATAGCCTCCATCGAAGCCTCTTCTAAACCGGTAATTGACCGATTTACCCCCGAAGCAAGAGGACGACTGCGTTGGCGAGCCAAAATAGGCCTTATCGGAAACACGAGGCAAGTAATAACATCGCGAGCAGAAACCACCATGGCCGATAAGCTTGAAGCTCCCCATGGAGACCGGAGAGAGAAAGAGAGGCGTTACACGCGCCCCCGCATATTTCTCTCGGCGGTCTCTGTGATTGGTGGATAAGAATTGAACCTCATAATAAAAGGCAATCCGCATTGACACGTGTCAGCGTTTGGTTGGAGGTTTGTCAGCTGCGGATGGTATAAATATGAGGCGGTTAATCCTTGAAATCTCCCTCCTGCATTCTGTTTTGTTGGCTTGGCATGGGCATCTGAGTTTCCCCTCTATCAGAGGACCTTCCCTTCCCGGGCCCTCCATTGTTTGCTCATCACAAAGGAGGTAACAAAGATTTAATTATTAAAAATGACTTTGATTGATGATGTTTCTGCTGCCATTGTTGAGTTCTTATGTGCTGTAATTTTTCATAACGGAATTAGTCTGGGGGAGGTGATGGCTATGCAAAACGACGAAGGGGAAGATGCCTGCAACGATACCTGCTGCATTTGCCTCGAAGATTTAACTCAAGGCGGTGCCTCAACGGTATGATTGATTGATTGATTGATTGATTATGATCTCCACACATGAGATAGGATCAAACATTTGTCCTATAACTTTTCAATCTTTATGTGTTACAGGTAACCAGTTGCAACCACCAATATCATCTTCAATGCATCCTTGAATGGTATAGTGCCTGAGTTTGTTTTTTACTCTTTCTTTTATCTGTTTGTGTCATCATCAACATTGTACTGACGGTAAAAATACATGGGTTAGGTGCCAAAGAAGCTCAAATTGCCCAACATGTAGGCAGCAAGTTAGCCTGAAGGAGCCAGAGAGGTTTGAACCAATTTCCTTGTTCATCAAACAGATTTGAATGATCCTTTTTAATAGCTCTGTGTTGTTGTTGATGATGGCAGCCAATACTTGCTAGAGAAGGTGGAACAAGAGAAGAAAATGAAAGCCGAAGCGCTGAGAAATGCAGCAGCCCGAATCAACCCGTCGCAAATACTATCATCAAGGAGGGCAACCGATGCTGAGATCCAGGAGCAGTTGCGCCTATACATCGCCAACATGAGCCAACGCTACCAGTTTTCTGCCTCTTTAGAAAGTGTTTCTTCCACTGATGAATCTCTAGTTAGGGAGAACGAAATCGCAAGATTCTTCGAGTTTCAGGCATTCTCCAACGCCTTGATATCTCAATTCAACTCTCTACAATCAAGGTACGCACAACGCACTCGTCTAGCTAACAATGTGAAATGTCTGCTTTTAGGTGGTGTGTATGGAGTATTGACATAAGTTTTGTTGAATTTTTCCCGTAGAACGAGAAGCTGGAAACAGAGAATACTCTTCCGTAGCAATACCATGGCTTAATGGCATTTCATTTGGCTCCAAGTTTGCTGTTCAAACACAAAGGCAAATTACAGCTTTGAGGAATTTGGTAAAATTCAAAGGGAGAAAGATTTTACTCCATATATTATAGAATTTGTGTATTCTTATACTAGTCACATGTGTAGGGCTTGTTGCATAAGCTGTACACATTCTGAATGGTGTATCCATTGGTTCAATTTTTCTGTGTGTTTCCCCATGGTTTATTTGCAAGGGGGATGACACACAGAATTCCCTTGTCAAAAAGAATACCAACAAAGATTAATAAAATAAAAAAAAAACTTGAAGATTGATCAAGGAGACTGAAACTGGAGATGATCAAATGGGTTTGAGCTTTGATGTTATGCAGATGGATTAACATGTCATGTTTTCAAAGTTACTCCCAAGCAAGATCAATTTTAACCAATTACGGTGGTAAATATTGAATGAAACGCAAGATCAATGTTCTACATTTAATACAGAATCCCATAGTATCCACAAAATCCTTGCATGAATCAGCTGGCCCAGCAAAAGAGCACCCAGATACAAAAGAAAAGAAGAACAAGAAACAGAATACTGAGAATAAAGAAAAAGAAAAAGAAAAGCAGCTTAATTCAGGGTACTACTATGACAGCTGGAATGACGTGTGGCCCCCACTTAACAGACTGTCTATTCCTTTTTCAAAATTTAAAGACATCAATCGACCGCGTTATAACCTTCGCTCTCTGTATCTTTCCCTCCAAACCCTACTTCCGAAATCCAATCCCCCATTTCTCAATCCGCCATGGATTCCTACCTCCACTCCCACATTGTGCTCAACAGGCTCCTTCTGCTCCTCCTCTGCTTCACCACCGCCCTACCTTACAACTCCGCCGCTAGAGCTCTCGCTGGCGCCGGCGCCGCTCAGATCAGCTCCAACTCCGTCCTCGTCGCTCTCCTCGACTCCGCCTACTCCGACCTCTCCGAGCTCCTCGAGAAAGCGCTTCTCCTCCCCGTCCTCGAACGCGCTCTGGACTCTCACAACCTCACCATCTTCGCTCCCACCAATCGAGCCTTGGACCTCAGCCTCGATCCGGATTTCAAGCGCTTCCTCCTCCAGCCTAGCAGCCTTCCATCGCTCCAATCGCTCATCCTCCACCACATCCTCCCCGCTCGGGTCGGGCATCCGACTCGAAACCGCCAGCGGACGCTCTCCAACACTCACCTCCTTCTCCGCCGAGCGGACTCCGACGGATTCCTGGTGGAATCGGCGGCGGTCATCCATCGCGCCGACATCGTCCGTTCAGACGGCGTCGTACACGGAATCGACAGGCTTCTCGTTCCTCAATCGGTGCTCGACGAGTTCAATCGTCGCCGTAGCCTCCGCTCCATCGCCGCTGTCCACCCCGAGGGCGCTCCGGTGGCCGATTCCCGTAACCCTAGGCGGAAAAACAAGGAAAAGAACAGTCCACCGCCACGGAAACCGTCCATATACGAGGCAATGGCGCCAGTGATGGCTCCGGCGTGCGCGCCGTCGCCTGGAGGCGCGCATGGGAGACTAGACGGAGAGAGTATGGTGCGAGATTTCATCTCGACGCTGATGAGTTACGGCGGGTACAACGAGGTGGCGGATATTCTTGTGAACCTGACGACGGTGGCGGCGGAGGTTGGGAGGCTCGTTTCCGAGGGGTACAAGGTGACGATTCTGGCGCCGAACGACGAGGCGATGGCGGGGCTGACGGCGGAGCAGCTGGCGGAGCCAGGGGCGCCGGAGCAGCTGATGTACTACCACATTATCCCCGAGTACCAGACGGAGGAGAGTATGTATAACGCTGTGAGGCGTTTTGGAAAGCTGAGGTACGAAACGCTGCGTTTGACAGACAAGTTGGTGGCTGCTGAGGCAGATGGATCTGTGAGGTTCGGAGAGGGGAAGGGGAAGTCGTCGGTGTATTTGTTTGATCCGGATATTTATACCGATGGGAGGATCTCCATTCAGGGGATCGATGGCGTGTTGTTTCCTCCCGCTAAGGCGGCCGTTAAGGAGGAGAAGTCAGCGGCGGCGGTGAGGAAGATTGTTGTCAGGCCAAGACGAGGTAAATTTCTATCTGAATTGTTTTCATGGTTTGTTAAATTATGATGCATAATGTTGTCCTTTGTTAAATTGCATATTATGCTTATGGATTTGATCTTTTGAATAAATGTGTGTTATAGGACTTGTAGCTTCATTTTGATCTAATGAGTAGGAACACTTAGTTTTCAACTTGTGTGTGCTAGGGGTTTACTGTTGCAAAACAAGAAGAGCTTACTGTTGAATCCATTGATCATGCTAGTTGACTGATTTAGTATATCCTATGTCATGGTTTTGTGCAGCATTATAATCTGGCTACTTGATACTGGTTTCCTTTTTTAATATTAGTGCTTAATTCGTGCATGTTTGTTGACTTAATTATCAATAAAAAGTACTCAGATCAGGATCAATGTAAATCACTCTTGTGGGTGGTTCACTAGCACACCAAATCTGCTAAATTATTAGTCACACGTGGGGTGGATGATAGTATTTTCCGCATGATGTTTGCATACCCTGCATATAGAATGCTGCTATGCAAGTTTATTTAGATTAAGCTAAATAATGACTAATCAGTGTTCCATTAAAAATATAAAAAGACTAATCATTCCTCGTATCTATATTTGATTTGGCAGGTAGACTGATGGAAGTAACATGTGGAGTTCTCAGAAGCATTGGGCAAGCTTCTCACTATTCATATTGTCGATAAGCAACTTCTATAGCGAATGTGAACCCAGTTGAGTGGAAGGATGTTGTCATTGTGCGGGTAAATTTTGGAGGTCACCTTGTAAGTAGACAGACACCATTTATTTGACCGATTCTTGTTCTTTGATTCATTTTTTCATTTGCGTTATAGAGAAAGAAATTATTGATACTGGTGAACCCAGGATAGGCGTTTTGGTCTGATAGTTTGGTTGCTGTAATTTGTAAATGCTGTTACAGGCTCTTCAAAGCTCTAAAATGGTTATGAAGCTATGATCAAATTGAGCATTTTGTATGGTGGGGTCAAGTAGCCCAGTTTCTTTTGGTGATTATGATCTGCTAATATGATGAATGTGGTCTGTGGAATTGGAATGTTCGCAACTAGTGTTAAAAGCAAATTTCTTTGCACTTTCCAAATCCAAATAGTGTACTCCTGTATGAGATCGCTTTTTGGCTGGTCAGAGTAGTATGACCTGTTTGGTTCCGGACTTCCGGGCCTTATTAGAGTAAAATAATTGAGACCCACCTTTCTTAATCTGTGATTTTCTTGGGAATATGGAGGAACAATACAGATATTTCAGAGTGAAACCCAGATTTATCAAAAAGCGTATATAAAGTGTAATGGAAGACAAGTGTTGGTGATGCATCATGGGGAATGCATGTTGCTGATTGAGTATTTACCCTTCAATTTGATTTAGGACCCCTTTATCATCTTTGATTAATGGAGAAATCTAAAATCCTAACTTTGCTTTAATAAAATAAGAATCAGAAGGTGCTTTTTTCATGGAGGATGAAGTCGAGCATCTTTTTAAATAATAAGTTAAGAGTGATTATAAATGTGTTCATTAGGGAGTATGTGACCAGTTTTGCCATTTTATTAGGCACAGCATTACCGTCCCTAATCGCATAAGCAATGGGGAGAATATCGAACAACCGTTAGAGCGACACCAAAATGTCTGAAACAACTATTTCGATTTACCAAGGATACCAAATCATTGTTACCTGTTGGAAAATAAAAATCGGAAAAATTGTTTGAGAGAGACTTTGGTTATGAGTATCTCATTCCACCTAAAGTATCTCATTATCTATGATAACTTAGCCACAGAAAATCAAACCCAAAGTAAATTTGTCTTTCTCGAAATAACTTGAGAACATACCTACCTCAAATCCAAATGGGAACTTCTCCTCAAAATCAGTTTGAAACAGTTGTACCTATTTGACATTTGTCATGAAAAAGAATGTCTTAAGACCCATCTTGACAGCAATGAAGGATGAGGGGGAGTACAAAAACTCTGGGTTACCAAATACCAAATTAAATCTATCAACTTTCAACACCATATGCCCGTGCACATCGGCTGAGTTACTCATATTGTTGCAGCAAAAAAAGGCATTGCCATATTGAGAATTGAGATGGGGAGGGCTGTGACTTGTGACTAGTGCTTATAATCCTGTTGGTATGTTAGAGCATAGTTAGTGGTTAACCAACTATTTTAGCCACCGCATTAAAAAATTATACCACTTTATTTTATTTTATTACATAGGTTTAAAATAAAAAAAGAAAGTAACACATTTGCATAGGTGTCACAACCTCATGCAAAGACCAAAAATGGTTTTGGTCATCATGGTGACCAAAACCATGGCCAAACTACCCTTTTTATTATTATTTTAATATAAACTATATAAAATAATGTGATGACTAACATTTTGGCCAACTGATGAATGTGCTCTAAGTGGGAACTGCTTGGACCGTTTTGGTAGAGTAGTGACATTGTCCAATGTTCCAAGCTCTGGCTACAACATTGGGCAGGTGTGATGATGCCAAAGAGATAAGTGACTTGATAAACATTTTATGCTTCTTTGTCTTGTGGGTGTGGGTCATGTATTAGTTGCTCATTCTGATGATAAGCCACTCTTTCACCTGTTATGCATTTTGTTCTTTCCAGTCACTTGATTTGTCTTGGTTTTTTTTTTTTTTTTTCCATACAAAAAGTATGTTCACTCTCTCCTTTCTAGCACTCTGCAGCTATATTTCCCATCTTGTAGCTGCACATATCTTTTGTACTAGCAATGGGTTTCGACTTGTGTTTTCGGAACTATGAACTCGGAAGGAATATCTATCTGGAAATTTGCTACTATGTGCAATGTGGGACAATTCAGCATCACCTGAATTTTATCCATCTAAACAAGTACATGAGCTAAATTAGGCTAATCTCATATGACCCTACGTTTTTAGAATGCTTTATTGTTTCTTTGTGGGAGAATTGTACATTTACGTAAACTTGTACATGAGCTAAATTCAGGTCAAACAGGAATTCTGTGTGCATTTACATAACCTAGTGTAAGCCTCATCATTCACCTTTTGTTTGAAATTTATTCAACTTCTTCCATTCTATGCTCAATGAACCTGATTATGTCGTGCTCTCCAATTCTCCGACTTCATGACCAGCTCGCAAAAAACGGTGGAGACAATGTTATAGATCTTCCTTGTGTTTGGAAGGCACATCTGCAGATTTGCGCTATTCCTTGCAAGTATGGATGTAAACTAGTTTTCAGCTACAACATCTGGATTTCCTTTAGTTCTTATATATATTGTGACATGTTCTATAACTTCTATTGCAGGAAACTCTCTTTGCAACTGATGACAGATATTTGTATTGACAATTTTGCCCATGGAACATCAACTCCTTTGGAAGAAACCTCTTTCACTCAGAGGTTTCGAACTGATGAAGTGCATGCAATTTGGAGGGAGAAGGACACACAGAACCAAAATGGTGTTGTGTATCAGAAGGTATGAGTTAAGTAATACTCGGGCTACCCTCTGCTCTGAAAATTCAAATTGGTGGCTTCGTCACCAGTGAGGATTGAACTGGGGACCTCGGATTCTCCCCATTGAGGTCTTACCACTAGACCAAGTGCCAATTGGCGTAATGCTCTTCTATTTGATTGCAAACTGGATTAGCTTGTATTCTTAGCATATGTGATTTGCAGGATGCATGTAACTGTGTTTTGGACTTGTAGGAAATTGGACTTGCATTTTTTCCCCAAATGATTGCACTTCTTATCTTGTATTTTCTGAGATGAAATGTTCGGTGGGCCGATTCATAATCTCATATCACCTGCACTTGGAGTGTGGGTATGGCCATCCCATCATCATCTATCATTAAAGGCTGCGAACAAATGTCAGGAAAATCAATTGCTAGCGCACATGAGATGTCCATTGTTTGATCCAATTTCAGGCTTCACATTTCTTGTAAGTGTGATATAACCTGAGTTGTGAGTTTGGAGGAACTTTTATATTGCCAATTTCGGTGCCCACTTCTATGATCAGATACTACTATCAGTTTGTCCTCATCACCTTTTGTTTATATCTCTTATTGTCTTTACCTCTTTTAAGAGTAGAAGTTTATGATTTGGAGGGACATGCATATCCTGAAACCACATGTATTTTGGCATACTTCTTACCCTACTATCAGAGGAAAAAGGCTGTATGCAGCTAGCCCAGCTGTCCACTAGGTAGGGAATTTAGAAGGCCTACTTGTTTGAATGTACATAGTTGAGGATTGCAGTGCACATAATGCATGCATCCAGGCTGTCTTATCACATAGTATGCAATGTCTGATCTCCTAGATAAGTTTATGTGAATCTGATGGTATTAATCATTATGATTGATAGCTCAAAAGATTTTCCAATCATGCAGGCTTTCAATTTTATCGGTTGTGCAACACTAGTATGTACAAAAAGTTTCAGATTTTCAACCAAACATTAGATCATTTCTCAAACAAATAGGCCTTTTAGATCCTCAAAGGATGAGAATTTTGATGAAAAAAGTAGCCAACAGAAAAAAGAAGCAGCATCACAGAATTGGAAGAACAACTGATCTTTGATGTTTGCAAACAAATTTGATGAATCCCCAAATCAAAATTCTACAGCCAAGAAACACTGAACACTGAACACCATTCCATCTTTCACCCACTTTGTTCTTAGCAATACCACACTCCAAAATATACTGCTCTCAGTTTACATATACACTTACATCTGTAACAGCATGATTATAAAGGCAAATAAAAAAAGGGTTCAAAGGGCATGATATACTCACATCTTTAACCTCCAACCAAAATTTCATTCGGGATCGCCTCGGGTTGGACGGGTCCTGGGATCGTGCCATCCTGCTGAGGATATTTGTCAACAACATCTCCATTCTCAGTCTCTTGACACTTGGTTGGCACGACATGAGGTTCAGTGACTTGGGATTCTTCCTTGACAGCATCTGCAGTGTGTTTCTGATTTTCTTCCTCAGCTTCTTTCTTCTTTGGTCTTGATTTTACAGGCTTTATTTCAGCCTTTTGGGCTCGGCCCTTTCCGTTGCCAAGCTCTCGAGGTTGAATCTTGGGATGTGGTTTCTTGATTGGCTTCGTTGAGGCGTCGACGCTCTTGCTGGGGTGGAATTGGTTTGCATTGGCTAAAATGGAAACACGTGGGTTGCCATCAGTTCCATTCACCTCTGATTCCTTTGGTGTGCTGAGAGAACTCTTGTTCCTTCCAAGCTTTGGAGATTTTGGACGAGTTGTTGGTATCTATGACAAGAGAACATGTAAATCACCCGCAATACCCATGTTTAATTGGATCAAAATGACTTCTGAAAACAAAGAATCACTAGAGTAAGGGTGTGTTTGGCAAAAATGCATTTACATGATCAATTTTTCTAACTATTGCCCAAAGAGGAATAGTTTCCATATCAAGGTTCTAACAGCATGGGTTAACAAGACCTTACATAGTAAGGATTCTGCTCAACACATTATTACTTACTAGCTACCTTTTTAGACCTTCTCATCTACCTTATCCGCATTGTTTACATGGTCTATACTAAGGAAGGACTGCATTACCTTCTTCAATTCAACTTTTGGAGGAGGTTCTTTGTAGAAATTTGGCATGGGAGTTGCTTTGAATGTCAATTTCTTCCTGAGTTGCTTAATTTCTGCCTCCTGGTTCTCCTAAACACACACCAAAACCACAAATTAAACTCTTGAGAACTGATCAGAAGACAAGAAGTCAGATGGATCCATCCGAAAAGAGAAGCAACTAAAGGAGCAAGCAAAATGATGTTCAATGATGAAAAGACATCACATAAATATTCACCTTAGACTGAGCCTGCAAGTTATTCTTTTCTGCCTCCTTTGCACTGATCTTCTCTTCTATCTTCATATTAAACTGGTCAAGATTGAAGCAAAACCATTTTGATTACAATCTGCAGAAGAACAGAGCTTTTATAACAGATAGATTTCCTTGCCTACCTGTTTTCGCTTCTCTGCACGTTCATCCAACCTGAATGCAAAGCCGGAACAACTGCTCCTCCTTGCGGAGTTGTGGCTATTGGTTCTGCCAACAAGCAATATTACATAGCTCAGTTTTGTAGAACTCTTATTAAGACAACATGATCAAAAAAATCAAATGATTAGGTAAGATGAATACGGAGATGAGGATTTAGTCTCGTTGCTATTCGCAGGCGTTGCCCCTTTGACAGGCTTCAAGTTTAATTCTTTCAATCCTTCTTCAGGCTTCAAGTTCAAATCTATCACTCCTTCTTCAGACTTCAAATTCAATTCTTTTGATCCTTCTTCAGTTTCCCTACAACTGACATGATCATGACTTGGTTACTTCGAGTTAAGAAGTTAGTAAATCACATTTTTTGAAAAATGTAGAGTGAACACATACATAGGAGCATCAGATTCATTGCTGCTGGCACTAATCTTCAATCCAGATTTAGCAGACTGCAGCAGGAAAAGGAAAACAAAACATGATGGAGGCAGTAAATTCAGCATCTAAGAATAAGTGAAGAATTGACAACACAAATCCTTACCTCAGACTCCTCGACTACAATCTCGGTGGGGCTAGAGGAAACATCCTTTACATTTGCTTCTGCTGAATTCACTTCATTGGCTGGTTTCCCATCAGGCTTATTCAGATCAAAAGTTTTAATAGTTGATTTACGCAAAGTAGGGACCTTGGGTTTCTTTCCAATTTCCTGTGATTTTTTCTGACCAGCTTTCAGAAAAGATCCATCAACACTTTTCTTTAACATACTTCCACCAAGTCCTTTTGATGGGAAGGAAAGGCTTTGGCTGAGACTTGGCTTTTGGGCGGCACGAGGTAATGTTGGTGTCATCTTTGAATTGGATAGTTCCTTTGTTGTCTTCTTGGCCTTGTGATTACTTACCACTTTTGCTTTTTCACCAGATTCCTAAATTCAAACAAAGTACACCTCAGATTAGATCTGAGCATCTGAACAGAAATTGCACCATTTAGCCCTGGCCTTGCATAATAATTTTACATACCTTAGAAGGTTTTAAGACTCGAGTCTCCGGATTACGGGCGATCGGTTTCTTCTTGGAGGTTTCTATCCCACCAGTCTTCTTCACCTCATTGTTTGAGACTCCATTTGATTCTGTGACCTTGATGTCATCATTCTCAGCACTTGGAATCCCATTGCTCAATTCCATAGCTGAGTCTTCCACAACACCTTTCTCAAGAACTCCATTCCCATCCTCTAGGGTGGCTCCATTGTTGCATTCCATTGCCTGACCAATATACTGCATTAATTAACAGGAGAAAATCAGCAAAAATTCAAAATCAAAGAACCCATCTAAAACATGTCCAACAACCAAACAAGGGTCAAAATAAAAAAAGAGTCATGATCTGTCACTGATGCCTTTGTTCCACTAAAAGAAGATGAGGAAGCAAACAAACTGAACAGCTCAAAGCAGGGGCACAAATTGGATGACCCACATGAGAAAACCCCCTTAATTATGCTAATCACTTAACAAAATTCACAGATTTCACTGAACCATCAAACTATCTACAACACTCAGAAGACAAGGAATTGCATAGATTCTGAGGTGGGTGAATCAAAAGTTGCCGAATTTAACAGATCCAAGACAAAATTCAGCTCCCAGAACACAATTGCTGATCCCCAAAAGGGAAAAACTAAACCAGAAACACACAAGGTCTCAGACCCGTAAATGTCTGAATTCATCAATGGCTGCTTACCTGTTGAACAATTATGAGAGTTTAGGAGGGTGTAAACCGCTGAGCTTGGGATCACAGACTAGAAACCCCCTTTTCCGCTCGAGTAATACCACGAGATGGAGACAGAGAGAGAAATGAGTAGAGTGCAAGTGTTAGGAAAGAGATGTATACAGAGAAGGGGAGTGATGAGGACAGAGAAAGTGAGGGATCAATCAAATAATTTGCCCCCTCTTTTGTCCGTTTCTTTTCAATTTTCCGGAAACACATTTTCCCAGATTTCAGTTTTGAAGCTGGAAAATTGGCAAGATTGGATTATTTGCACTTTGGGTAAATTAAAGGTGATTCCCATTCAAATTAAAGGTCCAATTTCAAAATTGTTCGAATTATAATGCACACAATCTTGTTGATGAATTACACCAAATCCCTTGTAAAAATTTAAATTACAGCTATTACTGTGTTTGGAAATAATTAAATAATCTTTAATT
This sequence comes from Polygonum aviculare, assembly GCA_934048045.1. Lineage (NCBI taxonomy): Eukaryota > Viridiplantae > Streptophyta > Magnoliopsida > Caryophyllales > Polygonaceae > Polygonum > Polygonum aviculare. Next base: position 24,947,248 of record OW204031.1, read on the forward strand.
ATTATAATGAGTTTATCTTTGACTTCAGCTAATACACTAGCTAGTATCTATCTGTCATTTAATCATAAGATTTCTCTGTACACCTCGATCTTATGTTGAATAGAGTCTTGGAGATTTTGATTTGATGCAAATTATTGTTGTTGGTTGAATGAAAAAGGGATGTTAGTTGCTAAAGTGGAAGAAACAAAAGTAGAACCCAGCATGATCCAGATTGGCAACATTATTTTGAGTTTATGGTTAAAGTGCAAAACATTTTTTGTAAATTGTGAAAAAAAATATACATTGGGCGGATGATAATACAAGTCATCAAATTGAAACAAGCCCTTGATTGGTTAAATTCATTAATTAAATTAAGCAAGTTCAATAATTGTCTTGTTTGGAAAGGTGAGGTGTCTAATATGGATGGCGTGGCGAGACAAGGCAGAGCTGAGCTGTCACAATGTGCGGACGATAATGCAATTACTGTCTCAAATCATTGTACAATTTCCAAGTTGCCAAAAAAAAAACCAGCGTTATAAGCCTAGATTGTTATTTACAATCATGGTTCCTGATTAGTTAGTTACAAGTTACAACAGATTCTGATCATTTTGACAGTACTCACAACCTTATTCCATCACTGTTTTGATCTCAGCAACTCTTTGTTCTTGATCAAATCCTTCTTTTTAATCCAACTCAATGGCATTTAAGACGCGACAACGCGTGGATGATCAAACGTAGCTGAACAATCATACACGCGTCGTTTCATTTCCTAGCGAAAACTGGATTCGCATACCTTGATCCTTGCCTTATAAGCCTAGCTTTATAAGCCTAGTCTTGATGCAACTTCATCAATCCCTGTCATACATTAGAGCTGTGACCGATTCGTCCAACTTGCATCATACCCACAAACTGATTGTAACCGATACGTCCATCCTAGGAAAAAAACAGATCAAAAATGTTATCAAAACTCCTCCTAATCAACAGTTTGTAGTAACATGAAGATTTCTTGTATGAAAAAACAGTAAATACATAGCTTACATTGTTCTGGTCTACTTCCTTGATAATGTCATCCAAGTGAGTTTCATCAATCCCAAACTGCTCACAAGCTTGCTTAAGCCCATCTCTTGTAATGCAGCCACTTCCACCCTTGTCAAAGAAGGAGAAAGCAGCCAACAGATGATCTTCCTTATGGGGTTTGTTTGAATGCAACATGGCTGCTAGGAACTCTCCATAGTCAATTGTGCCACTGTTATTAACATCAGCCTGTGGTTTTTTCCATTATACATGTTCAGTCTTTCCTCTTAAGAGTTCAGCTGCCAAACAGAATAATGAAAACAGCTTGGAATAATAGTACTTACTGCTTGTATCAGATCCTTGATCTCGGGTTCTTTAAGGCTAGCGCCGAATTTCTCAAGCCCTTCTTTGAGCTTTTGGTTCGTAATGTGGCCGCTGTTGTCGGTGTCCATCATCTTGAACATCTTCTTAACTCCAGCAATTTCTTCCTCTGAATGTTTTTCTGCAATGACCTGGAAGAGAAAGAAGAAAGGAGAAGTTAAGCTTTGTTTGCGATTCATGAAATGTCGGAATCACTTACTTTTAGGGCCATTTTCTTAAGCTTGCTCATGGAAGAAAACTGCTTCAGCCGAGATAGGATTACAGGATCAAAAGGCTTGTCAGGAGCCAACCCATCACCTATAATCCATGGATGGCCTGAAAAAAAGTACAGAAAACAAGAGTTATAGTTTACATTTGCATCTTTGGTCAATAGTCAGATGATAAAATTTGTAACTGATGGAATTATTATTAGGATCTGTAACATGGACTCACATAGAACCTCATGAACAGTCAACCGTTTTGTAGGGTCTCTAACAAGCATTTTTCGTATTAAATCCTTCGCGTCTTCTGAGACACTTGGCCATGGATCTGCTGTGAAGTCAAGTTCTCCTTGTAGGACTTCATCAAATATTTCATCTTCGGTTTCTATACATGCAAGTGTGGTAGAAAAGCAAAAACAAACAATAAATGGATTTCATACTATCAGTATGATACATTCAAACATCATTGAAAGGGTCACTTTAATTTGAATTCCTTACCGCCCCAAAATGGCGGTACACCACTTAGGAGGATGTAGAAGATTACCCCTGCACTCCACACGTCTGCTTCTTGACCGTAACATTTTCGTAGGACCTCAGGTGGCACGTAATATGGACTCCCAACCACATCGGTAAAAACTTCTCCTGTAGACAAGCTCAGTTAGGTTTGTCATGTAGGACTTGTAACTTCCTATGTTAATCACACAAGCAATGTAATTCAGATGGACATGAATGGAAATCTGCGCCAGAGTGAAAGTTCCAAACCAAAAGTTCTGTAACAATATTGCCTGAAATCAACCATCCAATACAAACTTGGTTGGATATTTTGCCCAAGTAACCAGCAACTGGATATGTTTTAGCATCCAAAACTGTGTAGAAGCTCTTTTCTATCAAGAAACTCAGGACTTGCTTTCACAAAGATTAAAGCTAGTCTGATTGTCATATAATTAATGAAACATTCTATCCTTCTGGTCATGATAAATTTCATATTGATTTGAATTTAAATGAGCACACCATATACAAATCAAAACTGCAACGCATCATTAAGAAGCAGAAAACACTTATGATACTAAAAGTTTCAGTGAAAAAAAAAACATAAATCACATCTAACCTGGCATGCAATATACTGACAAACCAAAATCAATGGCCTTAAGAGGCGAATCTTCGTCCTCATTGACGAAAAGAAAGTTCTCGGGCTTCAAATCGCGGTGCATTACTCCCAAAGAATGGCAAGTTTGAACAACACTGATTATAATCCTAGCTAGCTCAGCTGCTTTCTTCTCATTATAATGCCCTCTCTTCACAATCCTATCAAAGAGGTCGCCTCCACGACACACTTCCATCACGACATAAACCGCCATCGTGTCCTCAAATGCATCCTTGATCCCTATGACATTTGGATCCCCTCTCAAATGATGCATTATCTCAATCTCCCTTCTGACATCCTCAACATCTTCATTATCCACAAGCATCCTTTTCGCAATCGACTTACAAGCAAATTTGATCCCTGTCGCCTTCTCTATGCATAGAAAAGCCGTCGCGAATTGCCCATGTCCAAGCTTTCTTCCTATAGTGTAGTGATCCTTTACACTATCTGTCTTTCTCTTGAGCACAGATTCTAATTGGACTAGATGGCTTGAAACTTTCCTCTCATAAGTTCTTGGGTTCTCTTGCTTTTGTTGTTCTTGTTCTTGTTCTTGTTCTTTTTGTTCTTGTTGTTTCTGTGGTGGGATTGGTTGCACCGGATGTTTTGACTCCGAAGGCTGAATCTTTATCATACTAATCTGTGGATTTAATAGCCTGCTCCCATGCCTTGCTATCTTCATTGGCTCTGGTGGCTTTACGGTAACCGGTTGTTGCACAATTTCGGGTTCTTTTTCGGGTGGATCTGATTCCTTATCTTCGCCGTTTTGTATAGCCTCATTCTCTTTATGAGGCCTCCTATGGAGCCTAAGGAATCCAAAGGATCTTGAGATGGTGTGAACAATCCCATTGCAGGTAAGCTTTGAAATACATTTGTTGCCCATTTTGTAAGTAAACTACCTCCTATTGTTCCAAGCCCTTATCCTCTTGTTCATTCAGAATTGATGATCAATACCCATTTGCCCTCTCCAAAATTGGTCAGGGCTTGTTTTGTTTTGTTTTTGTCATGGCAAATAGAATGTTAACCCGTTGATCTCAATATGAGCAACAAGAGGCAAATAGGGAGAAAACCTGATTAAAAAGATCTAGATTTTGCACAATCAGTTGCTGATCAAGAAAACTAGGCCGAAATTTGGACCACCATCTGGATTGTGTAAAACGGTTAACTTTCTCAATTGACAAATGTGGACAGGGAAATTCAGAGGAGAAGCCAATGGTCGATGAAAATGAGGATCAAGATCAAAGGAAGAAACGGTATAGAAAAAATTAGGTTTAGAATTCTGTTTTAGATTTCTGGGTTAGATCGCATTGTGAAATGTGTTGAAGGAGAAAATGCGCGGAAATACAGGTTTTTCAGTTATGAAAAGAGAGTTTCTTTTTGATGAAAAAAGAAAAGAGAGTTTCAGTTTCAAAGTGGTTGCTCCGAATCCGATCCATCGGGTATTTTTTACCATTTAATTTCGGATCTCAGATTGGACCCGTTTTCGGAATCCAACATTTCGGACAATTTTATTCAAAAACAAATTTGATTAGCCAAGTATATGTTACAAAGTTCAGCTTGCTGAACAAAGAAAGCATGCTCATCAAAACCAGCAATATTAAAGTTAAACCAGAAAAGATGCTTCTACTCTTAATCTAAGCCAAATATTAGAGACCATGATCCTAGACAGCAAGATAAAAGAAGAATGGTTAGAGCTTATAAGCAAAGAGGGCACTTGATCAATCCATTTTCATTGCAAACTGAGCACCTAGAAAATGACCCTTCTCTGCCTTCACCGTCGAAAACTTTCCTACTTCCATTGCAATGGCAACACACCACAAACCTCAAGTTGTTACATCTTCCACACTTCTGATTGCTTGAAGCAAGCGGTATCCCTTGCAAGAGAATCTTGAGCTCCCCGCGTTCGTGCAAGGATGACACCTCGTCGGCCCCTCCTATATTTCTTCCCTTGATGAAAAGCCTTGGAGGAATCTCCCTTCGGCCTGAGATCTCCCACAACTCCTCTCTGAATGCCAAGTCCATGGAAACATCCCTCTCGTGGTAGATAATGCGAAAACTGTCTAACAAAAACTTGATCCTTTGGCAGTCTTCAAAGGTCTTCCTTATCCCTGTAAGACTTGTCGTGTAGAGCACAACCGAGTTTCCATTCAGCTCCTTCATGGGAGGAGAAACTTCCATTTTGAAGTCTTCATCACATTCTTGAAACAGATCTTCTGTCTCATCAGGCGCGTGGTCAAGCACTTCCTCCCTTGTTTTACACTCCTCTTTGAAGCTTTGGTGGTTTTGAAAGGAGAATTTTTGTGGGTTTTGGATGTGATCGTAGGCTGAGTCATCGTCTACGGAGGAGTGAAATGGTTGAAGAGACTTGAACCTTTTGAGGAGTCTGACTCTGATGCTTTTCATTGATATGCTTAGAATGAGCTAAGATGAGATTTCCTGGTAGTTTCAAAATGGGAAGAAAGTGTGTTTACTTGAGCAAGGATTGATTGATGGCCCAATTTGCCTTGAGAATGATTGTGGAGGATGAAGAGATAGAAAGGCAATGCCCTTTGTGGAATTTCCCTTTATATCCTTGTTAGTTATCCACAATGCCATAAAAATGGTCTAAAAGGCTTATGTTGGCTAACTTTTAGAAGTTTCTTGATGATTACCCTAGCAAGTGAGAGCAATGGAGGATCAAAAGCAGCTCCACAATATCGTCGAATTCAAGAACACAATCAGTTGTCGGTAACATGTCATCGAGTACATGATGTGGCGCAGTCCTACTGGACGACATGTATACCCAACAGTTCTTGTCTCTAAAACTTTGAATGAAAATTCACACAATGCTTAACAAAAAGCTATTCATGACACTGAAGTATACAGCGTATTATTGGCAATGTTACTCAATAATGTAGCCAAGAACCTTGACTTTGAATGGAAATGGTGAGTTAGAAGGTGAAGGGTGAGTAGAAAAAGATGTATGGAGACAAGCTATGGCAAGGATCATGATTGAATAGCATGTGTGCAAAAGCATCTGTCTTCTTACCTTTTATCATTTGCACCTTTTTCTACATCTTCACCAGAAACCATTCACATAGTTATATATACTTGACATTGCAACTTTTAAGCTTTTGGCACACATCATGGCCCGGCAATCATGCCTTTTTTACTCACTGATTTCTGTAGGATCAGTCTTTTGAGATTTCACAATCAAAACCACCACATCATGAGTATGATATTTTCCATTTTCCATTGCTCATCAGCATCCAAATCATATAAGGGATAAGGGCTTTCTTTGCAGCTGGCTTTGTATGATAATGGTTATGGTGTCGATTGATCCTGGACCCATTGATGGAAGAAATTATTCATTTCCATTTGTAGGAGGATCTGATCTAATATAGACTAAGTATGAGTAGGGACTATTGGAACCTGATGTACTAATAAATAATGTCAGTTAAGGCCAGTTGAATATACAGCACTAAGAGAGCTCAACATTTGCCTCATCATGGTGCTATTATTGCAAATTCCAAGATCATGCAGATTTCAGTAAGAGGTTCATTCAGAAGCTAAACCAGCACACTGCTTTTGATTAATAGCGGCATCAGTGATACATAATGCTAATGTAAATTATGAACTATGCTTGAATGTTAGAATAGCAAACATTTCACAGAGTTTCAACAAGGGATGATGTTTTAAACATTACAGTTTTGACTATACACAAAGCTTTCCGTATGTGGGTATAACTCAGATGGAAGCAACTGATGTCGCAAGCCCGATGCTGAAATCAAACCCAATGCAAGACAGCTGCTTCTTGTTCTCATCCACAATTGTCATCTTAAGGGAGTATGAACCCTGTATTACAAGAAGCACGATTTTTATAAGTAGGAAAGAGAAGCAGCTGTGGCAATAATTTAACAGCCCTCAAAAGGAATTAGTATTATGCAGTTCAATCATGAGTATGTTAAATTTATGAGAAGGCATCATTAGCAAACGACTAAATTATTTCATGCAATAGCTAATCATTTTGAAAAGATCAATCATGCACCCATAAATTTGGCTTCTTCTTAGATTGATGGTAATGACTATTATAAACATGGTCCAACCACCTGTACAAGAAAATAACAGGGTTCCAAGAAGTTCAAGGAATCGTATGGCCTGCCAGATAAAGATCTATATAGGAAGGTCACTTACTGGGGGAGTATATCCAGGCAAAACCTGAGAGTGAGCAATCACAAAGTCACCAGTTGTGACAGGGCAAGACGTCTCTGCACAAAGATCATGGGTTTCGCTGTGCACATGCCAACCAAAGTATGCAACATCAATGGCCATTTTCCCTCCAGAGATTGCTTTTTCTGCATGAAAAGTAAAATGACAATGAGTGGCCATAATCTGAATAACAGACAACAACTTTCAGTCGGCAAGGCCAAACTCTCATGAACCATAGTCACAAAATAACATTTGACATGTCACTATTTCAAAGCTGTGCTTTTTTCTTTTTTCGTAGGTCTATATGTATCTGTGAATCACATAAATGAATCCAACTCTCTTATTTGTTCCTTCCAAATGTCTCAGTCCAAACTTGCCCATGAGATTAGGAGCTCTTAGACTCATGCAGTTAAAATAACTACAGCTGCCATTATCATATTATATGTATGATGAACTATAGTAACTCAAATAACTAGACATATTGTTAAAAGTCTATATAGAAGGTACCTGTAGAAGCCTTGATACTAAAGGTGGCGGGTTGGCCCCTGGCAACTGGGTTGGGTGATATGTCAACTCCAGAGACCTTAACATCATAATCTCCCTTCTTATCTGCAATTATTTCAAATGATGTTGGAAGGATTAGTTTCCCCTTTGAAACCTAACCATAATCTAACACTCCATGAGAAACTCAGAATAACAAAATGAATAATCTTCCTAATATTAATTCATAATTAACCATTTTTGCACTCTCATTTTTTAGTTCGGCAAAGTGAAAACTCTTCCTAAACAAGTAAGTGTCCTCCCTTCCTCGGCATTTGGTATTTGTAATTAAAAAGGCCAAATTCGAAGAATAAACAAAAATCCATATCATCAACCATTCAAATTTCAGAAGATCAGGAAGAAAAAATCTAACCTGACTACAATTCAGATAATTCAGCTAGGTTCAGCCACGACCTAATAAACTACGGAGTATGTATGCAACAGGAGCGATGGCATATACAAAACAATTACATCAACCAAAACAAGTATAAAGTATAAACTACAGATCATGTATGCAACTTAGTCACATAGCATCAGTCGGATCAAAAACAGTAGAAAAAGGCGATAGAGAAAGACAATCGGGGGAGAGAACGATTACCGCAGTAGCGAACTTCGTCGGCGAAGGAAATACGAGCGAGGAAGGAGAGGGATAAGAGGAGAGAGAAGAGGAGCATGGAAGAGGAAGCCATTGTTGATTGTTGATTGCTCTGAGAAGGATTAGGCGGTGTGAATTTGGGGGAAAGTGGAAGGACGAAGAGGAAGGAGAAGAATACAACGACTTGCGGGTTTGAAGATTGGTTGGCTGGCTGTTTGACTTAAATTTGATGTGACGGCTGAACTGCCCACTTTTGGGCTTTTTTCAGGCCCAAATCTTTCAGCCCAATAATACTCACTATGACAAGAACTAAGCATGTCGGAGACATACATATTTTCTTCAACACTATCTAAGCCCTAAGATAAAAGAGAAAGACTCATGTAAGAATGCGTCTTACGGTAGGAAATAGGAATGAATGTGGTGTGTTGATTTAATCACGTTAATTAATCCCGTTCCTTCCCCGCAAAAAAAAAATCTCTAATTTCTTTTCCCTTCTCTCTCTTCTGCGCAGACCAAAATCCCCAACTTCTTCGCACGTTCTTCGATGCGTCTTCCTCCACATCCGTCAACTCTTCGTTGTCTTCGCCACCGACGGCGGATACGTCCAATTGGCCCGTCGGATTCCCAATCGGCCACCTCGGGGCCGAGCCGAGCGCACAAGCAGAAGGCCAAGCCGAGCCGACGACGGATTCGTTGTCTTTCGAAACCCTATTTCTCTTCACTTCCAGGTTCGTGGCGGCGATTCGGAGAGCGAAGACAGCGAAACCGGCGAGGACGGCGTCGCTGAGCGAGGAAGGAGGCAATTCGTCGCTGAGGATGAAGCGGAGGAGGCGGGGGGGGAGTGGAGGCGGAGGACAGAGGAGACGGAGGCGGAGAAGGATGAACGGCGGGGGAGGAGGAAGAAGGATCAACGGAGATCGGTCCCTCACTAAACCGGAGCCAAGATCCGAGCTCCTCGTGGCCGGATGTGACCGAGGCGGCGGTGTTCGCTAGAGCCTGCTTGGTCGAATCCGCATCCATCCGGACTGCATTAGGCCTCGGAACCGGCCGAAAGAGATGGCCGCCGGAGTCGTTCACGTCAGATCCGGAAGGACTCCCGATGTTGAAGGTCAAATCCGTAGGCCGAGGCGGCGTACCCCGCCGACTGTCAAGCTCAAGGTCAGATCTGGTGCTCAAGGTCAGATCCGGAAGGACTCTCGCTCGAGTTCGTCCCTTTGCTCTGCATCTCTCTCTTTCTTTGTTGCCTAGCTCCTTCGTTTTGTTCTGATTCCAAGCTTTGAATTGTTTGCTTGGTATCTTTTTGTGCTTGAATGGATAATTGACTTGTTTTTATGAATTGGTTCTTTTGTTCTAATTCCAAGATCCACAGCTTTGGATAGCAAAAATTTGCTCATTTCTAGACTAATACCTACTGTATTTGCTAAAGTAATTTGTTATGCCTTTTTGTGTGTAGTTTATGGACTTTGCGATGGTTGCTTGTTGTTCGGTTTGAAATCAATTCTTGGAATTGGATCAATTAGTCGATGTGATCTCCAATTAGAGTTACATGAAGTAGGAGCTGTTATATATGGGGCAAATGTTTAGATGCACAAAAATAGAGTTATGGAATTGGATATTCATCTTGAAATTCGCAAATTGGATTATATGCTCATCGATTTGGCTTTTCTTGCGGCGACATTTGAATGTTAGCCCAGTTTATAGTTGCACAAATTTGACCATTGAGTTGCACAAATTTGACCATTGAGTTGCACAAATATTGACGAACAAATTGACCATAGAATTCAACACATTGGCAATAGAGTTGAACAAATATGAATGAACAAACTGACCACTGGGTTGCACAAACGTGACCATTGAGTTGCACAAACGTGACCATTGAGTTACACAAACGTGACCATTGAGTTGCACAAATATTGACGAACAAATTGACCATAGAATTCAACACATTGGCAATAGAGTTGAACAAATATGGATGAACAAATTGACCATAGAGTTGCACAAATTTGACCATTGAGTTGCACAAATTTGACCATTGAATTGCACAAATATTGACGAACAAATTGACCATAGAATTCAACACATTGGCAATAGAGTTGAACAAATATGAATGAACAAATTGACCATTGAGTTGCACAAACTTGACCATTGAGTTGCACAAACTGGCCATTGAGTTGCACAAATAGAATTCAACACATTGGCAATAGAGTTGAACAAATATGAATGAACAACATTGGGCAATTGAGTTGCACAAACGTGACCATTGAGTTGCACAAACTTGACCATTGAGTTGCACAAATAGAATTCAACGCATTGACAATAGAGTTGAACAAATATGAATGAACATCATTGGGCAATTGAGTTGCACAAACGTGACCATTGAGTTGCACAAATATAATTCAACACATTGACAATAGAGTTGAACAAGTATGAATGAACAACATTGGGCAATTGAGTTGCACAAACGTGACCATTGAGTTGCACAAACGTGACCATTGAGTTGCACAAATAGAATTCAACACATTGGCAATAAAGTTGAACAAATATGGATGAACAAATTGACCATTGAGTTGCACAAACGTGACCATTGAGTTGCACAAACGTGACCATTGAGTTGCACAAACGAAAAAAATCAAAAAAAAATCAAAAAAAAAATCAAAAAAGAACGGAAAAAAACGAAAACGGAAAAAAACGCGTATTATACGCGAATAATACGTGAATTATTCGCGTATTAAAAACGCGTATAAAACGCATATAAAACGCGAATAATACGCGTATTATACGCGAATTATTCGCCCGTGTGTAAACTGGGTTGTTTTTCTCCCGCGTGATCAACGGCCGAGATTCATTCCTATTTCCTACCATAATAATCATTCCTACCGGATCCGGACCCAAGATAAAATAGATATATTATCTATCAAAAAGATAAAGTAAATATAAATGTTTTTTTTTATATCATGAAAAAAATTATGTACACAAGATATGTTGTCATTAAAGGCAAAAAAAATAAAAAAAGGCGGGCGGGCAAACCGGAAAGAAGAACATGTATCCAAGAAAGAAAAAACAAAAATCGCGTAACAGTCCTAAAATCGAAAGGAACGAACAATGTCTGACACCAAGAGAAATTAACCAAAACAAGTGAGCTCTTCCACCATATCGTCGTTGTTTTTGTCATTGCATCACCCACATAGGCACAAATAGAGGGCCATGAAAGGGCTCCTGCCCTTTCTCTTACCAAATTTGTTATTACTCCGTAGTATAGATTATAGAGTTAGTAAGTGTCATGCATTAAATGAGAAGGGACATGATTAAAATTTAAATTAAAACTAGAAGTCATTACCCGTGCTACGCACGGGTTTAAAAATTATTTTTAAGTTTTATTAATCAATTTTAATTGAAAAGTCTGTTAAATATAACTTTAAATGATAATTCGGGTCATTTTCTCGAAGCATAACTTTAAATTAAAAAATGATAAAAGTTTAAAGCATAACTCACCGGTCATAACTCTAAAAAACATATTTTAATTCCTTTTATTTATCAACTATCAATGAGATAAAAACAATCAATCTTAGGTTACTCAATTTCATGACATATTGATGAACCTTTTGGAATCTATATTAACAATTTGGAATGACCCGTGAAATAAATATTAAATACCTTTTGTTCACTAACATTGGGAATTTTCATTCTTTATTAAGTAAGAATAAATTTATTTCTCAACTTTATCCGGACAATGATTTCTAAAGGTCTACTTCATATGTTTATTACATATATATATGTATTAGAAATATTATTATTTAATAATAGACATTTAAAAGTTATTATTCTTAAATGTTGTACAATAGTTATTTTGTGAAAATACGTACACGATATACCTGTATCTTTGATGAAGTACATTTTTTTTGGTAGAATTTGATGAAGTATAATTAGCAATCACTAAATCTTAAAACAAAATTGAGATCATATATGCCCTGAACAATAGTTCAGGTTTGATATACCTGTGTCAATCCAAAATAAAGATCGAATTAAAAAATACACAAATAAAAAGGTTATAAAAATACAAAGACCGATAATCGCCAAAAAAAAAAATATATAAAAATGAACAGAGATGAAGAGGTTATATTTTAATGATTTTATAAAAGTACACAAAAATGTTGTTAGAGAGGTTTGAACCCCAAACCTTTGGGTTATTAAAAGAAGGGTTTACCGCTATGCCATTGTGATCGATTTGATTATAATTTCATATTGTTAAATTATATAGGGAAGATTGCAATAAAAGTTAATGGAGCAATAAATGAGGACACCGCTTAACTTTTATATATATAGATGGTATCTTACCAATTTTAAATCCTATAGTCGATCAGTGTGCCTCGATCCTATAATGTTGCAACTGTCATGCATGAAATGAGAAGGGACATGATTAAACTGTCTTGAATATAAGTTGATTTCTACAATCAAATGTTCAATCTCCAATTCTCCATAGCTCTTTTTTTTAATAAACATAAATTTTATTTGATTTGATTATTTGTTCACTTTATTGACTAAATCATTTTTCCTGAAAAACGAAGTTGTATCACTTTTAAAATACTTACAATTACTTTCACCCAAAATCACAGAGCCTAAACTACATAATCCTACAAGTCTACAACATTTGATGCGAGTCAAAAATCGAACCATCAAGCCAGGAATCTTCATGGGGATACAAACAATTATTCCAACAACCTTCATTCATGTACACTCACCAATTCCCTATTATAAGCGAGGGGGGAAAAAAGAAGAAAAAAACTACTCAAACTGAAACTATATTTTGAATTGCTATCCAGCCATTTGCTTCAAATATATTAACATTTGTATCTGTATTGCCTGAACTTGCAAGAATCGAAATTGGAGAAAATTGAACAAAAACCTTGGCCGACCTAGAGCTAATTGATCCTGGAGGCGGCGAGCGGCGCCACCTCGGCAAGTGGCGTCGAAAGGGGCGTGGGCAGAGGCGAAGTCCGGCACACGGGGCACGTCGGATGCAGGCGGAGCCACGGATCGACACACCTGAGATGGAAGATGTGGCTGCAATCAGGCAAAAGCCTCAAAACGTCGTCGTTCTTGTAATCGGCCAGGCAGATGGAGCAACATGTCGCCGTCGAGTCCTTCTTCGCGAGATTCGCCTTCGAGTACAGCAACTTCGGGTACCCGTGGAGGGTCTGCTCATCGATCCCGACGTCGATGACCACGCACTGCTGCTGCTCCTGCTGCTGATCTTGGCCTCTGCCTTCGCCCGACCGCGTGTCGCGGGCGCAGAAGTAGGAGGCCAGAGTTATGGTGGTGATGAGGATGACTATGCCCACGGAGACGCTGATTCCGTAGGTGTACCCGGCACTGTTGTTTCCCCCAAAGAAATTGTCGTCCCCCGAGTTCGTCGAGCTCATCGCGGTCTCGGGCGGAATTTGAGCTTAAGGGAGGATGATGTTGTGGTGAGAAGGAAGGAAAGTTGCAAGAAATCTATGATGGATATTGGTTGGAAGCCATGGATGTTTGCTGGGGAGCAGCTAGCTATTCGGTGATTAAAAAAGGATCCGAGTTTTGCTTGATTATATAGGATTAAGAAAGTCAACTCTGATAAGAAAGTATTTTGTGTAGAGACTAAGCGGGGAGGTTTATAAGGCTAATACATCAAAAAATGATGACATATAATTTTTTGATAATGATAAGAATTAAGAATATAGCTGTGCTTTGTGTATGTGGAAAGCCATCGGCCTCTTGATCCAGTTCTAATTACTTTAGTTTAAACGATACATGTCGATAAGAGATGAGTTTAGTCAAATGACAATCTTATTAGCTCATTTCATCTAAATGAGAATATAGCATGTTTGTAAGTTAAACGTTTCTCATTCTCTTCTTCATCACTATTACAACACTAATAATAATAATATTATTATTATTAATGTAGTTTAATTTAATGAATTTAGGTTGAAGTTTTGATACGCGTATGAGATTTGACAATGTGGGTCAAGCTATTGTTAATTACAAGCTTAGAAAACAAATTAGTGATGGTTTGACGCTCAAACCTTTAAATCAGTGTGTTCTACTCCATCTATCATTCAACAGTCAACTTGATACTATTAGTATATTTTACTATATACCTACGACGATACGTGCATCGCACGTTCATATACATATGACATATCTTCATGCTTAGCAACATATATACACGATTCTCGTATTAAGTGCAAGTGTGCAAGCAACCCTTTCTATTGTTTGTAAATGTATGTGTGTTTTATCAAATATAAGATGCATCTTGGGTGTTAATTGCTCATGCAAACTTTCTATCAAAAACTGATGTAAGAAAAACTGAGCAATGCCATATATTCTAAGCCAGTATCTATTATTGGATCTTACAATAATGATGGACAGGGCTAGATGATGCAAACAAACAACAAAACTATTCATTATTTTTAGGTCGTATGCATTGGCATTTGGCACCATTCATGCCACAAGTATTTAATTACCAACTATGTGCTATACCCCCAAATTATGAACCGTTTTTTTAATGAAAACTTGCCTAACCGACTTGGATGATACATGTACATTCATCATTTCATTATTTTATCCTCGTATATAATCAACCATAGCGGCCTGTTGACGACGTGTGCCTAGGTCTACTCAAATTCAGTCCATGTAAATCAAATCCAAAGCCTAGATTTTGATTTTGAAAAATTAAAATAATAATAACAAGGATAAGATAATCTTTGCAATTGAGCCAAAATGACAATTTCCTACAACATTCTAGGATATTTCTCAGCATCTTTGCACAGACCAGAACAAAACCAAATAAACCAAAGAAGATGGCTATATCTATGACATTATTACGGCTAATAACATTATTATCACCTATATTAAACAAAACCAGAGTTCCCAGACACTAAGTGAAAAATGATATGATATTACAACAAATATGATTACATGTAGAAGACCCTACAAAAGCCAGGGATGTTACCTCTTTATTTTTCGACAGCATACAGTCTGCAGGCCCATCGGAAAACACGAGCTTCCAAGAAGTCACCCATTGTTATTCTCCTCCTCTTCTGGGGGGCTGACTCCATGTCAATCTCTCTTTCCCTTTTCCTCTTGGCTCAATCAAAGGGTTTTTATGCAACCCTTCATATAGACAGAAATTTAAAGGCTCTGCAAACATTCTCTTTGCGCAACATATGTACAAGAGACGAGGAATCAACTAACGTGATATGCACAGTAAACAGCATCTGTCAAGGAGAACCTGCAGTGTGGCACGAGACGGAGAATCAACTAACATCTAAATCAAGTCACAAGATCTACTCAGATTACTTGCACGTCAGATAATGGTTTCAGGGAAATCATACCACTAATATTGACCAACTACTGACTTCCAAAATCCTCATAACTCAAGGACTCTGAGAGGTTCTCCAATTTGTTATTTTCTTCAGCTGAACCACCAAAAAGTTTCAGTTAGCCACCATATGAAGTCTTAGCAAAAAAAATAACAAAGTAGTATTGGCTCACTTTGAAGCTCTCCACCTTCATGAGAACATACATAGTTATCTGACCCGAGGAATGGTGATCCCTCCAACAGATCTACATGAAAACAACAAACCATCATCAAAACCTAGCACACTGGGTATTTGAATAAAAAGTCAAGAGATAGATAACACACCAGAACCAGAGTAATTGGCTGACATGTTGGAAAAGCTCAAGTTTTGTGAAATTGGCCCAAGATAAGAAATGTGGTCTAAATTTGGTCCTAATGATCCAGGGTGTAGGTCCAGGGAATCGTAAGATCCAACATGCTCACTCCCCATGGCTTGTCGTGTCTCTAGAACATCATTATTAACATCAAAGATGAATTGTGAGCTGGATGCATAGTTGTCATGTTCTGGTTTAACTGTTGCACCCCCACCTCCATTTATTTCGGGTATCATTCTCATACCAGAGCCCTGAAGAGGGAGTGCATTAGAATCAATCCGTCCAGACGGACCAGACAAATTGACATCTGTGCGTAGACTTCCATGCATATGTGAGACACCATTAGTGTATGGGAGAGGCAAACTGGAAGAAAAAGATGAGTCCAAATTCTCCTGCTTCACTGAATCTGTTCTGACCAGTGGTTCAGAAGCACATGATTCAGAGTTCTCTTGGACTACCAAAGGAAACAAATGTAAGCCTAATAATTGCAAGAAGAGTAGAATTTCACAGAATCGACAAAAAATTCATTTAGTGACATTATTGCAGAAACATACATGCGCTAGAAACATTTAAATGTTTTACCAAAAAAAAATAGGCATTTTTAAATTAAAAATGAAGAGTCCAAAAGTTATATCTCTCATTTCCCCCAAATTAGATGTAAGGTGTTCAGTTTAGTGATGGAATACTCACAATATGTAGTATGAGATCCATTTGGAACTGGGGTTGTATGAACTCCAGCACCCTGCAGCTCATTCGTTAATAAAGCCTGTTGCCTAAGCAGTTCATTGAAGATGTTAATGTGGTCCTTTAATGCCAATCGAAGGTTGTAAGCCTCAAAGAAATCCCGGTTTTCTTCTTCAAGCTTCTGCCAAACTACAAGAAAGGTAAATTTATAAGCAAATGCAGGAGAAGCATTAACATGCCTGATCAATTGGTCAGATAGAAATTTTATATTTACTTTTTAAACTTTAAATATTTCTACTGAACACTGAAAATGGGCTCTCGTGCTGAGGCAATTTATGGTTGGACCACCAGTCAACATTAGCAGATTAGACTACATATTTTGGAAGAAGAAAAAATTAATCCTAAATCCAAAAGCCTTTATATGTCAGCAAAAAATGTTACAAGATTATGATAAATCCAAAAACAACAGACGTGCAAGTGAGCTATAAGCAACAATACACTTCCAAAAAAAGCTTTAGACCAGCCCATCCTTCTCCCAGATTTTGTTAAATTATCTAGCCTAACTTCAGAGCAAAACATCCACACAAAAAACTACAAAGTAGCTCTCTTAAATCCCATGGGTGCACAGACAGCTTATCATAAATCCCTAGCACAAAATGGAGGATCGGTTATTGGAGAATAGACTATAATTGCACATTTCCACTTAAATCCACATTTCCAAATGAAGTTGCACACATCTATTCTCCATAAAGTAGGTTCTCACATATCAACATGAACTATGCACTAAGAAGCAATCAAGATATTGTGCACTACAGCCTTACCCAATCATGCTACCCAAAGAAGCAGAGGAAAATGGCAAAAAAAAAGAAGGGAAATTATATTTAACATATCAAAACATACAGGGTATAACTGTTATAAATTACCAAGTTCAGTAAAATGTCGGTCAATTTTTGCATGTGACCAGAGTGCGCTCACAGCCTCAACCCGATTCATGTGCAGTTGGATACATTGCTCTATAAGATTTTGCACCTGATTGAAAAGAACATATATATCAAAAGAAAAATTGCATGTAGTCATATATGGTTGAGAGACTTTCAGCAGCAAATAATAACATCCAACCATTCCTTTAACCTTCGAACTTAAAAATCAATGGTATCAATGTATAATATACTACACAATACGCTCTACAAGCATATGAAGGCACATATGGTAATAAAAAACTAGAAATAAGACAAATCCAAGGCATTACTCACCAACTGAATGTCTCTACCCGATACTTTTTTTGTTCCGTGACTGGACATACTTCACAAGAATTACTATACTGATTAAGAGATTGTATGATAAACTTTCAAAACTCTAAGCCTTATGCCAATAACTTTTTCTTCTCAGGGAGCAGCTGAAGCCTCTCTTCAACTACTAGTGCAGGTTCTGAAATATTAAAAACTTGTATTCCCTGCAACCATTGAATTGAAATATTAAAAACTTGTATTCCCTGCAACCATTGAATTGGTAAGATAGAACTGAACAGTGAACACCATTGAATCACATCAAAACCTAGATACAACCAAGCACAATTCATAAAACATAACTCAAAAAGCGAATACAGAAACCAATGATATACTACAAACATCACATTACATGTTATAGCTTGACACTATGACACATGCCTCAACCTTTTCTATAACTGATCCCCTTCAGTTGCTGAGCAAGTGAGCATATATGCCACCGTATATAAACACATCATACAATGATATTTTTCCGAATATACAAAGATAAAAATCTACGAACAAGCACTTCATGGAGGAAGCTCTTGGCTATGACACCACAACAAAGCAGATTCAGATCCATCCGCAAGGTAGCAGAAGACCTAATATCCTCAATTCCTAGAAGCATAGCCATGGAAGCCACACTAGACAGCAACTAAAGCAACATACAACAGCATAAAAGAAAATCATTTCCAGCCGGAAACAGAACCAAGGAATAGAACAATTTTTCCACCAAATTCCAGAAACCCTAGGTTGATAAAATCGGGAAGAAGAAAAGACAGCCAAAGAGGATCGATTACCGTAATTGAGCTCCTCCTGTCCAGCAAACAGGCGACAGAAAACGACCTCGCCGGCTTGATCCCGGAACGGAGAAAGTTGAGGTGGAAATTGAGGAGAAAATAGCACTGAAACGGCGGCGGGAATAACGAAAAGATAGAAGAGAAAATGCAGCTCGAGTGGGTCAGGTGATTAGCCACGGCCTCTTCCGACGAGCGAAGTGAAGGAAAAAGGGGTTTGGGAAATTCTAATCGCAATATCGGAATATTACTCGGATTATGTCTCGAGTATATTAACAAGTTTAATTATTAGGCTAATGTATGAAATGTTATTCTTTATTAAAAACAATATAATTAGAAACAAATTTATTTGTGGTGAGTATTATTAAATTTAATTTTTTTACCTAATGCTATCTAAGAATCCAAATACGAAAATATACTTTGAATTTATAATTAGAATTTCTTTAATATTTTAATGACGGATTTTTATTTTAGAAAAAACCACGTCTCTTATCTCATATCCTTATATATTTGATAGAAAAATGGTATTATATTATATGTAACAAATTTAATCATCTAACTATGTTACATGGGAAAATAATTTTTGACGGGTATGTATCTATTTTTGGTATGATTGGCTTGAATGTTGTCTAGTACTGTACTATGTAAGTGGATCGTGATGCAAAACGGACTATATTACCTCGTGTTGTGATATTTTACCATATATTAGTATCACTTTTGTCTAGTATTTCACTTTAAATTGTTTATGTCCACTAAATTAAGATCATTGCTGTTCAATTCGAGGCTTGAACTATATAGAATTTGGTAGGAATTAAGATTTCAAAATTAACTCGCTCAATTTTGGATACATATGATCGAATTCGATGAAGTTGAGATTTGGGGAAAGACAAAACTTAACAATGAGATAATGGCAAGCGAAAACCAACGGCTACTCCACCGCCTCCGCGTCGGCGACGTTGAATTACATGCAACTCCAACAGACGTGTATCGCACTTGAAGTAATAAATTTATAATTTCTTTTATGCATTTTTTTCGTAAAGTACAAGTAAGTTTTATGGTGATAATTGTTGTTTTAAACGTGATGGTAAGTATTTAACTTAATTCAACAAAAAATGAGAATTGAAAGTTGTGAAATAATGAGTAAGAATATCATAACTTGTCAACTAAACTAGCTAGTAAATTGTGAGAGTTTAGTACAATAGTGACCTTGCACATATAATGTTCTAAAAATGCTTGGCTAATAGGGTAGTTTGGTAGTGTTGTCAACTTGTCATGACTCTAAATTATACGAGGCTCCATCCTGGATAATAACGCATTAACTTTTTGGCACAAAAGTAAATTTTTTTTTTCGATCAAAATGCATAAAAGTAAATTGATTTTTTGCACCACGTCGATTAAAGGCAACACAACAATTATTGACGTTTTATTATAAAATAAGGAAAAAATCCAATTTTATAAATGGTTGCGGTACTCGACGTCATTAAACGACGTCAACGGACGCCACCCAACGGCGTCCCAGTCTCTCTATGTAATAGATAATAAAATATTGAGTTATGAGAATCTTTACAACATTTATTTTTGACTTCCTTGTCCAATAATTGCAAGTTTTTTATTTTATTTTTTGTGTTTGGCCTTTAAAGGGTAATTTCACATTTTAATCTTAAATTTTTTTTGAGTTTTAAGCTTGTAAGGGTGATTGCACATTAGTCATATTTTATTTCTTTATTTCCGAACATGGACATTAATTTTTTAAAAGTTAATTCTATATGTCGATCGCGTCATAGAATGACAAAATAATTACGAACTTGACTATAGTTGTAGAGGTGGAGTCGATGACAAATGAATGGAAGACGACTATTTCTGAGAGGTATTTAAATAACATATTATTTCTAAAATGTATCTAGATTAGAAAGTATATTTAGCTAAAATGAAGTTGTTTATGAATACTTTGTGAAATATAGAGTATTGATCAACCAATGGGATAATTAAATAATTGAAATTTGTAATGGTTCTTTGTGTAAGTAAGTACGGTTGTTCACTTCGTTAATCGCAAATGGTTGTCTCAGGTTATGAATAAGTGTTGACTCGAATCCGTCCTAACTTCCTAATACCTACTTGCTTTGGTATGTGTATATTTAACTAGTTTAATCCTCATACCATGTACGGGTAATGTTATTATCAACCCAATTTAATATAGATATGTAACGTCAATTATCACGTTAAAATTATAGGATCATATATATTTATCTTCGTATATGTGATTAGTATTTTTTACCAATAGTAAATCAACTCATAATATAAATAAGTTGGATTTGTTCAAAAGAGGAACGCTCAGGAGAGATAGGTCTTATAGTACAACATGTAGCATTAGGTGGACCGTTAGATTAAGCTAAATGGAGGGTGAGATTTGAGGGTACACAATAAGATTATTTTTAGTGGGTGGATCTGATCATTCCTACGTGGTTGCTAACATGGAGAAAGAAACGTATATTATGGGATTTGCAAGAGAGAAAATTGGGGGCAATTAAAAAGCCACGATTTTGAATCTTAAAAGGAAAGTAGCAGATTTTTAGGGGGATTTGGTTTTTCATTCAAATTAAAAAGCCACGATTTTTATAGGTATAAGTTCCTTGAATCTAGGGATTAACAAGTCTGGGAATATTTTTTAAAAAATAATTAATTACCATAAAATTCAAAAACCGGCAGTGAATCCTAGAAAAACTATTAATCCGTGTTTAAGTAACTTTGTATGATGGTTTGAATAGTTACAGAGTTGAACATGTACTTGTCTTCACATGAAAATCAATTCATTATAAGCTGAATCATTACATATTAATAATAAAAATGAAAATAAGGACCTTATGTGACCAATGAATATGTAAATGTATTGCATTGAATAAGATGAAAATAAGGATTGTTACAACTCGAATAAATACTACAATAAGTTTGAAAAAGTACATCTATTTTTCAATATACACTGATATGATAAAAAATGGCATTGTCTTTGTCTTCAAACTTCATCAGTTATTTATCCCCCTTCTTGGATAACTGCAAAATAAAACACGCATATATGAATATCAATTAATGCATAATAGCACACACAACTAATATTGTTGAACAAGTGTTCATCATATAATGCAAAACTATCAAAACAAAAATACATTATTGTAAAAGTTGTCTTCTAATCATTGAAAAGCACTAAAATATTTGAAAAAGATTCAAAGAGAGAAACTATTACATATTTGAAACTAATATGTGAAAAAGTTGTATAATAATCATTGAAAAATACTATTATACAACATGAAAAATACAAAACTATTTATATCTATTATTTGAAGAATTGTTATCAATATGTTGAAAAACACAATAGGCATACATAAAATTGAAATAAAAATATTCATTTTATGTCGTAAAAAAACAAGATAATCCATCTTGGTAGAAGTTTTTCAACTATGCAATGAGGTTTTTAAATTATGAAATATCATATTGTACAGAAAAACAACAGTATGATGTAAATTGAATAAAAAAACGAGATAATCCATATTGATAGATGTTTTTCAACTATCCTTTTCAACATATTCAATAAACAAATCTGAATGTTTGTTCTAATTCCATATAGCTACAAAAACAAACAAACCGTATACTATTTACATGGAAAAACAACCACATTAATCCCAAAATCTACAATGTAAACATAAAAAAACCCATAGAAGAAAAAGATACACAATCGACTTGAAAAACTATGACATCATCATTGTTGTATTATCATTCAATTCAAGTTGAAAAGGTTATTTTTCATACAACCAACAACAGTTGTTCACACAATAAAAGTTCAATAGAAAGTATGCATTTAACGAACGAATCTTACCTCTTTCGACCTTCCTCTTCCTTTGAAGCTTGCCTATAGACTTCGAACCATTAACTTATACAAAAAATTTGATAAATCTCAATTAAAACCCAAATGAAGTCCGAGAACAACCCAAAAGCCCCAAAACTAGACCAACGAGATTGCTACCGTCGATATTCACATAAACCTAAGCTTTTGCATACATGCTTCAAATCAATAAATTCGCCTAGGTTTATAATGCAAAAAAAAACAACAAAAATAACAGAGGAGTAAAGAAATCTTACCAAGAACGCTTTAATCAAATGAATTCGTCTATGTTGAAGAAGGCTGCTTCGATGGAGGATGGAGGCTAGTAGAGATGATGAAGATGGGAGGATTCTACAAGGAAAGAAAAAAAATGATTGAAAAATATTTACGCGGTTAGAAGGAAAGAAGGCTAAAATCTCGATAAAGATATTTTTTTACTTAAAAAAAAGCGGGATTGCAAAATATTTTTCTTCCTAGGCTAGCGGCAGTCTAGCAATAATCCAGTGTTTCTCCACCCAAACCAACAATACACCCTCTTTTTGATTAATCTCACCCGTTTAATTAAGCTGATCCAAAGGTCCTCATTAAAACGCATGTTACACTCTAGGAGAGTGTTTTACTTCTTCAAAAATTACTTCACGATAAATATCATATTTTTCTTAAATAATAATATTTATCAAAAGATTATAACTAATTCTTGGTAAGGGATAATTCATACTTTTTGGTATTTTTTAAATAATTTTTACGGGATAAGATTATATGAGATTTTAACTACGGTACCTAATTTGTATAAAGGACGGTCCATCTGATTATTTTATTATAAAAATGACACGTGACACAATTTTTTGTGAAAACATTAACTCTGCTTTGTACTATAATAGTATAGATATTCAAAAAAAAAATAGAATATATCAACTTTTATAGTCATTTAACTATCAAAACATTCCATTATGTAAAAACTATAGCATAAATGATAATACATCTTACTAGTTTTTTTTTTTTTTTTTTTGAGCGCACATCTTACTAGTTTTAATCACATACTCCCATGCTCTTCGTATAACCCCATTGCCCATAGGAAAGAAAATTAATTTTTGAGACCCTGGCCCCAAAAAAAGATTTCCAAAAACCTCGTTCTTCTATTTCGTCTTCTTCCTCTCCCTTTCCACCTTCCAAATTAAAAAACTCCGAAAATGGCCGTCTCGACGCCGGCAATTCTCTCCATCGCCCTGGCGACGCTGATGGCCTCCGTAATCGCCAGCGACACTAACGACGTCTACTCCCCTTGCTCCGACACCACCGTTCAGAGACACGACGGCTTCACTTTCGGCGTCGCCTTCTCCGGCCACAAGTCCTTCTTCTCCGGCGGAAACACCTCCGGCGCTCAGCTCTCCCCTTGCGACAAGCGCCTCTCTCTTTCCGGCTCCAACGCTCAGGTCTCCCTCTTCCGCCCCAAGGTCGACGAGATCTCTCTCCTCACCGTCAACTCCTCTTCTCTTTCTCTGGTATAGTTATCTCTCTCTCTGTGAGTTTGATCTTTCATAAGAATTATGATTTCTACTGTTCTATTCGCAATTCGATTTTATCGCTTTGATTACTTGAGGCTTTTTGCCGGTCAGACTAGTACGGATCATCGATTGTTCTAGCGAATTTTAAATTCGGAGGTTGGGCGTTGCAAATCGATTGATCGAGAGCGACGATTTTGCTGGGAAAAGATGCCTAGTTTTGCGTTTCAGTTCTTAAGGCATATAGTTGACTTCTCAAACAAGCTAAAGATTGGAACCTTTTGCACTCATAGCAAAACCTATGGGTAGTAAAAAGGGACTTTTGAAACCCTCGCTGATCTACTGAGCAATACTTGGACATAGATGAGTCAATTTGGGTATGCTGAGGACGTATATGTTTGCTAATGCTCTATTGATTGTCTTTGGATTGGTTTTCTACTACTCAATACTCATGAGCCACATGTTTTCCTGCCTTGGCATTTTTCATTATTGATTCCTTTGTTCTTGTTTATTTGGCTAGCGCTTGAAAATGTGCATGAGTGTTTTTTTGCTAACATAATTTGCTCCCCAGTTAGATATCACCTGTCTTGGTGTCTGTTTTTCTCAGAAAATTGCATGAACTATATATAAGCTTACACTTCTGCATAGCCTTGTCAAGTTGGGTAATTCTTTCTGCCATATTTTTTTGGAAAAGATGTTTATCTTGCAATGTTTTCAATCGTTGATCGCAATGGTTCTGTTTCACGATAAATTCGTCTTCGGAAATAAATTATTATCTTTCTTTATCTGGATGATTGAGCATAATCTCTGTAGGCCCTATGAGCTTGCACTTCTTGACATGTACACAACCTTGGCAATTGTTTTATTTCCCTGCCGTCTTTGTGGGATGATTATTTCCTTGCATATTCTGTTATAGTTGATGGCTTTGATTCTGTTTCGGAGGAGCCGCCTTAAGAAATAAGCTGTTAGCTTTGTTTATCTGGATGGCTGAGCATTATTATCCTTGAGGCCAAGCTAATTTACTGTGTTTTAAGGCGATTTATTTCTTTTTGGTGCAAGTCATAGAACTTCTTGTCGTTTACGGGACTGCTGTATTCATGACACAACTGTTCCTTCTTATTATAGGCCTGCCTTCTTAACATCATTTTTGTTATTATGGCAATCATCTGGGATTTTGATTTGTTGGATTGGATTTTGAGGATCATGTATGGAGGTGTTTGAGGATGCATTTTTTTTGTTATCAACAAGATTGTTTATGAAACATACAGAAAGTTCTTATCATCTTTATGGATGGATCGAAAGATGCAAGAAATTTAATTTTAGGATTTAAGATGGATTCCTCAACCCTAAAATTGGTTTTGCTGGAAACCTCATTTGCATCAAGTGCTTGTATTCGGCTGGAGATTTTTCTGATTGTATCCTTCAATGTTGGGATGAGTTTATTATCTTTTAATAGGAAAGACAATCAGATACACTTGTTTATCATCCATGTTCCTACATTGAATAACAGTTTTCCTACACAAATATAGCAAGTGGCCATAGTGAAACATTGATGATCATTTGTTGTGCATGTCTTCTTCATGTTGATAAACCTTCCTTTTAACAGGAATCCTATGGTGATGCTTACATGGTAGCATTTGCTGGCTTGAAGTATGCTGCAAGGTCAACGCCTGTTTTTGTCGGAAATAGTTCCCACGTAGTGACCAGCTTCACTCTGGTAAACTGATTTTTATCTTTCACAAGAAAAACTTTTTAATTTGAGTCCCCAAACCTTGAATTTTGAATTGAAATAAGGATCTTCATTAAAGATTGTTCATTTGCTATCTTCTCCAGATTTTCTTACAGTTCAGGATTGATGTGATTTTCTACATATAGGTGCTGGAGTTTGAGAAGGGTCGGCTGAATAACCTATTCTGGAAAAAAGATGGGTGTGCATCATGCAAAGGGAACTCAAACTTTGTTTGCCTGAATAATGAGGACTGTGGGTTGGGCATCCGTAACTGTACTAAGTATGGCGGCAAAGTAGATTGCAGCCCGGGGATCCAACTCGCGTTCTCAGGTACAGATAAGCACTATCGCGTTCTTAACTCCTGGTATGAAGCCAGCAAACTTCGTCAATATTCACTTTTTAATCTCTACTCTGATCTCAAGGATTCTATCACCAATTTCTTCTGATTGACATAGTCTGGTATAGAAGATTCTTCTATATTACTGGCATTCAGAAGACACCTCTCTATAGTCACTTAAAATTTTAAAATACACACTGGTTTGATAGTTTGAGCGTTTGTTGTTTTCCGTCTTCTCCTCGTAAAAAGAACTCCCGTGTGCATTTGTAATACGGAGCCAGATAGCATGCAAACAGAAACATTAGCGCGTTTGGCGTAACCTACTTGTTAACTATGCTAATGTTATAAATAGTAAGGAGGTTACGCCGAACAAGCCTTCTACGGTGACCTAATGTATACTGCTTAACTTGAAGGTGTATAATTTTCCTCAAAGGTACCTTAAAATGGTCTTTTGGTATTGATATCAGTTTGTTATTGTATTAGTAGCCACTCTAGAATCATCAGTGTGCTCTTGAGGGATTTGAATACGCTTGTCTTAATTTTTAAAATCTTTGACGATAAGTGATCTGTATAATTGTGCTGTCATAAGGAATACTCATGTAGTTTGAAGAAATGAACACTTTTGTAAATTTGTGATCTTGACATTTTCTCAAAACTTGAGCCCATGCTTTAGATGCTACATTTGAATAATTCCTGGCATCTAGTCATCTAGGTTCATCCTATCTAGGCAAAATCAGGGTTCATTGTACATGAGTAAGCAAATTCATGAATCACTATGTTTTCTATATTAGCAAACATTAGCTAGCAATGAGCAGAGCATTACATAAGAAATGCATGTATACAAGAATAACGCATTTGACCATCGTTGGAGTTTCTTAAAAAAGGCCGTTGATGAATAGCTATTTTGCATAAAATATTACAGCATTTACTAATATAGATCTAGAATGATTTGCTGTCTTGATTGCCTTGCATTCAATGGTTATTCACTTATTCTTATATTCTTGGTATATTCGCTGTATCACTTAGAGAAATCATACCATGGCTCCTCAAAAATTTAGCTCTTGTTCATTTTTTACTTGGTTTCTACTAGAGGGATTGGTACATTGTGACTTGTTCATGTATCTCGTCTTTGATTTGGAGTTATATTGGAATTGAGCTGTCAAATATGCCACGTAACTTCACCATACCATAGGTCCATAACCTAATTGCCTAATTGCTTATGTGGGATCTATTCGATCAGTTCTTGCCAATATGGCGGCGACAGTGGCCGGTCATCGGTGGTGGAGGTGAAACTACAGTACATTTTTTAAAGCGACCAACAAAATTGATTTAAGGTATTTTTGGTCCATGATGAAGTGAAGTAAAACTGCAATAAAACTAAGAATAGTTGAAGAACATATCTGACTCCAAGAACTAGCAATCATTTGGCAAAACAATGGCGACAACAATGACAACGACAACAACCACAATGACAATGACGACGACGACAACAACGATGATGACGATGACAACAACAATGAGAACGACGACGACAACAACAACAATGACGATGACGACCACAACAACAATTGAAATGGATAAAGGCAAAACAGACTCATGAACTAGCAAATGAAAATGTAGGAGAAACCTAAAAAAAACCATGAAACGAGTTAGGAAACCCGTGCTCAAATCCGTTCGCAAAATCCAAGTTGTTCGCATTGCTAGATTCCCCTTGCCACATCCCATTTGCACCCACACCAACACCTCCATGGTTGAGCATTTCTATGAGAAATGGATCATTTTCAATCTGATATGGAGGCTCCATTTCCAAGTTTCCTCCATTTTGAGCATTAGAACCCATAAACATCTCTTGATCAACAACTTGAGGAGGAGGTGGTTGCAACATATATGTAGGTGGCCACAAAGCAGGTGGTGGTGGTGCTGGTTGAGACACTTGAGAGGGTGGACAAAAAGTCCATGGTAATGGAGGCATTTGAAGTTGTGGACAAAAAGACTGAGGTGGAAGAGGCACTTGAGGTGGTGGACAAAAGGCCGGTGGTGGTGGAGGAGCTTGGGGCAGTGGACAAAAGGTCGATGGTGGTGGTGGTGGTGGAGGCACTTGAGGCGATGGACAAGCAGTCGATGGTGGTGGTGGTAGCGGTGGAGTCATTTGAGATGGTGGTGCCAGTCCAGATGCAACTTGGGTGGGAGGTCTAATTGGAGGTAGAAGAAGATTTTGCCTCTTAATCTCCTTCAGCTTCACATCCGAATACCAATGTAGAAGCTCAACTTCTTCAAAGTCAAGATCCTCCATCTTCTTACCATTGCTCATGTGGTGCAGTAGAATACTGGCTTGAGCCTCCTTGTTCTTCTTTTCATGTTTCGCAATGTGTTCGCGCAACCTTTCAACTCTTTGGCTCATGAACTTTTCATGGTCAACCTTCTTGATCTCTTGTTCCATCTTTGGCATCTTCTCATACTTGGCCATTAACTCCATGGCCTTCTCCCTTGAGGGCCAAATAAGTGGGTCATCCTCAATTTCTGGATTGAAGATAACCATGCAGCCATTGATGCCACACAATGTGGATATCTCCTCCATTTTCTTGACCAACCCCAACTTCCTCTTCTTGAAAGTGATCTTTCTTGCGCTCTCGCTTGACACCAGCGTAAGATTCACTCGCTTTCTCGTCATTGTTTTGTGTTTGTGTAGCTGCCTCTTTGTGTCTCTCTATCAAAACATTATAAGGCGGCCACTAATCCAAGGTTAAATTTCCTTGATCTATGCAAGTCTATGATAAGCCCAATTTAAGATGTGAGTCAAAGAAACCTTTCTCACAAATGTGTTAATGTAGTGAATTAGTTTTGAGCATTTAATGCTAATCAAGGTGAATGTATTAAGATCAAAGGAATGACATTTATTGTGGTTCGTTTAACCTTCATTGTGAATTAGTGTCACATGGCTGTGACTATGAGAGCTTTTCCATTTTGGCTACCAATCAGACCATATTAGTCACATTTTTTTAAAGGTAACAAAAGCAACGAGCGGGAAAATTTGAATTAGTCTTGCACCGCGCCATTGCTTGGGAAATATATTAATCATATCAAATCCACAACGCCATAGGAGCCTCAAGTCACGAAAATGTTCTACATCTTTATATACTTGTTGTGACTCTGATCGAAAAAAAATTTATATACTTGTTGTGCTTATACTAGTGATTTTGGTTAAAAAGTCATAACTCACTTGGTAAAATCAAAGGACATACCATGATTGGTCAGTTATAACTTATAAGAATATACACGCTTAGTTAAATAACAGTTCGTATTTTTTAAATAAAATTCAATTCAATAGTTCACCTATTATTCAAATTCAATTATAACATCTTATATATTAGATTAAAAAGTTCGTATTTTTTAAATCCGATTCAAATATTCAATTATGTCACAATTTTCACATTATTTTCCTTCAACCAAGTGTTGAAATCAATCAATATATATTATAAAAGCCGACCGTTTTTGAGACACCACGTTGATTCTGGCCCCACTTAATTTTAATATTTTTTTTCCAGCTCAAATTAGATAATAACAACTTTATATCTTTTATTTTCCTTAATTTTATCTTTAAAACCATACTATCTATCTTCAATTTTATATCCCTTAAATAATCAATCAATAAAAGTCGGCCATATCTTATCAATCAATACGTATGTACGTACGTTAATTTGCAATCAATATAACATATCCCTTAAATGTTTTCACGTATATCATTAAACTATTGTTGATATGGCCCTAAAATATAACATATCTTATCTTATCAATTTTATATCCCTTAAATGTTAGTTATATCCATGACCATGTACGTAAGTATGTTATATTTTATATTTTCATTAATTATATGTCACCACGTTAATTGATGAAATTATGTTATATCAACCAATATGTTATATTTTAGGGCCATATGTATTTTTTAATTTTAATTTGATTATGTTATAATCAATCAAACATAAGTACGTACAATTAAATTTGGATTATAATATAATTTAAATTTTAGTTTGGATTATAATATAATTAGATACTATCATACTAGCATAACTAACATTAATTTCCTAACATTTATAATAGTCGTACAATAGATCTTATATGATTTTCTTTCATAAAACTAACATTTATTTAATTAATTTTGGACTCATAAAATTTTAAAAATTTTATTAAAAATTTTCATTCTCACCCACCTTATATTTTCAAGAAATTGTTTTTAAAAGTTTCTATTAATTTCCTAATATTTTCTATACCAGTTGCTTTTTAGATTGAGAATATCATGATTTTTAAAATATATTCCGTCCGTTTCATAAAAGGTGTCATTTTAGCTCTAAAATTTTGTTTCAAAATACATGTCTTTTTTACATTTTTGGCATTTACGTTACAGATTTACCCTTATAATCATTAGCAGATTATTACTAGTGGTTTTCAATAAAGTAAAAAAGTAAGGTAATAATTAGGGGTATAATAGTACATATAATAGATTCCTTAATATATGTGCAAATTGCTAAATGACACATTCAATGAAACAGAGGGAGTATTATATTTTAATAAGATTTTTTTTTGATATATTCACGTATATAGAGGCAAACAATTATTCATTAAATGTTATGATTAAAGCAACTACATGTTTAATTGGGTTTTATCAAATTGGCGATTTGCATACTAAAATATAAATAAATATAATTTGCAAAATACTGTAAGATATTCACTATAAAATATAAGTACGTGATTTGCATCATAATATATTCCTAATCGATTATAGAACAATTAAAGACTTCTATTGTTCAATGAAATTAAATTATGTCAATTTTTTTATTATACATTTTCACACTGATATTCTATTTATAATATATTCAAAAAATTAAAAAACACGAGTCGTGCATGGCACGACGGGTACAACTAGTTTGTAGTAAAATTCGGCATACTCGACTAATTCAAGTCTCTACCGATGAAGACTTTCTTCTCACCGTAATTAAATTATATTATATTCAAGCTTATGGCTATATTCACAAGCTGTATTTGGAAAATGTATATCATCATTATATTACTTCCAATAGGGCTTGAAACCGTCACTAAATTGTATTTTATAGCTTTGGTCAATGTACAAATAACTTGTATTTTATTATAACTTTACACACCAATCTCACTATCTTTTATTGAATTGTATCTCAAGAATCAATCTATCTATATATCAAAGTCATAATGATTATAGTCATTGTATCCAACCTTATCCCGTGGGATGAAGTTAAATAATTTTGATTGATACATAATTCATACTATAAAATTGAAATGAGAAGAAGTTAAATTTTGAAAATCATGGAAGAGGATGAGCGAGAAAAAAAAAGTAAAAAAATCTCTCTTTTTTTTATGTGGAAGTTGAGATTACGGAGATTTATTTTTATTTTTTGAAAATATTGGTTGAATTAAGATACACATGGATGAAAAGAATGTGGGTGAAAGTTGTGGTTATAATTAATGGAGAGGTTTTCAGGTTGGAAAAAAATTATAAAAAAATAGGCAAAATTGGATTACACGTGGCTGAAGGAGAAGGCTTGAAAGACTTTTGCTTGAAAGATATAGAAGTATTAGGTCCCACTTTATTTTAATAAATTAGTTTTTATAGTAACAAATCCACAACATTAATGCACCAAGATCTCACCTTAATTTTGTTTGACTATTGATTAATTTTATCAAATTTAAAATTCAAATCAAATAATAAATTTTAGAAATGTTATTTTGGATCATTTAATATTATCTTAATATTATTTCATATTTCTTTTCATATTCTCACAAATTTATACTATATATTAAAGTTGTATCTTTTTGAACCACCACAATTTATGAGTATATATGCTATATATATTTATCTATTTAATTCATATAATATACAAATACATATATGTAGTATCAACTCCGTTTTTATTTAGCCGAATTCTTTTTATAGAATAAGTTTATGTGTAATTACTTTATTAATGATAATCATTTTAAATATATTATGCATAATATCAATTTAAATTTATTCTTTATATCAAATCACGATCTTTTATAATAAAAAAATGTAGTTAATATTGAATCTATCTACATGTAAAGTTGGATTTTTTTTGCCATTAAATGCCTTGAATTGATTTATTTTCAATTAAATTTTATTATGTTCAATGTAATTGTTGATACCAGGAACCGTCAACGCGGTAAAGCACCCCACCAAAACAAAATATGACCAAGGGTAGATTTCTCGAGATGGCGTCAAGACCCTAGACTATGCGGCCATCGCGATCGTGTATCTCGCTGACCAGGTCAGTAATTCTTACAGGGTCGACTCCCAACAAAACGGAGGTCCGGCCCCGGGGGTTGCGCTCACTGCGCTCACCACCACGCCCCATCCACACAAGTGGGTGGGCGGCAACGTCCCATCAGGTGGGCGGCAGCGTCCCATCCGCGCAAGCGGTGGGCGGCAACGTCCCATCCCGACCCCTTATTGGCCAGCTCCG
Source organism: Polygonum aviculare (assembly GCA_934048045.1). Lineage (NCBI taxonomy): Eukaryota > Viridiplantae > Streptophyta > Magnoliopsida > Caryophyllales > Polygonaceae > Polygonum > Polygonum aviculare. The sequence continues at coordinate 24,979,690 of OW204031.1, forward strand.
CGGCTGCCGCCTCGGGAGCCAGCCACACAACGACACGTACCTGGGCGGCTCCCGTCCCACATCGGCATCTCGCTCCAACCCAGCCCAAACCTCCACTATAAATAGCGGGCTCAATGCGCCAGAACGGGGATCGAAAAACCTCGCGAGTCACACACATTAGATCTCGAGCTAAGATCATTGTTGCAACCCGATACACCTAAACGCGATAGAGAATCTTTGTTTTGTCGTAATCCTACAGCTAAATACAAAATATCCCTCACACTACCCTCATCGCGCTGGACACTACTAGCAACCGCATACTGTCCATCTCTCCGTCCGTTGACCCGGTTGAGTTCAAACCTTGTGCTCTTATCGCGTTTACTACTACTCGGCGTTTTCGGACTTCAACATTGGCGCCGTCTGTGGGGACTTTTCATCAAACTAAGCAGGCACCGTTTCAACCGACGCAGAGTGATGGACGCTAACAGCAACAACGCTTACCACGCTGACGGCGCAGCCTTCGGGATGCAGCCGCCACCTCCGTGGTATTACGGGTCGCCGCCCATACTGCAACCACAGGCCGTGCCAGGGTGGAACCCGGGCTTTCAGCAGGGTTTCCAGCCGCAGGCCCCATTCCAGGGGTATGTCCACGCGCAGTACTTTCAAGAGTACGCACCCGCGCAGGAGCCCTATGTGGAGGAATACGCCACCACCAACGGGAGCCCGACCGGCCAGGAGGTGGACCAGGATGCTCCCAACGCGTTATCGCCTCCAAACCCCAACTTCCAAGGCTACGTTCCCGCGTACCATTACGGCCAAGGGGCGTATCCCATGCAGCACGGCCAGAGCGCTTACCCAATGCCCCACCAACCGTACGTGCCCGCTTACGCCGCGGGTTACGGGCCGGGTCAGGCATACCACACCCCGCCTCCAGGAAGCTCGAGTGAGGACATGAGCATATCGCGAGGGCGCTCTACCTCTCGTTCCCTGTCCACACGCTCCGGCTTCCGGAGCAACACGCTGGAGGACGACCGCGGCACCTCTTATGGAAGCCCCTTCGCCGACTTCATACAAGAGGAGCCCATGCCCAAGGGGTTCCAGAAGCCATCAACAACACTACAATTCGACGACACGAAGGACCCGGGAGAACATGTCAAGCAGTTCTTCGCGCACATGACGTTTAACACTTATAATGACGCCATGTACTGTCGGGTTTTTCCCTCCACCCTCAAGGCTGCCGGGATGAGATGGTTCACTAACCTCCCGGTGGGTTCCATCAGGTCTTTTAAGGATCTGACGAGGCGCTTCATGTCCCATTTCAGTGGGTCACGAACGCGCATGAAGACGACAAAGGATCTCATGGGCGTGACGCAAGGAGAGGAGGAGACCCTGGCGGCCTTTTTCACCCGGTTCGTCAACGCGGCGTCGGAGGTGCCTCACCTCAACGATACCTCTGCCCGCGACATGCTGATCCACAACCTCCGCGACGGAACATTCAAGGTCAAGATGTGTGGAAAGACCCTGCACACCTATGAAGATGCTTGCGACGCCATCACCAAACGCGTCTTCGCCGAGGATGCGGCAGGAAAGCCCGCACAGGACCGCGGAAAAGGAAAGGCCAAAACCACCCCGGAGGCCCTCGCCGTATCCACCACACCAACAAAGCCCCACGGTGGACAGCGCGGTGGCCATAGCCGTGGTGGAGGCCGTCGTGGTCGTGGGTATCAGGGATACCGCGGGCCACGCAATAACCGCGGTGGAAACGGGCCATACAACAACGACCCATACACCGGGGCTAACACCACAGCTCTCGGACCCCGCAACGACGGTGGGCGGCCGCCGCATGCAAATACTTTGGCCGGCGCCGCGCCCGCGAGGGGGGAGGTCAACCAAAACGACCCCAACCTCTACATCAACACCATCGCTGGGGGTTCCACCCTCGCGGGGTCTAGTGGCGGGGAAAGGAAGCGTTACGCTCGCGCCTCAACGTCCGGAGGCTCCATCAACAGTTTGGGCGCGTCGGGAATACCTCATGCTGACATCACCTTCCGACCTGGCGATTCCCGCGAGCTCATCACTCCGCACACGGATCCTCTGGTTGTGCACGCGGTCATCGCCACCAAGATTGTCAAGAGAATCATGGTGAACACGGGAGCGTCGGTGGACATCCTGTACTACGACGCGTTCGCACAGCTGGGCATCTCCCCCTCCACGCTCCTTCCTTACGCCAGGAAACTCACATGCTTTTCCGGCAACGAGGTAGACGTCGCGGGGCTGGTCACTCTGGACATGACCCTGGGGGACAGCAAAGACGCCCGCCGGACAGAGCCCATCGAATTCACTGTCGTCCGGCTCCCCTCTATCTACAACGCGATAATGGGGCGGACTTCGTTGATGAAGTTCCAGGCCGTCGCGTCCATTTACCACTTAGTTTTGAAGTTCCCCGTGGAGGACCGGGTCGGAGTTGCCCAAGGCCAACAGATTGAGGCACGAAAGTGCTATGAGGCGTCAACCCGCGCTCGCCCTGCCGCGTATGTTATAACGGGCGGTGCCAGCGCGGAGTTGGACGTACGACAGGAGCGGGAGCGCGAGCCTCTTGGAGACTTTGAGAAGATTGTCATCGTCCCTTTTCCCGACACGGCCGAGAAACTCTATGTCGGGGATTGCATGACCGGGGCGGACGCCGAAAGCCTGCAAGATCTCCTGGCCCGTTCTCGCGATGTGTTCGCGTGGACGGCGACGGACCTAAAGGGCGTCCCTCCCGCGCTGGCGCTACACTCTCTCCGAATAAGCCCGGGGTCCCGGCCCGTCTGTCAAAGGCGCCGGAAGACTAACGAGGAGCGCGCCAGCGCGGCAAATGAGGAGGTTGAGAAGCTCCTGCGTGCCAACTTCATCCGCGAGGTCAAGTATCCTACTTGGCTCTCCAATGTCGTTTTGGTGAAGAAGTCCAACGGGAAGTGGCGGATGTGTGTCGGCTTCAAGGACCTCAACAAAGCCTGCCCCAAGGACAGCTACCCCCTGCCCTCCATTGATGAGCTGGTCGATTCCACCGCCGGCCATACCGCGTTGAGCTTCCTCGACGCCTACTCCGGCTACAATCAGATAGCCATGGACCCCCTGGATCAGGAGTCCACCGCGTTCATCACTCAACGCGGGACTTTCTGTTACAGGGTGATGCCCTTCGGCTTGAAGAACGCGGGGGCCACTTTTCAGCGCCTGGTAGACCATGTCTTCCGGAAACAGCTGAGGCGCAGTGTCTCGGCTTACGTCGACGACATTGTGGTCAAGAGCCACAGCGCGCAAGAGCACCTGGCCGATCTGGCCGAGGTTTTCCAAACCCTGCGCGCCCACCGAATGAGCCTGAACCCGGAAAAGTGCGTCTTCGGGGTGAAATCTGGGAAGTTCCTCGGATTCATGATCAGCGCTAGGGGCATAGACGTCAACCCTGCCAAGGTCGACGCGGTGTTGGAGCTGCGCTCACCGGCTTCGCGAAACGAAGTCCAGCGACTGGCGGGCGCGGTAAATTATCTAGGCCGTTTCTGCTCCAGGTTGTCGGACCGCGCTCTCCCTTTCTTTTCTTGTCTCAAGAGTACCACCACCTTCGCCTGGACAGACGAGATGGAGAGCGCGTTCCAGGCTCTGAAGGTCTACCTCGCCAATCTTCCGACGCTCTCCCCTCCCGTCCCGGGAGAGGATTTACAGTTGTATATTGCCGTAAGCCAGCATACTGTCAGCGCGGTCCTCACCCGCGACTTCAGTTACCCGGTGTATTTCACCAGCAGGGTGCTTCAGCCGGCAGAACAACGATACTCACCCGCGGAGAAGATGTCTCTGGCCGTTGTGGTGGCGGCAAGAAAGTTGCGCCCCTACTTCCAAGCGCACCCCATCCAGGTCCTCTCGGACCTCCCTCTGCGCCAAATCCTGCATCAACCAGCGCTGTCGGGAAGAATGACCAAGTGGGCGGTCGAGTTGTCAGAGTTCGACATCTCGTACCACCCGAGGACCGCGATCAAGGCGCAGGCCCTTGCGGATTTCGTGGTGGAGGTCACCATCCCCGACACGGACGAGAGCCCCGACGAGTGGAAGGTCTTTGTTGACGGCTCGCACTGCGACCTGGGGTCAGGTGCGGGGGTGCTCCTTGAGGGACCCTCCTACGCGTCCGAGCATGCCCTCAACTTCGGCTTTGAAGCGACCAACAACGAGGCCGAGTATGAGGCAGTGATCGCAGGAATTGAGATGGCCCTACTGGTGGGCGCGCGGAGAATAAGGGTTTTCACAGATTCTGAGCTAGTCGCGCGCCAGGTCGGGGGCCAGTACGAGTGCACCACGGGGTTTCTGCCCCAATATCGCGCCAAGGTCAAGGCGTTGATCGCCTGCCTCGAGACTTTCGCCATTGAATCCATACCGCGTGCGGCAAACGCCAAGGCCGACGCACTGGCCAAGTTGGGTTCCGCCCTCCCGCCTGAGGTCGGCAACAAGGTCATGGTCGAAAGGAAGATGCAACGCGGTGTGACCAGCGCGGTGTTCGCGCTGGCCACGGACGGATGGATGGCTCCCATAATCCGATATATCCAAACCGGGGAGTTGCCCCAAGACGATGCCATAAGCGCGCGCAAGCTCAAGCTCAAGGCGGCACGGTACTGCATCGAGGGCGACAAGTTGTATCGCCGCGGCTACGCGGAGCCCAACCTGCTCTGCGTAGACGAGGCCACAGTCTTCGAGGTCCTCGAGGAGGTACACGAAGGCATATGCGGAGGTCACCCGGGTTGGCGGACTTTGGTCCACAAGATAGTCCGGATGGGGATCTATTGGCCTACCCTGCGCCGCGATGCGGCGGCATACGTGCAAAAGTGTGACAAGTGCCAGCGCTATGAGAACATCCAGCACGCTCCGGCGCGAGAGCTACGCGGCATCCAGCCGGCCTACCCGTTCGCGATGTGGGGCATGGACATCCTTGGCCCTTTCCCTAAGGCCGCCGGGCAGGTACAGTTCATCCTGGTCCTGGTCGATTACTACACCAAGTGGGTGGAGGCCGAGGCCATGGCACGAATCACAAGCGCGAAGGTATGCGGGTTCCTCTGGAAAAATGTGGTTTGTCGTTTCGGCGTCCCCATCGCGATAATGACAGACCACGGCCCTCAGTTCGACAGCGAGGAAACACGTGACTTTTGCGCCAGTTTGAGCATAGAGTTGAAGTTTTCTTCGGTTGCACACCCTCAGTCCAACGGACTCGTGGAAAATGTATACGCGAGGATACTCGACGACCTCCGCCGCAGGCTGGACGGCGTGCAGGGCCGGTGGGCAGAGCTGTTGCCCCTAGTTTTATGGACAAACCGCACCACACCGCGCCGAGCAACAGGCGAGACACCTTTCGCGATGGCTTACGGCAGTGATGCCGTCGTACCCGTCGAGTCCATGCTGCCCACAGAGCGTGTCGCGGGGTACGATCAGTTCACCAACGACGAGGCTCTCAAAGTGGAAATGTACCTGCGCGATGAGCGCCGAGAGGCGGCGGAGCTGCGGTCAGCTGAGTACAAAAGAAGGACCGCGGCGTACTACAACAGGAGGGTCAAGCCCCGCGGCCTCAAGGAGGGCGATTTGGCCCTCCGAAGGACCGACGGGGGCAAGCTTGACGCGAAATGGGAGGGCCCTTACCACCTATCCAAGGAAGTCGTCCCGGGGGCCTTCAAACTCACAGACCCGACGACGAGGCAAACTCTCGCCAAGAAATGGAATGAGGCACGCCTCAAGAAATACTATGTGTAAATAAGCTAGTGCCGTCACCGCGTAGCGGTCGGTTGTAATGTCCTGATCCCACATGTTGTTTTCATATGAATAAAACGAGACAACTATCGTACACTGTCCAAATAATGAATCTATCGTTACGGAAAGCCCGAGTTGCCGTCCTCGCTCGAGGTTTGTCCGCTAACGCGCGCGATGCGCATAGGCGCACTCGAGACTTACGGCTACGCCGCTCGCAGTTGCATAAAGCCTTAAAACATCAAAAATTCCACAGTCGTTAGGGAAACCCGAGTTGCCGTCCTCGCTCGGGGTTGTCCGCTAACGCGCGCGATGCGCATAGGCGCACTCGAGACTTATGGCTACGCCGCTCGCAGTTGCATAAAGCCTTAAAACATCAAAAATTCCACTGTCGTTAGGGAAACACGAGTTGCCGTCCTCGCTCGGGGTTGTCCGCTAACGCGCGCGATGCGCATAGGCGCACTCGAGACTTACGGCTACGCCGCTCGCAGTTGCATAAAGCCTTAAAACATCAAAAATTCCACAGTCGTTAGGGAAACCCGAGTTGCCGTCCTCGCTCGGGGTTGTCCGCTAACGCGCGCGATGCGCATAGGCGCACTCGAGACTTACGGCTACGCCGCTCGCAGTTGCATAAAGCCTTAAAACATCAAAAATTCCACAGTCGTTAGGGAAACCCGAGTTGCCGTCCTCACTCGGGGTTGTCCGCTAGCGCGCGCGATGCGCATAGGCGCACTCGAGACTTACGGCTACGCCGCTCGCAGTTGCATAAAGCCTTAAAACATCAAAAATTCCACAGTCGTTAGGGAAACCCGAGTTGCCATCCTCACTCGGGGTTGTCCGCCAAAGCACGCGATGCGCATAGGCAAAACCTATTTCTACTCGCCTGGTGTTGAGCGCGGTCCTAGCACCTAGCTTGGCATGGGGTTGAGTACGGCGAGTTTTTGCAAAACCTATTTCTACTCGCCTGGTGTTGAGCGCGGTCCTAGCACCTAGCTTGGCATGGGGTTGAGTACGGCGAGTTTTCGCAAAACCTATTTCTACTCGCCTGGTGGCAAGCGCGGTCCTAGCACCTAGCTTGGCATGGGGTTGAGTACGGCGAGTTTTCGCAAAACCTATTTCTACTCGCCTGGTGTTGAGCGCGGTCCTAGCACCTAGCTTGGCATGGGGTTGAGTACGGCGAGTTTTCGCAATACCTATTTCTACTCGCTTGGTGGCAAGCGCGGTCCTAGCACTTAGCTTGGCATGGGGTTGAGTACGGCGAGTTTTCGCAATACCTATTTCTACTCGCCTGGTGTCAAGCGCGGTCCTAGCACCTAGCTTGACATGGGGTTGGGTATGGCGAGTGCCCCAAAACAAATCAAAGATAAAAGGGAAACAAAATTCGCGGTAAATTAATCACAAGGCCGCGCTGCGGCGAATCGGTTTTTGAAGCTTACTTCGCGTCAAAGTTAAAAACAATTACAGCCGCATCGCGGCGACAAATATTGTTTGGGCCTCACGTGCCAGACGAAACCAGTTCAAAAAAGAAAAAAACAAAAAAAAGAGTAATAATAAAAACAAACAAGCAGCAGATCTTCAAGCTTGGCAGAGAAGGGCTTCAGGCCTCGGGAGCATTGACCGCGGTTTCGGAGGCAGGAGGGTCCTCAGGGGCTGTTTCCTTGTCGACCTCAGCGGCTGGGAGTTCGGGGTTGGCATTCGAGGCATCAGTTCCCTCTGCGTTGTCCTTCTCGACCCCCGCCGGCGGTTTCGCCACCCCATCTTCCCAGACCACTCCCATTTGGCGATGAAGGTCGGGGGCAAAATACTTCACCTGATATCTTTCGCAGTACTGGAGAGCGGCCGTAACCGCGCTGAGGGCCTGGATGATCCGCGCATCGTCGACACGTTTCTCCAGGTACTCCGACAAGTTGAGAAAGTCAGGTATCGCGCTCTCCAGCTTTTTGCTGGTTACTTCCAGCTGTGAACTCAGCTCCTCGTTTCGCGCTTTATAGCCCCCGACCTCCTTCTTCAGCGCCGCGACCTGGGACCTGGCGGACTTAAGCGCCGCGGCGTCTTTTTCCGCCTGCGCGCGCAGCTCCTGGAGTGCCGCTTCCGCCTCCTCCTTGGCTTTAACCGCCGCCTCCGCTCGCTCCTCCTCCTCCTCCACCAAACGATCAGGGAGGTAGTTTACCCACGCGTTGACCTACGAGTCAAAGCATAAGTTACAGATTCAAAGATAGAAACCAGGGCAGGTTAACACGAAAAGAGGAAAAGATCGCGTACCATATGGCCGTACTTCTGACACTCCCCCCTGACCTGCTTCGCGTTGAGGGTCTGGAACCATTCCCTCTCCTCCTCAAACCCATATTGGCCGGCCTCAAAGGTACCCCAAGCGGGCCCCGGGCACGCAAAACCCGCCACCTCCGCCCTCCGCGACCAATGTCGTCGGCTCCCGGCACCTGTGGTAATCTGGGCGGGTCCCTTCGAGGGGGAAGGAGGTCGATGCCCAGTCGCGGCCACGTCCCGCCTGGACCTCTTGGCCAGCACCCCTTCATCGCGGGCAACATCTTCCGCGGTCTTACGCTTCAGGGCCTCCGCCTGCACCCGTTTGCCTTTGGCATCGGCATGGCCCTTCGCGGTGGCCTCATCCCCGTTTTCGCGTTTTTTCCCTTAAGGCCTCCAGTCTTGGCGGTGGAGGGAGCCCCGGAGGTGGCAGGGGCCGACTTACCCGAGGTTAGGGCGGCAAACACGTCCATATCTGCAAAACAAACCATCAGTAATCACAACCAACGCGGTCAAAACAAAAGAATAACATACACAAAAACGAGAAGAAGCCCCGGAAAACAAAAAATACCCTCGCCCGTATGCGCCGGAGATGCGGCGCCTGACAAGGGCGCTTCAACTTCCCGAGGAGGCTCGGGCCTCAGGCTGAGCCCCGCGCGCTCAAGGCGCTCCTGGGTCAGCCACACCTGCTGCTCCCTCTTGTGGGGCGCAACAAAGGCTTTCTTAGCCACGGCGGCTATTTGCGTGGCACCGCGCCTACGCTTGTAGAGGCGGAACCTATCAGCAATGAGGGGGCAGAGAATAACGTCGCCCTCGAAGTCGTGCACAATAAACCATTTTTCCCTCCACCGCGGTCCAACGTTGGAGGGAGTGATAATGAGATTGCAATTGGTAAGGCTGAAGTTAACAATGCCTCTTTTATCTGCTTTTATAGTGAGGATCTGTTGCAGATGCCCCGCGGAAGGGGGGAACTTCAACTCCAAACACCTTATGTGGTACGCCGCGATATAGCTCCAGCAGTTAGGAGCCATCGAGGCAGGAGCGAGCTCAAGATCGAATAAAAATTGGGACACGTAGGGCGGCAGCGGAATCCTAAAGCCCGCGGTAAGGCTCGCCGCGTACACCACGTGCCCCGCCTCGTAGGCGGCATAGCTGTTACCCCCGTCCGAAGGTAACAAGAGCTCCACCCCTTCTGGCCAAGGGTACCCCACCGCGATCTCGTCCAACTCCTCGAGGGTAAGGATGGACGCGCAACCCTTGGCCAGTGACTCCGGGTTCTCATAGTCAGGCAGGCGCACAGGCCTGGTTTGACGAAAGCGAGGGACGGCCGCCCTACCGCGTGGTAGGTACCGCGAGGGAAAGCTCCTCGTAATCCCAGACGTGGACGCCTCGTCATCAGGGGCCTCATCGTGAGGGTCGTAAGGCCTGCAGCGGGCCATTGATCGCGATGTGGAATCACTTTTTGTACGAGCCGCGGACACCGTAGTAGGATCGCTCTGGCTCAGACCAACGGGCTCGCGGAAGCTGTTTTGTGAATCACTGGCGGACATGTCCCGGTACTCAGGCGAGGGATCGGGGGCGTAGAAGTCGTCCCAACTCGTTATTCTATGACCGCGATCCACGCCTGAAGGGCAGGAGTCGCTGGAAAACCCCAAATCCAGGGCACGGAAGCAAAGAGGCTCCTGGAGGAAGGAAAAGAAAAATGATGTGCATAGGAAGAAACAATCACGGAGAAGTATATAACGCGATAAGTACACAGAAAGCAATAGGGTCAATAAGAGAAACACAGAAGACTAGTGGAAACAAGGCACGCGGTACCCTAGCACGGGCAGATGTCATTTCGCAACAGGGCGAGGAGTCCCATCAAAACAGAAAGCCTAGGGGCGCGCGCGCTGTGTCAGGAGAACATTCCGCCATTCTCGACACGCTTCCCGAAGGGTCGGCCAAGACGACGGGGCCTGATGGGACGGGTGACCGCGCTAGGCACGTCATCTCCCTTCACCCCGCAGGCATGACGTTTCACCTCCCCTAAAACCCTTGCGCTCCCCCGGCGACGTTTCGCCTCTCCAATGGAGACGTCCGCCGCCCTACGCTTCCCCAAAATCGTTCCAACCCTGAGCCCCCACTTAGCGAGACGCTCCCCCCAACGAAGAAACCACCACGAAGCGCCACCACCAGCGCATCACGGCTATCGGAGTAACCCACAGCCCTAACCCGGCCCACGTTTTCTTTAGGGCGGTGGCGTGCTGGCAGCCACCGCCGCCCTGAACTCAGAAAAACCCACCCAGGGCGAGGCGGCCCTCGGGGAGTTTCGCACACCAAAGCCACGGGCGCCAGCGCCGCTGTCGTCGCTGGGCCTAGGGCTAACCCAAAAAACCCAGAAAAATGCAGAAGGGGAAAGAAGAGAGGGCGAGGAGAGGAAACGTACCGGAAGGAAGAGATGGCGACGGGGGAGGGTGCGCTGACGACACTGAGGATTCGGCGTTGTCCGGCGGTGGAGGGCGGAGACAGTTGAGAGCGAAAATGGAGGATCCGGGTTCTTGAGTTTGAAAGTAATGAAGTGGGGAAGACGGAGCGGTTTCCGCTCGTTCTTATGTCAATTCATGCCGGGCCGCGGGTTTATGGGTCGAGCCTCGCAAGCGGCCCATTAGACGATACGGCCCAGCTGCCCTCATTGCCACCCTCCCCGTCTGCTCGCCCTCACTGTCCAAACTCGTTCCGTCCATCGCGTTTCGGGTTCAAGGTACTTTTTTGGACCCGTCCTCGAAAAGGCATCAAGGCCCGGTCCATGGGGTTGTGTTGATACCAAGAACCGTCAACGCGGTAAAGCACCCCACCAAAACAAAATATGACCAAGGGTAGATTTCTCGAGATGGCGTCAAGACCCTAGACTATGCTGCCATCGCGATCGTGTATCTCGCTGACCAGGTCAGTAATTCTTACAGGGTCGACTCCCAACAAAACGGAGGTCCGGCCCCGGGGGTTACGCTCACCGCGCTCACCACCACGCCCCATCCACGCAAGTGGGTGGGCGGCAACGTCCCATCCCGACCCCTTATTGGCCAGCTCCGCGGCTGCCGCCTCGGGAGCCAGCCACACAGCGACACGTACCTGGGCGGCTCCCGTCCCACATCGGCATTTCGCTCCAACCCAGCCCAAACCTCCACTATAAATAGCGGACTCAATGCGCCAGAACGGGGATCGAAAAACCTCGCGAGTCACACACATTAGATCTCGAGCTAAGATCATTGTTGCAACCCGATACACCTAAACGCGATAGAGAATCTCTGTTTTGTCGTAATCCTACAGCTAAATACAAAATATCCCTCACACTACCCTCATCGCGCTGCACACTACTAGCAACCGCATACTGTCCATCTCTCCGTCCGTTGACCCGGTTGAGTTCAAACCTTGTGCTCTTATCGCGTTTACTACTACTCGGCGTTTTCGGACTTCAACAGTAATATGCTATTGTTATTATTAGTTTATAAAATAATAATTATTATTTAAGAATATAAGTTATCTAATTAAATTTATTTCTCATCTATCTAACATACATGAAAATTTGGATCCCCCCCATTAATTGTCTTGAATTGATTTCCTTTTATTAAGTTGTATTATGTTCAATCTAATATGCAATTGTAATTACTAGTTTATAAACTAATAATTATTATTTACGAATATATATTATCTTATTAAATTTATTTTTCATCTACCTAATCTAACGAGAAAAATGGGTATGTGGGCTATAGGGAGGAGAAAATGGGGGATATAGGCTACAAGGAAAAATAATTGGGTGGCCTAGTCTATTTTTCAATTTTGCCCCAATTTTTTTTTAATTTACAGGATGACGTCATCATGTGTCATTGATGACGCCAGCATCCCTTATCACCATTAGGTGTGTCGTTGACCCATCATTCACAAGTTAAGGTAGAAACTTCTTCAGTCCACGTACAAAAAGCCCATCATTCACATACAAAACTTGTCATCAGTAATGACAAGTTGAGGTAAAACCCAACATTCACGTACAAAACTTGTCATCAGTAATGACAAGTTGAGAAGTTGAGATATAACCCATCATTCACGCACTCAACTTGTCATCATGACAAGATGAGGTAAACCCCATCATTCACGTACAAAACTTATCATCAGTGATGACAGGTTGAGAAGTTGACCTATGTGGGATTTGAACCCACATTATTGTGCATCAAGCACATTGCTCTACCATTTGAGCTAATAGGCCATAATTATAAGTAATATATATACAAATCTAACAATGCAAAATAAATTTCGATCAAAAAAAAAACAATGCAAAATAAATCATGTCATCACCCCAACTCGTAAAACAAACTTTTCATCACTCAAACCCATCAGCCAAACCCATAAACACAAACTTGTCATCATCCAAACCCATAAAATCATCCCAAAAACCTTAAAACAAACTTGTCATCACCCAAATCCGTAAAACAAACTTATAATCACTAAAAACACATAAAAATCAAACTTGTCATCACCCAAACCCATAAAATCATCCCAAAACCCTTAAAACAAACTTGTCATCAACCAGATCTGTAAAACAAACTTATAATCACCAAAACACATAAGAAACGAACTTGTCATCGCCAAAACGCATAAAAAACAACTTGTCATCACCCAGTAAAATGAACTTGCGCCAAAACCCATAAAAAACAACTTGTCATCACCCAAACCCATAAAATCATCCAAAAAACCTTAAAACAAATTTGTCATCACCCAGATCCGTAAAACAAACTTATAATCACCAAAACACATAAAAAACGAACTTGTCATCGCCAAAACCCATAAAAAAACAACTTGTCACCGCCCAAACCCATAAAATAATCCAAAAAACCTTAAAACAAACTTGTCATCACCCAAATCCGTAAAACAAACAATTGTCATCCCCTCCCCCTAGATCCGTAAAACTTGTCATCACCCAGATCCCAAAACCCACATAAAAAACAACATGTCATCACCCAAACCCACAAAATCACCTACTTAACGACCTTAACAATTTGATTATAAACCCCATATGTTTGTAAAATATGAAAGAATATATATCATTGAAATCATATCTACAAGATTTCCTTGAATATGTAATTAATTGTTACTAAACTAAATTGGAGATTAAAACAATAAATGTCAACTTCAAATAAATATATAATTAAATTAATAGCATTATATAAAAGATATAATAAACCACATAAACATTTATAGATTCTACATATATAAACATTATATATACATATGATTTAGACTTGAATATTTTTTCCAAGATAACTACAAAATAATAATTATTTTTATTAAATAAAAACATATTTATAAAAACAAGTATTCAATCCTTATACAAAAATTATAATCCTATAAATATTTGTTCGATTAAAATAATACATTAAAAGTGTATAATATATTATTTTAATTTGATTATAATGTGCTAGGTAGTCTCCTCCTAAACCCACAAAATCGTGATGTCCATTTACCGTCCTTGATGCCTTTTACAAGTGACCACGTCGTTAAGTATTGGGAATTAACCTACCCCACATCTGAAATAAGAGTATAAATCACCTACTATATAAACAAATGGGTTACCCCTTCTATTGCCAATCGATTTTATGATGGAACCCCATGAGCTTATATAGGCACATACACACATGTGCGGTCGTACTAACATGTCTCATTCTACCTATCTACCGGTCCCACGGACTTTCTTTATGGTATCAGAGCGGGTTTGGTCTTAGGCCCATTATGATCCATTATCTACCTTGAGTTGGACTTGGTGTGGGGAATTAACTTATCTAAGAATATAAATCATCTACTATATAAACACATGAACTACACCCCTATTGTCAATTGGTTTTCGGATTGAACTCCACAGGTCATGGTCTTATATACTATTTACCGGCCCACGAACTTTCTTCATCAAGCCTTGGTTTGGTTGTCTCGTTTCTTGCTCGTACCATTATGCGTTGCCTCGTTGCTTGCTCGTATCATTATGCAAGAATCCAATTAGTTGGAAATTAACGTTAGGGAATAGGGAGTTATAGATTTGTCCTGTAGCTTCAATCAAATTAACAGCTATATATTATTCATTCATAATTCTGATGACGTATGTAGTGCAAGTCACACGAGGAAGAAGCGATCTTAAGCATCTCAATGTTGCAATTCTAGATGAGGATATATACTCAAGCTTAATTCCTAAATTATACACATTAATTAAGGATATATAACCAGCTAGTGGCAGCCACCGAAGCCTTCTAAAAGCACAATTGGACCACCAAATTAGGCATTCTTGGTATATTAAATTAGAGAATAATTCATAAAGTGTAGTGGAAAACTCATGGTCTCATACTACTTTCATATATATTCATTGATTAACCTCCAAAAAAGCCATAAAACTTAGCTACAACATAAAGCCATGAGATTGTGGTCCAAATCTCCTCCAAGAAAGACCATGAGAAAACAAAGAAAATACCTAACCTAGTTACCCTAGTTTAATTCATATTATATACACTCTTTACAACTACACTACTACACAACTTAATAAAGGAGTGTTAGTGGTAAACCCCTTTTATGAACAGTAATTAATTTTTTTCCCCCTGCCAAAATGCAAAATCTATCTGTACGAACTGAATCCCCCTAATCTAAAATTAATTAAAAAATGGGGAATTCCATTGGCCACCACTTGGCCACTTCCTAGATGGGCTGCTTTTCTATGTGTTAATTAACTCCATAGCTTTATGGTTTAGAGCATCTACAATGGTGAGGAATCACCCTCCTCTTAGTACACTTTTCCTTTAAAGAGGACATCCTCTTTGTTGTAGAATTTGTAAAGAGGATCCTCTTTCAAAGAGGATTGTTCACAATCCTCCTTCTGTAGAGGATTTCCTACATGGGCTCTTGTGCCAAAGAGGAAACAAGTGCAAGTGGTATGTTGACATGTGTCCATTTAAACACCCATCTATTTTATTTATTTCACTTCAATTTACACTTATTAATTTTCTAACTAAAAATTGAATCAATGTGAGATTATCTTAAAATTATAAAATTAGTTAGTGTTTATAATTTATTTTTGTCTATAAAATGAGTCCAAATTTACCTTATTATTATATAAATTAGTTTTTTCCCCTCTTCTTATTCCATGGATCATAAATTCATAATGTCTATAATAAATGTTATTTTTATTTTACATCTTTTTAATATACTTTAGAATATTGCTTGAAGATATGTTTATATAAATCAAACTCATCCTAATACATCTTTTTATTTTACATCTTTTTAATACATCTTTTTATTTTACATCTTTTTTTTTTCCCTCTTTATATTAATCATTTTTCTCTATAAATTGAGTCCAATTTCAAGTCACTCTCTCACTATTCCATGGATAATCACACTCATCCTAATCCAAACACTCAAAACCTCCCAAATGTACTTCCTTTTGATCCAATTTTTTTTCATAATAATCCCCAATTTCAACCCATTAAATTGAATATATTTTATTATTTATAATTTAAATAACTTATTTGAAAATATATGATGATATAGAATATATGATAAAATATAGTATATGTAAAGGTAGAAGAGAGGAGATGATGAGGATCCTCCTTATTGTAGAGAAAATTAGTGAAAGAGGAAAGGAAAGAGGAATGAGATAGTGGAAAATGATGTGGATGAAAGAGAAAGTGATGTGTCAAAAGGAGAAAAGGAGAGAGAAATGTGAGAGAGGATTGCATCTCCTCACCATTGCACATGCTCTTAGAGGTTGCTTAAACTTAATGATATGGCTCCAGCTGCCAAACGGGGATTGT
This sequence comes from Polygonum aviculare, assembly GCA_934048045.1. NCBI lineage: Eukaryota > Viridiplantae > Streptophyta > Magnoliopsida > Caryophyllales > Polygonaceae > Polygonum > Polygonum aviculare. The sequence goes on from OW204031.1 coordinate 24,995,514, forward strand.
CTCCTTCAGTTTAGGATCTTCAAAAACCCTCTTCTCGATTCGTAAGTCAGTTTAATTTCTCTCTTTGTATTTACATATTGGCTCTCTATTTTTAGTAACTGTAATTTGATCCAATCCTTTTTTTTCTTTCCTTTTTCTTTTAATGTATTTTTGGGTTCTTTCTTTTTCATGTTGACTTCATTTGTTCAATCTTTTTCTATATATATGTGTTATTGAGCATAAATCCTTGCTTGTCAAGATCATTTTTAGCATTACTCTTCATTTTGAAGATATGAATTCATCTGGGTAAGTATGATTGGATCGAGTCATGTGAAATTAAGTTGCCATAATCACTTTTTAAACCTTTCACTCTTTGTCTTTAAGGCTAGAAATACAGTTAAGGAAATTCAGACAGCCTATCATCACTAATCCAGTGCAGTTGTTTGTAGGAAAATTTACCTACCTTTATTTATTTTTACATCCAAATAAACAGTCACACCTCGTGGATATGATGTTTATGTAGAAATTCAGCCAAAAGTTAATTTCTTGCCCACTAGTTGTAGTAGTTTGATACAATTTTTGGTCATTTTTTAATTATAGCTTTGATTCCATTGGATGATGGATTACCTACTATAATTAAGTTTAACTCCCTTATAACCTTAACTATGTAAAAATCACAGGAACTGTAAATCTGTAATTTTCGATCAATCGCTTACACGGTCGTTGATCAAGCATATATGGCTAGTAACTACCCGGTGGCACAACTAGATTCGGGGGCGCCGGTTCCATGGTGGGGTTCAGTTGGTTCCTTGGCATGTCACAGTGATGATGCTAAGCAAGCCAAACAAGGCATGGACTTAGGACTTGGCCATGGGCTTCAAACCCACATCACTGTTTCATGGGGTAATTTTTGCTTCTTTTTTTATCACTTGTTGTTCTTTATGTTTCTTGTTTGCTGTTTTTATGACTTTGCTCCCACACCAAGTCTCCAAATTCATTGGGTTGCCCCTGGCAGTTGGTGATTGCTATAAGATCAGATTAACCATGTGTTGGTTCATTCATTAATATAGTACAATGTGGAGCCATCTACTTTGTAAGGCCATCAAATTTAAATCCTTGGAAAAGTATGTTGCCATAGTTTTTTTTTCCTATGATCAAAATTGGTATATTATGCTGCAAAAGTGCAAATGCAATGCCTGTAAAATGCTGCTTAATAGTATTAAGACTTCTAAGCTCATTGGCCTTTTTCAAAATCTTTTTTATGTGGATCATTCTTGTGTTGCTAAGCTGATCTGATCTGAAAATTTCAGGGGATGAACAGAAAACTCAGCAACCTGAGCCAGCAGTTTCTGCATATTATGGAGTGCCTGATCATCACACTTGGCTGCAAATTGGATGTGCTCAATCTATGGTAAGCCTTAATTATTTGGTAGCACATTTGATCAAGATTAAGTTTAAGATCACTAAATTCTGTTTCCATGGCTTCCAAACTTGTAGTTCTATGCCAAGTATCCATTTGTCGAACAAGGCTATGCACTCCTCTCAGCTTACGGGCCTCAAGTCGGGGTCAGTTTGATCTCAACTTCCTTGGAAGAGTGTACTTATAACGTCATTAATTATAAGGACATTATAGTTATTGTTTGGTTTGTTTTCTGACATCGACTTGTGGTTTTGTTGTTCATAGGGGCGTGTAATGCTTCCTTTGAGCCTGACAGCTGATGAAGGGCCGGTTTTCGTGAACGCGAAGCAGTACCACGGAATCCTCAGGCGTAGGCAGTCTCGTGCAAAGGCGGAGTTGCTCAACAAGGCCTTTCGGGCTCGCAAGGTACGTATTTCCTTGACATCCTAAGCATTGACATGTTTTACTCCTTACTTGCTTTAGATACACATATATATTATCCATTTATGAGTTATATCATGTGAGTTGTACTCGTATGGTGGCAGCCATACCAGCATGAATCAAGGCACCTACACGCAAAGCGCCGAGCAAGGGGAGCTGGAGGCCGTTTTCTCAACACCAAGACCTTGAATCACCAAGAAGACAGAGAATCCAACGACGCCAAACTACAAACTAAGTTTGATCTTTCTTGGCCATCTGATTCTCAAAACTCCGACATCTTACAATCCGACAGCGGAAACTACCCAAACTCAAAGGAAACCGATGTTGGAATCAACTCTGCTGCATCGGCACCAGACGCTTTCAGCCTGTTCCCCTCCACGGATTTCGGGCTCTTCCAAATTGGAATCCCTCAGCCTCCTCCATTTTCCCGCCAAAACCCGGATGGAATCGGGCATGGAGCGAACTTCATGCCTTCCAACCTCAGGGTTTAACCATGAGGAGGAACGTGCACAAGATGAGGTTTAGTACTAAACCTCGTCTTGTGACATCAGTAGCCAAATGGGAAGGATCTTCTTCTCTTTTTGGATATTGTTTGTTCAAAAAGAGGTTTTGGTTTGTTACCCATTTGGTTGCTCTCTCTTGTTAAAGAGGCAACTCGTCCTTGGCTGTCATTGGGGCCCTGCATTCGTCGCTTTCCAATCTGGATCCTCCATGGATCGATCTAGTGTTGGTTGTGACAATGTATCCTCAATGAAACTTTTTCTTTCATGCTTAATTATATGTCTAATCTAGCCTTAACATAAAATTTGTCATGGGTTTTGTGTTGGATTGTGGTGTGATGAACTTAGTAAGTGAGTAGTAGCTAGTTTGATTCTGTGTCTGCTTTGACACTGTCTGATGCATGGGGAAGGCTGTATGAATAATGTGTTCATTGTGTTGTTGTTCCAAAGCAACTTTGCTTGTGTGACTTGTATTAGTTGTATATTGAACTTAATCACATGGGGGCATTGTTGTCCAAACATAATGTTTACGAGGTGTGTGCCATGCCATCGCATTGTTGTATACTATATTTTATTTTTGATGCATGATGTAGCATGAAAGGTAAGTTAAGATTATTCTTATTTTGAATATGAATGTCAAGTCATGATCATGATAATGTACAAGCACTCATTGTGCATGTTGTTGCCTTCGCTTGTGGATTTATCCTGCAAATACCAGATGGGCCTCCAAATACGAAATGTTTTTCAACGAGTCAACTCCTCAAACAAACAAAAACAAAAGGACCCATGAGATTGGCCACGATGTTACTGATCTTTGCACATGACAAAAAGTACAAACTTCAGATAAAAAAAAACAAAAAGTACAAACAAAAAGATAGATAGAATATCTAAGCACAAAAGATCTAAGCAAGTAGAACTAGCAATGTACCACAAATTAGGGTTGAGCATGGGGCTGAAACCGAATCGATCTTTAAAAACCGAAATCTATAATTTGGTGAATCGAAAACCGGACGAAAAAATCAATTCAGTTCAATTCGGTTTTTATTCAAAAATTCCAATCCAAAATTGAAAATCCCGAAAATTATTATACCGAGGACCAAATATGATCTAAGCATATTTCGATTCGATGATGTAGCATTTTCTCGATTTTGGATCGCACTCCCACAAATTCAAGTGTAATGCTACCAAACTCATCGGATGGTTCCACCAAAAAAGAAAAACGCATCCGTTAAGAACTGAATTTACTATTTTGCACATCTACATAAACGCAAGTTGTATGGGCGCGCAGATGGGCTGTTTGGTCCAATTGAAGATGGCGGAGAAGGCGATTGGTTGTTGAGAGAGGCAAAAAAAAGACATCATGGGCATAATTGTCCAACCACAGAATTTCTAAAACGCGTGTATTATCCGCGTTGTCAGTCTCCGTAACGGAAAAAGCATATTCCATCAACAAGTGGTGTTGCCTCGAATGGCACGCAACGCATCCTTCTCGTTCCTGCCCGGTCTTTTTTAACCAATCAGCTCCTCTCTCTCCCTATAATTTATTTACCAAAATGCCCACCGAAGCTTCCAGAAACCAATTGCAGCTTCGCGCACACATTGGAAGGACAGGAAAGTAAATCAACTCCAAAGTTGACGCCTATCCACATTGAAGTTTGAACAAGAGCCATTTTCGGAGTCCCCTATAAAACCCGAGAAGAGACAGTGCCAATTCCTCCATTCACACCATCGAATCAAAAACACATACCGAAACTGCCCCCCAAGAAATGGCGTCCAGGTACGAGGTAGAGGTGACGCTGACGTCGGGCAAGGACCTGAAGAACATCAACTGGCGGCACGGGCCGATCCGGGCCTACGCGGTGGTCTGGGCGGACCCGCAGCGCAAGGTGTCGACCCGGGCGGACGAGGAGGGCGACACGTGTCCCCACTGGGACGAGACGCTCCTGATCCCTCTGGACCGTCCGATCGAGGACTCCACCCTCCACATCGACGTGGTCCACGCCAAGTCCCCCGACGAGGACACCAAGCCCCTCATCGGCTCCGCCCGCCTCCCGCTCCGCGACGTCGTCGACGAGGCCGGCCTCGGCTCCAAGCTCCCCCGCACCCTCAAGCTCAGGCGCCCCTCCGGCCGCCCCCACGGCAAGCTCGAGGTCGAGCTCGCCGTCCGCGACACCCGCTACCGCGCCCCTGATCCCTACGCCGCCCCCGCTCCCTACGGCGTCAGGGGCGGCGACTACGGCGCTCCTCCTCCGGCCGGGGCCTATCCCTACGCCTCTGCTCCTCCGCCGGCCTACGGCGCCCCGCCTCCAGCCGGATCATACGCGTACGGATCGGCTCCGGCTGCCGGAGGATACGCGTACGGAGCTGCTCCGGCAGCCGGATATGCGTACGGAGGGGCTCCGGCGCCGGCTGCGGGATACGCGTACGGATCGGCGCCGGCGCCGGCGGGCGGATACGGTTACGGGTCGGCTCCTGCGCCGGCGGCGTACGGACAAGGGAGTAATTACGGGGGTGGGTACGGACAGGGGGAGACGAAGAAGAGTAGCAAATTTGGGGGGATGGGGACGGGATTGGCGGTGGGAGCGGTGGCCGGAGCGCTAGGAGGATTGGCGCTGGCGGAGGGAGTTGATAAGCTGGAGGATCACATTGCCGATGAGGCGGCCGATCGGGTCGAGGATGATCTGGCCGATGACGACGACGGCGGATGGTGATTTTGCTTCTTTTTTTAAAAAAAAAAAATTAATAAAAATTTATTATTATCTGCAAGGGATTGATGTGCTTTTTTTTTCAAATGGGGATTCTTTCTTTTCGTGCATGATTTCCTTGTGGTGTATTATCATGTTCTGATTTTGAATGTGATGAGAAATTGATGGAGAGATGTAAATCGTGCTCTGAGAATCAATCTGATGGAACATCCTGGTCCGTTTTCAGTGATTTCGTTTCATTTTATTATGACATTATTGGTGCTTATTTACATCTTCGTTGTTGTAAGGTCTGTATCTTAAGTAGCTAGCCAATGGGAATAGATGATGTTAGGACCTTAGGTGAGACTCACTCTATACATTATACAATATAATACCACAGGCCCACATTACTAACTTCTCTTTGACTCAGAGCCAACAATTCAATCTCAATCTTCAAAGACATCATATTCGTACTTTGCCAATGAATCCTTTTCAATGAAAGATTTTAGGGAAACTGGTTTTCTTACGGAGATGATTTTGCAAATGTCACACGGTAATTTCAATGTATTATAAAAATCTAAACATATACTCCCATTGGGTCTTCTCTCGGCCTAATTAGTACTCCCTCCGTTTCAAAATTATTAAGAAAAAGATGTTATTCCTATATTACCCTTATCAAATGTAGAGTTAATCATTTGTTTAGATAAATATGAAAAAGTGTAATGATTATGATAAAAATAATTATTAGGGGTATAAATGGAAAGAGATATGTAAAAAATGTGAAATGGACAAGTATTATGAAACAAGAAAAAAAGTACAAATGGTAAACCATTTTGAAACGGAGGGAGGGAGTATATAGAATCACTCTTCTACCATGAGTCGGAGGCATATGTAAATCTCCCATTGGGTCTTCTCTCTCGGCCTCTCGGGACATCATCCACAATAAAAATCATATAAAATCACAAAGAAAAATAAATAGTAAATCTGTCCTGAAAAAAGATAAAAAAATGTCTACTGGATTAGAAATTTAGAGTTCGCCACCCCAAAGCTTTCGTTAGCCATTAGACGAAGGATAGATATTTTTTCCCAAATCACAACTGGCTTTGACATAATAATAATCTTATCCGTTGAATAACAACCAGAGCTCACAATACTCCAAAACTCCTCCCATCCTCGGCTCCTCGCTCGTAACCTGCAACAATGGCGGGATTAGCGGCAGCAACATCATCACCTTCTTCCTCAACACCTTCTCTCACCTTCCGCAATCGATTCTCCGACAGTACCTTCCTCCAATTCCGGCCATTCCTCCTCTCTCCAAAACCAAACCCTACCAAATCTCTCAAACTTACTTCCCAATCCTTGCCCCTCCCAATTCTCCGAATTCTCTCTCCCGTTCGCCGCTTCCGTTCATCCGCTGCCTCCGACGACCTCCAAGCTCCCGTAGAAGCTGAGCTAGTGGGAGAATCGGAGCTCTCTGAATCAGAAACAGACCAATTGCTAGAGCACGAACACGAGCAAGAACAAGAGGAGGAGGAGGAGGATGAAGGTGAAGTAGAGAGAAAGAAATCGGCTCCTTCCGTGGATGGAAGGCTTTATGTTGGGAATTTGCCATATAACATCACTTCGATTCAATTGGCCGATATTTTCGTCGAGGCTGGTTCTGTTCGATCCGCTGAGGTTTGTTTCGTGATTCCATTGCTAGGCTGAGTCTCCCTCTCCGATTTGTTTGATTGATGGATTTGATAACTGTGTTGTGATGTGGTTTCTGGAAATTTATCTCCGTTTGCAGATAATATACGACAGAGTGACTGATAGGAGTAGGGGATTTGCGTTTGTCACAATGGCTACTGTTGCCGATGCCGAAACGGCCATTCGGATGTTTGATTCATCTGTAAGTTGCCTTCTTTGCAATCACTATTCTATGGATGATGCTTTCAGATACAGTATAATTGCAGAATTTCAGCTGGTTTATGTGGAGTGACTTATAATAGCTTGAACTATTTGCATTTTGAATTTCGAAGTAACTGGAAGAAGAACAATTTCAGATTTTAGAACTTGACAGCTTTGGTATAAGAAAAGATGCCAGGCGCACACCAGTCAATCTTTATCTTTATGCCACAAGAAAACTCTACGTTTTATGCTAGATGATGGCTTGCAATGAAACAATAGATTCAGATGTAGAGCAAATCTAGATGTGTGTTCTCAAAACATAACTATATATTCATGTGAAGTATGAGACTGAAAATTACCATGTGTAGTAATTTTATTGTTTTGGATTAAGCTGTTTAAAGCTGCAAACTAAAATTAGAAGGGCACCCTCCTATCTGTTTAGTAGAATTTGCTTTTGCCAATGCAAGGATTGTTTGAAATCATTTTCCAAGCCTTATACTTGATGTTTCTGTTGGAACAATACTTTGGTTGCGTTTGTTGTTTTATATGGGAATAAGAAGGTTTGTATTCACAGCAACTTGGAGGTCGGACAGTGAAGGTGAACTTCCCAGAGGTCCCTAGGGGAGGTGAGCAGAAGGTGTTGGAGACAAAAATTAATACCAGCTACCAGACATTCATGGACACTCCTAACAAGATATATGCCGGTAACCTTAGTTGGGATATAACTTCACAGGCGCTTAGAGACATCTTTTCAGACCAGCCAGGGTTCCTGAGTGCAAAGGTCATTTTTGAGAGAGGGACTGGAAAATCTCGAGGTTTTGGATTTGTTTCATTTTCATCAGCTGAGGAAGCAAAAGCTGCTATTGCCAACATGAATGGAGTGGTGAGTATAATTTTAGCATTCATTACTTGAATCCATAAAATCAAGTTGTGAAATGGTGTTAAAGACATGAATGGATTTGTCCATTTTGTTTTTTGTTTCAGGAGGTGGATGGAAGGTCCTTGAGATTGAATATGGCTTCAGAAAAAGCCCGCTCTTCGCTTCCTCCATCAGTGGAATTAAACTCAAAGGAGCCGTTGGACCAGAGTGAAATTCTTTCAGGTGTGAGCTCTTGAGACACATTCTTTTAGTTATTGGCCGAACATACAGTAGGAGCTACAAAGATTATTATAGCAGATCCTTCCTACATGATTTCCGGTGATAGTGTAGAGTCTGATTTTGAGCTATAAAAGTATCAAATGTCAGATATGTGACATTGTTTTTGTATTGATCTCTTAAACAACAAGCCTGTCTGTCAATATAAGTGGCAAGAATGTTATGGCTCTAGGTTGTCAACATTGAAAGTTTAGCCTCTCTCAACTGTTTACCAAAATTTTGACAAATAAAACAAAAATATTTACAAAGAAAATATCAATATAAAACAAATCATCACAACATTTTCTTCCCATGAAGCACGCTATAGTACAATCAAAGCAGACAGTAAAAAGATGAAGAATGATAAAAAGAAGAAGAAGAAGAATGATAAAGTTATAGACTTATAGCTGAAGAGTATTATCTGAAGCATAGTTCTCAAGAGACAGCCTTCAGAGGGACTACAACTGCTATGACGATGATGATAGCCAACAGAATTATGCCATAGCAAGTCCATTTTCTTGTATTCTTTTGATGCTTTTTTGTTATTATTAATTGTCCCGTCCCTCTGTCCACATCACTCCTGGCTCGTCGCAAATTATACTCTATATCATCCATCTTTCCTCCTTGTTCCTCGATCAGCAAAGACATGTCAACAAACACCTGGTGCAGCTCTTTCAAGCTCCTTTCTATGTCCTGCACTGCATGATGCCTCTCTTGGATCTCCGTGATCGTGTCCAAAATCCTTCCTCTACCCTGAAATACCGATGGAAAATCAATCAAAACCCTGAATTCTAGAACGAGAAGTATTAACTTTGGAGATTTGTGTCTGGATTATTTTACCTGTTCTTGGATAGCCTTTTGCAAGAAGGTCTCACTCTCCCCTGTGCTGATAAGCACATCCAGGGTGTTTTCATCAGGAGTCTCCCCAGTGACGGTGAAATACCTCCTCTGAACCGTCTCTCTGTACTCCTCGCTAATCATCTTCCTTAGCTTCTGAAACTCATCTATCTCCTCCTTGAGCTTCTTCATCAGGCTGTGTACCATTCCCGTCCTCATCCGCTCGTTTGAGCTGCCGGGCCCACAATTGGGTTCACTTTGGTTAGCCTTGTTGGCTCTCTCCAGCTCTTGTATCCTCAGCTTCATCATCTTCGCCTTCTGAACTGCCTGTATGTACACACACACACACACATATATGCATATATAATTTCAACATAAATGATTTGACAAGATTCACAAATCTCGGTGTATTATGAAACTGGCGCTGTTGTTGGCCTGTCAAGTCAACTCGAACGCGTATCAATCTTTTAATGATCCGGCTTGATTGACCCACACCCATTTCTTACTAGAACCCATTGATGACCTGAACCCAAAACCCGATTGACATGTCTAATGGACCCATTTCCTCGATTATGGTATGTTTATTTTGGTCAATTATCAACGAACAATAGGTGAAAGAGGACTTGCCTGAGCAACGTGGCGGTCCATGCTAGAACGGAGCTCCTTGACGGCTTTGGCGGTGTGGAGGGTCTTGCTTTGCTCATGCTCTTCCTTGAGCTTCAGGATTAGCTGTTCCACTTCCTTCATGTCTTCATTGACGGCATTGACATCCTTGAGGAATCTTTCTTGGTTAAGGTTGCCACCTGTGCCCGTCATCTCGGTCTCCCTCTGGGAGGAAGAACTGAAAAGGGACAAGGGTCCTGAGAGGAGATTGTTCATGACTATAAACTATAATAGTGATTCTTTGTTACTGGATATGGGGAAGAGGGATAATGCAATTTATGATGATAGGAAGATATTTAGATGGCTATGGTTTTCTTCTTCTCTTAATTCTGGGGATTGATTTCTTCTGGTTTTATTGAGCTATATAATGACTGCTGTCAAGTGTTGGAGTTTTTCAAAGGGGTTAGTTTCACAGTCTTCATGTTAGACATGTTAAAAAAATGAGACTTGATCTTGCAAATGTAATCGTACCGGCCTGTCATGTTATTTTATATTAATTGATATATGTATCAAGTCTGATTTCAATCTTAATCCTAAAATCATTTTCTTGAATTTATAATTGTACTGCTGTTCGTCAACCCATTCACTCACTCATGTGATAACATGTAATTTGTGAAACAACAACATCTCAGTTGTCAATATTGAAATGTTAGCCTCTCTCAACTGATACCAAGCATTTGACAAATAAAACAACATGTACACAGAAAATACTAATACAAAACAAGCCATCTCAAAATTCCCTTATTACTACTGATAGCTAATTCTCTCAACTATGCCCCATAAAACAAGCTATATTACAATCAAACCAATAATGCACACTAAAAAAAATGAAGAATGATAAATATAGAGTTGAAGATTATTATCTGAAGCATAATTTTCAAGAGAGAGCCTTCAGAGGGACTACAACTGCTATGACGATGATGATAGCCAACAGAATTATGCCATAGCAAGTCCATTTTCTTGTATTCCTTTGATGCTTTTTTGCAATTATTAATTGTCCCGTCCCTCTTTCCACCATAGATCTGGCTCGTCCCACATTCGCCTCTATATCATCTAGCTGTTCTCCTTGTTGCTCGACCAGCAAAGCCATGTCAACAAACACCTGGTGTAGCTCTTTCAAGTTCCTTTCTATGTCCTGCACTGCATCATGCCTCTCTTGGATCTCCGTGATCGTGTCCAAAATCCTTCCTCTACCCTGAAATACCGATAGAAAATCAATCAAAACCCTGAATTCTAGAACGAGAAGTATTAACTTCAGAGATTTATGTCTAGATAAATTTACCTGTTCTTGGATAGCCTTTTGCAAGAAGGTCTCACTCTCCCCTGTGCTGATAAGCACATCCAGGGTTTTGTCATCAGGAGTCTCCCCAGTGACGGTGAAATACCTCCTCTGAACCGTCTCTCTGTACTCCTCGCTAATCATCTTCCTTAGCTCCTGAAACTCATCCATCTCTTCCTTGAGCTTCTTCTTCAGGCCGTGCACTGTCCCTGTCCTCATCCTCTCGTCCGAGCTGCCGGGCCCACAATTGGGTTCGCTTTGGTTTGCCTTATTGGTTGTCTCCAGGTCTTGTATCCTCAGCTTTATCATCTTTGCCTTCTGAACTGCCTGCATATGGTAATTTCAGCATAAATGATTGATTCCACAAGATTCACGAATCCCAGCAGTATGAAAACGGACCCATTTACGCGATTATGGTATGTAAATCTTTGGTCAATTATGAACGAAAAATAGGCGAAAGAGGACTTGCCTGAGCAACATGACGGTCCATGCTAGAACGAAGCTCCTTGACGGCTTTGGCAGTGTGGAGGGTCTTGCTTTGCTCATGCTCCTCCTTGAGCTTCAGGAGCAGCTGTTCCACTTCCTTCATGTCTCCCTTGACGGCATCGACATCCTTGAGGAATCTGTCTAGGTTAAGGTTGCCACCTGCGCCGGTCATCTCGGTCTCCCTCTGGGAGGAGGAGCTGAAAAGAGACAGGGGTCCTGAGAGGAGATTGTTCATGGCTATAAAACTATAGTGATTCTTTGTTGCTGGAGATGGGAAAGAGGGATAGTGCAATTTATGATGATATGAAGAAACCCAGATGGCTCTGTTTGTTTTGAGGTTTGATTTTCTTCTGGTTTTATTCAACTATAATGACTGCTGTCAAGTGTTGGAATTTTTCAAAGGGGTTGGTTTAATAGTCTTCATGTTAGACATGAAAAAAAAAATGAGACTTGATCTTGCAAATGTAATCCTACATGTCATGTTTTAGGGATATTATATTAGTTGAGGATTTAAATCTTACCCATAAAACCATTTTGAATTCATAATTGTATCGCTGTTCATCAGCCCGTTCATTCACTCATGTGATAACATGTAATTTGTGAAAGCAGACTCGCCTGATGTGATTGACTTGCTCAACGAAGAAGAACGAAAAGTTAAAATGGGAGACTTTGAAAAATTGAAGAGGAAATGAGAGGGAAACTGCAATCCTGCGTGGGTGGATTTATGGTTGTACATTACAAAAATAGCATTCTTTTTTTTTCAAGAGAAAAGATGGTAGTCAAATAGAAGGTTCTTACTTGAAGATAATTACTATAGTTGGTTTACACCTTCCAAATGGTTATGTATTGTTTTTTATAATATAGATGTAAACATGCAAACTTTATAGAAAATCAAATTTTTATGAAGTTATGTTCAATTTTTTATGATATCAACAACTTAAACACCTTAAACAATACTAGTAACTTACACTGAGCCTGGTGTTATTACAATTTACAAACATGTCTAATTTGTAGGAGTCAACTATTGCAAATCATAATATTTCCTCTACAATCTCAGTAAAATGTTGATCTTACAAAATACACTAGTTGGGTCAAACCAAAAACAAAGAGGGGTCGCCAAATTACAACGAGTAGCTAGTACATTCGATATCATGTTTATTTGCAAAATCACAAATGAGCTGCATGGTTTGTTATGGTGCTATAGCTTCAAATTTTCTTTCCCTTCTAAAAAAAAGGGGCAATTGCCAAGTCATATATTCATATGACACGTCGACTTCAAAATTTATTAATAGGTGCAATTCTGCAACGCAGACTTGATTAGATAAGGTCCGTTAGGTTGTATATATGTGATTTCGAAAAATTAGGCTAGCAACGCAATGTTTTCCAAAAGACAAGCCATTTACTGCAATTTCGCCAATTCGACATCATTATTTCGGAAAATGTATCAGTTTCATCCGCTACAGACGCTCAGATCGCATGAGTGGAACGAACGATCACCCCAGAATCACAACTACAGTTGCCAAATCGGCAAATCTCGCACGAATTCACTCCGATCAGCTGCCGATTTCTTCTTCAGCGAGGTAAATCGGATCAATACATCTCGATTCTTTCTCCTTTCGAGTTTCCTCGCGAATTGCGTGTTCATTGTCTGGGTGAATTTGTTTCCTGCACTTCAGAGTTTTACCCTTTGATATGTAATTTTGGAATGCACTTGAACAATTACAGATCCGTGATGATTAATCGAAAGAATGTTCGAAATTAGGGCAATTAGGGTTAGCAATTCGAAGGATCGAGCTCACCGTTCATTTAAATGATTGCATTTGCGTGTTTCCGTCATGAACTCGCTCCGATTTGGTAGCTTGATCCTGATCTGAAATCGAGCATATTAATGTTGGTTCTTATGAACAGAAAAAGGTGAGAGCGAAGGATGCAGTTCTTCGGAGGATCTGATATCAACCCGTCGCTTCCTGCTTCGTTGCAAACGTCAGGGAATGATGCGAATATGATGTACATCTTCAACAGGAATGGAGTTTGCTTGCTTTACAGAGAGTGGAACCGCCTGTTTTGCAGCTTGGATCCAAATCAAGATCAGAAGCTTATGTTTGGCCTGCTTTTCTCTTTGAAATCTCTTACTTCCAAAATGGATCCCACTAGGTGAGAGTTTGTTCTTCTATGCTCTGTAGATTTTCAATGGAGATAGGGATTTGAGCAATGCAATTTCAGTTGTCTGACCGACTGAGAGTTGTCAATGCAGTGTTCAGAAAGTGAACCTTGGAGTTCCTTTGTTACCCGGCGAGGGCTGTTCTTTCCATAGTTTCCGCACGAATACTTACAAACTCAGTTTCATGGAAACCCCATCAGGAATAAAGGTAGTTTAAGGGATTGTACAGAGACTGCTTTCACCAACTTGATCTACACACTGTTAGTTCTTACAACTAAATTTGTTTGACCTCTGTTTCATATGCCAGTAATTTTGGTGCAATGCACTAACTCTGATGAACTTGAAGTTGGAATTTACAGCACCGTTTATATGCTGTCGTTTTGGCTTGTAATGTAACCTACCAATGAAAACAATAACATGAACCCCCTTTGATGTATCAAAATTTTGCTTTGTTGTATTTTGTAGCTTATCCTGGTCACGGATCCACGGATAGGTGACATGAGGGAATCGTTGAAGTACATATTCAATTTGTATGTTGAATATGTGGTCAAGAATCCTCTTTATACTCCTGGATCTCCCATCAGGTAACTTGTTAGCATTCATCTTTATTGGATCTTTTAATTTCTAGCTTGTCAGCTGAACTTTTTCGGCTCACTTGATAGTTATTTGACATGCTGAAGCCAAGTATGTATGGATTATGAACTCTTTTTCATGCCTTCTTCCAAATAATAATATTTTAAGGTGCTTTGATCTCTTAACACTTGCTTATTTTACCTGCTATAGATCTGAACAGTTCAACGTAATGCTAGACCAGTATGTCAGAGGCCTTGGGTAGTATCATGACATACCATGCAGTTTAAGTCCTGATTGCTGATACATGTCGTCAACCTGCTCGGCTTGTTATCCTATATCAGTTTTTGTGTTCATAGATTAGATCGAGTAGCGCGGCTACTTGTACTATGCTCGTTGGAGGAGATGTAAAACCAGGTTTCTGTTTTGGCTGGTTTTCAAATATACTGTATTGTGGTAACTCTGCAAGTCTTTATTCACGCATAATGTTTCAAAATGAGGTAAATGTTGCAATCCAATCCAAATCCATCATGAATTTAAGCTCATCACTGCTATACACAAGGGAAAGAACAGTAAAAAAAATGCCCAGAAAATAAACCGAAAGGAGCTATACTATAAACAGAATATAATCATGCCCAAGTGGATGTCTGCATCAACTAAATGCCCAATTCTACTTCCAGTTCCAAGGTTTCAGTGAGAGGATTACGATCAAGATGATGATTAAGAGTAAGATTATGGCATAGCAAGTCCATTTTCGGGAGTTCTTCTGATGCTTCCTTGCAGTTTGCAGCTGAGCTGTCCCTCCTCTTACATAGGAATTAGCTCTCTGCACTTGAGCTTCAATGTCGTTCAGTTGCTCGCCTTGGTGCTCAACCAACACTGCCATGTCCATGAACACCTGATGCAGCTCTCTCAAGTTCCTCTCCAGGTCCTTTACCGCATCATGCCTCTCTTGAATCTCCGATATCGTGTCAACAATTTGGCCTCTTCCCTATATATTTCACAAAGGTCATTCAAAGTTTTGGTTCTTGAGCAACTGCTTGCAGCTTAAAGCAAGTTATTAGTAAAAACGGCTTGTAAAGGACAGACAGACGGCCTCCTTCAGTAAACATATGTTTGTGTATAAAACTAGTGCCCTTAATATAGAGCAATTCTTGTGTGTCACATCAGATTTGCTCAAGTCTACAGTATCAGTATGACAGCTCAAGTATATAGATTCGAAATCACGGGATGGGAACGGGATGGGATTTTTCACGGGCACACCCATTTAGTACTCCATTATGCAGAGTTGTAGTATTAATTAATTCAGGATTTGTAGTGGACTTAAAGAACCAGCTCAATTATTATTGTTTATTTTTGAAGCAAATTATAAATGCAAGTATGCTTTTTTTATAATTTTGTAATAAAACCTAAGTTAAGCAACTCATATTATAGTGTCCTCAATGCTATGTGATTCATCAGGCCAAGTAGAAGAACCAAGTAATCCGATAGAACAGTAAAACAATCTCACTAGCATAAACCATGATTGATTAAGCAATAATAATCACCTGTTCTTGGATGGCCTTTTGCAGAAAGTTCTCGCTCTCTCCAGTACTAATCAACAAATCCACAGTCTTCTCATCAGGATTCTCGCCTGTCACCGTGTAATACCTTCTCTGAACCGTCTCCTTGTACTCTGCACTGATCTTCCCCCTCAGATCCTGAAAATCGTCCATCTTCTCCTTCAGCTTCTTCCTCAGCCCGTTCACCACCGACGTCCTCGTCCGGTCAGCCGAGCTCCCCGGACCACAGCCCGGCGCGTTCCTGTTGGCCGCGTTCGCCCTGTCCAACGCTTCCAATCTCACCTGTTACCGTACAATCGAGCAAACATCGGAGCATTAGGGATCTGAAAAGCCTCTAAACCAGGCAATTGAACATCCAATTCGGTAGATGAACCGGAAAATTAAGAAATCGGAATCTGACCTTGATGAGCTTGGCCTTCTTGAGCGCAAGGGAGACATCGCGATCCATCTTGGAACGGAGGTCCTTAACAGCCTTGGCGTTGTGAAGAGTCTTGCTCTCCTCGTGAGCGTCCCTGAGCCTCCGGAGCAGCTCGTCGATCTCGTTGAGATCCTCTTTCACCGTCTCCACGTCCTCGAAGAACTTGTCGAGGTTGACGCCGCCGGTCGACGGAGGAGGCTCCGACGCCGCCGCCATCTCGACGTCCACCGCCTGCGAGGACCTGAACCTCGAGAACGAGCCGGAGAACAGATCGTTCATCTTCGCTAACTGTTTTTGTTTTCCGGTCAAATCAGATCTCGGTAGGTGTAGAGAGAAATGAAGTTTCGAATCGAGTGAGGCGTTCGGATTTGGTTTATTGTAGAGATGATTGTTAGCTCTTTAATGGCTGCTCGGAATGGTTGAATCGGTCAATTGAGTGATTGATCGAAAAAAAAAACAAACCATATGGATCGATGTACTAGTGGAGAGGAAAAGTCAAAGTGGAGGCAGGAAGACTTTAGAAATTTTTTCGAAACTGGCACTTTTGAAGTTTAATTTTCGAAAATAGGCACGGCCAAATTTTTATTCCGGGTATAGGCACTCGGAGCCTCGGAGACGCTGGCCCAGCCAGCGTCTTTCGGCATTTTTGGCCCCGGGACAAAGACGCTGGCCGGGCCAGCGTCTTTGCCAGAAAGACGCTGGGCAGACCAGCGTCTTTCATAGTGAGACGCTGGCCGGGCCAGCGTCTCTTATGAATTTTATTTTTTTTTACGAGAATCGGTTATTATTATTTTTTCAAAATTTTAATATCAAATTTTTCAAAATGAATTAATTCAAATTATATGCTTATCAAATGTAATAATTTTTTTTACGGTTTAAGGGAAATACCGATATACTTACGTTGAGTGTGGGTTCGGGTCAAGTCGGGTCGGACAAGCTCCTCAACGTACACAATTGTATGGAAGGTTAAAACTTGTTCCTTAGACATCTGTTCAGCTATTATGACCACTCATTTCGAAGGTCTCGATGGGAACTACAGTGCCTGTTCACCACACGGACCAACAGAATGAGCCATGACGAGCCCAGATTCATGGAAAGCTCCAAAACGGGACCTAACTAGGCCGTTTGGGACACTCAAACGCGGATTTGAAGCCTCAAACGCGTTTTTTTGGGAGCACCCCCGTCTCGTCGAGACCTTCGTAACAACATAAAATACGCCCCGTTCCGATAACCGAGCGCAAAGTTACGCCGCTTTTCTCGTCGGAGGCCACGACGCCTGTCTGCTTCTCCCGGGATTCTGCACTCATGCCGGACGGGGAACCGCGAACCCAAGACTCCACCTCGTGGCTTATGTCGAGACCTTCGAAACGACTACTCACACGCCTCGAATGGATCACCGAGCCAAAAGTTATTGCATTTCACACCCATGTTCCAACCCCTACGCACCATCTTGTCGCTGGACAGCAAACTCTAGTTTATACTACACAGTTACGCTTTATTTTAAATAAATTATTAGTATAATAATCTATTAAAAAATCATTAAAAAATTTAAATTCTTGACCTGTAACCCGATTGACCCGAACTCACACTCAACCTGAACCCGAACCGGAATCCACCCGACCCGACCCGTTTAACACATCTAAAATATATATATATAGGATATACACAAGTTAAGTTTTTATAACGAGGAAGATAATCGAACGAGATAACGTTTTTTGATCAGACACGTAAGTATATCGGTATTTCCCTTAAACCGTAAAAAAAAATTATTACATTTGATAAGCATATAATTTGAATTAATTCATTTTGAAAAATTTGATATTAAAATTTTGAAAAAAAAAATAATAACCGAATTTTTTTTTAAAAAATAAAATTCATAAGAGACGCTGGCCGGGCCAGCGTCTCACTATGAAAGACGCTGGTCTGCCCAGCGTCTTTCTGGCAAAGACGCTGGCCCGGCCAGCGTCTTTGTCCCGGGGCCAAAAAAAGCCGAAAGACGCTGGCTGGGCCAGCGTCTCCGTGGTTCCGAGTGCCTATACCCGGAATAAAAATTTTGCCGTGCCTATTTTCGAAAATTAAACTTCAAAAGTGCCCAGTTTCGAAAAAATTTCAAGACTTTGAAACGGAGACTGTTTATATATATTCGGAGTCGGAGGCTCTTTCTTTTCGAAGAAGTAAACAAATACACGGAGATGATGACGTGGCGTGGAAAAGTCCGGGATTCAGAACTGAACAAGGCAAGAAAAAAGGGCATTTTATTTTCAGCTGTCTTTTTTGGGGCTTCGAGTGTAAATATGTCTATTTTTGGGAGATGACTGTATACACACGCGCATTCTGAACCGTGTCTTCAATATTTAATTTCCAATTTACGCGCGCGGTTCCGCACGAACCTTCCTCGGCTGTTCAACCCCTCAAGGTCGGTGAAGAACCAAAATACACTAAGAGCCTGTTTGGTATCTAACGGCGGAAACGGAAACGGAATGGAATGGAATAGAAATGAACCTAGTCCAATTATGGGTCACTATACATTAATTGAAAAAATTATTTTAATTTGAAACTTTGAAATTTGTGTGCCTAGAGAAGGGATGAAGGGAATGATTGAGGTGTTTTGTTACCCCACCCTTAGATTAGGGAATGATTGAGGTGCCACAAGGGTACCGCAAGCTCCCTTACGGTAGTTTTTGAATGAAAATTGAGATGACTCATCATGTATCATGATGCTAATGTGGACTAGGTTCGTTTCCATTCCATTCCATTCCGTTTCCGTTTCCACCGTTGGATACCAAACGGGCCCTAAGTTAGAAATAGAAAGAGAACATAATTAATTCACTTAACAAGTATGAACAATTTAAATGGGATATTGATATGATTATTTTTAATACCATGGTCTTAATATGTGTCTTTCAAACTATTGGAATTTCATTCATTGACAAATATTGTAACATTGTGAGCGATAAAATTATCATGTTGATGTCATCTATAATCATCCAAAACTTTAAGTGTTTATTCAAAATGATATTCTAGGTTGTAGTCCGTATAGAGAACCGTCTGAATCTGAAAGGAAAAAAAAACAGCTCAAGGTAAAGAATAAGAAAGAAGTGGGATTATTGAAATCAATCGGTCGCTTTCTATTCAAATCGTGGGGAGGTGGGTTAGTCCTTTCTAAGGCAGGGCAAAATGCAAGCAATTTGTTTTACCTATTCAAAACATTCTTTACTTTTACTTCAAATTATTATTCTTAATGGAGGAGGATATTGTGATTCGATCTCTGAGATTTTCTTTACTTTTCCCTTAAGAAATTGCCATTAATGGGTCGTCACATCACAGCTTCATCACAAAATGGCCATTTCTAAAAACTGGGTAGTTTTTAGAAATGGCCATTTTGCTTCTCAAATTTCCTCTCCACTTTGACGAGTGTTGATACATTTGTGTACTAGTCAGAGTTACTCATACGTCATTTTATATAGAAATAAAAGCAAATGGATTCTTTTGGTTTTACAAAATGTGAACTTTGATGATATAGAGTATAAGATATAAGGGCACGCATTCTCCCTAAATAGCGCATTCTTCAAATTTATAATTAGTGGCCAAATCCAAATGTATATGTATATATAATGCATAACATAAGAACATCGTATATAAATGCTAAATTCCGACCGAAAACAAAATATAAATGCTAAATATCATTTGCAATTGATAAAATAAATTCTCATAGTGTAATAGCGACACATAAAATAAATTTATAGTGTAACAGAAAGGATTCAGTTTTCATCCTAAGTGTAAACAAATGAAGCTTATCAACATTGCTTTTGCTGATGACTTGCTTATCTTTTGTAAACCAAATGCTAGAACTCTTCAGCTGATTAAAAATGGGCTCTTGGAGTTTGGTGAAGAATCAGGCCTGTCTGCTAATGCTTCAAAAGCAAAGTTTTTTTTGGAGGGATTAATGCAAGTCTTAAAGCTGATTATGATAACATTCTAGGCATTGCTCCGGGGCATTTTCCCATAAGATACCTTGGTATTCCCCTCCACTCTAGAAGGCTTAAAGTGGGTGATTATGCTCCCTTGTTGAGTAAAATTTCAGCT
The DNA here is from genome assembly GCA_934048045.1 of Polygonum aviculare. Lineage (NCBI taxonomy): Eukaryota > Viridiplantae > Streptophyta > Magnoliopsida > Caryophyllales > Polygonaceae > Polygonum > Polygonum aviculare. The sequence continues at coordinate 25,015,604 of OW204031.1, forward strand.
GTTATCCAGAGACAAAATATGTCCAGAATTTCCTATGCAGGGAGAGTTCAGGTCATAAAATCCATGATTGAAGGCATCCTGTCCTTTTGGATGCAATCTCTCCTGTTGCCTAAGAGAGTGATTAGGAAAGTCATTGCAATGTGCAGGTCCTTTCTGTGGTCTGGCTGCTTGGGCAAGCGCAGGAGTTTGGTTGCCTGGATTAATGTGTGCATGCCTCTTGATGAGGGTGGGTTAAGTTTCAAAGAGCTTCTTTCCTGGAACAAAACCTTAATGTTTAAGCTGGGGTTTGATCTCATCATGGAGAGAAGGAACCTTTGGACTCAGTGGGCTGGATTCAATCTGCTTAGAGGGGTGAGTTTCTGGACATCTAGAGCCTCTCTTAATGATTCCTGGATCTGGAGGTGCCTAATTCAGCTGAGAGATTTTATCATTAGTAAAATTCATCTTCATGGGGCTATTCAGAGAAATGCTTCTATCCAACCCGTGTGTCTTATTGACAAGAGAAATAAGATGAATTGCTCTTTTGTTTATGATCTTTTTCGGCCTAGAGTTGAGAAAAAGGACTGGAATTGCATACTGTGGAAGGGCATTCAATCCAAAAAATGGAGTTTCCATGCTTGGTTAGTCACCTTGAGGAGGCTTCCCACAGCTCAGAGGCTCTTTAGTTATGGAATCATTGACAGCTGCACTTGTTATCTTTGTCAGGACAGTGTGGAAACTGAGAATCATTTATGGTTTAATTGTAGATTTGTCAATCAAGTGGCAGATAAGGTCTTGAGCTGGGTGGGAATTTGTGCTAGATTCAGCTCTGTAACTGAATGGTGGAACTGGTTCTTGAAATGCAAAAGCAGGAAAAACAGCCTTTTCCTAACCAAGTTGCTGGCAGTTATTGGCATCCTTTACTTTACTTGGGAAGCAAGTAATGATTTTGTCTTCAACAGAATTGTTCCAAATGCTGATGCTTGTGCTACAAAAATCATACAAGTATGCAAATTAAGGATCCTTGTGAAGCTAAAAATTGTTGGAAGAAGAGGTGATGCTTTGAGAAAGAGGTTGAAGTTGTAGGCTGCTGTCTTGGGGCTTTGGGACAGGGTAGACTGTTTTACTAAGTTTAGGACCATCTCTCCTCCCTCTCCCAATTGCTGAGTGCCATGGCTTTTAGTCATCCATGAGGACGCAATGGGGGGCTTGGCCTTTATCTATGCATCGTGGCCCTCAGCTTGGCCTTGTGCTTATGCATCAATTTGGTCTTGCTGCTGGGCCCTTGTAGGGCGTTTGAGAATGGTTCCTGTTTTTTGGTTTCTTGCTCCTTTGAGCCATCTGTGGGGCGGGTTTTGGGTAGTTGTTTGTAAGCAACATCCCTCTCTCGTCCTTGGTGGAGTGGTGGCTACTGATGTAGTCCCATGATGAGATTCTTGGACGGTTTGTTCCTCATCTTTGCATCGTGGTAATGCTAGAGAGGAGTGACGTGTCATTTGGATCCTCTAACATTACCCTTGCTGGAAGTTCGGATGTTGTCTAGGGTGCTTGTGTATTTTGGTTTTTTGGATTGAACCTTGGTGGTTGTTTTGTTGCTGTGCTCTTTCCCTCTCTTTTCAATAAAATCGTTTACCATTGGCAAAAAAAATAATCCAACCTTTTTAACTTATAGGTTTATAAGAAAACTGATCTAACCAACAAGTTTGTTAAAAATGTAAATATGTATTACAATTCATAAATAGAGATTAATGTCATATAGAATTGCTTAGTATGACCTTGGTAAAAAAGGCTTGGTGTTTATTATGCCTTTTTATTTCTAACCAAAATTTGAGGTAATCTTGGCTCATCCACCGAGTGCAGAATCGGGACGGTAGACCATTGTCTAACGCCTGATTATGGATCCTGTTTCGAAACCGGAACTAGACTACAACAACTTTTTACAATTTCAGTTATGCGTAGGTTTCGATTCTTCTTCGGTTTCGGAACGGACCGTTTTAAAAAAAACAAGACTACTAGATAATCCGGAAATTTGGTTACTCAAAACTTCAATTATTTATCCACCAAATGCATATTAATATATACAATACCGGATCTACCGGATATTTGGTTACTCAAAACTTCGATTTGTATCCAATCCGATAATCCGGAAAAATTCTCGGATCGGATCGGATACGGATAATAAAGCTAAGCTATCATTGAATACGGATTTTATTGGATCGGATCGGCGGATATTTTGGATCGGATAATTTTGCTAAGCCCTAGATTACTAGATAAAACCGTGATTATTATTTGGGAAAATTGCATTTAACCACCCCTTATTTTACACTTGTTACATTTAACCACCCTTAATATTTTTTTCTACATTTAACCACCCCTTATTTACAAATTGTTGTATTTAACCACCCTTTATATTGTTTCTTGCACTTAACCACCCCTTATTTACAAATAAGGGCAATTAACCACCCATTTTATGTATAAAAAGTATTATTCCCTCAATTACATGTTCGGGTTGGTTCGCTTCGAGTTCAATAATTTTTTAATTATTATATAATAAAATAAAAAATAGTATTTATGTATCCATCTTAATAATAAAGTATTTAGATTATTCAATTATGAATGATATACTATTTTTACAAAACAATGTTTCGGGTAGACTCATCAGATCTTGGGTTTCACGTTTTATCCAATAAATAACCGAGTCAAGTCTCTCTTTGACCCATTGATTTCGGATTGTGTTTCAACACAACAAACTATACAACGTTAGATGAGTGTTAGGATTCAAAAATATTAGTTGGGAGATACAATTCGAAAACCAACTATACAACTTAAGAGGAGTTTTAGGATCCGAAACTAATTTTTTCAGCTGAGAGATATTATATGAGCTAGCTTAATTATTCTTTTATTATTATAAAATGAAAATTAAAACTAAGGGAAAAAATGTCATTTATTTTTGAGAGAATACCATTTTTGTCAAATGGGTGGTTAAATGCAACTATTTACAAATAAGGGGTGGTTAAGTGTAGAAAAAAATATTAAGGGTGGTTAAATGCAACAAGTTTAAAATAAGGGGTGGTTAAATGCAAATTTCCCTTATTATTTTTCCAAAAAGAATCACAGGTCTATTGTCATCCAATTAGGTATCGTTTTTATCAGTATTGATCCGGCCCAGCCCAGCCCAATCCATCAGCTATAAGTAAACCTAATAAAACCCTTCTTCTTCCCTTTTGTTTGAGTACCGCGAGAGAGGGAGTAACAGAGTTCTGCGCAGCGCAGCCATGGTTCACGTCTCGTATTATCGCAATTGTAAGTTTTCGATTAATGGCCTTTCTATTCTTATATCTGTTTGTATTTCATTTGAGGTCTGTCTAGTCTGAATGCGGATCGGAAACACCTTCAAGAAGTCTCGATTCATATCTTAATTTATATTCTCAGATCTGTTTGCATTTTACCTGAGGTCTGTGCCGTAGTTTGAATGCGAATGGTGCTAATTGTGATTGTGTGTAGACGGAAAGACCTTCAAGAAGCCCCGTCGTCCTTATGAGAAGGAGCGGTTGGACTCTGAGCTCAAGCTCGTGGGCGAGTACGGGCTCCGGTGCAAGAGGGAGCTCTTGAGGGTCCAATACACCCTCAGTCGGATCAGGAACAATGCTAGGCATCTCCTCACTCTCGATGAGAAGAACCCTAAGCGTCTGTTCGAGGGAGACGCCCTTCTCAGGAGGATGTTCCGTTACGGACTTCTAGACGAGAGCCAGAACAAGCTCGATTACGTGCTTTCTCTTACTGTTGAGAACTTCCTCGAGCGTCGTCTTCAGACCCTCGTCTTCAAGTCTGGCATGGCCAAGTCCATCCACCACGCCCGTGTCCTCATCAGGCAGAAACACATCAGGTTTATTTTCAATTGCTCTGCTTGGCCTTTGGTTTTTATGCTGTCCAAATTATTGTTGATGATTCATTTTGCATCACATTAGGGTTTGCCAACCAAATTTGACATCAGGGGAATGCTATGATTTTGCCCTTTGATCTGATGAGCTGAGATTTGACTATTGTGTTTGAAACTCATGCTATATAAAGCTTTGATTTTAGACAGACTTCTGGATGCCAACACTGTTCTAGTTCAATATAAATCATTCGTTATGAGAATGAGAGTGTGTGTGTAGAAAGAGTATGAGTAGACTCTATATTGTGATGAAATGGTTGCTAGCTGAAATGTGCTTGAGTGGGTTTTATTCATGCTATGAATTTCTTTGTGCTTTGTGTTCTGAATGTGCTGATAATTGACATTTCGACATCACATGATTTGTTTGATACTGTCTGGTCATTTAACTGTGTGTCTTTTTGAATGCCATCATATCATTCTTGATCAAAATTGCTTTGTGGTATGCAGGGTTGGAAGGCAGGTGGTGAACATCCCGTCTTTCATGGTTAGGGTTGACTCACAGAAGCACATTGACTTCTCCCTGACCAGCCCCTTCGGAGGTGGCCGACCTGGAAGAGTGAAGAGAAGGAACCAGAAGGCTGCTGCTAAGAAGTCTGCCGGTGGTGATGGCGAGGAGGATGAAGAGTGAGCGTAACTATCTTGTGCTGTGGTTGCAGTCATATAGGGCCTTGCTTCATCTTGTTTCGTTTTATGTCTCTAAGTAGCTGCTCCCTTAAACTTCTTTTAATTCTCTGTTTGTCTGAGCTTTATTTAGACTGATAAATGTTATGTTACTGATTGTTCTTTCCTGGTTTATGAAACAATTTTGAGCTTGGTTTCAGAGGTTTCTCCTCGACGCCTATGTCTGTGTTTCCCTGCATTGAAAATTCTGTGAAATCAAATCTAGCCTTGCATTCGTCACAGGTGCATTTTTTGAACTTTATGTTGATGACCATATTTGGAGAATTTCTGCCCTTCAAATGTAAGCCAGCTTTTATTGTTCTTATATGTTGTAGAAATATGTAGCCCTTGTGATTCGTGAAACTGCTGTATGTAGTGCAGTATGATTTTTGTCGATTGATTCTAAGCCAATATCTTTGAAGTTTGGATCAAGTGTGTGATGATGCTCGAATTGCTCGCCATTGGCCTTCCCATTCTTGTATAGATAAAGAAAGTAGGGGGTTCAGCTTTCGGCTCAGGAGCCGGACCGGAATATGACGTTTTCGAGACTGCTACAAAATTGTAAATAATCAAATCCGTTGAGACCGAACCTCTCGATTCGGTCCGGAATCATCACCGTGGGAATACAGTGTTCATCAACATTACTACACTAGACATTAACACATTTCCGACATTGTGCTCCTGAGTTTCTTAATGATCTTCTATAATGAAAGAATTACTTATGTTTGCAATGGAACGTGTTGTTTCTTCTCAAATACTCCGTATTTGTTAGTCTCTGATGTCATTGTTTTTTGGGTAGAATGGGGTAATAATAATTCTTTGCATAAACTAAGAAATGCTTCTAAATCATTAATGAAGTTAGATAATACTCGTTTATGTACGATAATTCTGGTGTATGGTAATTCATGTGGGTTATTTTTCTTACATTAATGTAGGCTTCAAAGGACAATGGCGATTGATGAATGTAGGCTTCGAAGGACGTTAATGGCGATTGAAGCTTTGGTTGAGAACGACTGAAGGGTGCAGTAGTCAATTTTTTTATATATGTACAGATTCTTTCCAACTCTAGTTAGATCGAGTAACTTTACTGAAGTAAAATTTATTTGTAATGGACGTACAACAAAGTCTTTGGAACTCTAGGTAGTAGAGTATTGAGGCATGTCATCAAATCTTTGGGACATGTCTACATCAATTGGGCTTTATCATACAAACTACAAGAATGTGAACACATTTACAGAAGCTAATACACGTATGTATTATTTTGGATTAGATGAACGCCCAAATCCACTAGACAATAGTCAGAAAATTATAAAAAAAGAAAAAGATACTATGGTCTACGACTCTGTTATGTACAATGTCAGTAGCTTCTTAATAACACTTGCACCGATTATAAGAGATGAGATCGGAAACCCGATTGACGGGTGCGCCAGAACATATGGAAAAATCTCAGTGTTGATGGCAGAAACATTGGCACTATGGGATGGAGTGAAGAAGGCCAAACAGAGGAATGTCAGAAAGCTGGAGATAGAAGGAGATAATATCACTGTTATCAAAGCCCTCACTGGACAAATCCGCTGCCCATGGGAGATAGAAAGAATTATCACAGACATTCTCGTATCCCTACGGGGCTTCGAGTCAGTTCGCTTTTATCATGGGAGCAGGCAGTGTAACTCTGTGGCCGATAAAATTGCGTTTCTGGGCCACAGTCTCTCATGGGAAACTATCTGGAACCATCATGAGCTCTTAGCTCTCATCCGCAAGGATGCTCTAGGGATCCCGCCTTAAGGCAAGACCCTAATTCTCACCGGTTAAAAAAAAAAAAAAAAAAAAAAAAAAAAAAAAAACTTGCACCGTTGGACCCAAAATCCTACGGAGTACAAGATACGTTCTGCGGTAGATCAACATCCACATCTGCCAATATGAGTTGCCCATGTTGTTGATAAGGAAAAAAGGTTTATAATATAGCAAGATATTTGTTTGAATTTCAACTATAGCTCATAAATTCCTTCATTAGGCAAGATGATGGGATCACCAAGGCGTGTGAGAAGAAGAGGAAAATCCTAAGAAGAAATAGAAATATTGAGGATTAATTAGGTTTGGATTGCCCACTAATTAGTAATTACATTTATTCACTAAGAAATGGTTAAACATGGAACTTGGCCAGCCAAGAATCATTGATTGTGGAACTTGGGCGTCAGCTAAGATTTCTTACTTGGGTTGTGATCACAAAAAAAAACTTTAACTTGGGACACTGAAGTCGGATTGAGTTATAAAACAACCAAAAATGTCCGCTGGAAATGGTTTTCTTTTGTTATTCCCACATTATTTCATGACTGGAAAATGCCATAATATTAAATTGCATGTATTTTAAAGATGAAACCCATAGATTTTTTCAAGCTATTTATAACTCATTCCCAGAACGTTACAAATTGCAAAAACAAAGGCTTCCTTCTAAACATAAAAAAGAGAAAAGCTGGACTTTTCCCACCAAATCTCTCCAAAATTTGGCATGTACTGTAATTAGCTCAATTCAAAATTGTTCAATTCTAGTGTTGAGAGAGATTTCAAGTACAAACCAAAGTCAAATCAACATAAAGTTGCAAAAGTCCTAACCTGCTGAGAAAGAAACCCATCCTAGGAAGAAAGGTTCAATTCTAATGTTGGTTTATCAATTCGATCAGCAAATCAACCACCAAAAAACTTTCATATCAGAAAACGGTATAATTTCTCCTATCCACTTACAATATACACTATATAGCAATCTATATGAACTTCACAAAAGGCAAACCAAGCTCAGCACTTTCTGAATAAACCACACATCCAAATCCCCACAATTACTCTTACATGAAGAACTAAAAAGAGCCCTTGTTTTTCTCTTCTCAATAATCTTCTAACAGTGAAGTCTTTACTAAACCAGAAAGCAAGCATCAATCACCCAAAATGGTAGATGATGACTTTAAGCTCCCTTATGTGAACTTGAGGCGACCCACGATGGAGAAACAATACTCCAACAAAGCAACCGCTAGAATCCGCGTCTCCACCACCTTAGGCGAGCTCCTCAAATGGGTTGAAGATGGCACCACAAATTCTTCCCACCAAATCATTGAGCTTAGAGATTTCAACAGAAGCCTAGGATCAATCTCCCGTTCATACCCATTTGTCCTTTCCTTCCACAATCTAACTTACAGTGTCAAAATCCGCAAGAACAAAATATCCTGCCGGGATCTTTTCACCCATGGACGATCCTCAAACGGGTCGAACCAGAAATTACTTCTGAATAACATTTCTGGGGAGGCGAGGGAAGGCGAGATCGTGGCTGTACTAGGGGCAAGTGGGTCAGGCAAATCGACTTTGATTGACGCCTTGGCTGATCGGATTTCAAAGGATAGTTTGAAGGGCGAGGTGAGATTAAACGGTGAGGTGCTGGAGTCTAAGATGTTGAAGGTGATTTCAGCTTATGTTATGCAAGATGACCTCTTATTTCCAATGCTTACTGTGGAGGAGACACTCATGTTCTCAGCCGAGTTCAGATTGCCTAGAATGCTTTCTAAGTCCAAGAAGGCTGCCAGAGTTCAAGCACTAATCGATCAGCTCGGCCTCAGGAGCGCTGCCAAGACAGTGATTGGAGATGAGAGTCATCGAGGCGTATCTGGAGGCGAAAGAAGGAGAGTTTCCATAGGTATTAACAATACTATACCATTATTCTAACAACCAATCTACAGTTTCTAATAATTCATCTACTGATTTGGGCATGAAATATGAAATACATTCATCTCTCCTAAAGTTGCTCAAGTCCCTAAACCAACATGAACATTTGCTTTGCATTGCTTGTGAAACCAGGTATTGACATAATCCATGACCCCATCATCCTCTTCCTCGACGAGCCCACCTCCGGTCTAGACTCAACCAGCGCATTCATGGTGATCAAGGTGCTAAAACGGATCGCTCAGAGCGGAAGCATCGTCATCACATCGATCCACCAGCCCAGCCAGCGGATCCTCAGCCTGCTCGACCGCCTGCACTTTGTCTCACGTGGCCAGACCGTCTTCAGCGGCCCCCCTGCAGCACTCCCTCCCTACTTCGCCGACTTCGGGCAGCCAATCCCCGAAAACGAGAACAAAGCAGAGTTCGCCCTCGACCTCATCCGCGAGCTCGAAGAATCCCCACAAGGAACCAGCTCCCTGGTCCAATTCAGCACCTCATGGCAAGAATTCCGCAAAAGAAACTCATCATCATCCAAAACCAACAACTCCACACGCAGACCCACCCTCCAAGACGCCATTAGCGCAAGCATCTCAAGAGGAAAGCTCGTCTCCGGCGCCGCCAACTCCACAGCCCAGAACTCCTCATTCCCCAAACACGCAAACCCCTTCTGGATCGAAGTCTACGTGATCGGGAAACGCTCACTGATGAACTCCCTCCGAATGCCAGAGCTCTTCGGAATGAGGTTCGGTGCCATCCTAGTCACAGGCCTAATCCTGGCCACCATCTACTGGCACCTCGACGACTCACCCAGAGGAGCCAAAGAGCGACTCGGATTCTTCGCATTCGCCATGTCCACGACCTTCTACACGTGCGCAGAGGCGGTCCCCAACTTCCTCCAAGAACGCTACATCTTCCTGAGAGAAACCTCCTTTCAGGCATATCGTCGAACATCTTACGTGCTCTCCCACGCCCTAATCTCCCTCCCCTCCCTCCTCTTCCTCTCCCTCACCTTCGCCTCCGTCACCTTCTCCGCCGTCTCCCTCTCCGGCGGAGCTTCCGGCTTCGCCACCTTCTTCGGCTTCATCTTCGCCGCCTTCTGGGCGGGCCACTCCTTCGTCACCTTCCTCTCCGGCGTCGTCACACACCAACAGCTGGGCTACACGGTCGTCGTCGCCATTCTGGCCTACTTCGTCCTCTTCGGGGGGTTCTTCATCGCGCCCGATCGGATCCCGCCCTACTGGATCTGGTTCCACTACCTGTCGCTGGTCAAGTACCCGTTCGAGGGGGTTCTGCAGAACGAGTTCGGGGATCCGACCCGGTGCTTCGTGAGGGGGGTCCAGATGTTCGATTCCACGCCATTGCAGGCCGTTCCGGAGGGGCTGAAGGTGAAGCTCTTGAACAGGATGGGTGGGGTGCTCGGCATGAATCTGACGGCCGGCAGCTGCTTGACCACCGGAAGAGATATACTCGAGCAGCAGGGGATTACTGACCTTGATAAGATGAGCTGTCTGTTGATTACTGTTGCCTGGGGGTTCTTCTTCCGGTTTCTGTTTTACTTGAGCTTGGTGTTCGGAGGTCAGAATAAGAGGAGGTGAGGTAAAATCTGGAAAGGTTTAAAATTGTGGATGATAATTGTAATTTTCTTTTTTGCGTAACACATGTACTAGATTGATCAAATGTTTTTTCCTTTGTTGCAAACATTATATACTGATATCTGGAAATGGTAGTTCGACAAATTAATGACAATGGGTTTTCCACAGAATACATCGCTATGTTGAATACAATTTCGCGTTGTTATTCCTTACAAATCCTCATCACCCAAAAAAAAAATCCTCATCAACAACCTTTCTTCCAATGCTCCGGATGCTAATTTATACATCAATATTCAATCTCAATAATTAATTTTAGTAGATATCTCTATCTATGATACAAGTAAATCAATTCAAAAGAACTGAAAGATAACAAACAACTAGTGCGGAAATATTGTGTATATATTTGTTTAATTTTTATTTAGCCTTACAATTGTATCTATGCTTGTATATCCTCATCAATGGAATAACCAAGAAGCTCTATTTCATTGTTGCTTCTTTGTTTGTTTCTAAGAAGCTCTATTTCATTGTATACATGATTTTTAATCTGAATTTCGTAAGATGATACTGATAAATGCCATGGTTGATGAATTGAACTTGCAATCTGTGAGGAGTAGTTTGAAACTTGATGTTGATGATGACTATCCTGTTTATGTGACTTTCTTAAAAGCTTGATTTGGTAGCTAGTGTAGTCTGAGGAATACGTGTCGGAAGATGCCTTGTTGCAAATGCCAAATTACTGTGAAATGTGCTGCGAAAATTGTCCACCAGTTATGTTTTTTTTGCTGAGGCCTTGTATTTCAGAATATGCAATTCAACATCCTGTTTATCCTGTATAAATCTCACATCTTGTAAGAATTAATCACCCATGTTGGAATAAAACGTAACATTGTGAAGTGAATATTAGAAATGCCTTGTGGGCCAAAGCCTATTCAAGTAAATGGTTAGCTAATTGATACTTCTATCATTATCAATATAATCAAGCTTGAAATTTAGCAATCAACTCAGCACATATGAGGTGCTGAGGTGTTTTGAGTGGTAAACGCATATGTTAGACGAATCCATTCACTCATTTACGTGTCAATCTTTTAAGATCAAAGGTTTGACATCTCATGAACTTAAAGAGGTTCATGTTGTTAATTTTAAGATCAAGGGTTTGACATCTACTCAGGAACACAAACTTAGACGTTAGAAGTTTGACAACAGACCCGAGAGAGCATCTCCATCATCCACACACGCAGCGGTAAGTTACATGCGACTGGGTCAGGTCACCACCGTACGTCACTTTCACCACTTGCCCTTTCTCCAGCCCGTAGTATTTTGCAATTGCATCTTTCTGAGTCATTCGCGGGAGCTGAAAATCAGAAACAGAGGAAAGCTGTCATCAAAAATCGTCGACTAGAAGTCTAGAAGAGCATACAAAAAAAATAAAGTTACTGGCTCATTATCTTCAGCACTGTACAAGAAAATGCAGTGTCGTAATAAGCATGTATAAGCAGCAAACATTGGATAAATTATCAGGCACAGCAGCTGTAGAAATTGGAAAGTGATGTAAATCGAGAAAATGATGCTATGAAAAAGGTGGAGGGTTAAACACTATTTTCAGCTATAAGAAACAGCTAACCTGCTTTTCATCCACATTAAACTGCTTCAGGAGCTTCTGTTTCTCCTTCTCAGTCAGTATACGATGCTTTGGCTTCAAATCATGCTTAGTGATGTTGACAAGCAAGTCCGTGATCTGACCAATGTGGAGAGAAGGCATAGTTACCACAGTTACATACCGAACCACAGAAAGAAAATAAAGGTGTATGAAACCTTCAAATTCAACCATAATTAATGCTCTGGAGATTTTCATTCATATAACCAAGAAAAACATCTTTCTGTAAGAAAAAAGAGATATGTTAAAGGCTATATACTGTATGGCAGAAGGGAGCTCACTTGGAAAACCTCAACTTTGTAAGGTTGGAGATCAAGAGACTTCAAAGCCTGGCTAGTAATATTGCTTTGCACCACTAATATCAGCCCAGACAAAGTCTCTCTATTGACAATTTGGCTTAGAATGCCTCGAATGACATTCACTTTAATCATGGCAGGCCCACAGAAAACCACCTGCATCTGCAAATTACCATATACAAGGGGTTTCAATGCATTGAAAACCAGGACTCCATCAAAACAGTCATCAGAAAACCCCAGCCAAAGCAATTGTATCAAGCTGAACTTAAGTTCATTGTAAAGTAGATACTTTCAACACCAGCAGTGGGTAACTCAAATCCAACAGCTCCATGCATGGCATTTCTACAAGCAATCGGGCAGGGAATACCGATTCCTCCACAATAAGGCACACATAAACCCTAGCCCCTTCTATATGCATTAAACCTAAAGGTCGCAGCTTTCCCCTCAATCAGCAAAGAAAACCCCAAATGGAGACGATTGGAGAAAAAGGATGGAATTAAACCCTAACCAAAACGAGCAGAGCGAAAACCTAGAATCGCAACGAGAGCAGAAAGAAAGGCAAACGAAACCTTCTTAGAAGTGTCGGATTGGAGGAAGGTGGTGATCCGGAGCTTGTCCGGGTCGGGTATGGGACCGTAAACGGAGCGGAATTGTTCGATGGAGGTCTCAAGTTCGGCGGAAGGGATAACGAAGCCTCGATCCCTGAGCATCTCGAGGACGGTACGGCGAGCAAGGTAGTAACGGAGGGACTCGACGGAGCCTTCGTCGACGTGGCTGCTCAGACAATTACCGACCGTATCGGCGTTAATCTCTCCGTCCAAACCGTCGAACTCCATCTTCGCTCGCAAACTCTTTCTCCTCCGCAGGAAAGTGGGGGTTAGGGTTTTGGGGCTTTTTTAGTTCCGACTGTTCTTTGCACACGAAATTGGTAATGATCAAATAAGTGGCGGGGAAACTTCACAAAACACCCCTTATTTGTTTCATTTTGCACAAAATCGCCTTTTTGATTAAAAATTACATTTGGCTACCTTTTTGGCTTTTTCAATGTTTTTGTTTGCAATTCATCGCTCGTTAATCGTTATGCTTTTGAAAATTGGAATCCTCTATATTGAGCGTTTTCTTACCATTTTCCTTGACAATTTGTGGAATCAATTGGAAATGTGATTACATGACCTAAGCAGCATAGGGCTTAGTTTACTGTGAGTCATACCACAAGTGGAACCAGAACGGATTATTGACCGGTTTTCCGGTTCCGGGCGGTTCCGATGCCATTTTCACCCGAATCGGAACCATCTAAAAATTTAAAAAGTTAAGGATTTTTTTTTAAAAAAAATTAATACTGTTAAATTTGAGAATATTTAACCTCTTTTGACTTATAATTGATTTTGATTATTATTATATAAACATTTAGTGCTTGATTTGTATATTTTTTTATATGTTTGGTATAATTTGTATATATTTTTTTATTGAAAAGGAGAAACCGACAATTTGGGACGAGGTGGAACCGTCGATTCCCTGGTTCCGGGGAAGATGAACCGAAACTGTAACCGTTCTCAAGACCAGAACTGCCGGTCCAGTTCCGATTTCGGCCGATTTTGACCCGGTCCAAAACCGGACCCAGGTCTATGTATACTTAATCAAATATGTAAGATAAATATTATCAAAAGATAATAATATGTAAGACAAATACTCTGATGCCACCGCATCATCCTTTAATTAAAAAATTATGTAAAATATCAGTTCTATCATAGATTTTAAGTTGTTTAATCGACTCCCATTCTTTTGTGCGAAGACCCTTAGTTGGATCCCATGTGATGTGACACACAAAAACCAGGGAGGAAAAACCCTAAACAAAGTGATTTATAAACGAAAATGATTAATTTAATATAATCATTCATATGCTCAATGTGGTTCTAAATTCACTTATTCGCAACTTTCCCAGAAGGGCCCAGATTGGCATCCACCACGAATTCCCAAGCATCTACTTCAATCTATTCCCTCCCTCAAGCTCCAAGGGCGACAAACACAAACCCCCTTATTATAACAAAGATTTTATTCCGTTTCAATCTTTTTAGCTTTCCAGCCCTGCAAACGCAGATTCCAAACCTAAATTTCCTTTTCCCATTGGTCTTCTCCGTTTTCTGCTCTCCTGCTGCTGTTGCTCCTGGAATCTAGGTTTTCCCGGAGATTGGATACTCGCCAAGTAGCCGCCTGCAATCGGTTCTTTGTGCTGGATTGGTTTCCGGATCAGGTCAATTGTGTGTCTTACTTTTTCAATTCAGTTCAATGCTCTGAATCCTGTTGGTTACTGTTGTAGTCCCAATTGTTTGGGATCGGAGTGTGCGAGCTCATAGCCATGGATTGCGCTTTCTTTGTGAAGCTCAACTTTGTCTGAGCTGTGGTGGTTGAAATAGATTAGGAAGGCTGAAAGTTGTTCTGTTAGAGGGCGTTCCAGATATGTAATGATTAGAGCAGGAATTTCTGTCAAGGAAAATGATTTGGTCTGATGAAGATATGAAATTGTCCTCCCATGTTTCAACTATTAGGTTCAGAATGTATTTAGCCTGTTTGTTTGTAGGATAATAAACCCTAGATGCAAAAACTATATTGTTTGTTTCGCTTGCTTGAGTTGTTAATGATTTCACACTTGAATGTAGTCAATTATTAATGATTCCACACTTGAGTGGAGTCAATTTTTCTTGTCAAAGGGGGGCATGAATTTCTTTGACTGAACTAACTGTTATATCAAAGGTCTAATTCTTGTGACTTATCAGACTAAATTAATTATCGCGCCTAGTAGGCTCAACACTAAATTATCACACTTATTCGCTTTGTCCAACAATAATGTTGCCTTTATTCTTCCCAACTGCATAGGTTGGAAGTTGAGGTTGATATATCGTATTATGCATGATCTCAGATTTCTTTGACCCAAATGCTTTTATGCTTACTTATTGCAAAATAGCTGGCTTGCTCACTTTTTTGCCATACTAGGTTTAGTATTGATGTTTTTTCTTCCAGTATAACTGCCTTACTTGCCAGCTTGGTTTAAGTTCTGCATCAGAGATCCTAATCATGGACTAGGAAGTTTCTTCTCACTGGTTAAAATACTGATTTCAGGTATTGATCTGTATTACACAGGTGCATGTATCAAGCTTTGTGTAGAAAGACCTAGATAAATTGCAAAGCCATGCAAGGTGGCGGAACCTCTTCAACTCCTAGGCTCAGACATCGAAGACGATCACATGAGGTGGGCCATCTCTTTCAATATGTTTTGAGATGCGTGCTTATTTGACGCCCAATGCCTTTTCCCCATCCGTAGATTGACAACCAGTTTCTTAAGTGTAATTATTCTTTGTATTAGAGTCTCCCCGATGCTTCCAAAGAGAATGGGGGCCACCTACTTATGGATGATAATAGCAAGTACAAGTCAATGTGGATCAGGACATATTCAACCATTTGGATGATTGGGGGATTTGTTTTCATAGTCTATATGGGGCATCTTTATATTTGGGCCATGGTTGTAGTAATACAAATACTCATGGCAAAAGAGCTTTTTAACTTGCTGAGGAAAGCTCATGAAGATCGGCATCTTCCAGGGTTTCGGATACTAAACTGGTGAGAAGTTTTATCATTTGTGTTACTGTAGATTGTATACTTTTCTCTGTATATTGGAAACAGGGAAGTCACATACAAGATCTGCATCCATTTTTTGGCCAGGCACTTCTTCTTCACTGCAATGTTATTTGTGTATGGGCGAATTCTCAGTCAACGGCTTGTTAACACTGTCACGTCAGACAAACTACTGTTTAAGCTTGTGAGCAATCTGGTCAAGTACCAAATGGCTATTTGCTATTTCCTTTACATTGCAGGTTTGTCCACTTATATGTATGTTAAGTTGCTTTAGTTGAATTTAAAGTAGATCAGGATGAATGATGAATGAAACATTTTCCACCGATCTTTTGCTGATTCTAAGCCAATGCTCACTGTTTGCTGTTCCCCCTATGTACTCATGTGTTTTCATTATTGTCAAAAAAAAGTGACTAAGGTTACTTAATGACTGCTTCAGGATTCATGTGGTTCATTCTCACTTTAAAGAAGAAGATGTACAAATATCAGTTTGGCCAATTTGCATGGACACATATGATTCTCATTGTTGTGTTCACACAGTCATCATTCACTGTGGCAAATATATTTGAAGGAATATTTTGGTAACATTTCTTCTGAGCTCTGTTTGCAGTTTCTATTTTTACTACTGTGTTTACGCATGTGTATATGTACATTACTAATTGTATACGTACATTACTACTTGTGTATGTACTTTACTACCCCTAATTCACGTGTGACAATTTATGTACAGGTTCCTTCTTCCTGCATCTCTCATTGTCATAAATGACATTGCTGCATATTTGTGCGGGTTCTTTTTTGGAAGGACCCCTTTGATTAAGCTGTCTCCAAAGAAAACATGGGAGGGGTTCATTGGAGCTTCTGTTGCGACTGTGATTTCAGCCTTCATGGTCAGCTAAATTCTTCTGCAAAGTTTTTTTTGCAATGTCCCTGATGTGCATTTCACTTTTCTTCCAGCTGTAATTTATATAGTAATTTTTCTTCGATTCAGTCAAATAAAATGGAACCTTGTTTTCATTACTTGTGTTTAACAAGGAACATATCTTAAATTTTCATCATGTTGTTTGAGCTCATGTGTGATTGTTCAATGCTAGCTTTAAGCAAATTCTATATGATAGGGTCTTTATTTCCTGGTTTTGGGTTCCCTCTTTAGTCAAGTTACACTAGTACCTGCTGCATAACGTTGATACACTTTCATGCAGCTTGCCAATGTCATGGGTCGTTTTCAGTGGTTTACCTGTCCAAGGAAGGTGAGTTTTATACTAATTTTGGGGGTTGACTCATCTCTTCTGAGGAAATATGTTTAAATCTTTTAGCCTGTATTCTCTCTAGGATTTATCAACTGGTTGGCTCTACTGTGATCCTGGGCCATTGTTCAAGCCAGAGCTCTATAGCTTAGAAGGATGGGTTCCTGCATGGGTGAGGAAATATTGCTTTTCGGCATTAAAGGCTTGTTCATCATATTTTACTTCTTCAAATTGCAACTCTTTTGTTAAGAAGATGACACTTGAGTATTCTGTTTGCATAGAGTTATCTCATCAATGAATGTGCTGTTTCACAGTTTCCATGGAAGGAGATGGCCATTTTACCAGCTCAGTGGCATGCTTTATGCCTTGGCCTATTTGCCTCAATTATTGCACCTTTTGGAGGCTTCTTTGCTAGTGGGTTTAAGAGAGCCTTTAAAATCAAGGTTCTAATCCTCATATGTTTTTGATGTATTTTTTTTTACACCATCACCTAGGTTGACACTCTTTACAAATTTACAATTCCCTTTTTATGCACAGGACTTTGGCGACAGTATCCCTGGACATGGAGGAATCACTGATAGAATGGATTGCCAGGTAACTTCATCATAGTTTCTTAACAGCTTCTTATCTTCGATTTTTCTATGATCAGCATATGGTTCAGGGTTTTCCTTGGCAATGAAGGGCATTACTTGGTTTTGTGTAGTTCATCGACTTTCTTTCCATTTTATAAATGTCATAGAGCTGAACATCCGGGTTTTTGGTTTTGGTCATACCTAATCCGTTCACATTTTCCATTCTCGGCAGATGGTGATGGCAGTGTTTGCATACATATACCATCAGTCATTCGTTGTCCCTCAGAGCTTGTCAGTGGAGTCAATCTTGGACCAGGTAGAAGACTCTGTCTATCTCTTTCTCAAGCAATAATCCTTAAATTTCACAGTTTGAGATGCCTGATCTTGCAATGTGTACAGATCTTGGTGAACCTGGCTTTTGAGGAGCAATTAGATCTGTACAGTAGGCTCAGCAACATCTTACAGGAAAGGCAGCTCGGCCACTCTTGAATCGATACCGGTATCAGGCTCAGTATGCTGTGATATGCTTGGTGGGGGTGACTAGTTCTTTTATATTTTCTTCATATCTCGGAGACAATGATTGGTGAGTAGTTTAGTGTTCTTCATCCCTTGTTACAATTCAGCTCGGGTAAAAACATGTGGATCAATTTCAACTTTTAATGTACAGTCAGTCCTCCAGTAGGTGTGGATTTCACCTGCGTATTGTATTATTTAGATTACGTGTGTGCCAGCTTCTCATTATCGCATCTACAATATTGGATCTTGTAATCTTGTATGGCTGTTTGTTCAGAGATGGGTAAAAAGTAAAAACGCTTGAGAAAACTATTGATTTGCTGTCGCCTCATTTCTCGATGATAATTACAAAGTTCAGTCCATAAAGATCAGTGTATCTGTCATTGTCACTCCCTTCATCAGCTTAATTTGTTTTAGGCGTATGATTAATTTTTTGAGATCACGTCTTGTAACAATATTATTCGTATTGCGTCAATTTAGTTTAGAAAACTATAAGTTGAAGCATTCTTTTTGGTTGTAGGTGAAAACAAAAGCATATACATAAGCACACACTATACTATACATAAGTTTCTGCATCACATCCAAGCACAACAAAATACATCAGGAAGAGACGAAGAGTACTTCCTTCCCATTTTACAACTAATGCAAGCTCAACAATAATACACTTTTAACTCCCTAGGGTGGAGTTGTACGTACGTTGTATTATATAGTAAACAAAATTACACAAGGGTATTGTTCGTTGTACATAATTGCGGGTGCAGAGAATCACCTGGGAGGATCATGCTTGTCGTTCGCCCCGGTATCGCCATAGTCGTTGGTTTGATCTAATAGTTTCCTCCCTTCGACCTCGTACTTGCCGGATCCCCATGATCCAGTCTGTTATACGTTCAAATCCGCCATGGCAAAGAGGTGAGTGTGAGTGCAATTGTAATTGATTTACATGTAATTAATAACAACCATTCGCAATAACTGTTAATACAAATCCCTTTTCATAGCACATAAGTTGAGTTCAAGCCAGATTAAAGAACTCCATGGTTGGATCAAAGGAACTTTTTTTTTTTCAGATTAAAGATGCCTTACATGTGGAGTTACATTAAAATCCATGATTGAAAACAGGGAGATTTTGAACTGGGTGTAAAGTTAATTTCATGATTTGAATGAGTTGTTTTACCCCAATCCTAAACATTTCTGGTCGAGGTAGGTTTGATTTTGAAGTATGTTAGGTTTGTCCGGTGCATTATACAGGGGCATATCTCATCAAGATGGCGCCAAGAGAATGAGAGTAAGTTGACTTAAGTTTTGCTACGTCATTAGGCTGCAAATTAGTACTTCTCCCATCCCATGTCATTATCTAACAATTAGGAAAAGGGTTGGGTAGGCTTAACTTAAAAGTGGGTCCTAATCTTGCACTCACTTATAAATCCTAAAGCTCACTGCCAACTTTCTATCTTTAATTAGGTGGTGGTGGTGGATGAAAGACAGGACACCAACTAAGTACAATGCAATAATCAAGTAATCAGCGTCGTTAGTCATTACTCTACTTTCTTAACTTAACAAGCTTGACAAATCACAGCAACTACAATAAACCGAACTTGTAGATGAGCAATCAAAACGCACAGTAAGCTGAACTTCATCATCAAACAAGAAAGAACGCATAGTAAATTTAGGAGATCCAAGGAGAAAAATTAGAATAAGAGCGATAAACCTGCGCAGATAAATCCGGAATTGCGCGAGTGGCCTTTAGGCTTCCTGTGATCGCAGATTCAACTCGTCGAATCAGTAATTGAAATCAGAAGCGGAGAAAAGAGGAGATCGGGAGGGGGAAGACTGACTTGAAAGAGGAACGGCGGAAGCCGAAGGAGCCAGGAGGAACACGATCCAAAAGACGGCGGAAATAGCGAGCGCAAGAGCTTTGCTGAGGCCCATGCTTCTTCTTCGCCTTTGCGAATTGAGAGTTTCCATGGAGAAACAAAGAGGGAGGAGATGAGAATTGAGACGGAGACAAAGAGAGAAAGTTGTAGAGCGTTATTTGGATTTGTTTGATATTTTGATCAAATTGATGATGAATCAGTGTAGTGGTTGGTTGGTGAATAATGGCGGACGGAAACCAGGGGCCCCGCCCACGGGCCCGTGACCGTCTGTTTTACCTGTTTTATTTATTACACGCAAAATGTCACATACCAAATTTCCTCCCTTTATATGACTGGGCATGTTTGGTTGTGCATATGGAACGAGTAATGTTGAAACTGAAACAAAACTAATACTACTAGAGTTTAAAATAAATTGACAATATTCAACAAAAAAAATAAATTGACAATAGGAAGAGTAACTTATCTATTTATATATTAGGTTGGACGTGGGATTCAGAGTTGACTTGACAGAATATTTCTAAAAATACAATTGTTGTACATGCTCAAACATAGCCTCAAGAAGAAATAATTTTAAAGTTGTGTTGAATGTGCAATAATGCAATAAAGAGAACGTCGATCAGTGGGTGCATTTTTCAGAAACTAGAAAGTCAACTGCTAATGACTAAATGAGCATGAGTTTTTCAATTTCCACCATATCCTGACATAAGTGTTTGTTGACGTGAAATTTTGCACGCATAATTCAGGTTTAACTATAAGTTACTTACTGGCTGTTGTTCCCTGTAGGCAGGGCCATGATGAAAACCAAATGGTGGTTGGCATCAGTTGCAACCTCCATCAAGGGCTACATCGCCAAAATCAAGTCAAGAGTGCAAAGAAACATTTTTCAACATGAATGATGATGCAAACATATGATACAGCAGAGGAATAAGGGTTAATTGGGTTCGTTCAGAAGTTTAACATAGGCTATTTTTGGTGAAAGAGATTAGAGTATAAGAGAAAGGTTAAGTTTGGGATTCTGTGGGTTCGTCCTGGCTTGTGCTCTCTGAGATTGTTTGCTTCACAAACTGCCCTCGAACTCTCGGCCTTTGTTCTGCTAGCTTCTTCCTGCTCTGGTACCTCACCTGTGCAGGAAAGATTTCAGTGTAAGCATCAAATGTGGAATGATCAGCCCAAATTTTCAGTTTGCTTTAACAAATTACAAGTCGAATCCATTTTCCAGAAGATAAAGACTAACATGGCAGTTGTATACAGAAAAAAAAAACATTTTCACAGTGTGAATATACATGAAGCCTATCTCATACAAGGTAAAATTAGTAGATCAGCATGCCCATCTCTTGGTTATGTTAAGATCTTTCAACCACGACCGTATGATAAAGAACGAGTGAATAGAACTATAAGCACAAGAGACTACCACACAAGGTAAGAGCTAGTTAAATGTAGGCATTTCCAGTGCTTGGTAATCCGATAGTTACACTGCAAGTATTGGCGAGAATTGTAACACATGAAATATGCAATCTAGATTGTTCAAATGAAAAGGATTACCTTTCTCTTGAAGCAAAGTTCTTTCCTCTTCTGTCTATACTTGATCAAAGCAGCTTCTCGTTGGGCAACCTTATCCTGATCCAACTTATTTCGACTCCCACTATTGTCACCATCACTTCCATTTTTACATCCCACCCCATCACAAGTCTCCATATTCACCCCTCCTGCCTTAGCTGCACTAGTACTTCCATTTGCACCATTGCTGCCATGGTTACTACCTGATCCACTTCCATTCAAACTACTATAATTTCCTCCAGTGCCTTCAATATCTCTCCCCATCACGTAAGATGATTGGCCGTTTTGAGAGGACCCCACCACCTTTGTGGGCGACAAGATATTATCACAAGTTTGTATCTGACGTTCCTGATTTGAACTTTTTGGTATCATATACGAGTTCATAGCTGCCCTATCTTCATGATTATCACGCATAGCTTGATCTGCTGTAAGGTTATGGTTCAGGGATTGAACAGCAGGGAGATGATGCATGTGTGTAATCAAGTTAGTCTCAGAAGACTGATCCTTTTTGTAATTGTTGTTGGAGGTTGAAGTCATATCTCTGTAAATACTCCCTCCATTCGAAGACTGGTTAGGGATGTTACTTCCACAATAAGACTGCATATTATGCATAACCTCAGTTTTCCCATCCAAGCCATTTTCAACAGGAGTAAGACTTCTTGCATCGGTGCCAGAAATTTTATTATATAAGGCAGCATTATACCTGTACCCAAAGAAATATGCAGCACAAGAATATTTAAAATACCTTTCACTTCTGATTTTTCTAAAGTAAATAAAATGTATACTGCATCCAGAGTGGGTTGATTGTCCTCATACCTAGTGAATGCAGAAGAACCAGAACGCCTCAATACATTTCGATCATCCTGCAGATTTTTTCCAGTTTCCGGCGTGACTCTTAACCTCTTCAAAGTTTGATCAGGGAATGTATCTGATTCACGATCAATAGTGTTGACATCAATAATTGGATTGTTGGTATACTTTTTGGTATCGAATTCTTTGGTTTCTTTCTGAGGATCAGTGGGCTCAGGAAGGACTCCAGCCTGGTTGGTATTCAGCTTAGTGGTTGGGTTATCACTACTTAAGTCCATACCATTGGTTACATGGTTGCTGAATTGACTAGAATCTAAATTAGGCACACTACTTCGGTTCATGCTTGATAGTTCCACTGGAACATCAACTGGAGATTTGAGTTGTGAGTCTGGACTTTTTGGTAGGTTAGCAATCAGAGTTTTGCCAATTCCAGATCTCTCTGAAAAAGTTGAACAGAATAAATTAATAGCACTGCAATCGTAATTGGAGATTATATAGGCCAAAGGGAAATTCAAAAGAGCAGATCGCCCAAGGGCACTTACGTACCAGGTTGTTCTTTCCGCTCTTCCCCCTCCTTGGTTGCTGCCATAGATGCTACATTTTCTTCATATGGCTTTATATTAGGATGTGTCACTTGAGCACATGTGCTATCAGGACCCTCAGTTATCTCTTTCATTGCAGACACAGATTGAGGGCTCTCGATCTGATCCTCTACAGTTTGCTTTGTCCAAGAATTCTACAAAAAAAAAAAATCATAAAACCTGACAATAATATAGCAAGAAGCCTAAAGTGGTAATAGGTTGTTTCCTAAATCATCACGATAAACTCTGTGTCCAAAATATAGCAATTCGCTTGATACAGCAGAATCACAGCACATGCTAACAAGTTGAGATATTCAATGAGAACTTCTGATACAATAAATACCATTGAGAAAAAAGAAACCATGCTAGCACCGTACTTCCTCCCCACCCCACCCGACTAGTTTGAAGCAATGGATATACAATAATACCTGAGTTCCACTTCCATTATCACTTCCGTCTCCAAAATTCAGATGTAGGTCTTCACTATCTTCCCCATCATTGCTTCCAGTGTCGTTGTCTGATTTATCAGCAGTTCTGAATTGGATAGATTTATTTGTATTTGTAGCACTCTCACTCCCACTTCCACTAGACTATATAATGAAAAGAAGAACTGCAATCAACAAATCAAGAAGGAGGAAAACAGAACCAAGAAAGCTAGATTTTAATGTTTAAAATTAAGCATAATAATAATCTCAAATTGTAAAATCATACATCCCAAGTCCCAGCAAAGAGTCAAGAGCAAGCCAGGTTACATATAAACAGATACTCCGTATATGATATCCTGAGAAGGGAACCAAGAGAAACTCACGCTGTGACATCTTCTCCAAACATGCTGCCAAAGGTTCTTAAGCTCATTCTTTCTTAGAGGCTTCACTAAAAAATCAACCGCACCTTTTGACAAACATTTAAAGACTACTCCCATTGAATCATGGGAGGAAATCACTGCGCATAAATCTCATCAGAAATAGCCAAGCAACATTTTGATTAAAAAAAAACAGGTTGAGAAAGGGGAGCATGTAACTAGATCAAATAAAATTAGTACAATACAGATACCAATTGGAGATAAAAATGGTGATCGACATTCATCAGTATATCAAAGAGTAAAAAATATTAAGTTAACGCTTATATGGAAACAAATGCTCAATAAGAATCTTACTGATTACAGGTATATTATTCCTTGATTTGTGGCTCATAATTTTGCACAGAAGTGCAACACCGGATAAACAAGGTGTCACCACCTCAGTTAAGACAATGTCAATACGGTTGGTCATATCTTCCAGTATTTTCCAAGCTTGCAAACCATTGGCTGCTTCCACAACTGCAACGTGAATTCAGATGCAAAGTTGCCTTTTAGTTATTTGGGCATGAGAATAGGAAATGCAAACTAAAACAGGATGTTTTGGATACAATTCGACTCGTTCAGAAGGCTAAAATACGAATTAACCTAAATACCCTTTGCGGATTAACAACAGGTTGTTAGCTAAAAAGAATACCAAAAGAAAATTTCCGATTACAATTCAAGTAAGGCCATAGCTCTCCAGTCCTTTAAATAACTATCTTCAGCTGACTTATCACTTATCAGTACCAGTAAACCTACATATAAGCAATAAAGGATGCAAGAGCAATGAAGGCCAGGACCAAGCTACTAACCTTCATAGCTGCAGTTTTGAAGCAATGCTGAAATAAGATGACGTGTACAATCATCATTTTCCACCAATAGAACCTTCAAAGACCTCACATGTAAGAAACGTTCCCAGCAGACAGTTGTGGCTTGAGAAGATGGCTGCTGAGGTAACGACTGTCTGACTGTTGAAACAGATCCAGCCCTTTCGCTTCCCCTTTCCGAGTCATGTCCATTCCTGTGATCAACCCTGAGCCGAACTTCGCTCAACCCGGTCTGTCTTCCATCCTGGTGCACAACTCCACTATCGAGCTGCTTCCTTTCATTGCACAGAAGCCGGCTTAACTCTATCAAATCCTTGTTTCCATCACTGTTCTCGCTAATTGCATCCCTATTCCTACCAACCAAATCCATTGATACTAGACAGTAATACAGAAAGGGAACTTAAGCTCAACCTTCTTCTTGAAGCCCACTTCAACGCAGAAAATAAACTGCACATATCTATGTGTTTAATTTACCTAAAAAGTGTCTGTACACAAAGGATTCTCTATGGCAATTAAAACTTAAAAGAGGCCAAACAGCATCCAGATCTAGAAGCAATAACAGCTCCATGTCATCTTAAACCATAAAGATTCATCATCTGTTGGAGATGTATCGCAAATTCTGTATTCAGACAAGCACTATAAAACCTGTAAATCCAAATAAAAGAGCATTCAGAATAATGAAAAGCATCAAAGCCAAGTTAAGCCCTAATCAGGTCCCATAGAAGGCTCAAAAACAAGCGGAATACAGCTCAACTTGCAACAATACAGAAGAAATCAGCATAGAAACTCATCACATAAATTATAAAGATCAGGAAACTGCAATTAAACTAGATTTTGACAGCATATGCACACGAAAGTCAAACCAGAAAATCTTATGAATTCTGAACTTGTGCATCAAATTACCAGAATTACCTCTTGATAATCAATTCGCGATTTGGATGAGTTTGCTTTTAGGAAAGCAGATTCCAGACTTACCTCTTGATAATCAATTAAGCTAAATTTTCGGGCTTTCCAAATTTGTATTTTGTTATAAATCAAAGAAGAGTGTTTGTAGAGGCACGCCTAGATATTATCAGAAGAAACCAAATCATTTTCTGTGAGGAATAATAAATTACTTTGATGACATGGAAATTGTGGACGGGCCAATTGCCCTGACGCCACGTGGCCAAATTAAACACCGTGGAGGGGGAGCTCCACAAAATCTAAAGCTAGAGCACAAGCACTTGCTCCGAAATCTTATTTGATTGCGATAGACACGTGGCGGACAGCCAAAGGGTTACCGGAGTAAACGGCCGTTTTCAGTTGACGTTAGGGTTGGCAGCGATTCCATGCGAAATACGCATAGATTGAACAGACGGATGTGTCGTCGTTGCCGTTATCCTCTAAGCCTTTGAAATGGCGCTCTCCGTCTCCATGGGTTTCTTCTCCACCGCCACCAGGTCCACCGGAAACGACCACCGTCCGCCGCCTTCGCTAGGTCATTTACCGATCCGAAAGCCACCGCAAAACCTACCGCCCTCTCTCCACAAACGCCGGGGATTAATCATCTCTGTCTCCGCAATCTCTAGCTCCCCAGGCAAGTTAATTACCTGCTCCTTGGTCTCCGATCTACTCAGTTTTACTCCTGAGTGTTTCCGTTTCGTACTCGGCCTAAAATTGTGAGAGAATAACAGGAATTGGATCTTCCGGTGGCGTTCCTCAGAGTACAATTGAGGCTTTGGACGAGGTCAAGGTGCTCGATCTGGAAGGCAATTCGATAGCAATCTCTGATCTGTGGAAGGAACGGAAAGCCGTCGTCGCATTCGCTCGCCATTTCGGGTGATTTGCTATGCTTGTTCAAACGAATTTTACAATTCTCATATCCTTTCCGAATGCTTAAGGCTCCCTTGTGTTTGTTGTAGTTGTGTGCTTTGTCGCAAGCGGGCTGATTATCTTGCTGCCAAGAAGGTAAACATGGCCTCTTCTGCTCATCCTGTATACTTGTTGTAAAATGAAATCCACATTTTGCTGAAATTGATTGCTGGATAGCCTGAGCTTGAGATGGAAGTAATTTTGTATCTTGAGCTGCTAGGTTTTCTTGTGAAACGATGCCTGAATGTGTTCGAAGACTTCTTACAACTTTTGATGATTAAGTACGTGTCTAATCTCAGGTCTTAGTGATTGAATGCATTCAAGCTTAGCATATTTTGTATCTCAGGCCTTAGCTAATACAGTAAGAATTATGAATCTGATCAAATGAGTTAACAGTTGGCATAATACGTTGTCTAATAAGAAGTAATTAGCTCGTTGTTAGATATTTGGCCTAATCAAATGGCTAATTTTTCTAGCCATCAAGTTTATAGTAGGTGTAGCGCCTCCTCTTTCACTGGTGTTATCTTCATATTGTTCTTGGCCTGTACTGATTGATCATTGTGCATTTGCATTCAATTACTCTTTTGCAGGAACAAATGGATAAAGCTGGAGTTGCACTCGTTTTGATCGGACCAGGAAACATTGATCAGGTAGGTATTAGTAAAATCTTCTCTTAACAAGGTTATACAATTTTGAGGCAGCAACCATTATCTGGAGGCGTTGCGCACCATGCTTGAGTTTGTTTTCTGTATTGAACTGACATGTCTTCTCCTGATTCAGGCAAGAGCATTTGCTCAGCAGACTAACTTTAAAGGAGGTGACTATCTCACCGTAAAACGGAAACTTATGAGTAGAACACTTATACTTTCTTTTATTGTGTTAATATTGTATTTTCTGTCTGTTACAGAAGTCTATGCAGATCCTGACCACTCGTCATATGATGCACTCAATTTTGTTTCTGGCTTGTCAACCATAATTACTCCCAAGGTATGTAAAGAATACTACCAGTGCATGTGTCAACTTACACTCTGAAGGAAGTATTGACTGTCAATTGACTTAAAACTTTACTTCAAATCCTGCAACTTTGATGTTGTAGGCTGGTTTGAAGATTATCCAGGTATACATGGAAGGTTACAGGCAAGATTGGGAGCTTTCCCTTCAGAAGCACACTGTCGAAAGAGGTGGCTGGTATGTTGCTCATCAAACTTAACCAAATTTCTCCATTTGGAGTACAAATATCGTGAAAGAAATTAGCAATTACAGCTTCTGATGGTAGCTTGTTTGTTTACTTAAGGCAGCAAGGTGGGATTATTGTAGCAGGTCCTGGTAAAAGCAACATTTCATATGTGCATAAGGTAATTATCAACAGGCAAGCTTGAGTTTCTTCTTGCTTCCACATCTTGATGTTGATTAAGTTGGTTTTTGTGGTGAACAGGACAAAGAAGCAGGGGATGATCCTCCTATAGAAGATGTGTTGACAGCATGCTGTGCATAGCACTAAACTTGCTACCTTCTACTCAACTCTGAAGGCATTTTGTGACTTCCACCGAACGTATGTATATGAAGTATAGCAATAGTATATGTATAGGTACAAGATGAAGTTGTATAAAATCATTCTGCCTTCGAGTTTCTTTTCACATATAATCTTACCCCTTTTAACATTTGCAAATTCAAAAGAAACTGTTCAAGTTTGACTTGAATTAAGCTTGTCAAGGGTAACAAAATGTATTCATATTACAAGTGCTGCATTTTCATAAAAGCAGTTGTGGGCGGGCAAATTTTCCTATTAATTAGTTAGCATTTATTTCTCTATCTTATTTATTTTGTTATCCATATTTATTATGTTTTATCCTTTATTAGGGTAGTTACTCTAGATAGGATATTATTTATGGAGAAGAATCTTATCTTCGCCTGAGATAAGATATTTGGTTGACTTGGGGAGCAAGATATCGCGAAACCCTAGCCCTATGGGCCGGTTGCCTTGGGACGTGCGCCTCCTCCCCCTCTTGTCCCTCTCCTCTATAAATACACATGTATACCATGTGAAAGGTAAGTCAAGTTCTAAGCTATCGCTCTGCCTGACGCCTTTGATCAACATTGCCCTTACTGACTTAAGCATCGGAGGTGGATTAGGGGTCGCTCGCCCCTTGGTCCATTGTTTTGCAGGTCATTGAAGGGAGAAAGGCTCGTGGAGTGGAAGAACATTGAAGATCATTGAAGAAGGAATTGAGACCTGTACACTGACATATTTTGTGTACTAACATTTGGCGCCGTCCGTGGGGAACGGTAGATTGTCCTTTTCGTTGATTATCGATCCGAGAAACGTTCCCGCTAAAGAAGATGACTTTGGGATCCATCCCAGAGGAGGAGGTCGCAGTGTTTGTTGATGACGGCGAAACCCTAAACTCTGGGGGCAACGCCATCGCTGACAACCAAGTCGACGACGCCGGCCACCACGTCGCCCCTGCCATTCACGGCGCGACCGTGGCCGAGAACCACGCTAGCAACCGCGCCGACAGCCGCAAAACAGCGCGCGACGGTCGCCAGGAGCAACCCGCGATCGCGGGCCGCGATCGCGGATCCGAGCCCCGCGGTCGCGGTTAACCCGCAGACCGGGGATCTTCGCGATCGCCTCGGTCGCCGCGATTACCACCCCCCTACCGAGGGCGCGGGTGAGGGTCACGAGGAGCCTCGTAATCTCCAAGACACGAACAACGCCTTGCGGTTCGAGCGCGTTGGTTCGAATGTGGCGAGTAGTTCGGGTCCACCTGTCGAGACTCAGGCTGACCTCGACTACTTATTCCAGCCCGAGTTGATGGCGATCAGGAGTTCGCGTGACTCCGTTCCCGGAAGAAGGCGTGATCATTCGTCCCTTCGCATCCAAGAGCCTTCGCATGACCACGATAGCTCGCTAGCCCATCTGAGCGGTGCGCGCGGAACGAGTGAGAGGGTTGGGCTAAGGGATGGCGCGGGACCAACAAGCGATATGACGGGAAGGGATCGCGAGGAGGAAAGGCCTCATCTTCAGTCTCAACTCGAGGAGGCCAGGAAGGAGATTGCAGCGCTAAAATTCTCCTTGGAGAAGATGCAGGGAAAGCGCCCGGTCGACGAAAGTCACCAACCGCAGCGTTTGGCTAGTGTCATCCACATTCCCGATGACCGCCAAACCCCGGAACCTACGGGTGACGGAAGCGACGGTTTGGACAGCGACCGGAGGGCCCCAAAGGGCCGAAGGAAAGGCGGAGACCGTGAGAGGGATAGGCGTACCAGGAGTCGGGATCCACGAAAGGACTCCCGTGCCACGGAGCAGGAGAGCTTGCGGGCCCACGACCAAAGTGGGTACGAGTCCCGGAGGAACGACCACGGCAAGCGAAAGCCCCGCAGGAGGCGCCGAAACCGCGGACGCGGAAACGATCCGACCCGCGGGCGCGGATCGCCGCCAGCAACAGATTCCGCGAGCGGCTCGACCCGCGACCGCGGGTCCATCAGCCGCGATCGCGGGACAGAGAGCCATCGCGGGAGAATTCGCGAGTACGACCGGTACCATCCTATGAGTCGTCGCGACGAGGATGAGGACAGGTTTGACCGCGACGAGCGGCGCGAGATTGAGGCTCAGGCCGAGCAGCGGACCGAGAGGAGGTTGCTCGCCCTGCTCAAAAGTCAGGGAGGACTGCAGCAGTCGGCTCAGGACCAAGTGGATAGGAAGTTGGCTTTGGTGACTTCTACACCATTCCATCGGACTATCCAGCAGGCGGAGCCGCCAAGAAGTTCACACCTCCAAGCTTCACGGTCTACGACGGAGCGTCGGACCTAGTGAACCACATCGCCTATTACACACACAAGATGGCGTTATGGACTTCTGACGACGCCATCATGTGTAAGATGTTCCCCGGGAGCCTTGGGAAGGGCGCGATTAGATGGTTCCAAAGCTTGGAGGTCGGGTCAATCCGGTCATGGGGGCAGCTGGCTTCGGCTTTCGCCAAGCGGTACATTGCCAACAGTCGAGAAGCAATCTCATTGGACACGTTGCTCAGCCTAAGGCAACGCAAGGATGAGGGCCTCCGTCGGTTCACAAACCGTTTTATGGAGTGCTATGCTCAAATCGACGGGTGCGATGAGAAGACCGCTATAGCCACCTTCCGCCGGGTTGTACCAAAGAAGTCCAAGCTCCGAGAAAGCCTGACTCTGCGCCTGCCCTCCACACTCGACGAGCTGCAGGATCGAGTCCATCAATATGCCAAGTTGGAGGACGAAGACGACGGCGATCGGTCCCCTACACCTTCCCGTCGGGCGCGTGGGTCGCCTAGGCCGAATACCGGGAAGCGAAAAAGGGTAGACCAGGGCGTATTCACTGCATTCAATATTCCGATCTACCGTATCTTGACTCGGATCCGGAACTTTGAATCGTTCAAGTATCCGCCAAAGGGGGATGCAGAGGACAACCAGCACGGGCGTAAGTGGTGCATGTACCACCGAGCTCGGGGGCATATGACCGAGGATTGTGAGCCCCTTAAAGAATACCTCGAGGAGCTAGTAAAGAAAGGACACCTCAAGCAATACGTTAAGACCTCGGATGACGAGGGAACGAGTGCTAAGCAAATCGAGGTAGTCCAAACTATTACGGCTCTTTACAAAGAAGATGATCCGGAATCGCGAAGTCGGTTTCGCAGGGAGTGCCACGAGCTAGAGGTGATGCGCGTCCAGCATGCCGAGCCGCGCCCCCACTCGGACCACGCGGACCCGGACTCATCTTTCGCGACGAAGACCTGGCCACTGTCCAGCACCCGCATAACGACCCGCTTGTCCTGACGGTAGAGCTCGGAGAGGTCAAGATCCACCGCGCCTTGGTGGATTCCGGCAGCTCGGTTGACGTGATGTACTACGACACGCTCAAATCACTCGGAAAATCCAAGAAGGACCTTGAAGAGGTCAACATGCAACTTTCCGGACTCGGTGGATATCCCACTTTTCCACTTGGAGTCCTAAAGGCTCGAGTAAGTCTCGCCGGAAAGGAGCATCACACCGAGTTCGTAGTCGTCGACGTCCCAAGGCCGTACAACTTGATACTCGGGCGACCTTGGATCTATGGCATGGGAGCGGTACCTTCGTCCCTCATCAAATGGTCCAATTCATGGATAAAGGCGCGATCGTGCGGGTGTGGGCTAACCAACTTCAGGCAAGGCTATGCGCAAAAAGAGTCCGGCCCAATGAGAGGATCGCGGATGGCGACAAAGGGCTCGGGCGAGTGGACATAGTCACCGGCACCAACCGAGACCGCCGCCCGGATCGCCACGAGCGCGGACCCGACCGCCCGGATCGCCGCGGGCGCGGCCCACCTCCCGCGGGCGCGGGCGAGACACGGGCGACTTGAGGCCCTGCATGGCCCTAGATGAGTCAGCCGAGACCTAGGATTTCATGTAGTGGGGGCGGTACTCTTTTTCCCACGCGGTTTTGATGATGCCCCCCTTTAGGTTTTCATTTTTTAGTTTGTCCTTAGTTCATGACATTTCATATTTTTAATTGAAGTTTGCATTGTCTTGCATTAGATGGAGTCTTGCACAAAAAAAAAAAATACCAACGTTATGCGATGCGCTAACGGAATAACTTGGCCAAGGAAAACACCCTATGAAGGCCCTACGATACGAATGCGTAGGAGTTGCACGGATCCCGTATTTAAAGAATACGGATGTACGAATATACGAATATACGAATATACGCATATACGATTGTACGAATGTACGAATATATGAATATACGAATAAGAGCACCCTATTCTGCATGGCCACTCACCGCTTAAGCTCCGGTCCCTATACCCGGGATAGCACAGGGTGTACGAGTATACGGGTCCCGGAGGGGGGCATTGTGGGCGGGCAAATTTCCCTATTAATTAGTTAGCATTTATTTCTCTATCTTATTTATTTTGCTATCCATATTTATTATGCTTTATCCTTTATTAGGGTAGTTACTCTAGATAGGATATCATTTATGGAGGAGAATCTTATCTTCGCCTGAGATAAGATATTTGGTTGACTTGGGGAGCAAGATATCGTGAAACCCTAGCCCTATGGGCCGGTTGCCTTGGGACGCGCGCCTCCTCCCCCTCTTGTCCCTCTCCTCTATAAATACACATGTATACCATGTGAAAGGTAAGTCAAGTTCTAAGCTATCGCTCTGCCTGATGCCTTTGATCAACATTGCCCTTACTGACTTAAGCATCGGAGGTGGATTAGGGGTCGCTCGCCTCTTGGTCCATTGTTTTGCAGGTCATTGAAGGGAGAAAGGCTCGTGGAGTGGAAGAACATTGAAGATCATTGAAGAAGGAATTGAGACCTGTACACTGACATATTTTGTGTAGTGATT
This sequence comes from Polygonum aviculare, assembly GCA_934048045.1. Classification (NCBI taxonomy): domain Eukaryota; kingdom Viridiplantae; phylum Streptophyta; class Magnoliopsida; order Caryophyllales; family Polygonaceae; genus Polygonum; species Polygonum aviculare. The sequence continues at coordinate 25,048,078 of OW204031.1, forward strand.
GATGTTCATAAATCGTAGCATAGCCGAAAAACGGCGCCGGTTTTGCTTTTAATGCAGTTTCTTAAATACAAAACGACGCCGTTTGGTGAGCTTCTTCGATAGTTCAGAGCTCCCACATTTGGCAAATAGCCCTAGCAAGCAAAATTTCACTTTTCCCCCTTCCCCACTAATTTCCAATTCCCGCTCAGTCACTCACTCAGCACTCAGCAGATCTCTCGGCCAGCTTCTCATGGCGGACAGGGGAAAGCGCCGGCGAGCTGAGCTCCATTCCGACACCGACTCCGACGATAAGCCGATCTCGACCGTCAAGTCCAAATCCTCGAAAACCTCCCACCTCTCACCAAGCTCAGTCCCTTTCCAGAAGCGCCTGAAAACCGACAAAGACATCCTCAAATCCCTAACCAAATTCAGCAAATCCTTCACGAGCCCCCCTTCCTCCTCCTCCAAGCAGCCCCTCACTCTCGCCGATGTCTCGCCCTCGCTCGCCTCCACTTGCCGTGAAGTCACCGATCTCTCCCTCACCTCCGTCCAATCCACCATCGAAACCCTAATCCTCTCCATCGCCAAATCAATACTCGACGGAGACGGCTACTCCTTCTCCGTCCCCTCTCGCTCCTCCTCCAACCACCTCTACATCCCGGAGCTCGACCGGATCGTGCTCCGCGACAAGTGCTCCGTACGCCCCTTCGCCTCCGTCTCCTCCGTCCGCAAAACCACCATCACTGCCCGCATCCTCTCCCTTGTTCATCAGCTCTGTCTCCGCAGCATTCATGTCACCAAGCGTGATCTCTTTTACACTGATGTCAAGCTTTTCCAGGTGTGGTTACTACCGATTTCTATCTGTAATGCTATTATCAAGTGTTCCTATCTATTGTGTAGCCTGGTCATTGCAGATTATGAAACATTAAGCTACTAGTATATTTTGAGGAATCTGCACATTAGAGACTAATTGATATGTGACATTTGATTGAAGAAGATTGTGTATCCACCTTGATATTGATATTGGAGTATAGGAATCTATAGTGTCTAGACATTGGAGAGTAGGATATTACACCTAACTTATGCAAATTTGAGTACTGTCTGGACGTTGGATTGATGACAATTGTGCTGTTGAAACTTGCAAGATGTCCGTCATTGGATATAGTAGAACATTTTGTATCACCTGGACTTTTCATTGTATAAATTTATGCAATACCAGGGTAGGGCACAGTAGGATTCATGCAAATAGCTGATATTGCACTTGAAATATTCTGTTTCAATGTGGGGATCTGCTAAGATACATACTTCCTGAGTTTCTGGATATTGGACATTAGGAAGACATGTATGTAAAATGTAATGGATGAATGTGATTTGTGCTTACAGGACCAGACACATAGTGATGCTGTACTGGATGATGTGTCATGCATCTTAGGTTGCACCAGGTCAAGTCTCAACGTGATTGCTGCAGAGAAAGGTGTGGTTGTTGGGAGGCTCACCTTCAGTGACAATGGAGACGTTATTGACTGCACCAGGATGGGGGTCGGTGGCAAGGCGATCCCGCCCAACATAGACCGAGTTGGAGATGTAAGCAGCGATGCACTGTTCATTCTCCTAGTTGAGAAGGATGCTGCATACATCAGGCTGGCTGAGGACAGATTCTACAACCGCTTTCCGTGTATAATCCTCACTGCAAAAGGACAACCTGATGTAGCAACCAGACTATTCTTGAGGAAGTTAAAGCTAGAGTTGAAGCTCCCTGTCTTGGCTTTGGTGGATAGTGATCCGTACGGGTTGAAGATTTTGTCGGTGTATGGTTGTGGCTCGAAGAACATGTCGTATGATAGTGCTAATCTGACTACTCCTGACATCAAGTGGTTGGGAATCAGACCTAGTGATCTTGACAAGTACAAGATACCGGAACAGTGTAGGCTACCCATGACTGAGCAGGATATTAAGACTGGCAAGGATTTGTTGGAAGAGGATTTCGTGAAGAAAAACCCCAAGTGGGTTGAAGAGTTGGAGTTGATGGTGAAGACGAAACAGAAGGCTGAAATCCAGGCTTTGAGTTCCTTTGGCTTTCAGTATTTGTCTGAGGTCTATTTGCCCCTTAAACTTCAAGAACAAGATTGGATTTGATGTTCTTTGCACTTCATTTTTTATCAACGTAAAATTTTCAAGTTTTGAACTGATGAAGAGATGGTCATAGAATGTAATAAATTGCGTTCATTGTTGATATGGGCATTGCTGTTCAATGTCTAATGGCTAGCACCTGACCTGTTAAGATGTGCTAAAAGTAGACAAAGAATGTACTCCAACTAAAACAAGTAAAAGAGGCTATATCAAAGGAGATTGGATAATGCCATTTCACCAATTCATGACCCACAGAAAGAAGGTATGATTGTTGATCAAAAAAAAAAAAAGGTATGATTGAATTGGCAAATTTAATTAATTGAAAATCTTGCACAAATCTCGACAGACGTATATTGATTTTAGGGGGAGAATTATCTATATGGTACTCATTTTCCCTTCGTTTAGGGATTTCCCTCATTGTGTTTTGCATTACAAAATTTTTGACGAGGCAATACTATATAAGTAGGTAAGTTTTTTTTTTGTTCATGTTATATGGGTTTTATTCTAATAGTATCGCATTTTCTTATCAAAATTTATAATGAGACAGCTTGTACACATAAACCAAATATTTTGAGAAGGTGAATATTCAAAGGGGGAGAACAATTGTGTGATCAGATGCAAATAAAATCTACCCTTATTGTTCATTTTTGGCCCTTACAAATATTGTCGTCTTCCACTTGACTTCTAAAGTCTCAAAGTTCTATAAAGATAGAAGATTTATCATTTTCTAATACAAGTCATATTCTAACTATAAATACTGTGAATAATTCATTATAATTTTTTAAGAAAAAAACCTCATAAAATATATTAATACATTTTTCAAGACATCCAACAAATTTTCAATTAAACTAAGAAATTCATATCTAAATTTTCTAATTGTTTTCTATGAAAAAGTAATAATTCGAAATACAACGGTAGTAATGAACCACTAGGTGGGTCAAGAGCCGCACTTGACTAGCATAATCGACTAGAGATAATACACTAAATCAATAATAACTTATTGTCGTAAGTAACAGACCGACCCATATTATGAGAATAATGACAACAACAACAATATTAACCCAGTGTAATCCCCCTTATCGGGAATCAAGGGGGTCAGGATGGGGGCACCCCTGGCTAAATGTAGAGAGAGTGCGTCCAGAAGACCCAACAGAAAAGCACTCAAAGCGCCCAAAACAAACAAAGCACACAGAGTAGAGCAAAAGACACAACAAACCACAAACCACAAAAACCAAACAAAAACACAACACGAAACAAAATAGAACAAAGCCGACCAAAAAACAAAGCTAGTCGGTCTGCATACTGCCAACTCTGTCGAAATCCCCCAAGTGGTTGACATCCTGTCTTATACTATCTTTCCACCGTTTTCTCGGTCGACCCCTTCTTCTGCGAATAACTCCCAAGTTCGTAATCTCACACCTACGAACTGGCTCATCGGGGCCTCGCCTTTGGATATGTCCAAACCACCGCAGTCTCGATCAAAATTTTATCGTCTCGATCAGAATAAAAGGATATAAAATTATTAATATCTATCCAAATTGAATAAAAAACATTAAAATGAATACGTAAAGTGAGATCAGAACTTTAACGTGGTGGCCCGAAAACGCTCAATTTTAAGTTTTTACTAGTTGAAGACCCGTACCATGTACGGGTAATGACCATTTTTTTCGTTAATTTGTGTATTTACTATAATCTATACTATATATTCTTATATATAAATAGATTAAAATGGGAATTGAAAAGTTAAGTTAATTAGAATATGTATCTTTTATAGAAGGAAATTTTAAAGATAGATAATATTGTTTCAAAGATAGATATTAGATGAGTAAGAAAAAAGATAAAATTAAAGATTAGATAATTAAAGAAATTTTAAAGATAAATAATATGCCTTTAAAGATAGATATTTGATGTGTAAGGAAAAAAGATAAAGTTAAAGTTTTAATGATTAAGAAAAATAAAACATATAAAATTGTTAATGAAGTGGGGCCGGAATTAACGTGGAGGCTCAAAATTCTCCGGCTTTAATATATAGTATAGATAGATACTCCTATATTTTTTGTTTCCTATAGATACTCCTATATTGATATTGATATTGATCGAATTGATTTTTATTGTTTGATAGAAGGGTTCGTATTGAAATAAAATTGAAATCGTCTAACCCAAATCGCCCAAGACTGGCCCCCAAAGCCCAACACTCACCTCACCTTTCTTCTTCAGTATTTTTCACAGCAGCCTCCTCCCTTCTCCGACTTCTCCGAAGCGGAAAATTTTGCGCTGGAAACTTCCGGTAGCAAATACACAGAGGTCCTTCGGGCAAGTTATCGAACAAATTTACATCCACCGATTCATTCGATTTCAATTCTCTTTTTCCCGTTCGTTGATCGAAGATTTAGAGGAGTTTAAAGGTTGAAAATGCCCCCGAAGCAGCAATCCAAGGCTGATGCAGCAAAGAAGCAGAAGGTCGTCGAAGACAAGACGTTTGGGCTGAAGAACAAAAACAAGAGCAAAAATGTCCAGAAATACGTCCAAAATCTCAAGCAGTCTGTTGTGCCCAAAGTCGACCCCAAAAGGACAGATGCAAAGGTTCCTCCTTTTGCTCTGATTAGGGTTTCATTCTAATTTGATGTCTGTGGATGTAGCGCTGTTGCTTTTTTTTTTTTTGGTAAAACTGTTATATTTCTTTGTTAATTGAGTAGGAAATTGAAAGTCTAGGGTTTTACTAGAGCTTTGCTGTTCCCTCTATGTCTAAGTCTTCAGCATCGTGGTTTTTATGTGGGGATGTATTGGTTGGTTGTATATGCAGAAAAAGAAGGAGGAAGAGAAGGCTAGAGAGAGGGAGTTGAATGAGTTATTCAAGATTGCCATTACTCAGCCCAAAGTTCCACCTGGTAATTGCTCATTGTTTGATCATTATGCCTAACATAGCTGAGCTGAATACTTGCTTGATGAGATTTATGTATCCAGATTGGTTTTGTTGACGTAACCACCGATTGTTTGGTCAGGTGTGGATCCAAAGTCAGTACTTTGTGAATTCTTTAAAGCTGGGCAGTGTGCCAAAGGTTTTAAATGTAAATTTTCGCATGATTTGAATGTTCAGAGAAAGGGAGAGAAGATCGATATCTATAGTGACAAGCGTGACACAGGTTACATTCGACTTTCTATTGTTACTCAAGTTCTCCTTTTTCCGAAGGAAGTAGAGGAAAAAAGTGACTTCTCTTTGTTTTTTCGTGTTTAATGTATTGCTCCTAAAGATACTATGGAGGACTGGGACCAAGCCACTCTTGAAGAAGCTATTGCAGCCAAGAGTAAGGAATATAATCAAAACAAACCAACAGATATTGTAAGTCAGCATGGTGTATTTCTTCATGCAGTTTACTTCCATACTCCCGTTTTCAGATGATAAGCTATGACTTCAATGTCTATACGTTGTCTGAATGAAAGAGGAATCATGTGAGACAGCTTTTTAGACTGAACCTTTTAGATGAACTTGTCCTGGCTCTTGCAAAAACTGAGAACAGCAGAAAACTGATTATCAAGTTTGGATGATATTTACACTAGTTATCAGTGCCTAGCACATGACTGAAGTCTGAATGAGTATCTGGATGCAAGTTAGGATGGTATTGATACTTTATAATTATATATTTCCATCTGATGTTTCTTGAATGCCTTACATGTATACAGGTTTGTAAATACTTTCTGGAAGCCGTGGAAAAGAAACAATATGGTTGGTTTTGGGCTTGTCCAAATGGTGGCAAGGAATGCCATTATAGGCATGCTCTCCCACCTGGATATGTTTTAAAATCTCAGATGAAAGCCTTGTTGGAGGAAGAGTCCCAGAAGCTATCCATTGAGGAAGAGATTGAAGAAAAGGTTATAATGATGGATTCTTCTGCAATCTGAGTAGATATGATTTTATATTGCATTAATATGCTCTGATTCATACAAGGGAACAAAGTATTAGCTGTATTTATCATTATCACCTTACTAAATTCTAATCTTGTGCTTGCTTTGACTATAGAGATCAAAAGTAGCAACTATAACTCCTTTGACTCCGGAACTATTCATGGAATGGAAGAAGAAAAAGATGGATGAGAGAGATGCTGGATTGGCTGCACAAAGAGCTGAGAGGGCTAAGAATGACCGTATGAGGTACTATTTCCTATCACCTATCTTTTATTACACTAGTTCTCCCTTAAAGAAGGTCTTATGTGATTTGATTTTGTGCATGTACTTTTCATGATCTGTTATTACAAGGTATGACCATCTAATATATTCTTTCTGTTTCAGTGGTCGTGAGTTATTCATGTCGGATGCAAGTGTATTTGTTGATGACGATGCCGCATGTGAAATGTATCAGAGAGAAAATGAACCTGAAGCTAACGAGCAGAAGGTATCTCCAATCTCCAGACTTATAGATGTAAATCTTTTCTTTTGTAACTGAACTGATATTCTGATGCTGTCTAATACTTTGGGTTCAGATCCCTCTTTTGATTGGGAGTCTCTAAACAAATTACATCTACTGCTACATATGATGCATGTTGCACTTCTCTGATGCATGTGACAAAAAGAGCGAGATGAAATAACAAGAGTGGATTGAAATCTGATAAGTTGTGCTCTTGTTTCAATTTGCTCAAGTTTGTTTGTGATCAATGAAGCAGTTCTAATTTTTATATCTGTTTAATCTTGTTTTGCTACTGAGGAATTTCTCTGCCTAATAAGTGTTGTCTCCTTATTGCTCGTGTAAGTTCTTATTGCCTGAAATGATGCAAAAAGCTGTCTTAATGTCCTTTAGTGCTCCATTACTCTATCTGGGCGGTGCGGAATCTCCAGAAATAAATCTAAACTGATGCTCTGTTTACTTGTAGCTGTAGTGTACCTTTCTTCTGACATAATTTAGGAACCTCATTATACACAATGGTTGCTCGTTTTTGCTGTGGATGTGTAATGGTGTATTTGGGATTGTTCTTGTTCACAGGGGGTTTACCAAGCATAAATTGTTGACTTGGTGAAAGATATCAATTTCAATTCATAAAACAGCAAGCTTGATTGCCTTTGTTTTGCATTCATCTATTTATTTTTTTCTTCTTTTTAGGTGCCTTTTTATTGCTATATAAAAATCCACAGCCTTGCATTCTTACTTTATTATAGTCCAAAATCAGAATAACTTAGGTTTCATGCATAGGCTTGCTCTGTCTTTACTATGTTTCTGACTTTTTATGTTGGCTTCAATTTCAGGCCAATGGCAACTCTGCAGAAGCAGGACCCAGTTCCTCTGTCCCAGCCGATGCTGAAAACAATGATGTTGGAGATGATGATGATGACGATGACGATGACGAGCTGGACTTAGACGAGCTAAATGAGCTCGAAGCCAGCTTGTCAAAAGCATCAATCCAAATCAAAGAGCCTGTTTCCAGCAAATAAATGTCGAATCGAGCAGTCTTTGGCTTCTCTACCTTTTTCCGGCGTTTCAATGGTAAACGCATCAGGCAAGATACAATCCAGCATCGGTCTCAAAAGACTGACCAACTTGCTTAATATTGAGTTGATATAATGAGGTCTTTTCTGTGTTTGCCAGATGAATCTTCCCTGTGCGTTAACTTTGGTCATTTTTACATTACTTGTACTCAATGCGAGATTGCCCCTCTGTCGAGTCTAGTTTTTGGTGATGAATATGCTCTGTTTAGTATTGACCTAGCTTTTGTACCATTAATACACTTTTGGATGTTTGGTTTGTGACTACAACTACTGTCTTTACGGTGAGCTCATTGAAGTGCTCGTTTCACCAATGCCTTGGTTTACTAACGCTGTAGGAGAGAGTAGTGGAATGGTGCTTGATCTATCATAACTCTCACGGATTAATTTAGATATCATATGACCAATGAAATTATAATATTTGGTTACTCGTAGCCAACAAATTTCCAATTTTTTCCACACAAATTGATGCATCTAGTTTGGCCTTCCTGCCTCTACGACGACTGCAGACGAAATAAATAACAAGCAATGTACTCATCTAATATGCTCCATAGCCTAATTAGTACTAATTCACATTAGCTTTCAGTTTAAGAACCCTAAAATGAAACGCTGTTCGCAGTAATAATGGGCCGTTTCACAGGCCCAATATTGTTTGGGCCTGTAATCACCATCCATTGACGAAGTGGAAACCTAACCCTGCGCACAAATGCCATAAAACCCTCATTTTCGGACTATATAAAAACCTACAACATCACTCAGCAGCACCTCTCCCCCGAAAAAAAAACCCTAATTCGCCCCCCTTTCTCCCCTCCCACCTTCAGCAATGGCCGCTGCCGCCGTTCGCCCTCTGGTCACCATCCAATCCTTGGAATCCGACATGGCGACGGACTCCGCCGCCACCGTCCCCCTCCCAGACGTGATGAAGGCCCCCATCCGCCCCGACGTGGTCACCTTCGTCCACTCCCAAATGTCAAAGAACTCTCGCCAGCCCTACGCTGTCTCCAAGCGCGCCGGACACCAGACCTCCGCCGAGTCCTGGGGAACCGGCCGTGCCGTCTCCCGTATCCCCCGTGTTCCCGGCGGCGGAACTCACCGCGCCGGCCAGGGAGCCTTCGGAAACATGTGCCGAGGCGGACGCATGTTCGCTCCCACCAAGATCTGGCGCCGCTGGCACAGACGCATCAACGTCAACATGAAGCGATACGCCGTGGCCTCCGCCATCGCCGCCTCCTCCATCCCCGCGCTCGTCATGGCCCGCGGCCACCGCATCGAGACCGTCCCCGAGCTCCCGCTGGTCGTCTCCGACGCCGCCGAGGCCGTCGAGAAGACCTCCGCCGCCATCAAGATCCTGAAGGAAGTCGGCGCCTTCGCCGACGCCGAGAAGGCCAAGGACAGCCAGGGGATCCGTGCTGGTAAGGGGAAGATGAGGAACAGGAGGTACGTCAACAGGAAGGGGCCTCTGGTTGTGTACGCCGCTGAGGGAGCCAAGATCGTCAAGGCTTTCAGGAACATTCCTGGAATCGACATTTGCCATGTTGACCGCCTTAACTTGCTGAAGTTGGCCCCCGGAGGTCACCTCGGGAGGTTCGTGATCTGGACCAAGAGCGCTATCGAGAAGCTCGATGCGATCTATGGATCGTTCGACAAGGTCTCGGAGAAGAAGAAGAACTACGTCCTGCCTAGGGCTAAGATGCTGAATGGTGACCTTGCTAGGATTGTGAACTCGGATGAGATCCAGTCCGTTGTTAGGCCTGTGAAGAAGGAGGTCAAGAGGGCTCCGATGAAGAAGAACCCGCTCAAGAACTTGAATGTGATGTTGAAGCTGAACCCGTACGCTAAGACTGCTAGGAGGATGTCGCTTTTGGCTGAGGAGCAGAGGGTTAAGGCCAAGCAGGACAAGCTTGCCAAGAAGAGGACTGCTGCGTCCAAGGTAATTTCCACTCTGCTATTTTCTTAGATTTCCGTTTTTTAATGGTGCTCACATGTCATATATACTACGCTTGATTATTTTAAAATTGCTGATGAAGTATGATCATGATTTTGTTGTTTGCTGTGCTTTGATTTTAATTATTCATCTGTTTATAATGTACATGACATCTGCTATCTGATGCATTAAAACATTGCTTATAAAGTTGTCATTTGTCTTGATATTTGCATAATGGATTGAAGAATTATGTGTAATGTCGTCATGTAATATGCATTTTGTCTACATCATGTGGAAATATCGTCTTTCATCTTGACATTTGTTTGATCTACATCAAAGGGAAATGTGGAATATGCATATTGTTTTGATTTGTAATCACCTAGTCTTTTAAGGTTTGCTTTGTTTACATACAATTGAACTTACTTATTAATAGTCATGTTTGTATTGTGAATGTTGAAGGATGTACATGCTGCATTTTGTGTAGTCACCTAGTCTTGTATGACAGTGTGCTTCAATTACATAATGGTTAACTTTTCTATAATTTGGTCTTTTAAACTGTTCTGTTGGGATCTGCTATATTGTACTGTATAGATGATGAAACCTGTGTGAATTCACTGTTATGATTCTTATTGTTTGTGTTTGAACTTGTTTGTGTCCAGGAGGAACACTCTAAGATCAAGGCCTCAGGGAAGTCATACTTCAAGACTATGATTTCTGACTCTGATTACACCGAGTTTGAGAACTTCACCAAGTGGTTGGGAGTGTCACAGTAACTTGAATCATTCTGCATTCGGACGGGTTTCATAGCATAGTTTTGGTCAAGACTGAATTGTGTTTTACATGCATGTTTTTATGCCTTTTGTTATGTGGTTTGACAGTACTTCACTAGCTTGTGGTTTTGAGGTTGGACATCTAAATCGTAGACTTGAGTTATATTTCTTCATCCTTGCTCAGATGATGTGCCCAGTTTTTGTCTTAGTATGCAATATTTCCTCTCAAGTTTGAGTACTACTAGTCATCTTAATGTCTATTTCGTCCACAATAAGTTTTACAATTTCATGTATGTGTTTGTGTGGTTTGGACATTAGAAGGCATGCGTTTCTCAATTATTGTTTGGACAAACCTCTGTTTTAGCTGATGTAGCTTGGCAGTAGAACGCGTGGTTATTTTTTGATTATACTTCTATAATAATGTAGGAATAATGTTACCGAGTATGCTTTCAGCCAAACCATAACTATTAATACCGTATTTAGCCGATGATAAAGAATGTAAGGTGGTTCTAGCCTAGGATGAAGAATGTTAAATGTAAGGTTGTTATGCTTTCAGAGTGTATATATTAGGGTTGATAAAGAAATGGAATCAATACCTATCGTCATCTCTTCCCAACCTTGTTTATCACCTGCCCCCCATTTAGTAGGTGACATTGCTTCAATCAAATCTTATTATCTTAACCCTTGTGGTACGCAGACAAATTAATTAATTAACTAGTTTAACCATAGTACGGGTAACTGTGATAAATTTGTTAGACATATTGATAAGAAAAATATTATATCTAAAAACTACGTTTATTTGAACAACAATTTAATTAAAATAATTTATAAAATATTATAAAGATATTTGTGTATATGATTTAAAGACTAAATCATCAAAATAAATATATACGATTTCAAGTAATAAATTTTGTTAGATAAGGTAAATCTTTTAAATCGTTTGAAATTTACATACCTTAATTTAAAAAATCATGTTTAGTTAATATAGGTATAGATTCTTAGATAGAAAATCTTATATATATAGATATAATCCAGATTATTTATTTTTAAAAAATCTGAGTTATATTTCAAAATATATTATATTTGTTAAAAAATAATTTCATGATTATCTATCAAAAATTACTTTTCAATTACTTTCAGGAGTTTTTTATTTTGTGTTGATTTTTTTGATTAGATAGAATTACCATGGTAATAAATATTATATTATATTTGTTTTTATTTTCTTTTTATCTTCATCTCTTAAATTTTTTTTTCTTTAGCTTCTGTTGGCTAAGTTAGGGAGAGATTTTGACGATGCCTTGATAATGATATTTAGCAAGATTAATCTAGTGGGTCAACCCAGAGTTTACACGTTTTGGTCTCTTTTTTTTTTTTTTGAGATGAACCATATAAGTAGATTTATAATTTTCGGTAATTTTTATGCATTTTTTATGGGATAAGATTTATGAGATTTTAACTACCTAATTTATATAGGAGGCCCCAAATGATTATTTTACTATAGAGCTGACACGTTGCGCAATTTTTTGTGAAGACATTGTCTCCGCTTTATACTATAGGTAGTATAGATTGGATGACATTTTTGGGCAAACTGTAGAAGAAACGAGACGACCAAGACTTGTGAATTTGGAACAGTCATGTCGTATTTCGTATACTGTTATGTATCAAAGCGGTCTCTGTTGGGCGAAAGCAAGTGGCATTCAGGGAGGGCCCTTCAAATAACCCAGTTTCCAATTGGTACGTAAGCTGTCCATTACTCCACTCTCCTTTTTCCCTACTACTACTACTACACTATTTTGTCGTTTTCGACCCTCCTCCATTCACTCTAACAAACTATGGAGTATTTCCCCCCCCCCCCTTTTTCCCATTTCCACTCACTGATCACAACAAACTCTGTAATGCAACATTCTCTCTCCCTTTCCTCTCTCCTGCATAAATACCCCCACACCTTCCCATTCTTCCTTCCTCACTACATCTCACTCGCTTTCCCTCTCCTCTCTCTCTCTTTCCATTCACACTGCAAAAATGCAGCTGGATCTCAATCTCTCCTTCTTCTCCCCTCCAATTCCCGCCGACGATGATACCCCCGGCGAATCGGCGAGCTCCTCCTCCGCTTACTGCTTCGACATACTGACGAACGGAGGTGAGGACGGCGGTGAGCGAGGGACTAATGGAGGCGGATTCGTGACCAGAGAGCTGTTTCCGGTGAGCGGCGATGTCCGTGGTAGGATCGAGGAGGATGACGATGGCCTCCGCCGCCGCCAGGGTCTGAATCTGTGGAGACCTAACTCCTACGCGAGTATGGGCGTGGTTGGGCCTCCTGATGCCAGATCGCTGGCTCAGCTGCAGAAGCAGCAGCAGGTCAAGAAGAGCCGCCGAGGACCTCGTTCCCGGAGCTCTCAGTATCGCGGCGTTACTTTCTACCGCCGGACTGGACGATGGGAGTCTCATATCTGGTTTGGTTTTCTACTTCGCTCTGCTAATCTCACCATCTAATTAATTTCCTCTTTGGTAATAGATTAGGGTTGGTTGATTGAAGGCAAGCGGTTTTGATTTGTTAAGCCATTCTTATGTTTTCGTCCTTTTTTGCATCTTTAGACTTTTTGCTTTATATATTTGATGTGATGATTTTGTCATCCCCGGCCAAAACAATTGGCGGGATTCCTCTTTTTTTTTTCTTTCATCATTTTTATTATTATTATAATTGGCCATTTTTTTGGAGCAGATATTTGTACCATGGGATGTTCAATGCTTGTGAGAAAAGCAACTGTTCTTCTAAATTCATTCATGTCACTTGAAGTAATCAGATGTCTATAGTTAATTAGTTATAGTGCATATCTAATGTTAAAAGTGTCTAAAATGCGTTTGAATTGGATTCTGCAGGGACTGTGGGAAGCAAGTGTATTTGGGTAAGGAATTCTAAATTTCATATCTGTTGCCTGCTGATATGATAACTAAGTGAAACCAACAGTAAAACACCTACTTGGTTTTGATCATTTTTGTTTTCTGATTCAATTCCTTCTTCTGGTGATTGTTGGTTTTCCTCCACCAGGTGGATTTGATACTGCCCATGCTGCTGCTAGGTAAGAAAACCAAAAATTGAGGGCGTGTTTTGAGTTATAGCTCAAGGATGTTTGATGATGACTGAATTTGGAAATGTTTGTTTGGATCAGGGCATATGACAGAGCTGCCATCAAGTTCCGTGGATTCGAAGCTGACATTAACTTCGACGTCAGTGATTACCAAGATGACCTTGACCATGTGGGTTCACCTTTAGCTTTTTTTCTTCTGATGGTTAATCATGTAATGTGTATTTCTGTTATAAACCGAGTTCCGTGGATTCTCTCAGATGAAGAACTTAACGAAAGAAGAGTTCGTGCACATTCTTCGCCGACAGAGCACCGGGTTCTCCAGGGGAAGCTCAAAATACAGAGGCGTAACGCTCCATAAATGTGGGAGGTGGGAAGCTCGGATGGGTCAACTATTGGGGAAAAAGTAATATTCACTCTTCTTGAATCCAAAACATAATTTTTGGTCAATGTAAAAGTGTTTTGTTGATTATAATGCACGATTCTTGCTTGCAGGTACATATACCTTGGTCTCTATGACAGTGAAATAGAAGCTGCAAGGTCTTACCAGAATTCACAACTTTTCACCTAAATGGTTTTAATTTCCCAGTTCTAAAGTTCCAAATGATACTAGTCTACTAATCTTATGAGTTTGAATGGAATCAGGGCATATGACAAGGCTGCTCTTCAGTGCAATGGAAAGGAAGCCATTACTAACTTTGATGCAAGCTCATACGCAGAGGACCTCCTTCCCAAGCCAGATCTTAGAGGTTAGAATGTTCAAAGTCCCTGTTCTATCTAATCCAGTTTTCATGTTTCACTCATAAAAACTCATCTATTACCAAATCTTTGCTCTAGGTAACCCTCATGCACTTGATCTAAGCTTGGGGATAAGTACCTTCACTGTTGAGGATGAGAAAAACAACAAGGATCTGAACACCGCTGTTGATGCTGCAAGAACAAAGGTAATAAAAGCTTTCACTTCAAATAATGCCCACGAGTGTCCAATTCATAAATTTAACTTAACAAGTTTCTGGACTTCTCTGGGTTTGATCCAGAATCAAGCGGCTTTGCCTGGTGAACACCAACCTAACTGGAGCTTTGCAAAGTCTAACTTCTTTCCTCCCTTTGAGGTGATGACCTGAGGCTGTTAGTACCTTTGAACTTTTGGTAGCATTTTGCCTAAGTTTTACTGGATTTATTTTATGTCTTAGGAAAGAGTAGCACAGACGGCGACTGAATTTGATCATGGCTGGACAAACTGGGCGTGGCAGCAATATCATGGACCAGCAATCATCAATCCAGTGCAAGTATTCACTAATGCAGCATCATCAGGATTCCCCGATTCGTCAATCACTACAATGGGTTTATGATTCGTCATCGAGTTCTTCACCAATCACTACAATGGGTTTATGATTCGTCATCGAGTTCTTCACCATTCCGCTTGCTTTTGCAATCATGCACTTAAGCGCGCAACCCTCCAAACGAAGCCGTTGTCGTTTTAGTACTCGTCCACACCAAGGACTTATGCAACTCTTCCTTTCCCACTCCACGGATGAAGATTATTATGTTTGATAGGATAGAAGGCACGCTCACGACACGCTTTATGCACCGATGTTTGAATTCAATTTGTGTTAGAACTTGAGAGTAATATTGATTGAACTTGATGTTGGTTTTTTATTTACTAGATCCCAGCATAGTTTTGTTCATTGAATGACCGGCATCTGTTCCTGCTTTAGCTAAAGAAAGTGGAATTTCCATGTGTTTCTATGATGATCAAAAGCTTTGCCTCCTGTATTGGGAGCAAGCAGGATCTTTGAATACTCAATTACCTAAATTCCTACTTCACTGTTATATAAACCGAACTGAACTTTTTAATTTGTGCAGAGGTTAACTTTGAGGATGATCAGAACATAAAATACATATTTTAACAGCTAATGATGGTAGTCACTAATCAAACAGTGATTGAAAGGAATTAAAGATTGATGTTTGAACATTTGTTATGATTTGGTGGCTGGAGGAGGAGGAGTTACAGAGAGAGTTGACAGTTGATTACATACTCGTGTATCCTATCCTATGCAGTAAACAGTAAAAGTGGCACAGTCACAACCAGAAGAGGGTAAATGAGTACGTGGAGGCGTGGGATGGATCCACGTGGCAAGAGAGTAGGGGCTGGGTTTTATATAAAGACAAAAACAGGAAAATTCCCGCATTCGCCGGCTGTGGTTTAGGAGTCAGACTCTTGGGTACTTGTCTGTAATTTTGAATTCTTTTTTAAATTACAGGATATTTTTATGCACGTCTAATAGTAATATTTAATCATGAGAAGTGAAAATGTAGGAGGAGTGTACTAGCTAGAGGCAACTCTATGGTTCTGTTACGTCTGCATGCTTATTGCAGAAGCTGTTGTGCATCTCTATCCGTAGAATTTGTTTTTACACATGGTATTATTGGTGGGTGTTGTGGCATAATTTCTTGTTTTCTTGTACTTGTGAAATTCACCCTATTGACCTTGTAATGGACCACATCATGTTTAGTTTGCTGTTTACACACTGTATTGCACCATGCGTAGATGCTAGATACCTTGTATATTACCTGTTTGGATGTTTCTTGGGCATTTATTACCTCTGAGTAAGAATAGACCCTTTCCTTCATGTATCATGCATTTTATTAATTACTCTCTTGGTCCTTTTATGTTTGTCCCAAATCACAATTTTTGCTATTATTAAAATAATGATAAAATAGTATTGGAAGAAGAAAGTTAGATGTGGATAAAAGCTGAAATTAAATGGAGATATTTTGTAGTTTTATATGATGAAAAGTTGAAAAAAGATAAAGTAGAAGTAAAAGTGCATAACGAGGAGTAAAACTTGAGATTGAATGAATGTAATATTATAATAAATTATTGATATAAAAAATAAAGAGGATAAACATTTTGGAAAAGATAGAGATAGAAAGTCGACATACATAAAGGGAGGGAGAGAGTATTATATATCCTTGGCTGATTTCATGAGTGTGGGCTTAAGTAGTTATTACACATTAGTTTGATGACATTAGTTGCAATGAGATTGTTCATAAGCAATGTTTTAAAAATTCCCTCTAGGCCCATCTTATCTAGCATTCTAGTCTGTCTCGGCATTAGTGCCTTGTGGGAAGGTCGTTTAGCGTTTTTTAGAACTTTATTCATTATCAATATTTCAAGTGCTTTTGTAAGCTCTACTTTCTTGAGACTGATGTTCCTGTCTTGTTGGGCGTTGGGTTTCTTTAAAACTTGTGTGAATCTTGTGTCTAATAGATCAAAAGATCGAGAAGGTCATTAGTCGACAAACTACTACGAAAATACGCAAAACAAAAACTGTTCAAGGGAATGAAGACAAGAACCAAACGAACCACTATGACGAGCTTTGAAAACTCGGAGATTGGATCTTGTATATATTAATGATTATTTGATACAAAACAAATAAAAATACAAGAACCAAACTAACCATTAATGACAAGTAGGATCCTTTGAATTTCGCCAACAAATAAAAACATCATGGTAAAGAACCGAAAATAAAACTCATGAAGGAGTTTATAAATTCTATTTAAAAGGCTTAAATTAATTTAAAAAACTAATAATAATCTTTTAACCGAGTCGTAACCACCTTTGGCGTATCATTACCAATGCCAGCACATTACTAATTGACACGTATAATTCACAAGTAATACCTTCATCTAGGGGTGAGCATTCGGATAATCCGATCCGATCCGATCCGAAAACCCGGATATCCGAAAATTATTTTGACAAAAATCTTGATCCGTATCCGATTCGTATCCACCCCGGATATCCGGTAAAATTATCCATTTGAATCGGATATCCGGAACCGGATATCTCGGATATCCAAACTATCCATTTTCAAGAAAGAATTGTAGTTAAGCCCAATTCAAATAAAATTTATGTCCAAATATTAAGCTACAAAACATTATAAAAAATTATATGTAAAGTTGTAAGTGACTTACCTAGTTATTACTAGTTAGCTAGGAATTGAGAACAAATTATGAGCTTAAAAGCATCGAAACGGCGTGGTGAAAATAAGAATATTTGGTTAATAAAAGAAAGTTATAGAAGAGATTTATTTCATATGTTCATATGTACATATATTAATCTAAAAAGGACTTTTTAATCAACTATGATATGTGGAGCATATATTCTCTTTCTAAAAATATATATAGATATATAATATCGGATATTTACGGATATCCGTTTTACTCAAAACCCCTATCCGTATCCGATCCAAATATCCGAAAATATTAGCGGATCGGATACGGATAATAAAGATAAGTTATCCATTGGATACGGATCTTATCGAATCGGATCGGCGGATATTTCGGATCGGATCGGCGGATCGGATAACTTTGCTCAGCCCTACCTTCATCCATATAAAAGAATGCAAGAAAGCATACTTAGCTCTAGGTTGGTCCTTGTACATATTTGAGGCCGGTTTGATTCTTTCCTTACCAAAAACTAGAAAGAAAGAGACATATCTTCATTTTGACAAGTGCAACAAGTATCTTACTGTATAACTATAAAGAGCCTCTATATACACAAATACCCCACAATAACAAAATTTTGTATTTTATAGTAACTTTGAGCAGAGACTTTTCAGTAGAAGAACCAGAATCTTGTAACTTGTAACACTATTCAGAAGTCAGAGGTCATAACCACAAAGCTTAATATATATACATACATTATATAATATAGGCTATGATTTGGCTTCTCATCTTTTGTCATTGCTTCTTCCACTATCCACCAGTAGTCCAGTACTATGTTTTTTGCTTGTTTTATGTTAAAAGGAGGTTCTTGAAAGGAAGATCCAACAGCTAAGTTTTACTACTTATGCTTATTTTACTGTTACAACTGTCCTACTTTTTTCTGTTGGGTGTGCTGTAAATTTTTTTGATTCATCTTTTACAGTTAATTAATGCTGGGTAATATCCACTTTTCTTAAATTTTTATCTTAAGCCAGAATGTTGCTTGCTTGTTTTGCTTGTGCACAGACTAACAGTGGCAAGCAGAGCAACAGAACACTGAGCAGAGGCAGCAGCAGCTATTTGAAATACAAACATGGAGTAATTACTAAATTGCTGAGTTTGAGTAACAGTGCTGTCAAAACGCAGAGTTTAGTGGTATTCCATAATGGGTACTCAGAGTCCCTCTTAGCAAAGGGCACTTGTTAGTCTCCAAGTATATACAACTTCCTTCTATCTTGTGTTTCTGAGTTATGTTAGTCTCTGATCTTTGTTTTGTCTATTCACCTTGCAAATGTTCTGTCTATTCACCCCTTGTAAATAGAAAAATTAATCTAATTGTACCAACTAATTAGGACTCTTAGGATTGATATTACTATGTCAAAAATTGCCTACATAATAAAGGGATTAAAGGCATAAAATAGATTAGAGCTATCATCATTTTCAATAATAGTGGTCCCACTAGATTCACCCATGCCATGTCTAGTAGACCTTGGTGCATGGCTATCAAATGCCTTCAAGAAACGTGATATAAGTATGAGAACATCTTCATTCACTATTGTACTTGTGAGTTGTGAGGCTTTGTTTGTTGCATTAATCTTTATTCATTATATGAATCTTTTGGCAACATGAGCCTATGAGGTCCCGCTAGGGCATCAATACCAAAGAGATCGATGTGATACTATATATCGGTTTGAGTTACGAGTTCTTTTCACTAGGTCGAACTGGTAATATGACCTAGTTAGTTTATGGTCCTTGTCAGCTGGATCACGAACACAGAGTTTGCCATAAAAAATAAGTAGCAGTCATCAAAAAAGTAGTACATGTATGTGTGGGTAATATACTAATATCATTGACATATTAACTATATATATATGTATATTTCAATATATGAGATTTTGAGTGACCCTATTTTCCTCTCATTTTTTTAAAAATGTGGAACTAGACTAGGTCAATATTGTTATTGTATGTATAAACAAGTATTTTTATGATATTGATAACGAACACACTCTTAAATACTTCTAAGCAAGAAGAAGTGTTGTGTCAATACAAACGAGCCCTAACTTGGTTTCAAATTTGGGGATGTAGCATTAACTTGAGCAACTTAATTTGTCATCTCATTCGGGACAAGGAGGGCGTGTTCTTTCTGCCAATGATGTTGCTTGTTATAAACATGCATGCAAAGAAGACCATAAGAGGTTGGTGTATTGTCCACGGTGGAACATATGGATTCCTAGTGCATGATATGAAAGCAAAATCAATGCCCTATGTAAGAAGATGCAAGTAAAAAATAAAAGACAGGACAGTGTATATTGTATGTGATAATGAAGGGTGTGTTAATACATTGTTCATAGAGGAGGGGTTGGCAACTTGGCATTGATCATCACCTTTGACATGCATGCTCACGCTTTGTCAACATCACTACCCTTGTAATTTGTTTTTCCTCACTCTCTCTTTAGTGTGATTTTATCAATTAAGATGATCTTCTACCACGTAACTTTCGATGTTTTACTTTATTATTATTTAGGCCATAATTCAATGGTATTTAAAAAAATGTATTGATACTTTAAATGATAGTTGTCATATATTTGTACATTCTTATTATAAAGAAAGATTATTAATATTGTTTTACATTAGAAATATGAATTAAACATCCTTTACATTTATTTAAAATATTCGCTAAAATTTTATATCACAAAATTCTAAAATTATTGAATAATAATAACCTTCCATATAAATATATTTTCTAAAAAGTTTATAACATTATTTTATGACTTAAATAATATAGTGGAGTACGAAAATGTCGTGTTGAGGATCATAGAGGATATTGGGTGTGATTTTATACTCCACTGCTCCATAGCTTTTCCATTTTTCTGATTGAGTATGTACAAGAACAATGCTTTGACTAGCGGAAGTGTCCGTTTTTCTGATTGAATGTGTGATGTGGAACATCGATAGATCAACATGTGTCAAAATACTTGATGGTGAAATATGAAGACAATAACTGAATAATTTTTACGTGACACAACGCGGTGGTTCTAGATCTTATGACTTGTATACATCAACCTCAATTAATTAGGGGGCGTTTGGTATAAAATATGGTTTGGGTATTGAATGAGGTATGCGGTTGGGAAGGTATGGGGTTGGGATTTGATTCCTGAAAACATGTGTTTGGTTACTCTTTGGGAATGAAGTTGAAACCCATACCCAGTGTTTGCTATTGTTAAACATGGGTTTGGGATGAAATTATAAATGTTTCATTTTATTCTTTCTTATAATACAAAATTTGTGAAAGACATATATAAGATTAAAAATATTAGATAAAAGATATATTATATTTATATAGTTCCTCTCAAAGTACTTTTTTTAACATTAATTATTGCTACTTAATTTGTCAATAAACTAGTCTTACATAAGATCAAAAATAAAAGGCTAAAAATTGTTTGACTAAAGATGAATACTAAAAAAAAAATCAGAATAAAATGATTGATTTGTTCTTCCAACTCCTTCCTCTTCCTTCTCAACCGGTGGGCATTTGAATCCATTTCTAGACACAAAAAATGGCTCAATTCAGCAAAAGAAAAACCAAACACATGTCTTATCAGCTCAAAAGAAGTCATAGATTGAAATTGAGAAGCTTTTGTCCATGTACACCACACCTAACACCAATTCACTACAGGACACCTTTTGTTTACTATACATACACCAAACCTAAAACCATTCACATACAAACGTACAAACACACGTACAAATCAATTGAGGTATATATCAAACACACGTATAAAACCATTCACATACAGGACACCTTTTGTTTACTATACACACTACTGTATGTATATATCAAACACACGTATAAATTCAATTGAAGCATATATATATATCAAACATACAAACACAGATCAAACAAAAATTTAAGCACACAATTGATATACACAGTCACGTACGTACAGTACTATACACATTCAAACACAAATTCAATTCAAATACACATTCACGTACAGGATTATATATATAGGAAATACACATTCAAACACACATCACGTACACCAGTATATATAAGCCTCAATTCTTCCACTAGGTACGTCTTAATCCACTAGGTACGGCTTAATGTAGACTAAACTAAACACAATTGAGTAATATCTAATCAAAATCATAATTTGAGATGTAAAAAAACAGATCCATACATATAAAAATCAAAACCCTAATTTCCATTGAATTTTTACAATCTACCATGGGAGTTATGAACAGTAAGGAACTCAAGTAAAAGAGGGAAATCAAGACAGAGAGGATCGAATTACATCATGAGAGGAGTGTAAAATTACCTTGAAATTTCCAGGAATCAAAGTTACTCGGTAGAGAGAAGAGGAGCAGCGGTGATGTACGTATGAGGGGTGAAGAGAGACGTACGTATGAGGGGTGAAGAGAGAAATAGACTAGGTTTTAATTTCGGAAATTTCACGTGGTACCCTTAAGGTTAAGCCAATTTCACGTGGTACCCACCGAGATTTTAAATTTCGCATGGTAACCCTCATAATTAGAAGTATTTCACCTCATACCCATACTGTTAAATTTAATCCGTTAACGTTAAATTTGGATTGTAAAAAAAAATATATATGAAAGGAAACTTCTAAGGTTAACACGGTTTTATAGTAAACAAATCCACTTTCACCACAATCAAGCATATATATTCCCATAGCACTGATAAGAATTTATCCATGAGATGAGCATCATGTTAATAGTAAAGTAACTATATGTGTATCTCTAGTAATAAACTCACATCATCATCATCATCTGAATCACTAGAAGAAGCACATCCTGCCAAGCACTCAGAAGCACCAAATTTAGTAGAGGAAGAAGATATCTTGGTAGACCGTGCAGGAACAGCCAACGGGCTAGAGACCTTGCCAACCAAACGAGATTCAAGCTTGGCAATTTTACTAGGCAGGGAATATTCAAATTGATTTGACGAGTTGGAAGAGATATCATTTGACATTTTTTTAACAAAAACTCGCAGCAAGAATCCACAAAGTGCAGAAGCTAGATCATTCAAGTGCACATACTAGAGACCAAAACTACATTTTGGGGAAAAGAGGTTAAAACGCAAAGCAATGCAAGTTTTATGCAGATTTCAGCTTCTTCTTCATTCAAAGACTCAACCTTTTGAGCAAGTAAATAGCCAAACAGTAAGCAAACACATAGATTTTGTAGCCTATATGGGATTCGAACCCACATCGATGTGTATGACACATTGCTTTCCCGTTAAGCTAATAGGCTAAAATTAACAAGCAACAACTGCATCACTTGCAATTATCAAAACATCGGTGCTTCTAAGACATTGTATCGTTCAATGAAACCTCACGAGAAATACATTGTCAAATGTTTAGGAGCCCTCTATGGATCTGATGATGCATATAAATTTCAACAATGATAGTACTTCTATACATCATATTCTCACTACAGAGATACAAATGCAATCAAAAAGCTAAAATTAGCCTTTCTTATAAACCAGAACAATCATATCTAATTAGCTACAAGAATGGTGCTGAGATTAAAAGTTGATATGTATCCTTATCCATAGTTACCAACTCCATCAATCAATCTCAAGAACACCATCTTTCCACAGATTCCACTCAAAATCACCATCTTTCTTCAATGCAGGAACTCTATATATATAAGGGATTACTTTTCAATTAAAGACAGTCAACCAAAACTCCCTAAATGATCTATAATCCAAAACACCAATATCAATTTCACATTCATAAGCAATTTCGAAACCCTAAATTGACAGATCTTTCCATTTTTGATACCCTAGTCATTGAAAACCTAGAATTGTTGGAATTGAGGATTGAAACAATAAATTTCAAACCTTAGTAGCCATTGAAGAAGGCCACTTTCACCCTTCATCCCTCAACAGGTTTGTGAATGCCATCGGGGTTGTCCGAATCAGCCGTCGTTCTCCTCACCGCCTCCGTGGTAAGATTCCTTCCTCATGGTCTTTTGCTAAGTTGTTCTCTCTCGGTCTTCGACCATAGAAAAGAGAAGAGAAGAGCTCCAGGAAGAGAAAGATTCATTCATGGGGGCTGTTTGAATGGAACCACCAAGCAAAAAGAGCGTTGTTCTCCGTCGGTCTTCCTCATGGGCTGTTTGATACAGTCCATATCAAAAAAGAAAATAAAATGTATATATCTTATATTTTACCCAAAATTGGGCAGAAGCTAACGGTGGGTTACGAAACAAAACTTTTCAATAGTTCAGGGTCATCACGCGAATTTTAAAAAATTTTAGGGTACCTCACGAAATTGGCTTAATCTGGAGGGCACCAGGCGAAATTTCCGTTTTAATTTTCATTCCAAGAAGGAATGAGATCTCAAACCCAAGGTAGGAGTAAGGTTTCAAAATCCCAACAATATTGGGTTTGGGGTATGGGTTTGGATACCCAAAATTAACATACCAAACATTAGGTAAGGGAATCTCATTCCAAAACCCCATACCCTCATTCCCAATACCCCTTACCAAACAGCCCCTTAAGGTTTTTTTTTATCAGAAAACGGGCCTAAGCCCTGCGAATGTTATTAAGAAAAGGCTTAAACGTTTTGCTCAGTGTGAGCTACATAATCAGAATCAATAATAGACAACAAACCATGAGGTAAAGTACTAAGGTTTAAGAAAGAATCTGAAACTGTAAGTGAATGATTTGCAAGGAAGTCAGCCGCGTTGTTCGCCGAGCGACGAATGTGACGGATACGGACTTCCCAAGGGTTGTCGTGAATCAAAGCCCGGCATTGAGTGATAAGGAAATAGCATGGATGGGTGACCAAAGAATGATCCAGCAGGGCTGTTACAGCAAGAGAGGAATCAGACTCCACTTCAACATTAGGAAAACCAGCTTCAAGAATGAGTTTCAGGCCATGGAAAAGAGCCCAAATTTCTGTTGTGAGAGCATCACAAGTACCACATCTGAAAATGAAGGCGCTTACCATTTTTCCAGCCGCATCCCGAACGATCCCACCGCCTCCTGAAAGCCCCGGGTTGGCTTTCGAGCAAGCGTCGACATTGAGTTTGAGCCAACCATCTGGCGGCGCAGTCCAGCTCTGAATTTGGCCATGGCCGGTCCCCAAATCCACTGAGTTATGCGTTTTTGGCCTGAAGCGACTTGCATCGTAAAAAGCTTCTGTAATCGAAACGACAATAGCCGAAAGACCAGACAAACTGTCATCTTGTTCGAATACGAGCTTATTCCGACATTTCCAAGACATCCACAACATGTTGGCAAAGAGAGAACTGTCACGATCATTTTTCTGAATATGATCGGAGACCCACTGCTGAAAGTTCATGTCAGAGAAAAAAGAAGGCGTGTAATTACCACCGAGGAGAGCTAGCCAGATGTTGTGAATATCAGGGCAATCACGAAGAAGATGGAGCTCCGTCTCAGGTTGGGAACATCTTGGACACGCAGGGGATTGGGCAATATGGCGCCGAAATCTGTTGGCGTTGCACATCAAGCCGTTATGCATCAGAATGTATAGGAATTGCCTCACCCGCTGCTGCACCTTGAGGCGCCAAATATGGTTCCAATTGACAGCAGAGGGAGTTGGGGAGGGTTGTTGAAGAAGTCTCATAGCGGATTGCGTTGTGAACTGCCCAGAAGAAGTAGGAGTCCAACAAAACTTGTCATCTTCTTGGATATTGACCTGCACTCTAATAGATTGAAGAGAGGAATTAATATCCCCAGAAATATAAGGATTGAGTAGAGGCCAATTCCAATCCGAAATTTGCCAAGCCTCAGCCGCGGTAAGAGCCGCAATGTCTTCAGGAAGAGGCGCAGAAGCTTGATCAATTAGAGGAGTGTCGTTGAGCCACGGGTGAAACCAAAACAGAGTGTTTCGGCCATTGCCTACTACCATACGCAGACCTTTAGAAAGAACCTGTGCACCTTGAACAATGCCCTTCCAAGTCTGAGACGAGCGAGCTTTATTTTGGAACATGTCAATATCAAGACGTCCGTGACAATACTTGCCCCTGATGACTCGGCTCCAAATTGTGTTTGGTTCCTGAATTAAACGCCATCCAAGCTTTGCTAGAATAACATCGTTTGAATGGCGCATAGACCGAATGTCGAGTCCCCCATCTTTTTTGGGACGAGAGATTTTATCGCCAGAGAGGAGGTGCATTTTCTTGGCTTCCGGGGTCGAGCCCCAGATGAAACCCCTGATACGAGAGTCCATGGCATCACAGATCGTCCTTGGTACAAGAGTGGACTGCATCATGTAAATAGGAAGGTTGCATAGCACAGAGGAGGCCAAGGTTGTACGCCCCGCCATAGATAAAGAACGAGCCTGCCAGCCTCTCAGGCGAGAAGTTACTCGATCAAGGAGAAATCTATTACTATATACTAAAGCTGAAGCAAATTCCGCCACCATATCGCACCACATCACCCCTTTATTAAAATAATATGTTTTATATAAATTCTTTTATCATCTATTAAATTGGAAAATTTATCTTTCTACTTCCTACTTAGAAATTTTATCTTTCGTTATCTATTAAATTGAAAATTTTATGGAATTTTTTTATTACTATACATGATCCAAAAGCACGTACACCATTACACTATCATCAACGAATGACCTTAGAACAATAGTATAAATTAGTATATTAAAAACTTATCTTTTACATCTTGATTTTATCATAATCTTAGTACATACTTAGTTAAGATATTAGGTCTATCTTAAAATTTGAGTTTTTTAAATTAATAATTCTATCCAAATGTATAAATCTCAATCCTCTCATTATAGTACTCATTTAATTAATAGTAATAAATAATACATAGATCTATCATAATTTTTTTATATTAAAAACATAATTTTATTTAGTCATAGTTTATAAATCATAATCTTAATGCTTTAGCCATTTATTTGAATATCATATTAATTATAAATTATTTTTCGTAATTTTATTATGCTATTTTTAAAAATTATCAATGATAGAAAATTATACATCTATATATAAGCGAAATATTCATTCTATCAGAATAATATATTAAATATATTTTTCACCATCATATCATATTAAAATTTTGATAAAATGATTAAAAGATATATTTACCATAAATATATTACCTATTGGTTATGTTTTAGATAAAATATAATAGATTTCTTAATTAAAAAATGATTTGTTAATATTTTGTTAAATATGTTAATATTTCTTATTTAATTATGTTTTCACAGCATAATAACATATATACAAGATAATTTGGTTTCTTTTTTATCTTATTAAATATTTTCTATATCTTTAATATAATACTATACGTATCCGATTTTTTTAAAAAAGTTAGTGATTTCATTATGTAAGTTAGTTTATGCACTTTATTTTAAATGCTATTTTTTTAACAATTTTAACGAAAATTTGATAATACATCTTATCTTATGACATTTTTCATCGATTATTTAAATATATGTTCATGTATGTATAAACAAATTTTATCTAAACAAATTTTATGTTTATATAAATATTTGACGATGTACGAAAATTATGTTATTTTATAATAAAAAAGATAAATGTCATTTTAAAACAAAGTAGACATGATAATATTTGTAATTATTATAGTAAATTCATATACAATCTAATAAATAAATAAATAAACAACATCCCCGTACAAGGTACGGGTCATTTACTAGTTGATATCTGTTTGAAGACAGGCGCCCACAGGCGGTTGGGACCCCCAAATAAGTGCCGAGATCCTCCGCACAGGAATTGCAAGAAGTTGGCTTATCTCGGATCTTGTTGCTTGGCGAACTTTGCGAGAGAACACCATCGAACTCTTGGTGAAATTTACTTGTTCGCCAGAGATATCACAAAAAAGGCCAAGGCATTCTTTGATTACAGTAGCTTGTTGTATTGAAGCTTCTGCAAAAAGGATCAAGTCATCAGCAAAAAACAAGTGGGATAAACTAACACCACCAATCTCAATAGGTCGCCACAAATGACTATGGACGGCATCCTGAATTATATGAGACAAACGCTCCATGCATAAAACAAAGAGATACGGGGAAAGAGGATCTCCCTGTCGGACGCCCCTCGATGGCTTAAACGTTCCCGCTGATCCGCCATTCCAGAGCATCTCCATAGAGCCTTCCGTTTGACACTTCATGATGATCTCAATAAGATGATCCGGAATATGAGCTAGAGATAGAATTTCTTTCAAGAAGCTCCATCTAATTCGGTCATACGCCTTCGCAAGATCAATTTTGAGAACCATCCAACGAGAGGTATTGCCATGAGCCGACATAGTGTGAAGAACTTCCTGCACCACAACAACATTGTCAATAATTTGTCGCCCTGGAATGAAACCTGCTTGAGATGGTGAAACAAGAGTTGGGAGAAAAGGTTTCAATCTTTGGACAATCATCTTTGTAGCAATTTTGAAAACAACATTGAGCAAGGAGATTGGGCGAAAATGAGCTGGTGTTGTAGGGCCATCAGTTTTTGGAATTAAAACCATGAGAGCATTGCCAAGATTAGTAGGAAGGTCTCCTGAGTTCAGCATACGCAACACTGTATCGGTGACTTGGGAGCCTAAGGTTGACCAATTTTGTTGATAAAAAATAGCGGGATAACCATCCGGGCCTGGCGCCTTGTGAGGCCCCATCAGTTTCAGCGCGTTCCAGACTTCCTGAGCTGCGAAAGGCTGAGACAAGATGTCTTGGTCAGCATCCGAAAGCAATGGGAAGGAGTGTTGAATTGGCGCATGAATATGAGATATGGTGGTGGTATCTTTAGAATAAAGAGCAGCAAAAAAGTCCAGCACCAAACACTTGATGTCCTCATCATCAGTGATCCAAGAGCCATCGGTTCTTTGAAGGGTTGAGATTTTGTTAACCCTTAGGGTGATGGGTCGATAATTACAAACATTGTTGATTGTCTAATGTCCCCCTCACATCTTTGGGCTGGAATTCAAAACTTGGGCCACGCCTCAATAAATATTTGGGCTCTGGATCCAGAACACATTCAAAGATCATTAAAACTTGATTTTTCTAATTAAATCAAGATTCATAACTCGCGTTTGTGTCTATAAGAATCATTTATATATTAATTCTTTTTTACTAGAATATAAGACAAACACAAGGTTATCCTTCTACAGTAATAGTACAGGATTTGGGTCACATGGGATGTGGAGTAAAAGTTATACGTGTGTCAAGTAAAAATGTATCGTGAAGGAATATAAGTGCATTACTAAACGGCATTATCACGATGCATGATGTAGGATTAAAAGTACATTGTGTGCGCAAAAAAAAAAAGTACATTGTGAATCACCAAAAGCGCAATACTAATTTGAATACATTTTTTACCCTTTACATTACACTTTTAATTTGGTCGTAAATGGAGTAAATTCAAGTGTCATTAAAACACTTCATATATATTACAGATAACTTATATCATATCATGCACCTGATCCATACTCGTCGAATCCAATTTATATACTCAAAACGGATAATTGTCAGGATATTCATCATTAAGGATTCATCGTTGTCCAACAAGCAGAGTGTCACCCATGCCACATTTTAATTCTTTAATTATAACATTGATTGATTAATTTATGTGTGTCTGTCTATGACCACAAAACTATAGTTGGCAATAATAATAACAATACATGTTATTTATCACAATTTGGGATCAATTTATTCAGAAGATATTACTTAAAAATCCCAAATTCATACAGCCAAGGGTGGAAACTGTCACCCTTATCTTAATCGAGCTCAGATTACACAGCACAAGTTCTTGATCACTTTATGGGATCTTCATAATATTCGAGATCATCTCTAATAATCAAGATCACACAGAGTACTTAATTAATTAAGCCAAGACCGTAACAGTTTCAATTGCAGAAGATTGAATAATACTAGTGTCTTTTTCTTCCTTTTCCATCTCCCATAATTGAGGCAGTGCTTCTCTCAGGTTGTGGATGCTGCTCAATGCATGATCTGCACCTTCCACTAATGCTGAGCTCCCCACCTGATCAATCAATTACTCCGTATTAATCATCCAATTCAATTATTAATTTAATTAATCTGATTGATGACATAATTAAATGGCAGCTCACAATAACGGTACGAAGTCCGACTGCCTTGCCACTTGCTATGTTGCGAGCACTATCATCGAAGAATATCTAATCAACACAATTAATTAACCATTAAACTCACAAATCCGGTTTGATTAATGAAAATTAAATAAATCAGCAAATTATATATGCACGTACTGTTTTGTGGGGATCGATGTTTGCGATCTGAACGGCGGCCTCCACAGCTTCAACGGACGGTTTACACAGAATTCTGGAGGCACACGATTCCGGTTCAGCGAACCGGTTCGGTTTTGGGTTCAGCGTCTCAAAGCATATTATCCCTTCAAAACAATCCTCTAAACCCAAGCGGTTCAGCGCCCGGTCCACGTGCGCCTTGTCCGAGTTTGTAAATATCTACCATGTATATTTAATTTGCACCATTGATTTAATTAGCGGCAATCAAACCACGGCAAATTGCATGACTCACCACAATCAACTTATAAAACCAACTTGCAATATAATATTTAATTTTCTAGAGTTTCTTAATCCATTTCTATCCAAACAAGGCAATAATTTCGATATGATTTTGAAGTTAATTAAGAATCTTAAAATATGACTGCACATGCTACAACCACCCAATCAATATATATTCGTTAGACACAATAATAAACAATAATACTCCGTAAGCTGTTTGTTTGATTGTTAGTTAAAGATCTCATGTCATTTGTTAAGGGTGATCGGTTCATATATGTTTCTTCATGAGATCGTCTTATCATCAGTTTGCTTGCTATGTGTTCTACGCAAAGATTTATAAAATGACACTGCTTAGTAAGAATTAGTGTTATTACGATTTTCCGATGTGGGATGGACAGTAAGAGGTTCCTTAAGACGGGATCGGGTCTTAGATTTCCATAAGGCAGCCTTCCATGGACGACCTCGTGAAACTCGTCGTCGTCGAAATCGTAGCCGATTGCCTGCACAGTTTTGCAGCGCGTAAATGGAGAATAAGTTATAACTAAGGTGATAATCAAGAACCATTAAGTATAATTAGCTAATTAGAATAATTACCTTAAGACCAGCCATGGTGGTGCCGTGTTCTTTGTACAAGTCTAGGCACATCTTGGGAACCTCACTTTCCTCTATATGCAACCGGTTTAGCATGTACTCTGACAGATTAATTAGGCGACAAAATTATCAGATAATTAGATTAATCAACCTCCCACAAAATTTATAAGCTATACATATATGTATATATGTGTTTACTAGCATGCCATATATATTTACCTTCAATGTTCTTACGACAAGCCAGGTTGACCCCGGAGCTCAATGGATACAGAGTATCATCCAAATCTGTGACAAAGTTTTTTTTTATTTTGTTACCAGGCTCCAGAGTTTAAATTCTAATCAATCTTAGATTATGAAATGATTTGGACTTAAGTCAAGAGTATATAAATGGGAAAACACCATACCAAAGAGCAAGCAATCGATGTTGGAACCATTGAACCCAGAATCACCCTTCATCTTCTTCAAAGCAATCGATCGCCAATTAGCAGCTATATTATGCATCAAAATTAGTACAATAATCGTTTAGAAGGGACGTTGTTACGGAGTGATTAACAGAACATGATTAAATAGGGCTAATTGCTAGCACAGGAGGGGAAATTAGATTTGAAAAACAGAGATATAATAACCTGATTTAGTTATCGATGAAGGCCGGGCCAGATGGTTTAGAATCAGTGGATGAAGAATACTTTGATTGCAAAGGAGGATTGGCTATTTATAACAAGCCAACTGAACAAAGCATCAGATCCACCTGATTACTGATTGAATTAATTCTGCATTAATTAATACTCTGTAAATCTACGAATATAAAAAATAAATATAAACATAAAAGATGACGTGGCATATGGGCTTTCAATTTTCAGGTCCGTTCGATATCCATTAATTAATTGAGGTTTATATCCATCTAGCAATTCCTATATCCTGTCCTGATATCGGTATTAAACAACAGTTTGGTGTAATGGATAACCTATATATATCGGAGTGATATCAAAGTTACTTTGATATTTTTCAAAAAAAAAATCAAAGATAGCTTATATTTTATCATATCCAAGATATTTATATTGAAAATATACTTAATATTTTATATTTTAAAATTTTCTATTATGTGTTATGAGAGCACATTATACGACGCTAATTACTAAAGATTTAGTAAATCTTAAATTGAAGATTTTTTTGTTTGTTCCGAGTCCACTATTATCTCTTTAGAGTTTAGTTACCTTAGTTATTATGCATGCTCTTAAGAAACACGTTACAAAAACTGTTAATGAAGATGTGAATGTGATTATGTGAGCATGATCGTTGATATCCACCACCAATTTGAAGAACCCCACACTGCTTTTACATTATGAGTCCCTTTCAAGTGACGATTTCGATAACTAATAATTCAGTGCATTTCTACCGTTTTTAGTGCATGCTTATGTATATTTAATTAATTACACGTCCATGATGATGATGATGAATTGATGATGATGATCAACTAGTAAGAATTCAACTACTAATGTGCCATTTGTCATAATTCTTTTGTAGTTTTAAAATCTCTTCTTTTATTAAACTTGATGTCAGAATTTTGAGACGATGGTTCGATATGCCGACCGGTCTGGGTCCAATTGCATGAACGAATTATTTTAAGATGACCTAATATTAATGAGGAGGGGTTTTGTAAATAAAAAATGAACGTGGTTTTCATAATTAATTTAAATAGTGTCCCGTCTTTATTTAATCAGAAAAGGTCAATTAGTAGAGCTAGCAATGACAACGAATAATGCAATGCTTACCAGAGATGGCAAAGACAAATACGTATTCCTACTTCCTTCTTCTATAGTGCACGATGTCCACTGGCCACATCTTTCTTTAATGCGTGAAATTTGGCATCCTACGTACACACTTGTTCTTCTATTTTCTTTGCAAAAACACATATACACTTGTTACTCTTAATATCGATCTCTATATATTATTTAATTATAGAGATGGCATGATAAAAATAAATAAATTGTGCAGCAGAAATAATATGTGCCGATCTTATTTTCAGCTAGGATTTTGATGAAAAACTTAATTTGAAGTCGAGAAAGTCGCATATTTTGATTTTTATTATTTACCTCATAATTCGATTTGTTAAGCTCAAATATTTCCCAAATGGTGTAAATTTTGATACTTGACGAAATCGTTTGTATATTTGTTGTTAATCTGTAAAGTTCATAGTATTTTTGGTTAAAATATGATACTTTGCGTTACATTTAATCGTTTTTTCAATTATATACTTGTGAATATGGTCTTCATATAATCATTTTTCCACTTCCTAATTGTTCAATTTCGTGTAATCATCATTTTTATAATATGGCTTCCAATATGGGAAAGTCTCCCTCTCCCAAATCCATACACCTTTTCAAGTAGATAGGTAGCATGACCATCTTACAAATATGACTAGGGCTCCAGTCGTAAGATTGTTTATGCAAAATAATGGCTTATATGTAGGAAGAAGATTCCAAACTAAACAAGATAAACTAAAATATAGACAAATGTGTCCAATTTTTCTTTATTGTGCATGTATTTTATAGGTCTTATTTGGTAAAGTAATCTCTTCTAAAAAAAATCATTATTATGACCTAGCCTGTTGGGAGGAAGCCGTAGCTAAGGAGATTTTAGCACTTGAGACAAATCACACTTTGCCCAAAGATAAGAAAGTTGTGGGTTCTATAAGTCGGTGTTCAAGATAACGTTCAAGCCAAAAGTGGTTCAGTTGATCAGAGAGACCGGAAAAAAAAAAAGAAAAAAAATGATGTTAAGCAATATGGATACACATATACTTTCTCACTAGTGGCAAAATGTAGAAGTACAAAAGTTGTCCTTACAATTGCAACTCTAAAGCACTGGCCGGGATGTTCATCAACAAGTCTTTATGTGGTGAGATGTGGTTTGAAGCACCACTATCAATTACTCACTCATCTATCAACTAAATATGAGCCCACGTTCATTACCATCTTTTACAAGATTTGCTGATCATTTTTACCATCATATGAAGCATTACGGTGTGCCATCTTGCTTAGATAAACTAGATTTGTCAATATTCAATGTCACTTATGCTTCCATTCTATCCCCATTTTTGTCCCTTCATTAACCAATCAACTTATCCAATAATCTCAAAACATTCTCCCTTCACATGACCATTAGTTGAAGGAAAATGAATCACATGAGGAAAAATGACTAGAAAAACCACACGAGAAAAATGCAAATAAGCATAAAGTCAACAACTGAAATATAACCTGATCCATAACAAGAGGATACAAAATCCAACCCTTGCTAACCAATCCAATCAATCTACTATTCAAGAATTCCAAGGACGTGCTTAGCAACGCACACGAGCAACAAACCACCACCAATCAACCAAGTCATTGATCAACTCACTGGCCAAAGTAAAGCAGAGTAGCAGACGGCTTTGCATACATCTTGGCAAGCAAATTCCAGACCTCCTGAGACGACTCCGCAGTGGTTACCGATAGAGCCACATTGTCAATCCTTCCAAGTAAGCATGCACTGTGGTGGAGGCTATTGGACTAAAACGGGTAGTTAGGAGTTAGGACGTCGTCAGCGAGTAAAACGGGCATCCACAATAGTCGTGTACGTTGTCGGCCAGTAAAACGGGTATCGTCAATAGCGGTTCATGCTTATGTGCCAAGTCGGGAACACATTCAAAATAGGGTTAAAGACGCCAATAGCCTATTTTCATTAATGAATTCCAATAATATACCCCTAGATAATAGATTGGACAATAATAACCTATTACATAAAATTGGACAAAATTGCCCTCTAAAACCAATTTACGTAAATTTAGAAACCTCCCCTCTACAGTTTTTACGTAACTCTCAGTCCTGCAATCTTCTTCCCGTCGGCCACCTTCCATCTGCCGGCCACCATCCTCCCGCCGGCCGCCGCCCTGCCGCCGTCCTCCTGCCGGCCGCCGCCCTACCACCACCCGCCGCCCTACCGTCGCATCCTTACCGCCTCCATAGCCTTGCCCAGATCTACGCATCTACGCCGGCCACCTTCCTCCCTCCGGCCACCATCATCCCGCCGTCCACCACCCGCCGCCGGCCACCAGCCCCCCGCTGGCCACCCCTCCACCTCCTAGGTCGAATTGCGTAGACCTGCAATTCGCAACTTTGGTATGTTACATTAAGTTTGCTAGGATTTGTTACATTAAAAATTATGTAGATTAGATTTTATGCAAATGAAAGTTGTTAAGATTCTGTTGGATAATATTTGCTAGGATCTTGTTACATTAAATTTTATGTAGAATAATTTATATAGGTTAAATTGTTACATTAAATGTATATAGATAAGATTTATGTAGATTTAGTCTAGTTTATTTGAGTATTACACAAAATTTATGTAGATTAATTTTGTGTATGTGTTACATTAATTTTATGTAGATTAGATTTTATGTAAATGAAAGTTGTTAAGATTCTGTTGCATAGCATTTTCTAGGATCTTGTTACAATAAATTTTATGTAGATTAATTTATGTAGGTTAAATTGTTACATTAAATGTATGTAGATAAGATTTATGTAGATTTAGTCTAGTTTATTTGAGTATTACACAAAATTTATGTAGATTAATTTTGTGTATGTGTTACATTAATTTTATGTAGATTAGATTTTATGTAAATGAAAGTTGTTAAGATTCTGTTGCATAATATTTGCTAGGATCTTGTTAAAATAAATTTTATGTAGAATAATCTATGTATGTTAAAAATTTTGAATTAAATGTATGTTGATAAGATTTATGTAGATTTAGTCTAGTTTATTTAAGTATTACACAAAGTTATTGTAGAGTAATTTTGTGTATGTGTTACATTAAAATTATTGTAGAGTAATTTTGCTAGAGTAATTTTGTGTATGTGTTACACAAAATTATTGTAGAGTAATTATTGTAGAGTAATTTTGTGTATGTGTTAAATTATTGTAGTTTATTTAAGATAGGAAAGGAAGAAGAAGGGGCTTCATCTTACCGGTGACGATCGGTGCGACTTGGATGAACTTGCACACCAGGGACAAACGGCGGAGACGCTGAATACGTATTTCCTATTTTGAATGAGGGAAGAAATTAATGGGTATTATTGCTTCTTTAATAGGAGTGTTTTGGTATTTCCAATAAAAAGATATAGTTTTGGAAATAGTATTAGATAGGGGTATATTTTTGGAATTGATAATTGAAAAGAGGATTATTCAAAATATTGAGTATAGTGATAAAGTAGCCGGGTTTGGGTTTTGATCTCGAAAAATCTAACGTTTGCGGTGCACATCAGTTAAATATAAAAATTTGTCAGCATGTTAACGGAATGATGTTAAATGATGGCCTCGGCGCTCAAAATAATTCGTTCAAAATACCGGATGGTTTTCTATATGAATTCGTTACTTGATAAGAACAATCAAATCAACAATGACATGATTATGAGTTTATGACCAAAAGCAATAACATGTTTACGAGACATCGGCCAAACCCACCGAATTGAAATGCGTTATGAATGCATCATTTTCTTTTCTGTTACAGGGCTCATCTACAATTAAGCCTCGTGAATTTGTCTAAATCTTCTTGTGCAAGAGAAAGTTGTCTTCTTCAATATATCAAAGGCTGAACTCGAAGGAAATACGTGACGTACGTCCCAAAAACTAATGCAGAAAAGGCTTTAATAGAGATCAAACTGTATTGACTTGTAACACTGTAATCTGGGGGAGAAGAGAACTCCAAAATCTACCAACGCTCCTCTATACATCTTCAGACTTAAGCCTAAAGATTCGTAGCTATTTAACTTACCCTAGTATTACTGTACCCAAAAAAACACTGACACTTTCCCATATGTGCAGCAAGCCAGCAACTACGTACCCAGAAGTAATATTTAGTCGTGTGTCCGTATCTTCTACGAGAGATGAAACGCTCCTTGGCCTTCTGTTATTGCATATAAGAGCTTCTCCTTCATCATTTCCTGCTCACAGGATACAACACTTGCATGAATTAGCTCAGGAATACATTTTCATCTTTTTATCAAAATACAAGTGTAAATTTGAGGACCTTGGAAGAATACGGCGGTAGCTTGAGGTAATTAGTACAGGTCATGACGCTTGGCAATTCTGAATCAGGGTAGTTGCTAGAAACCTGTTAAAGCACAAACCCGGGAAACCCAGAATGAGGAAAGGTTAATAAAAGGACTATTTAAGCACAAATAGTGAAAGGAAATTAAAGTCAATTCGCTAACCTTACGAACAATGGTCAATTTTGGATTTAGGGCGCTTAGTCCACCAGGAGGTAAGCGAGGCGCGCCTGTCACAAACTGCAGAAAAGCCCGTCGTTGCTCATAACTGAAATCTTGTATGACTTCCATCAACTGAAATAAACAGATAAAAAATGTGAGTACTTGATTAATTATCAACATGTAAGTATGTGTAATCAGCAAATTAGGACCAAGAAAAAGGTAAGATTGTAGTAGAAAGTGAAAACTCACATATAAAATGTGAGTGCTGCCTGCAGTGTATCCATGATCGATCTTACAATGATCCAACAGGTCTGTAGCCTGCAAGAAAAAAACATTATTGTAGAATTTTAGGAAACAAACTAGAAATGCAGTCAGTAGATATATAGTTTATTTCAAAACAAACTTACCACCCAAGAATCACACTCTCCACAAAGTAGGCGCTCTAGTTCTTCTTCGTTAAAGATCCGGAGATGGCTAATTGGAAAGACCTGTGAATGAAGAAGATGATTTTCAAGTATAATTCCCAGTTAAACAAGATACAGTATAATTGGGAAATGCAATTTCTTTGAGTGAAATCATCTTTAATACCTTGTTAAAACCCGCTTTAAAGGCTTCAACCTGTCTGTATATACCAGCATTTAGTGTTGCATCCACAACCAGGGAGACATACTCCTTAAGGTTATCAATCGTTACCTGAGAGCAAGATGAGTGGTGAGATTAATCAAATGCACACCATCAAAACTAAGGGGCAAAAAAAACAAGTAATTAAATATGGTTCTGCTGTTCTAAGAACGAGCAATGAATTGACCAAAACGGTTAGAAAATCCACACCATTGAATGACCCTCCACGTCGGCAAGGACATAATCAGGATACCCAGGAAGAGTGAAGTCAAGGGACAGATCTTCAACTCTTGTGCCCCGGAATCTTAAATCAAGCTCAGATGTCAAATCCTCTTCACGAGCATCTATCTGGAACGTTTGCCTAATAATGATAGCATGAAACTCAAGTAGTGTTTTCCCAAACACAGGATCAAATGACTGGATATCATACAAACTCAGATCCTGGACAGAAAAACGGTAATTCAGATAAGAATCCAGATTTTGTTAATAAAATTCCCAAAAAATTAATAAGGACCTATATAAAATGATGTAAAAATTGAAACATAAAATTTTAAAAACACAAATTGTATAGAGCTAAAGATTTTACCTGGCCAAGGATAAGTTTGAAAAATGCTTTGGAGAATGGAATATCTAAAACTCTTCCCTCTTGAAGAGCCTTGGCCACGGTCCATCCCAGGAGAGAGAATTTCTTAATAACATCAGATACATCACTTCTTTCAGACCATGGGTGAGGGAAAAGACCCGGCAATGATGTTACTATTCTGGAGCCTGAATCAATCTCACTCTTCACATAATCAGAAGCACAACGGTAGTCTTCTCTCCACATTCCCAAACCAGGCTTTTGAAACTCATGACAGACCAATGTGTAGAATTCCAATGTTGGACCAAGACCTGTACCGATTTCTTGATGATACTCCACTTCAAAAACTGTATTTTGCTGGCCGTGTTCTTCCATCATCCTTGAGGCAGATTGCAGGATGTCATCTCGAGAAACCAAAAACTTTTTACGTAGGCCAATAGAATTACGGCGGGATGAATGTAATTGGGAGTAAGATCTTCCACATGCTGCCAGCTGGAAGTAACTGTGCCGTGCCCCTAAGGTGAATAAAAATGGGCACGTACAAATTAACCAGTTACACCATAAGGGCACGGCAGCTACAGAGACAGTCAATGGATTCTGCATTTGTTGCTCTAATTTTTCTGAAAGTTTGCTGTTTATGAACTCACTCTGTGGCAGCTTAGGGATCATTGACTTTGAATGCAAGTCATTGCATTTTCCCTTGGCAAACATATTTACCCTTTCGCTGGAGCCCAAACGAGGTGCATACCTGTTTATAACCTCTAAACTCCTTAACAGAAATACTATATCATTTGTAGGGCTTGACTTTACCGCACCTGAAATAATTTCTGGTACTACTATGTCATATGAAAATGGAGAATACTTCTGGCAAAGCTGTTTGTTGCTACTATTATCAGCAGTTTTATAGGTTAATGTGTATACTTCACTCCACACATCAGCACCACTATATATATTATCTTGTGACTTCATCCGTTTCTGAAGAACCTTATGAAATAATGTAGAAGAGTCTTGCAGTTCTGATCCTTCAAGGCAAATTGCTAGCTTAGAGAAATCAATCCCACTGTCATCACATACATCAGACTGACTACCTTCCATGCTGGATGAACATTCAGAGCTAGTTCCTATAGCACAGATTGAAAAAACACAACAAATTATAAGATAAACTTAATTTCTGGATGTAGCACGAAATACTGATACAAAATAAGAAAAAACGCAGGTATATGAAGCCACTTTCTGATTTTTTATTGACAGGATTTGAACTATATATATAATTACTAAGCATCAATCACAATGATCGATGAAATCCTTCACGCATGTTACAAAAATCTAACTAAATACTGATTACAATATGAAGTATTACCTTCCCCTGAGCTCTCACTCCCATCATCTACCTCCATTGGATGATGATGTTCTGACCCAGCAACTCCCTGAAATGAAAATTAGGATGCTATATTACAAACTCATAATGACAATAGTGGGATGCAAAAAGCAGAGCATTTGTTCCAATTGGGCTAAGAGTCTCCACTTACACTTGGAAGTTTACCCACAGATTTTGGTTCATCAATATCCATACTCTCTAAGTTCGCCGTCTGAATTGTTTTCTCTGTCTCCTGCTCAAAACGTTTGAAAGAATAAGGTACAAATAGTGAGTTATCCTGAACTATATGTTAAGCCAGTATCTCTTGCTAATTCAAAAGAAAAATACTAACCTCCAAATTGGTCAACTCAGCAGTTTTTAACCTATCAGTATCCTTTTTGGCAATTTTAGGATACAAGTATGATTTAATTATCTCCACAGAGCAGAAGGGGTCTACTGTTTTCACAGCTTCAGAGTACTCACCAAGGTCTTTCTCCAATTCTGCCCTCTTGAAACAAACTTTAAGACATGATTGTGCAACATGTCCTCCATGAGAAATAGAAGCATGAGTTTTTTGCCTGACCTCCTTGCCAGATGTAAGAGCAAATCTATCCATAGTAGACAAGGCAAGTTGTAATTTTCGTACCAGAACACAAAGAGGCAAGTCTTTCGAGGCTGGATTGAGAGCAGAAAGTGATGATCTAGCAAATATCTCAAATCTTTCAACTACAACATCGAAGTTGGCATAAACATTGGAAAGGTCAACCTCCTCTCCTTCATAGAGACCATCATATAAGTAATTCATCAATGCCTTTGCAATTCCACTTTCTATGAGTTCAAAAGTTGATATGGGTTCATCTCCACTGATTAGTACCATAACTTGATGCAACATACTATTCAACTTTTCTTCACTCTGTCTGCATCCTCCATTCCTGACGTCATTTATAAGACTGTTCAACTCACAAGAAGCCTCCCTAAGATTTTTAAGTAAACTAGTGTCTACACTACCCAAACTGTATTTTCCTCTTATCCGCTTGGCAACTTCTTGAGCAGAGTCCTTGTCAAGTTTGCATGTTTTTGTTTCTGAAGTAGAGACACTATCATCAGTATTGTAAACATAGCATAAGCACTTCTGATGACTCAAATCATCGGGTGTTGAGTTCCCACTTGCTGAAAGAGACATAAAAATCGAGCATTTTTCTGGGGTGACCAATGCATCAATGGCAAAAAAGATGCCTTCCTTTGCGAAAGAGGCCATCACAATGTCAGAAAGCTTCTGAAGAACCATTTCAGTTATCTCTAGAGCTAATGTCAGAATATGATGATCCTTTCGGGCAAAGACAGTCATTAAGAAGCTGTTAAATGACACAAACAAATGAGTAATTTAAGATTCGAAAAGTAGTATCACCTTTACAAACTAATCATATTGAAGTCCAGTGGGGAAAGATTATGCTACCTCGGGATTGACGGCATGCCACTGTTCTCAATCATCTCAAGAAGCATCTCTGGTTTACTATGATATACAAGCTTACTGATAACAGAAAGAAACCCATAGCAAACAGATAAATTTTCTCCGGAATTGCCCACCTGTTGAATAGACAAGCAGGTAGTTTATTGATAGGAGAAACATATAGATCTTGTATCTTCATCAATTACCAAAAGTTATTCCAATATATATGTGTATCATATATTGACCTGAATCAAAAAAGGGAGAACTTGCATTCCAAATTTCCGAAATCTATCAGGATGATCAGCCAAAATCTTTTCCTTGGCAGACAAGAGTTGATCCTCTTGATGTCTTCTTGTTGGAGGGAGAAGCTCATTTAGAAACTTCAGAAATTCATGCATCTGATACAAAAATTTGTCATTTAGTGTTTATGTTATGTTGAGCATACAATCCATTATTTAATGTGAAAATAAGACGAATAACAAATGAGACCAGGGTAAAAACCTCATTGCTATGCTTTCCATCGGTGTGAGGAAAAGGCATTCCGTGTGAGAGATCATAATTAGACATGAAATCTTTTAATGTGCTCCCGATATCAAGCTCAAAGATCATGCTTACAGCATCAGTTGAAACAGCCACCAGTTTTGCAAGCAGCCCAATTAGACTCTAAAGATTAACATGAAAAATAAGAGTAAGAGTTAAGATAACAACGTATACAAGGAAAGACATACAGTAGGTTCAAAGTGATTATTTCCTCACAGAATAAGTGGTTTGGCTTAGACTTCTTTGATTTTTGACACCTATGAGATGCATTGTCTGTTGAACAAGCCCGTGCTTACAAAGCTCCTCGAGATTTTTAGGAGAATCTTTTAGCCGGTCTGCTATTTTAATCAAGCAAGTAATAGCACTCTCGACAAGCTGGGAACAATAGGCCAGATTAGACATTGCAAATTCAGGTCAGTAGTAGTAAGTCATTTAAAAAATATATTAACTTCAGTACCCAAAATATTTTCACTACAGACCTGTTGATCCTCGTACTGAAGAAGATTACACAATTTTGGAATTGCCCCCATCAGAGGAGCAGGAGAGTCAGAAGAAAGCTTATTACATATATGGACAACCGTTGAAAGGGCAGTTCTCTGAAAGGAAATGGAATGACAATCATATAAGGAATCAGTTGGCACAACAAAATACTATTCCATACAGCTTCTAAGACACCTTGCACTAGGATACCTGAATATTAGTTGAAAAGAAGTCTAAAAACCCCAAAACAGCCATAGCTGCACCGGATTGCAAGCAGACACATGGCTGATCACGTGAAATTCTTTTCAAAGCTTGCAAGCACTACAAAAGATGACAAGAATGTACATGACAATCATGCATATAAAAACTCTCAAAATATACCATTAAATAATTAAATGAAAAACAGTTTAATTAAAAGAATACCATACTTGTTCAGCTACATCCAAATACTCCAGCACAATCAATCTCCGGCACAAAGCAGGCACCACATTATGCCTAACAAGATGAGTTAAACCCCGTGAAGAG
Source organism: Polygonum aviculare (assembly GCA_934048045.1). Lineage (NCBI taxonomy): Eukaryota > Viridiplantae > Streptophyta > Magnoliopsida > Caryophyllales > Polygonaceae > Polygonum > Polygonum aviculare. Next base: position 25,090,343 of record OW204031.1, read on the forward strand.
ACATCACAAAAGTAAGTTATAGCCCTGATAGCGAAAAGCATAATGTCAGGGCTACTTTCATGATTTGCCAAAGTCACGAGGACAGATGCTAGCTGATCCGCAAGCGCGGTAGGGAAGGAATCTGCCGTTGCAAACGACAGCACTTCACATAGCTGCGTGAGAGAAGCCAACTGTGCAGAAGGATCCGAGTGATCGTTCAAAACAGGCAGTAGGCCTGTGATCTTCTCTTGATCACTGTTTGACCTTCCAAATTGAGCCCTAGCAAGTTCCCCAACCCTATAACCACGCCCATTGTGGTCATCATGATCAAGATCATCATCATCATCACTATTGTATGGGGAATCATCTTCTTCAATGTGGTTATCTGGTGGGTGAGAGCCCGAAGCTGAGGAAGAAGTTTCCATATTACTAACATGGCCATCAGTGTTTGAAGCAGCATTGTCAACAATTTGGGGCGGTTGCGTTGATGAACTAGGTTTATTCCCCATTGCACTGCAGGCTCGTTTGTCTAGTGGCAGTTCGTCGCCCGATTCAGGCCGTTTGTGTCCCCGACTAGCCATTCAGAGTTCAGTACTTTATATCAGTTCCTGAATTAAGCGGAAAAGGAAGCACACATTATTAAGTTATCCCCAATTGAGTGCACATGATCAGAACATATTGGAATACCAAAACATAAAAAAAGATCACTTTTTTATGGCGGAAAAAGCTAAAGGAATCACACGAAATTTGCTCCCTTTTCCATCGATTACTATAAGAACACGCACTGTTTCAGCACTCAAAGCTAATCACTCAATGTTAGCAATCACAAATTCGCGTGAAATAAGCCACACTATTTTGATCAGAAAAAAGGAAAAAACAAAAGAGCAGACTGAGAATTGAAAACTTCAAACACGGAAGAGTCGGAAACCAAAGCCAGCCGATCATACCAACAAAGGCGTAGCAGAGATCGTCTATGGAGAAACAAACATGCACAGAATTTCAGAGTACTTTTTTTCCGGGTTCATAGAAAACCTGGGACAGATTCTAGAACGGGAGACCCTTTCTTTCTTCTACTCTCCTAAACGCTAAAGCCCTACGCTTATGCAATTTGTTCTACATATAATTTCGCTCGCAAATCAATGTATATTATACTCTGCAAACTACCACCGCCTTTCGGGGATTTCTATTTTACAACAATATAATGGTAATTAGATAAAAAAAAATGGTAATTAGATCAAAAAAAACAATATAATGGTAATTAATATATCAATTTACTTATTGGATCAAATGGAAATGACGCTAGGGTGAATTTTTTTTCCATAAGGAAACGATTAGCGTCACTCTAAAGAAAATAAGGCAAATCATCGCTCTAGACTCTAGAGTCCTGAACCCGAGATGTTATGGACTATGAGTGTTCAACCAGTGAGTTGATGCGCTAAACGCCTATGATGAAATTAATTATGGACGAATTCTGGCGATTTAACTTGAAGCGTTGTGCGTATACGTGGAATGATATACAAAAGTTTAAATAGGTAATTTTTAATGGAAAGTATACTTTTTCACCTTAAATAGGTAGTTTTTAATGGAAAGTATACTTTTTCACCTTAAAATTTGTGAAAAATAATTAATTTTTATAGCATGCTTTTTTTCAAAAAAAAAGCATGTTTGTAGAGGCAATCATGAGGGGCATATGCGGAAAGAAGAGGGAAAAAATATGAAATGGTCATGTATTTTGAAACAACCTAAAGTGTCTAAAAGGTCATTTATTTTGAAACGGAAGGAGTATATTTGATAGTACTTACTATTGAAATCGTAACAAGTCCGAGATCATATAGCGTGAACTTTATTTTTTTTATCTTGAATATCTGTAGCTTTGATTATGTATGAATTTGTATAAAAGTTAGTAAAGAGAGATGTAAAACTTGTACTAGTTGTACCCGCCGTGCCATGCACGACTCGTGTTTTGTAATTTTTTGAATATTATACAAATATATAATTAGTGTGAAAACGTATAATAAAAAATGTTACATTATTTTATTTCATCGAATATTAGAAGTCTTTAATTTTCTATAATCGATTAGGAATATATTTTTATGCAAATCACGCACATATATTTCATAGTCAATAACTTATATTATTTGCAAATTATATTTACTCATATTTTAGTATGCAAATCGCCAATTTGATATAACCAAATTAAACATGTAGTTGCTTTAATCATAATATTTAATGAGTAATTTTTTGCCTCTATATGCGAGAATATACGAAAAAAATATCTTATTAAAATATAATATATTTTAAAAGTCATGATATTCTGAATCTAAAATACAATTGAAATAGAAAATAATAGGAAGTTAATAGAAACTTAAAAAAACTTCTTAAGAATATAAAGTGGGGTGAGAACAAAAGAATTTTTATTTAAATTATAAAATTTTATGATTCAAAAACTAATTAAATAAATGTAGTTATATAAAAGAAAATCATATAACATTTATTGTACGACTATTATAATTGTTAGAAATTTAATGTTAGTTATGCTAGTTTCTAATTATATTAGAATCAAATTTTAATTTTAATGCATAATTAACAAAAAAATTCAATATAATATTGACAACGGTCGTATGATAATATATGTTAGTTATGCTAGGAATTTTAATGCCGTATTTTTATCTTTGTCAATTAAAGATGAAATTATTCTTAATTACTCCGTACGCATTATGTGCAAATTATCATACGTATGATCACCGTACGCATTATGTATAAATTTACTTTTGGTGTGTATGTTAGGAAATTAAGGTTTTTTGGTGTAGGTGAATGCATAGTGGTAGTGCGTATGTTTTATAGAAGTAAATTAAAGATAAAATTATTTAAGGAATATAAAATTAAAGATAGATGATTTGAATTTAAAGATAAAATAGAGAATTAGATAATTAAGGAAAATAAAAGATATAGAGTTTGTTATTATCTATTTGAGTTGGAGAAAAAAAAATCAAGCGGGACCAGAATCAACGTGGTGGTTCGAAAACGGTCGGCTTTTATAATATATATTGATTGATTATATTTGCAATCTATTTCTTCTATAATTTTAGCTTTATTTATAGTTAATTTAACTCACTTTACTCTAATGATATGTTATTGTTAGTACACAAAAATTTAGGGTGTACAAGTTTCCGCTCATTTAATTCATCTTTCTCGAACGTTGTTCAACCTTCAAGAGCTACAAAACAATGAAACCGGAGGCGAGGGTCCCCCGAATCCACCTCCGATGCTTAAGTCATAAAGGACAATGTCAAACAAAGTTACTTGCTGCATAATACATCCAATATTCTATCTTTCAGTCAAAATATAACTTTTCATAATAAATATCCTAATATAGAGTAACTATCTTAATAGATAAATAATGGTTCGGTAGAGTGTGGGTTCGGGTCAATCGGCTTACAGGTCGATTAGGTGAGTCATGGCTATTATCGTGCGAGTTTGGTTAGTCAACTTTTCAAGAATGTCAACTTTTTTGTTTCAACCATAAAGTAATATTATAGTAAAATACATTATAGTATTTATAATGATTTTATTTGTTCAACAAATATAATTTATCGGGTTAGCCCAAACAGTTTCATGTTTTAATCCACATATGTTAGGGTCAACCCGATTCGGTTTATTTCGATTTTTTTGGTTTCAACTATAAAACTTTAGGTTGGATCCGGTTTTTCGGATCTGGTTGAGTTTTGACAACTCTAATAGGCACTCATATTGTATATGTTTTTAACTTATAACAATATGAGAACTTTCATATTGTTGGGTTTCCCTCCTTAATTGGAAGTGGATCAATTCACTAGCCCATAATGATAAAGCCCAATCCAAGAATGCATCTAGAATATTTGGGTAGGTTAATGAAAAATCTAGAAGTATGTAGCTAGATTGGTAAATAGGAGAATTGTGTGGAGTATTCTAGAATTAACTAGAATAAGTGGGCTAGGATAGTAGTTTGTGGATTTGTCTAGAATTATGAAGAAGCCTAAAACCACCAAGATGTAAAGCCTATAAATAGGCATGTATGTGTAGCATTTTCTACAACCACTCAAGTGAAGTAACCACTCAAGTCAAGCAATCAATTGAGTGTATAAGTGAGAGTGGCCAAGGGTAAGCCCTCGGGTGGGTGAGAGTGTAAGTAAGATCGAGTTCGGGTGAGAGTTTCCACATAAAACTAATTAGTGTTTGTAATCTCTTTCCTCAAAATACATAAAAATTAGCTTGTACATTAGTTGTTCCGTTTACCCATCTTAATCACACGAAGAGGGAAAATACAAGTTTTCCCAACAGTGGTATCAGAGCTAAGGTCGTCCATAGTTCGGTTTTCTCGTGCGGTTGAAGATGGAGGCTACCGTTGCCTACGATGGTGACATGTTCAAACTCACGGCGGACAACTACACCTACTGGAGGCCGATGATGGAGGACCATCTCTACTATAAGGACCTGCACGAGCCCATCATCAACGAGAAGAAGCCAGAAGGAAAGAGCGACAAGGCGTGGGAACTTCTGAATCGAAAGGCGGTTGCCGTTGTACGTAAGTACATTGACCGAACTCTTTTCGAGTATGTTTCTACTTACACAAATGCCTTTGAATTATGGATTGAGTCCATGATTCAAAAGAAGACGCCTCGTAATAAAGCCCTCCTAATGCGACGGTTGGTGAAGTTGGAGTACAAGGATGGTGAAAGTATGATTGAGCACTTGAACAATTTCAAGGGGCTCGTCAATCAGCTAAATAAGGCTAAGATGAAAGTTGAGGATGAAATGCAAGCCCTTCTACTCCTCAGTTCCCTACCTGAGAGTTGGGACACATTGGTGGTTACTTTAAGTAACTCAGCCCCGGAAGGAAAGCTCACCATGGACACCGTCAGTGATAGCCTTCTCAACGAAGAAGCACGGAGGAAGGAACGAGGCACGACCACCCAGTTCGAGGCTAACGTCACCTATGGCCGAAGAAGAAACGACACTCTGAAGAGCCGAGACACAGAGGAGTCTCGAGGTAAGCCTCAATCACGATCCAAGATAACATGTTATTATTGTGGCAAGATAGGTCACAAGAAAGTAGAGTGCCGAATCTTCAAGAAGGATCAGATGGCCGGTAAAGTCAAGTCAGATGAGTTTATCCCAACGAAGAGTCGAAAGGAAAGGAGAACCACCGCCATGGCGATCGGAGGTGATGAAGTTTATCTCGTTGGAGGAGGCAATATGTGGAACGTTGCCTATGATGATAACACCTGGGTCATCGACACCGGCGCATCCTTCCACGTCAGCTTTGATAAAGGTATCTTCTCATCCTACCAAAATGGTGACTTTGGTAACATATGGATGGGGAATGGAGGCACGAGCGAGATCGTTGGGGTAGGAGATATTGTCCTAACGTGTGATACAGGACGCAAGCTCTGCCTCAGAGATGTGAGGCATGTACCTGACATGCACCTCAATCTTATATCAGCGGGAAAGTTAGATGAGGCTGGTCTAGTGAATCTCTTTGGTGAAGGAAAGTGGAAGCTCACCGAAGAAAGTCAGATCGTGGCTCGAGGAAGGAAGGAAGGGTCGTTATACCTGATGCAAGCCGAGCCCGATGCCAAGACCAAGGAGTTCATGCACCGCGATCCTCCCAGAGACGAGCTTAGCCATCAGCGTAGGGATCCGATCAACAAGAAGATTGATCGAGGAGCAGTTACAACCGAGAATGGTGACGCTGATGATGGAGATATTGTAGGACAATCCTCTGGAGAGAGAAAGGATAGCCCGTATGAGTATGAGATACTCACGGATGAAAGGCAACTTCAGGCCTATGAAGTGGAAATGGTTAGTGGACATGAAACCAAGAGGGTAAGAGCCATGCAAGAGGAGACAAAAGCCTTGCATGAGAGCCTCACTTGTGAGCAGAAGAAAGCCATGCAAGAAGAGATGGAAGCCTTGCATGAAGACCACTCATTCCAGCTGGTAAAAGAGGAGCCTGTGCTAAAGAGCACAGAGGAAGAATCGATCAAAGAAATGATTCCAAGAGTTCAACGTCAGACTTTACGGATGCCTCTGAAGGGGGAGCTGACTCTTGGAAATCAAAGATGAAGGAGTATCGCCTTGTTAAGGTAGAGGATATCGTATCCACAAAGGGATGCATGAAGATCTGGTCATACGCGATGACCAAGGTGATGATACACAAGAACGACGAGATCGTGACACCGTTACACTTCCAAATTAAGTCGGGAAGGGGGAGATTGTTGGGTTTCCCTCCTTAATTGGAAGTGGATCAATTCACTAGCCCATAATGATAAAGCCCAATCCAAGAATGCATCTAGAATATTTGGGTAGGTTAATGAAAAATCTAGAAGTATGTAGCTAGATTGGTAAATAGGAGAATTGTGTGGAGTATTCTAGAATTAACTAGAATAAGTGGGCTAGGATAGTAGTTTGTGGATTTGTCTAGAATTATGAAGAAGCCTAAAACCACCAAGATGTAAAGCATATAAATAGGCATGTATGTGTAGCATTTTCTACAACCACTCAAGTGAAGTAACCACTCAAGTCAAGCAATCAATTGAGTGTATAAGTGAGAGTGGCCAAGGGTAAGCCCTCGGGTGGGTGAGAGTGTAAGTAGGATCGAGTTCGGGTGAGAGTTTCCACATAAAACTAATTAGTGTTTGTAATCTCTTTCCTCAAAATATATACAAATTAGCTTGTATAGTAGTTGTCCCATTTGCCCATCTTAATCACACGAAGAGGGAAAAGACGAGTTTTCCCATCACATATAATACCCTTGAGTTTTTAAATTTTGCGGATGGTACCTTGAAAAAAAAACTTATTTCAGATGATACCCCTAAACTTTTTAGAAAGTTTGCCCATACCTTTGAACATTAAAAAAGTTTGCCTTATGCCCCTTTTGAGTTTCTCTTAAAAAATTTCATTAGTGTTTGATATTATTTTTCGTTAAAATATATTTTTTATGTTTTGTTACTAAAAATAAAAAGGAAATAAGAGGCTATATTGCATTAAATCACACCATAAATTCTATTTCAAATTTGAAAAAATAATGAATTAAGAGGCTTAAAATTTTCATATCTTTGAATATTAAAAAAAAAACTCCTACTTAAATGGCACCTTTGGGAAAGTTACTACTCCCTATATAATACAGTAATTAAACAAAATTAATGTTTGAGACCTAAATATAAAATAGGGCTGAATCTTTTTATAAAATAACTAATCAATACAACTAACATTCTTTTTTAATTTATACCAATTAGATCTATTGTAAAATTTATACTACTCAGCTATAATCAAATTAAATATTCATTTGGTTGTATTTTTTTCATACACTAAGTAATAAAACACAATAAATTTTTTATTTTGTTTACATTATAAAATTAATAAGAATTTAAAAAGGGCTTAGTGGCTTCACTTTTTTTTCCATTCCAAAAAAGCGAAAAATTCAAGAAGGGGCATAAGGCGATTTTTTTTTTAAAGTTCAAGGGTATGGGATGGACTTTCTAGAAAGTTTAGGGTACCATTTGAAATGATTTTTTTTCAAGGCACCATCTATAAAATTTAAAAACTAACGGGCACTAGATGAAATTTCTCATGTTATTTTAAATTAAAAACATAATATTCAATATACAAACTAATAATATACGAGAAAAGTATAAATTCTCCTGAATAATATAAAAACTAACTAATGAGACCCCTTGCGATAACACGGGTCATCTGCCTAGTCATATGTAAAATCAATTTTAAATGAAACTTTATTTAAAATCATGCTCTAATAAGATTATACTCAAAGTTGTAGATCGTTTCACCAATTCTACATCTTGAAACTATTAGCAATGGTTTTATCAATTCTATTTTTTTTAAGATCGTTAGAAGCATAGAATTGGATCAAGATCAGAGTAACATCGGGTCTAACTAATTATATCATGCAAATTAGAAAGGAAAATCTAGAAATCATGTCGACGTATTTGTTCAGTCTTTGTTATATTGTTTGTGTGTAATATTTTAATATTTTGTACCATTACTTTTTAATTTTTGTTTTTATTAGTAATAGTATATCTAATCTTAAGATTTAATTTAGATGATTTCGGGTCTTTTTGGGTCAAATTTAGTTCGGATCGTTTCGGATCGGGTCATTTCGAATTATATTTAATTCGGGTCATTTTCAGATCGAGTCTCAGGTCATGTTCGGATTATTGATTTTTCATTATTCGGGTCCAATTTCGTATTCGGTTCGAATTTCGGATTCGGATCGCTTTTTACCGGGTATAAATGCGGCCCAACATATTCTAAATCAGTTCGGGTACTCTCTCCATCATGTCGACCGCCTTTAATTCCTGTCCATTAATCACCTGCCAAGTGTAAGCATACCTACACGGCTTCACCTTACCAAACGTGGCCTAATCTCTCTCTCTCTCACTCCATCTTACCACAAAGTTCCAGAAACACAAAACTCACTCAAAGACAAGATACACACAGCTACTACTACACAAATTCCATTACTAGGTCCAAAAATCCACCTCTGGCTCCATTAAATTATAAACTTGAGTCAAAATGTCCTTCAATTTGTGACATAGTTTCTCAAAAGTCAGAAGTAACTTAGAGAGTTAGATCAATATCCAAGCAGTTGGTAATCAATCACTATCGCGTTATCACTTATCGACATCGACCCAGAAGAAAGCAATTGTAAATTTATTCGGATCAAATTATCACTATATAGAATGTAAACACATCAGGAAACTGCATCAACTAAACTGCAGTTCACAAGTACTAATGCAAAGAACACATAAAATCATGTATGCAAAGATGAAGCAGAGAATCTACAATTTCTGAATCAGAGGAAGAGAAAGATTGGAAAAAAAGAAAGAGGAAATGGTCTCTGTACAGCCAACAAGGCTTATCTTATCTTATCCACCAAATATATATACACCAAAGGAGCCCCCTTTTGTGACAACTATAAACTGTAAAGCCTCCTACCTGAAATGGGGATCATAGGCGATGAACACCGGATCAGGAACGACGAGTGGCAGTTTGTCAACGAACATGAAAAGTCGCGTCAGATTTTGCTTTGTTATTGAGTTGAGATCAGTGATATCTTGACTGTGAGTGTACATCCAAAGATCACCTGAGTTCACCCTTTTGAGGCTGTCCCGGCAAAATGGGCAGGATTGGGAACGCATTCGCCTACACAAAACCAGATCAAAATCATATACAGAATGAGTCACATGAACAATCCTGTAAGATGAATGCTCACATATTAAATCAGCTTTGTAATGCAATTTTAAACAATCTGGAACAAGCCTAAATCCATAAGTATTTTCCCATCAGAGAGTCAGAGATAGGGTCGAGATTCAACTATTATTTTGGTGTCTTAATTTCAAAAGGAATGTGTTAGTTACATTTGAAATGTTTATGGATGGGGACCAAAAGGACCACATGCAACGATTCCAACTCCTTCTCATGAGCAATTCTAGTAGTATCACATTATCAGGTAATTATCTATATACAAGAATCGATCAATAAATGATTTTACCTAACGATAACCTTCACTTCTATAGTTCTATAACATACATTACAATATGCAGGTTTGTGTATAGTTTTAGTATAGATCAGTTTAGAATCAATCAATCAAATAGCAGAATGCCAACATCACAGTGGCCAAAATTTGTGCTACTGAAGTAATAATGGAGCACATAAAACATATAATATAAGTCATTTTCCCACCATAACTTTCCAAATATCATCATTCAACTTCCTTTGTTTTCACATATAGGAAGATAAGATAATTATATGCATAACCACAGAAGAGAAGGGCTTTTTATCAGAACAAGAACAAAAGAATTTTGGCAGCAAGTAGGAGAAAATCAAGGGAAATAATACAGCCAAAATTTAGAAGGCAATACTTGCAAAAGACGGTCCATCAACTTACCAGTTTCTGTAACACTTTATGCACAATGTGTGGCTGCAATTAGGCAAAACAACCTTAGTTGTGATTTCCATACAGATTCCACATTCTTCTTCTCTTTCTTGTTCAATCTCTGTGAGTTTTCCTTTGTCCATGCCTTCTTTCCGTTTGTATTTGGTTTCACAAACCTCTTTCTGCTTTCTATCTTCAATCTCAGTGATCCCTCTCTGAAGTTGCATTAAAGAGGGAAATATTACACCTGAAATTGATAATACAAAACCGACAAAAGCCTCAACTTCTTTCCTTTCCAAGGTTTACAGATAATCATGTTCTTCAAAAGCTAGGACGTGTTACGCTTAATAGAGATTGGAAAGTATCACAAGTCATGCTCACCGTAGAACTCCCTTAAACTAGCTCTCCTCTCATAAATGGACATTGTAGTCTTACCATTATCGTACGCCTGCAATAGACCATTTTTATCAGACTCTCTCATGGGAAGCAAGAAAGCCAAAAAAACTCTCAATAGAGTTTGTTATTGAATGAGATTTTTGAGGCAAATATCATGTGAATAGAGCACAACTATACCTCATAAATTAGAATTCTAAGCAATCCTAGTGCACCTGCAAGATGGCAATCTGTCCACTGCACAAGAAATAGGAATAAATGAGCACAAGGGCTGTATGATAGGCGCATCTGCAGGCAAGCTCCATCATAATCTCTTGGAAAATCAGATGCCCTGCACCAGCCAAATGGATGTATAAATCAGCCCATACTTCCATTGCTTTCTCTGGACTTTTTTCAGCTTAATATAATAATGATAAGACTGGTTGAAAGAGCAAAGAAGCCACAATTATAATCAAGATGAAGTATGATCACACTATCTGATTTTAATGCATCCATCCCATACAGAAAAAGTCCAATTATACATTTTCAAGCAATGAATATACCATCAAAAGAAACTTGGACTCAAGCAACAATATTCTTTTCTTCATACTGCTTTAGAGTTAAGGTGTCATAGTCAAGACCTGCCACTGAAACCAGGGAAAATTTCCTTGTCTACAAATAGTAACAAATTCTCAGTACAACAACACATGAAACTTTCAGCAACTCAGAGAGATGATTGAAACAATTCGAAAAGCAACAGAAATTCACTCAATTCCAATTGATTACAACATGTTCGTATGTCCCTTTATCAAAATTAACACTACAGACTGACTCCCCAGCTAAAGCAGAAGCTTTCTTCAGCTGAGAAAAAAAGTTGAAAGGAGGGATTCCGATAAGAGTTAAGAACCGACAAACGAAAAGCGCAAAAAGTAAAAGTAAAATCAGGCACAGTAATCATAGTTATGTAAGACAATCAGAAGGGGAATCACTCAAAATTCAATCAATTTTTGAGGGGTTAAGAGATTGAAGAGAAAAGGGATTACGAACAAGGTATTGGCATGCTGAATATCAGCTTCAAGAGCCTTGAGAGAATCCTTGAACGATTTCCGCATGACCCGTCCTCCGATTCGGTCCCAAACCGAATCCAAATCCCATGAAACAAACAAAAAAACCCAAAAGAGCAGAAAACCCCAACTTCTCCAAACCCTCGAGTTTCTCTCTCTACTTGAATTATACTCTGAGTCTATCAATCTATGTTGGGGCAAAATTCAGTTCTGATTCCGCCCAAATCCCGACGGAGAAAAACAAAGCGCTTTTCTGGGCTCTAAATTTCAGGGGTCTGGGGATTCGGCATGGGGAAAGGGAGAAAACATACACCTTGAGATGAGTAGAAGAAGAGAGAGCAGTTATGTGAGTGGAGAGGTGGGAGAAGGTGAGAGAAGGTACTTGGCTTTCGCTTGGAGGACACGCATATTAGAGCATCAGCAACAATGTCCCTGTTGCAATCCTCCCTTTTTTAATTTCGGTAAGTTTTATTATCTATACATCTTATTTCTTGCCCAATAATCTATACATCTTATTTTAACCAATTTATTGCCCGTGCAGAGATAACGTTTTCTGACGTGTTATTCAACTAGGTTAATCCCCGTATTATGTGCGGGTAATACGATTACAAATCCAATTAAATTAGATATGTAACGTTAATGATCACGTTAAAAATATAGAATTATATATGTACTTTTGTATTATGATTAGTGTTTTTTTACCAATAGTAAATCAACTCATAATATAAATAAGTTGGATTTGTTAAAAAATTACTTTACGGTAAATATCACATTTTATTAAACATAATATTTATCTGAAGATTACAACTAATTCTTGGTAAGGGATAATTCATAATTTTCGATAATTTTTATAGGATAAAATTATATGAGATCCTAACTACCTAATTTATATAAAGGAGGGCCCAGCTGATTATTTTTATCAAATCATATATATCTATCTTTCTATTGTGATTACTGTTTTTATATATACGCAAGGACCCGGTTGATTATTCCATTAAAGATATGACACGTAGCGCAATTTTCTGTGAAGACTTTGTCTTCGTTTTATACTATAAACAGTACTATAGACTAATAGGAGCGCAATTTATACTATCGTTTTTTAATCCAAAATTGTTACAATACTTTGTAAATCCAAAATGTTTAAACTTCTATGTCTTGAATATTAAAAATACTATTTAATAAAAAATATTAAATTGATACATATATGTCACTTATTTTGGCTATACATCAATTTTTTCTACGTCTATATATGGTAATAGGAATATATTTTATACTTCAAGTTTAAAACTATATATTGATTATAAATTTAGGAGATGCAAAAAAATGACAAATAAAACATGGCAAATATATATAATTTTAAAAATACAAGAAAAATAAAATTGTAGAGTGACAAATAAGATTACAAAATTATTTATACTTTTGATTTACAAAAAGGAAAGTCTAAGTAAATAGTTGAAAAAAATAGATATTAAATGAAAAAGGATAAAAATTAGGAAAAAAAAAGTTAGAGGATTGACAATTAATAAGATAAATAAAGACTTTAAATAATATATTTCTAAAATAACTTTTTAAGTATAAGGTGAGTGAAAATTAACGTGAAGGCTCGAAAGGACACAACTTTAATATATAATATAGAACTTTACTTGAATGAGTCCATACATCCCACTAATTTAATAATTTTTTTCTCCCCATATATATATAATTAAACATATATGATCTTCTTTAATAGAACTTATATAAAATAATTTAATTAACTACTAATATTTAATATAAAAAATGAATGTAGTCAATTTATGAAAACCTAATTACATTTTATTTATTAAGAATACTTTTAATACTTCATATTAAAAGATATTAATACACGAAATTAAGGAAAGTAAATACCACAAATGAATACACAACGCAATTCAAAGGTTATAACGTAGCGCATCTCACCAAAATAAAATGGGAGAAACTAAAAACAAACCACATACAAAATCCTCAATTCAAACAAATACAATACTTAAATCTTCTAATCTGATTCGTATTAATGCTCAAATGTTGTCCAAATGTGTTCCGCAAAGTCTCCCTTCAACCGGTTGTGTGTGTCCTGTTCGCGGAGTTGAAGATTGTCCTCCTCAGCCGCTGACAACCGCGACACCACATTCGATACATCTTGCTCTGAAGCTTGTGTGCCGGGAATGGCACGGCAAATTGGCTTGACAGGAGGGAACGTTTTGATCCCACGTCGAGAAATCTGATCTTGGGCAGCATGTTTTTGTCCCACATCGAGAGATCTAATATTTTACAGTATGGTATTTATATCACTCCAAAACCAAAACTAGTACCTATGTTGGTGTGACGAAGTGGCTGTGCTTGGACCATTCATTGGGACGAAAGCGCGGGAAAGTCCCCGCGCCAATTTGCAGAGATGCAAGCCCAGAAACGGGTGTTTCTCTTGGGCTTTTTACGGGATGGGCCATCCTGCAAAGGGAGGGCTGAGACGAGTGTGGAGCCCATCAGGCCCATCACTAGTGCTGATTTTTGAAATTTCGTTGGTTATTCAATTGTGTACTGATTTTTATTCAAGGGGTTGTTTTCGAGGTGAGTTGTCGAATGTGGTCCGAACAATTACAGTGTTAAGATTCACTCCTACAAGTTTTGTATAAGAGGGCTTATTGCACTTCTCACTCATTAACATGTCACAATTTGGATTCTGAGTTGTGTTTATCACACATCAAAAGCATCTAACAGAAGAAAAAATGGCGAAATAGGAATGCGAATTGGTAGACTTTTGTTACAATTCTACTAACTGACTTAACTATAAAAACAATATTATTGAGTAATTCAGACCCATGAAAAACAGTCATGGACCACCTGAAAGCCTTGACATTTTTTTTATCACACATCAAAAAAAAAATGATGATACAACTTAAAGCAAGATGAAGCAACCACATGATACAATTATCGATGGTACTTGATCATCATAGTTGACTCTTAGGCACTAGCGCTTATTATTGCAGTAACACTGGCGCTTTTTTTATTGGGTTGAGTCGTGGAGAAATGAAATGAGCTCTTGGTTATTGTTCAATCACTAGTGCTTAGCTTAGCTTAGCTTAGCTTTTGTTGCTTCTCGTTTTCTTCCTTTATCTTCTGGAGCTCCTTCTCGCCAGCTGCAATCCAACTTTTGACTGTGTCGAAAGTAGTTAGCCGAATGCTGCAAAATGAAGAGTAGCATCAGTTTATTGGATTGCACAATCTATCTCAGAATGCTGATGAAAGGGACACTAAAATGATGTATAATACAAATCACGAACTCATGATCTGTTAATGTTTGAAAGAACTATTCCACCAAAAATAGGCAAACTAAGTTAATCGCATTGCTTAAGAGCAAAAGGTGATCAAATAAACACTAGGTCCTCAGCTGAAATAATTGTGAGATGTTTCAAAATGGATGATTGTATAATACAAACTGAATCTAAAATCACCTGCTATTTGGTAGGTTCTTCAATGTATTTGGTATAAGCCCCCTGTACAATCCAATCCAGCCATCACGATTCACAATACCTGCAATATTCAGTTCAATCAACCATCTGATTCTTGCAACAGTAAGCAAATGGGAGAACCATATGAGAGTTCAAATCCTTTAAGATTTCACTGGGAAAAGGGGCCACTACGCTCTTTTCACATGTCAGACCAAGACAAAAATGACAGCACAATAAAACCTTACTGATGTGAACTTATAATTCATACAACACTATTTTTTTGGTGGAATAACTCATGTAACACAGGAAGCTACAGATGTTGTATATGAGTAACAATTTGGAAAACGCAAACACGAAGTCAGAGTAGTACCAGGAAGGGCATCGAGAACTGTCTTATAAGGAGTACCCCTTATTTGCATTTGCCTTCTTACAGTATCCAAAGGATAACAGGTAAGTGTAGCAATAGTAGCAGATATCACAGCAGTCACCAAAGATGTTTCAGGCCTCTTTTGGTATTTCTCTGGCAAAGACTTCTTAACCCTAAAACATTGAAAGAGATAAACTCAAAATCTGAATGTGTATTTATGAGTAGGAAGAGATAAAATCAAAAGACCAAAAATTCCTCTTCTACATTCCCATCAAGGAGATGCTAATTGAGGATACCCTTCTCACAAGTCAAAGACGCAGAAATTCACAGCTATGTAGGGAGCTATGCCAACCAATGCTGGGCCTAGACCATTATAGAAGGAAGCAAATCCTTCTTCTCTTAGCATGCACAGGGCCACCTGCAAGTTATTTTATCTATTTAATTCATGTGAATATATATCTCATTGTGTGCAGTGAGTCCGGGTTGGCTTACTTGACTCATAGTTCTGGCCCCTGGCTCTACCGCCAATCTTAACCTCAAGACATCTAAAGGATATGTCACCTGAAAAAGATATAAGGTTATGCAATAAGCATTCCTTGTACTCTTTCAAATTTGAAGAACATTTCTCTTTTCTCAGTAGTAACTAATCTTCCTCTGGATATATAAAATACCTTGTAATAAATAATAAAATAAAATGCTAATAAAAAAGAATGCCTCCAAAGTTTTTTCCATTACAAATTTTTAGAGATGAGACCTTAGTGTAACAAACACCACATTAAATCATGAAGAATCATGCATTTCCTTATTTGAGAGAAGTAAGAATAATGTTCCACTGTATACTATAGACTGTCAAGAGAATAAAGATAGAGGGAGTGGCATGACTCACAACAGTTGAAGTCATTCCAGCGCAAGCACCAGCTGCTAATCTTCCAATAACCGAAAGTTCACCGTCCTTTCCCCGAAAAAGTTTCTGTAGTTTCATTATCATCAAAGAATCAGATGCCCAGAAAGACTATAGATTGTATAAATCAAGTGTGTAAGTTCATGTCTTACTTTGTATATCTCATAAGAGTAGAGTTGTACTGCACTATAAGGTATGATTCGTATCACCTACAAAGTTTGTCCAAAATCCTCCCATTTACATAAAAACAAGATCAAAGCTAACAGGGCAAAAGAAAATGAGAGTTATAGCAAAGTTGCTTATAACCTGAGGTAGATTGCCTTTCCAGTACCCTTTCAGGCCCTCATCCTTTCCTATTGCCGTTATTGCCTGCATATACAATAGCATGTAGACCAATGTCACAACTCTTTTATTTATTTCTTGAGCCTACTGGAATTTTGTTTAGCATTGGCCTACATGTAGGACCTTACCTTAACTTTTTATTGAGGGATCCCAGAGTACATTACTTCAAAGAAAGACACCTCAACATAAAATGGAAAAGGGAAAGGCATACCTCAATAAAACCAATTGCCTTCTTCGCACTTTCTTGACCAACTCGCGCTCCATGTGTCTGCAAAAGTGAGCTTATCAGACAGCGAACAGCTTTTCCAAACTTCTAGCCGGTTGCATTTTATAAACAACATTCCATGTGATGAAAAGAAGATGATGATGAAGGAAAGACCAGGAAGCTCTCCATGTAACTTCCTATAGCTTTGCTCCATCATGAGAGCCATACTAAATATTGAATCCAGTCAGCTATAACTGATGCTTCATCATGGGTTCCTCCCCATGATGAAGGTGAGGCATTGTTCTTATTTTTTACAAGGAACATCAAGTTCAACTATAAAATGTCTTTCTGAGCAATGACTTAACAGAATAGCGAATTGTAAGAGCTGTTACTTTACATCCATACATTGTGTTGAAAGACAAGAGCTCCAAATTATCTCCTGATCAAAGCAAATAGTTTTATCAGCTTCCAAGGAGGCTTCATTTAGTACTAACAGCTTATACTAAGCTACCAAGAGTCAGCCCGAGCTTGAACTTGATAGTACTCCAAGTAGCTCAAGATCACTTCAATTTGGCCCAAAGTTGAAACTATGCATAAAAATAGAAGTGGACCAAGTAGTAAAGAGGTCAAATAAGACCGTCACAAACTGATGGCACAATTTCCCTTTGAATTTAGTTAAGAACTCAGAATTAGTTAGCTCAACTGATATAACAACCTTCAACATCAGGATCTAAGGGGACTACACTCCTACAAAAATTCAGGCATTGATCCCTGCTAAATTGGTAATAGTCAAATTAGCCACATTTTCTTTCAGAAAAGATCACAACCGAGCTGATCATCCCCAACTCACAACCAGCAACATTGCCCTAATTGCTTCCCATCTGACCGATCCTGGTAGTAAAACCGACTGAAACAAGCTGCAAACTTAAAAGCAACTTCACAAAGCTAAAATCACAAGCATCAATCTCAAATCCAGAGTTCATTAGCAAGGCACGTTAACCTAATTTCACAAGTTACAAAGTCACTCACATAATACCAAAACTAGGTTTACCTGCATAAGGAGCTTTATACGGTCAAGCGGAGCAGTGACGGTTTTAGCAGCAGCACCAGCAACCGCTCCGGCTGCAAACAGAGCGGCTTCCTTGGGCACAAGAGCGGCCATAGCCATGGGATGTTTAGCAAGCTGCGCTAGGGTTGGGGCGAATTCTTTCTTCTCCGACATGGAAACGGACGCGAATCGGCCGCCTCCTCGTCCTCCGCCGCCGCTGACAACGGCGAAACCGCCTTTGATCCATCTGGACCTAAACTGCGCTTCTTGTTGTGAGCGGAAAAGCGATAGATCAGTAGAGGAATCGCCGGTCTCCGAAGCTTGTAGGCCGGGAATGGAACGACAGATCAGAGAAGGTCTGTTTGGCTCCATGGACATGTAATTGGGATCTCGAATTCACGAATTCAACGGAGAAAAAATCTCGGTTAGAATTGCATAGTGTATGGGAGAAATCGAGGGATTCAACCGGAGAAAACAAGGCTTGAGGGAGTAGCAGTTGGGGAAGGGAAGGTGGAGCTTAATTGAGGAATGTAAAAGAGAGGGAAACACTAACCAGCTGGGCATTGCGTCAGCGAGTGTGTATGTATAACGTTTCATAATTTGTAGTACTTTTTAATTTAATATGGCCCCATACTGATGCAACACTCGTCTGCGGGAGAGTCCACTTGCGAATGATAAGGCAGGGAAAGAAATCGACGGTTGAGACTGCATCATTCGGGAAATGGTCTCAGATTGCTATGTCGGTGCAGCTGCTACCCGGAGGCTTGGTGTAGTGGTATTTATTACTTTAGTGTTCAGTGTTTTAGCATGGAAGCAAAAAGCATACATACCACGGTTTTTGGTAAACAAATTTATACGATAATATAGCAATTTTGATTAGCAATTGTTTATGTTAAGCTTGCGATTAAGCTTCTAACAATCTTTTACTACATTCAAGATCATAATTGTTATTCCAACTCCTCGCATATGCCAATCTGATGAGGTCGGACTCGATTTTGGTTATTTCAGATTCAGATCATTATAGGTTTTGGCGCATCCAATGGATGACAACATCGAACTTTTTTATAATTATCTTAACAACAACAACAACATGTACCCAGGGAAGTCCCGCCAAGGCAGGATCTGGGGGGTCTGGATGGGGGCATTCCAGACCTAGATGAAATGCGCTCAATACGACCCAAAAGAAAGAAACAAAAACTTAACATGGTTTGAAACAAAAATATGCAACACAAAGGATAGAAATTAAAAACAACCCAAAGAAAAAGACCAAATAAATGCTATACTTTTAGTCAGATAAATGCTATACTTTTATTTGAGTTTTTTTTACTTCTTTCAATGGATGCAAGTATTTTATTTTTTATTTTTTTGAGTTTACTTCTTTTTTGATTTATTTGTTGTAATGGATACCATTTATAGAAAATATGTCATTTAAGCTTCTGAGTGATGCGATGCAACAAAAAAACTCCCACCACCTTTTCAAATATTTGTCCCCTCATTAAACATGTGATTTGAGCTTCTGAAAGATGTAATTGCACAAAAAAAACGTCACACACTCAAACTTTCCACCAGTATATATGTCTGCCCTTATAAATTTCCCCACCCTTATATATAATGCCCAAGTGAGGACCTATTATTCACCATCGCTATACCTGAGTTTGATTTGATTGGAAGAGGAATTAGGGTTCTTGGATGACACAAATGTGTTTCAAAAGTATATAAGGAGACCTCGACAAACCAATTTGTCCATCTTCTAGCTGAAATAATATTTTTTAAAATAATAATATTTGATAATAGTATATTATTTTTACGTACTCTAATAATTCAATATATTTTTTTGGTTGAACAATAATACAATGTATTTTTAATATTATTTGCCCACCAAAATTATGATATCGCGCCATACCACTTATAAAGCATTAGCCTATATACAATACTATGTATACCCCCACACCGCACCATATAACCGTATATGACATACACTAATCTCAAGGGGTTGGTCTAGTGGAGCAAGATAGGGTATTGGTTTAGCAGGTTGCAGGCTCAATCCCCACTAGTTGGACATGTATCATCATGTTACGGCTCGACAAGTGACTCATATTCTCGTCTTTCGCAGGTGTATGTAAAAAGGACATGTATCAATCATGTTATGGCTCCACAAGTGACTCGTCTCAATCATGTTATGGCTCCACAAGTGACTCGTCTTTCCGTCTTGCTTTCACCACGTTAAGAGTCAAGCTAATGTTCAGTATGTCATAACGATGTCGTTTAAATTTTGAGCAGACATATAAATGTCATGTTTGCATGTCCGGACGAAACTGCGTCGAAGTAGCTTGACGTATATTCAGGGTCATTACGTTTCGAATGCATGTGAAAATCTTGGTTTGAAGCCAAACACACCATCTCGGTTGAAAAATGGAAGAGGAGCTTATTGTTTGTAGAGGGTATAGGAAAGTTGGTTCTTGTAAGATCTTCTCTAGTGCACGCATGTACCTTCATCTTGTCTAACAATTCTTACAAGTGTGACTTATGTAGTCGCTCACTTGTGCCTACTGTACATGCCCTTTTCTTTTAATAACTACTTGCATATATTTTTTAAAATAAGCAGTGGATTATTGTAAATATACTCTCAGTAAATGTTCGATACCAGTGTCCATTTTATTGATGACTATTACAATCGTTGCACACTGAACTTATTTTGCACAAGCAAATGCAGCTAAGAAACTGAACATGTGGAGAGACCAAGCTTCTCTGTTTGAACACGCCTTGGCCACACCACATATATCGACATGAACAAAAGTACTCACCTCGACCATGAATACTCACCTCAACCCCGGTTCCTCCAGCCAAAGAGCTAACTCGGTGATTATTTTAGAAAGAGGAATCGATCAAAAAGACATAAGTACTTATATAGGTGTTACTAATGAAAGAATCAACATATCCACTCATCTTCAAGACCGCGATCAATCTGTCGAGTGCAGAATATTCACACCTTTTGATTGCGATCTTGTTTTTTTTATCATGTTCATATACTGGAGGGCGAGCAAGTGATCATAGTCTGAACTGATTAAATCCAAATTCATGTGATTACTAGGCTCTTATAAGGCTGATGGTGTTAGGTTGATTTGTGAGAGGTGTCTTTAGGACAAAGAAACAGCCTGCAATCACTATGTAGCACAAGAGAAGAACCAGTCCTTTCATGTAGTGAGAAGATCCATCCTGCAGTGTTTAGCAAAGTTGAGTTAGATTGCTCAAATTTAATTCATGTTTCTTGAGATGTTCAAAGTTGTTTGTTGCTTTCACCTGTAGAGTCAAGCCAGTGATGATTATTGATAGAGCCAGGGAACCGGTCTCAAGTGGGGTGAAAACAAGGTCCATATTGGTGCCTAAGATCCAAGCAACGATCACACATGATGGAACCTAATACAACACAGGAGTTTCAGACAAATCGCAATTGTAAGATCAGCAATGAAAATATGTGTTTCAATTATTATGGAAATTTGATCAAGTTCTTACCACAAACATTGATATCTGAGTAGCTGATCCCAAAGCAACACCCAAAGATATGTCCTGGTTAATATAATTCGTACCAAAAGTTCAAAATCAAAACTCAGATGTCTGGAAGCGCCTATGTAGTCCAATTACAACAAAAAATATGAAGAGGGAAAACTTACCAACTTGTTCTTAAAGGCAAAAATTACAGCTCCAGCATGTTCAGCTGCATTTCCCACTATGGGCAGCAAAATTATGCTGATGAATCCAACACTAAGACCCCAAGAATCTGAAGCTTCCTGCTCATCAGAACCAGCATACGGACTAATTAGGATTGTACAAGATGACTAAACTACTATACAAAGATCCATGAAAGTTGAGTCATAGTAAGATTGTTCTTTATCCGAGCACTAAGTCATGACTCGTGAAGGATGATGAGCTTCTGCTAGTAGAATATTCTGATTAGTGATTACCTCGATTGTGGCAACAACATACTCGGATAACAATGCTATGATACTGGTCATGCCAACCAACCAAGCAAAGCCACTCCAAAAACTGATAACTGCACATTCTTCAGATCCACCCTCATCTTCAGAATCCTGTATAACATGTAATTTTAAGTTCAATCCTACATGTTCACATATTCATAGCATAACACTATATATAACACAGTTCATATTTTGGACTTGTATAGGTGTTAATTACATCATCGGCTTCAAACAACTGTCTGTGTGTCCACAGTTGGAAGATCAGATACGCAAAGTATGCAATTAGCATCACAATGCTGCTCACTCTCGACAACTGAAGCTTTTGGGTCAAGCCTTCAGTCGAAGGTGTGGATCCCTCGGTTACAAATCCAAACAGCAAAGGCAACAAGTGACAGAAAAGCCCAAGGAGCAAAAGAAGAGTGTTCACATCAGCTTGTCTCTGCAATTATTCACAAGTTGAAGACAACATTACTTTCTGTTTGTTCACAGGTGACAAAAAAATGTTGTGTGTAAAGGACAAACGGAGGCTGTTACTTTACCCTATCAAACTTCTGCTCTTTGGAGAGGTTGGCAAGGCCACCACAAAAGAGAGAAGTCCCGAGAACTAGAAGAAGGTTTGAGAGTATGGAACCAAGAAGAGAGTACTTTACAACGTGTATCTTGTTCTGGGTCAAAGCAAGTATTGCTATTATAAGCTCGGTTGCATTTCCGCAGGTAGCGTTGAGAAGTCCTCCCACTGTAACGCAGACAATCATAAAATACATTGCTTAGTAAGTACTAACAATGAACCAGATCTCTGATAAGTGTAGAACGAGTGAAATGTATGAGAAAATTACCTGTTGGCCCAGTAAAATATGCAATTTGCCTGCAGAATGGCGAGTCCAAGCGATCAGAAACACAGACATATTTCACTTAAACATGAGAGTAAACTTCATTGTGCAAATGCAAAGAAAGCAAAGGTGACAAAAGCAGGACTTGGACTCACTCTGTTAGAAAGCTCACACGCTCAGCAAGAGGAGTCAGTCCAAGCAAGCTCAAAGCAAAAATCCATGGCTGCCATTACAAGTAATTGTAGCTATAATTCAGTTAAATAATCTCTTAGCATGGAGAGCAATCACAAGTTCCAATTCAAGCCATAGTTATCAATAGACCTTCAAACCCTAACTACGTATGTTTAACTCAACTCAATCAATCGGCATTCAACAACATTCTCCCTTCAAAATAAACCTTAATCCACATTCAAAATACAGCGAAAACACCGCGAATTCGATCGGAAAGCCAAAACCCTAGCATTACCTTTCCAAAGTTGTAGCACTGAGCAGCGATAGCCAAGGGAATGGCAGGAAAGAGGACGGCGAGCTTCGTTCCGAGAACAACTTCCTGCACGTTCGCCAGCGTCCGCCTTACAAGGCCGTATTGGGCTTTCGCCATTGAATTGGTCAACTCCGATTTCTTCCTGAGGGACGACGACGACATGTTGTGTGCCGTCCGCCCCAGCCTGGGCTCCTTGCTCGTGCCCTTGATCAACGGCGCCGCCGTTCCGCCGTTCTCCATCGCCGCCCACGCTACCTCTTCGGAGCCGATGTGATTTCCGTTCTTCATGTTGGAAGACGGAAAAACTGTTGCGATATGTTGTGTGGGTTTGGATTTGCGATGATACTGAGATCAAAAGGGTACGTTTATATATAGAGTTTTTTTATTTTATTTGAATGGATTGAAGAAGAAGGAAAATCTTATAATTCCGTTTCAATTGCATTTTCGTGGAAGTTTCTTGCTCCATGCTGTGGGTCCAGACTTCGCCACGTGGCAGTTTATTTTCCCGCAAAATGTGTTTACCGAGCCCGTTCAATAGAGAATTCACCAATAACCACCTTAAGTATATATCTTGTTAACAAATTACCATCAGCTAATCAGCTACTATAATTCACATGAGAGACTCTTTTTGATACGCTTGATTAACGAAACCATGGCCTTTATGGTGCTTAGTTTGTTAACGACATTGCTGCGAGTTACTCGAATTGATTTCTCGAAACTTTCATTAAATTTCTCTTTTAGTAGGTTTTTCAAGCAATTATGACCATATAAGTGGTGATTTTCGGTTTTACACTTTTACGGATCCATTTCTTTTTCATTGAAACTATAGATCTCTCGTTTGACTTGGTTGTTCTCATGAATGATCTTTGGCATCCAACTGCAATTAATTAAATATTACGAACCTATTAGAGCACCTCTTGAAGATGCTCCAAAATCTTGAAAATTGTATTTTTGGAGAATTTTAGATTATTTTAGCCTTAATAGCATCCCTATATTAAATCTTCATAATGGAGAAAGTCTCTAAACTTAGAGAAGGTTTTCCCAAATTTAGAGACATCCCCATATTGCATTTTGCATTTAATCTTTTTTTTTTTTGAGAAAATTAATGTTGATTAGTTTGTAATTGTGATAACTTTTAAAAGAAAAAAGAATTATAAATACTAATTCTCCCTTTTAGATAATCTGTTGGAGTTGGAATAATATTTTTTTGAAGAATATATGTTTTATTACCCCATTATAGAGAAAACTCTAGAACTTCCCTTGAAGATGCCCTTATAGGTTCCTTGTTGCATATTTTGATCTATATTTATTTGGCTTAACAAATTTAAACGTTCTGCACTCGCAATTTATTCTCAACTGTGTGGCCATTCAGTCATTCACGCCATTTTCCAATTTTCAGGACTACTAATAAGACGACAACAAAAAAAGCATTTCTTTTGCACATATTTTCAGTTTCCAATTTCTTGACGCATGAAAAGAAGCTAGGGTACCGTAACGGTAAATCGACATGAACGTTCGAAGAAACTTCGTATGTATAGATATTTTGAGCAAGTTACGTGACGCGTCGTTTCATCCCTTAATGTACCTCATGGTAGTTCAAAACGTCGCCGTATTAAGCCTGCCTCCGAAAGGCTCTCTAGCTTACCTGCATGGCTGCATGCATGTGATTGTGAGCATGCATGCAAGCAAAAGCTGGTTTCATATGGGAGCAGGCGTACAGCCTAGTCTTCCTAAAACGCACACGTACATGATGAATATGACGGTTCGATATGAGAATGAGAGAATCCCACCTTTCTTATCAAAATGACGTGAACGGGCACAGATGAATACTTCTTCTTCAATTTTCAAGCCTACAACAAAAAACCATATGTAAAATTAATCTGTACGTATGCGCAAGCAAAGCATGCCGATTTCTACCAAAAAAAAAAGCAAAGCATGTCGATCGATCAAGATCAACATACATATATTCAAATAAAGACCTAATTTTTTGGCCCCTCTTAAAAATTGTCTATTTCTAACGTGGCAAATTCTGAAATTCAAAACATCGATCGATCTCGACAATCAAGATCAGCACACTGCACACACTATATTAATTAGAGTGAATGATATAAACAAAGAACGAGGGTAGCTTGCAGGATACGGCTATCCTATAAATCTAATCCATTTTTGTACATTAGAAAGAAAATGCTAGGGGAAAGAAATTCCCACCAAGAAAATAGATTCTCAGATATTTTTATGTAATAAAAGATGAATGTCAAATTCTTTTCTCATGCAAGCAATTGCCTTTAAGGGGTAAAGTATATAATGGTATTTGGTAAAGAAAAAAAGGCTTTAATTAGTTTTTACTCAGAGTTTGTCCAAACAGTTAAACTGGCCTTTAGATATATTCACTTCGACTATCATGCATGCACAATGGTCTTAGCCAAAAAAGAAAAGAAATTAAAAGAAACTCTCAATAGCAACGCTTATGGCCATCATTTAATCAAATCATTTTAGTGATCATGAAATTCCAAGATCCATATATATCATTCAATTCCATCCATAATTGTACGCTTATTATCTATACTGTATATTAAAGCCGAAGAATTTCGAGCCTCCATGTTAATTCTGGCCCCACTTGATTAACAATTTTATATGTTTTAACTTTATCTTTTTTCTTACCCATCAAAATCTATCTTTAAAGGCATATTATTTATCTTTAAAATTTCTTTAATTATCTAACCTTTAATTTTATCCTTTTTCTTACTCATCTAATATCTATCTTTGAAACAATATTATCTATCTTTAAAATTTCCTTCTATAAAAGATACATATTAATTAACTTAACTTTTCAATTTCCATTTTAATCTATTTATATATAAGAGTTAATATATAGTATAGATTATAGTAGTAGATACACAAATTAACGAAAAAAATGATCATTACCCGTACATGGTACGGGTCTTCAACTAGTTATGGATAAACCCCTCAGAAGGAATTGGAAGCAACTGAAGGATGAAGAGAAGGAAAGTGTTGAGGAAATTTCGTTGATATAGTTTTGTGCCGGCTATATACATATGAATATGTTACTCGATACAGAAAAAAAAATGTACAAGCTCTTTAAAATTTTGGGGCATATGTTTATGTTTTTTTTTTGGCCATAGAAATTTATGGTGATGGGATAATGCCTCAATACAAGGGTAAGAAAGACCTTAAGTAGATTAGTGAAGGATCGAATCTATAATTTGTCAAATCAATATATATCTTTTCTTTTCTTGATCCACTAGAATTAGGCAATTAGCCCATGAGATTGGCATATGTTAATGTTGGCCTTCGGTATATACACACCTAATAATGGGGTTGCATGGTTCAATTTGGAATGCCTCGGTTAAAAATTTACGTGGTTTGATAGTAAGATTTTATTTTTAACAGTTTGATCTTATTAAGAGTTATGAACTTTAAATTTAATTATAGTTATAACTGAAAAGAGGTTGAGTATATAAGTCAAATCTTTAAAAAATAACGGATCGAGTAAGTTTTTCAGAAGTAAAAAAGTCAAAGATTTAAAGTCAAGTGGGATGAAAGTATTGTGATTTTTTTTTTGTAGAAAGCATTGTGGACCAATTTTAGCATAGCAACAATCATAAAGAGTATGCTACACTATATTGCTATACGATCACGGCAAGTGAAAAGTTCGGGGCTTTTTTTTTTTGGTCGGAAAAAGTTCGGGGCTTTATTTGTAGTAATAAGAAAAACTAAGGACCATGGGTGCAATTTATGCAAATTGTATGGCTTCCAACTCAAAATCAGAACCAACAAGTTTAAACAAGAAGAAAATTTGAAACGCAATGCGAGGTGAGCGGGTCAGGGTCTCATATGACGCTCATCCGCAGCTGCATTTCCTCCGCCGCGGTGGCATCGCCACAACAACCCTTACCCGCCATCGCCACCCTCCTCGCGGCCAGCAAGACTCGCCGGACTCTTGAGCAAGTCCACGCTCAAATCATCCGCAAGGGCCTCGAATCCGACAACTATCTGATTTCCCGCCTCGTCTCCCGTTGCACCACCTTCTCTCTACTCCGCTACGCCGTCGCCGCCTTCCAATCCGTCCCCTTCCCGAACACCTGCCTCTGGAACTCTCTTCTCAAGGCGTATTGTGAGCACTCCTCACTTGCCCAGGCCCTCTGGTTCTTCTCCCGAATGAGGGGCTCGGGCACTGAGCCTGATGGGTACGCTTTTCCGCCGGTGATCAGGCGGTGCTCAGCGGCGTTGGAGAGGCGGGTGGGGAGAGGGGTTCATGGGTTGAGTTTCAAGTGTGGGTTTGGTGGGGATTTGTTCGTTTGCTCAAGCTTGGTGGATATGTATGGGAAGTTCGGGGATGTGGGGTGTGCACGAGAGGTGTTCGACGGAATGCCTGTGAGAAATGAGGTTTCCTGGACGGCTATGATTGTTGGGTATGCGGGGTTTGGGGATTTGGTTGAGGCTAGGAGGATGTTTGATGGGATGCCCGGAAGAAATGTGGCTAGCTGGAACGCCATGATTGGAGGGTACGCGAAGGTTGGGGATGTCAAGAGTGCTCAGCAGTTGTTCGATGAAATGCCTGTGAAGAACATCGTTTCCTTTACTTTGATGATTGATGGGTGTGCCAAGTGTGGGGAGATGGACATGGCGAGAGATTTATTTGAGCAGTGCGAAGAGAGGGATGTTGTTGTGTGGTCGGCGTTGATGTCGGGGTATGCTCAAAATGGAATGCCTTGGCATGCTGTGGATGTGTTTTGGGAAATGGAATCAAGTGGTTTGAAACCGGATGAGTTCATAATGGTGAACTTAATGTCAGCATGCTCACAGTTAGGGCACTTGGAGCTTGCAAAATGGGTTGATTCTTATGTAAGGAGCGGCTCTTTCAACCTTCATCAGACTCATGTGGCTGCCGCTTTATTAGACATGAATGCTAAATGCGGTAACATAGATAGAGCAACCAAATTATTCAATAGTATGCACGAGCAAGATTTATTCTCATATTGTTCCATGATCCAAGCGCTGTCAGCTCATGGTCAAGGACCCGAGGCGGTGAATCTATTTCAGAAAATGCTGAATTCAGGTGTGAATCCAGATGGAGCTGCCTTCACAATAGCATTGTCGGCTTGTAGTCGTGCAGGACTTGTGGAGGAAGGTCTTTGCTTATTTGATAAAATGGTAAAGGCATATTCAATTGAACCATCTCCTGATCATTATGCTTGTATGGTTGATCTTTTGGGACGTTCTGGCCATTTGAAGGTAGCATATGATCTTATACAGGCTATGCCTATTGATCCCCATGCTGAAGCCTGGGGCTCATTGCTTGAGTCATGCTCGCTACACGGTGAGGTTGAGTTGGGTGAGTTGGTTGCTAGGCGACTTCAAGAAATTGAACCTTTGAGTGCTGGCAGTTTCGTGCTCTTGTCTAATATCTATGCTGCAGCAAGTCGGTGGGTGGATGTGTTTGCAATAAGAGATCAGATAAAAGATAAGGGTCTCAGAAAGATACCTGGACGCAGTTGGATTTAGGAACAATTGTAAACTTTGTCGGGGTAAATGCTAAAATTATCCATATGACCATGTGGATCATAGTCCATCAAGTGACAGGGAGTGTGGTGCTTTGATTGTTTGACGAGCTTTGCTTGCTTCACTTCGAGAGACGGATTTGTAAGTGTCTGCTCCAGTAATGCATACAGATTGTCAATAAGTTTTTTTTTTATATCTGATCTTATTGTTGAGTGTTAGTTCAAAGGCTTAAAACTGATCATAGCTTAACTTGATTGATTGTTTTTCTGCAGACTTGCCCCAGCCTTCGAACGTTTCTGGAAATGAAATGCTGGATCACCTATTTTTGCGGGGCAATCTCTTTATCCTAAGGGTTGGGTTCAGGAAAATAATTGTGTTGCTTGTCAATCAATCCCTTGAGGCCTTGACAAATAACAGTTGGTGTCTATTATGGTGTCAAGTAATTGAGAGGTAAGGGTTCACTGTTCTCAGTGGTTTCATATTTCCATGTTGGAATTTTAGACTTTTGGGAGTTCTTCGTCAAACTTAAGTTACATGGAAAAGTTGCTTAAAGACAAAGTAGATAATAGGTCACAAGACGGAAGAAACAAAGAACAACCCTGATCATTGAATTGCTCAAATTTTGATATCACATACTCTTTGATAGTATCATGTCACTTTTGTAGCCACAGCTCTGTTGAAGATTGAAGTTGTTGTATCATGTATTGTTCATCCACAGGGCAAAATTATCCTCAGGCAATGAATAGTAGAGCCTCTAGAGGTAACTGGAGTAAGAATTCTAAGGATGACACCCTGTTTATATGTTCCATTCTTGGAAAACTCAGTTTTGTATTGAGTTGTATATTAATTCTGTTCTCATTTCTGTTGAAGATTGATGTTTTTTTGGCTGTAGGTTTGTTTTTTATTCGTTCAGTCTGTTCTCTATTCCATTTTTTTTTTTGAATGCGGGTATGGCTTGGCATTAGGCTGTTACGCGTTATATTACAGATTCTTAGAAGGAATCACTTGATTGATAGAGATGGGGAAAAAATGCCTGTGCTCAGTCTGAGTAGCCCTTGGTTAGATTGGGAGTTTGGTATGCTATTGTTGTCATTAACATAATTAAAATCATGTTATCTCTAAAGTCTGAAACCTAAAGAAATATAGCAAATGTAGTTCTTTTTTCAACTATCAAAATCCAAGATAGTTCTGCTGAGATGCTTGCACAACATTATTACTACTATGGGATACAAAGTAACAAAGAATCGAAGATTAACCCCTCTCGGAATCCAGCTGCAAGCGTCAATCCAATGGCTTACAGTCCATTGTTTTTTACAGTCAAAGACAAAAATATACTCCGTATTTTCTTAGTTAAAGGTTGCAATTTTAAATTATTTTTTTAATGAAAGTTGCCTTGGGGGAGGAAGTGGAGGAAACTTAACTAACTAACCATCTCCAAATCCAACTACCAGTCAGTCGTCGACGTCTCGTCACTATTCAACAAACACGTCTTCCCGTTTCTCACGTCTTCAACCCCCTCGCAATTGCGGTCTCCACCTCTCTCGCTTTCCCCAAATGGAAGGGGAACCAGATTCGATGCCGTCTCCACCATCTTCCGAGTCTTCTCCGTCACCACAATCGCCTGCTCCCGGCGACCACCGGCCTTCCCCGTCGTCGTCCTCCGAAAATGCGTCGACGTCTTCGGAGGTCCACGAGGAGGGGGAGGAAGAAGAAGAAGGCAGCGTAGAAGACGGAGAGTGGGAGTCAGAACCGGCGGAGGCCTTGATACGCCGGCGATCGAGCTATCCGCGCCGGAATTACTTCTCGCCGAGGTGGTGGCAACGGCAGTCCCGGCCAATTGATCCGCCTCAGGAGGAGGAGACGAATTGGCTGTTTGTCAGAGAAGATACCTGGTCTTGCATTGTCGTCATGCTCACCTTCTGGTTCTTCGGTAACCGATTCTTAAACCTAATTCCCTTTTCCTCCTTGTGAATAATTCAATGGAGTACTTGATTTAGGGTTTATGTAATTAGGAATTGACAATTGACAAGGCTACAGGTGTTGAGCAATTTGATCTACTTGCAGTGTCTCTAACTTTGATAATGGGAATTTATGGATCTGAGACGATAGAACTCAGCCCTTATAGCTCCATTCTGCTTCAGCCTAACCCGTTGTTTGTCCAATATGTAAAGGTAATTGTTAAACCATATCCCTGTTGACTAAATCATTTCATTTCATGTTCCTTATTTTTCGCCTCATCACATTGCTCTGCAAGAGTGCTGCTCTTTTTATGCCTGTTGTGTGGAACTTGTTACTAAGAGCCTTAAGGTGACAGCACCTTCTGTTCGCCCAACCACTAACTTAGCTTCTACATTGTCAGGCTTTTTTTGGCAGACATTTGTCAGAAAATAGATTATAAAGATTTTTGTCTAGAAGTTTGGCTCTTCTAATTTGATTGATAACAAAATGTGTCATTTTTATCGTTCTGATTGCCCTGCTGATTCTTAGGTGGAAAAATCTGATGGAAGAAAGAGTGCTGCAGTTTTATATGGAATGTATACAGCTCCTACTTTAAATGACACCAAAACATGGTCAGAGAGTATGAATGTCTCTATGGGAATTAGTTCCATTAAGGTGAGTTTTACAAGCTGCAAATTTTAAAATTTGGGTTTGGGCTACTTGTTCCACTCTTGGGATCTTATGTACGCTTTTACTAACTATTTTCTTACTTTCTTGTCCTTGAGTTTTGTCTAGCAATGGCCATTTTACTTGAACAAAGGATCTGAATTGAACATTTCTTACAATGTGGGAAGCTCTTCCTCTGTGATGCTCATAATTGCTCAAGGTTTGTATATGGTTCTTCATCTGTAAATATTATAGCAGTATCTCATTTCAGTACTGAGCTTTCAGATCCTTCTGTTTGACAGAATTCTTGTAAACTGCTGCTGTTTGCATGTAGTTGCTGTAGTTAGCAAATATTCATGTTAGACTCAATAGAATGCAGCATATAGGTTGCAAATGGTGAATGAGCATATTAAAACATCACTATCAGCATTGCCATTGAGGAATAATAAAAAGTCAGCTTACCCGGTGAAATGGTAATTCTCAATTAGTTACGGGTAGCACTTGGAAGATGAGAATATTGCTAGTTTCTATCACGGAGAAGACTCCTTATAGGTAGCCAAACATGATGGCTTTACTTACCCAAAGGAGAAAATACAGGGACGTAAGCTGAACAATCACTTACTTTACTGATAAAGATTCAGCTGCTAGTAGTATCATCTATTTAAATCAGATTGTTATGAGTTCTTGGCATTTTGTATGTTCTTCCTTATGTCATTTCCTGTCTTCATAAGATAGTAATGTTAATTTCTTAAGCTGTTTTCTCAGCAATGGTATATCGGATGGTTCTTATATTTATGAGGAGAAAAGCTGGCAAAATTTCTCATCTCAAATACATTATATATAATAGGGGAAGAAGAAATGGCTGAGTGGCTTCAGGATCCTTCGTATCCCAGCACCACATTATCATGGAATCTAATACACGGTAAGATGGAAAAAGCATGAAGACTGCAGTGTAATATACTTGTGTTGCATTTCAACTTCACACTGATATGAGTGTCCTCTCTTTACTGCAGGGAGCGGTGTGATTAAACAGGATATATCAAAATCCTCGTACTACTATGTTGCACTGGGAAATCTCAACATTGGAAATGTGGAGGTAGCACTCAAAATCAAATTTCTCTTGATAAATTGTTTGAAATTTCCTTTTGAAGAAATAAGCACTATTCAATTGCTGACGTTGTTTATAATACCCTTGCCTATACATTTTCTCTAAGAATTTACCTTTTTCATGAGATATTAGAATACATAGTGTAGAAGGTTGATAGATGAAAATTTATTAAGCCCCGGGCCGACAGTAGCTATATGCTTTATGCTTTTATCTTGAATACTGATTAATATCCCATACCTGTATTTACTGGGCAGAGAATCTAGAATGGAAGCCTTTTTACATGGACTCTTGACAGAATGTATGTTCATTTTAATTCTCAATTGTTGTTAGTCTAATTCCAGATAAGAAATGAAGAAGACATTGTTGAAATAGTGGAGATTAAAATTAGCTCCAACTTACCCCCAATGCTACCTTGAATGTTTGACATTCCATGGTCTTTGCCACAGGGAGTTAAGGACTGGAAAAAAAAATCTCTAAGATGTATAGAGCAATTTTGATGCATCTGGTCAATTATCTAGTGATAACCCTATGTAATTCAAATTTTCTTATTGCCTAAAAAAATGGTGATAGCCTTATTATAATGCATGTAATATAATGGAGATACCATGTAAGATGGTACCAATGTTGTCCTTGATGATACATTATGTGTATTTGTTACATGGGCAACCCTTGCATTTATACTCACTATCAGGTGTTTTGCTGGATAGGTTCAATTGAAACTTGAACTCAGATCTTCAACATATGAGACAACAGATGCATACTATGTATGTCGTGTGGCTAATGGACTATGCACCCTAAAGGTTCCCTTCCCAAGAGGAAATGCTGCCGTCTTGAGCTCCCCTGATCTAGAAGAGGTAACACCATTATCCTATAACACAAGTTTATACACATACCCAAAATCATATTGTCAATCCTGACTTCTCTTATATGATTGTGTTACTTTGAGATGGTTAGCTAAAATTAGTCTTACGATTGAGGATGGATTTCTTGATGGTCACTCAGATCGTGACTCAGACTCCTAATATAGTTACTAGTTTAGAGATGAATCAGATGATAATAACATCCAGAACTGAGACATCATCAGGGAACTCATTTTCATTGTAGGATAGCTAAAATAATCTGTATAGTTCATATAATTTGTTCACATTCTCTGCTACCACACAGATGTCCATATAGTTTGTTTAACGTATTGGCTGCTCTTGCAGGGAAGACAGAGAGAGAAATTGTATGTTGAACTTTCATACGAACCACGATGGATCACTTATTTTGCCGGTATAGGTATTGATTGCTCCTTACTTTTTCTATCTGCAAGCTTGCATTCCTTACTCATCCTTCACATTTTAACTTTTGAATTTGAAGTCAAGTAAGTGATCTTCATACTACCCTATGAGCTTGAATCATTTAATCATGTTCCAAGTTAGTACCTTGATTAATTTCTGGTATTAATAACAGATGCCAGAGATCACTTTTTGGTAACATTTTATACTTGGCTTTGTTTTCTTGATATAGGAGGGATGACTTTGCTCATGTTTGGAGCCTTCAGCTTCTTAAGTAAGTTCCAAAGTGAGGAAGAAATCAGAAGCAGGGCTCAAGCTGTGGGGTTGGAATCTGAAAGAGCTCCACTCCTCACCCCCAAAGATGATGATATGTCGAGCTTGGGTTCATCATACGATTCAGATCCAAATAGCGATGAGGAAAATCTTGATGATTTGGAAGCAAGGCTGTATGAAGGAAAGGCTGTTGAGGGTGGTCAAAGCAGCAACACTGTTAGGCAACTTTGTGTTATTTGCTTTGATGCTCCCAGAGATTGTTTCTTCCTTCCATGTGGACACTGTGCTACTTGTTTTGCTTGTGCCTCAAGGTACGTACAATTATTTTATTTATTTTGCATACTTACCATTCTTGATTCTGGTGCACTAACAAGTATGACAAGAAATAATGTTAGCAAAACCACTCTTGTTCAGAATGTTGTTAGGCCTATTTTTTTTTTTTTTAATGTGACAGCTTTTCATTACTTAGCAATGACTCCGTTGTTACATAAAGTTCGCATTAGCATATAGCTCTGCATTGTGCTTATCAGACGTAAAAACACAGACAAGAATATTTGCAGCAAGTACAAAGGGATACATATTGATTTCATGTATGGAATTAAAGGAAGGAGAAACATATCTTGTTGAGAAAACCAGTTGCAGGAAATGCTTTGCTAGAAAACTAGTTTGATTTGAGTGTACTTTGATGCCATGATATGCTATTTGGGAGTATGCTAAGTTGGATCTTAGTTACCATTTCTATACTGTAGGAAAGATTCTCTGCTACTCCCTCAAGCAGTCAATATTGTTGATGCTAATGATATATAACCGTTTTTCTAACCTATGCGCATGAGTTAATAATTTGCTGAATTGTATCACCTAGGGTTATTTAATTTTTTTATGGGGTTTAATTAATTCGAAGTTCCAATCATAGGATTGCAGAACAAGCTGGAACTTGCCCCATTTGCCGACGGGCAATGAAGAAAATTCGCAAGATATTTTCTGTGTAAATTATGGCTACATTTCACAGCAGAGGACATGGAGTTTCAGTGAACAATCGCAGAGTTTTACTAATTCTATCATTATTTTCCATTTGAAGAAGCCAGGCTAAACCGCTTTGCATCACCCTTAATGGCTTGTTCATTTAATCATCTTACATGTAACATTGTACCTTTCTTCTTTTCCTCTTCACACTGATTGTACATTGGAGTAATTTTTTGTATAAAGGGGCCAAGTAGTCATAAAACAGTTGACAGAAAAGAAAAATGATGTATGGTTGTGAAGACATCCTGTTGGCGGTTTGGCCTGAAATGTGTATTGTGTAGCCACTAGCCACTCGGTTCTTTAATTCGCACATGTACTACTTACGGATCATTTAAAGTGTTCTAGGCGATTAAAGAAATGAAAATCGTGAATTCTTGTTATTAAAATTTTCTTTATTTTAATTGACTGGACCAATTTTTTTTTTTTGGTTGAGGACACTGCCCATAAGAATGGAAACGGTGACCTTTGGGTACTACCCTTCGAGGCTTAACCACTCGACCAATTTATTTACTGTATTAATCTATGTTGAGTTTAATTTAACGGGGAGTATATTTTTTCGAAAATTTGTTTTAAAAATCTAAAAAATACTTTATTATCGGAAGGGAGTATCTTACAAAGTTACAAAAATTCTAGTAAGCGTGAATTGTTTTTTTTTTAATAAATCGAAGCATCAAAATTTCCTTGAAATTCGAACTCAACCGTACTCCTTTTTCTGGGTAAAACAAAATATTTTACCTCTCGTCACATGTATTATCCAACCAAATATAACGTCACACCACCACGGCACCGCCCTGAGCCCAAAATCAAATCTCCAGGCAACGGACCTCCATCTTCTTCTCCATCTCCCATCTGTCATTCTCCTTCGAGACCGAAACTTCTCGGGTAAAAACCTCTGATGTGATTCCGGTAGACACGAGATAGAGAAAGGAGAAAAGGCTCTGATTGTTCCGAGTTTATGTGTTGTGGATTAGGGATAGCGCGAGATTGAAATAGAGAGACGGGGATCGATCGAAGGAGGGGGCGAAAATGGGGGTTGATTACTATAAGGTTCTTCAGGTCGATCGGAGCGCCAAGGACGATGACCTAAAGAAGGCATATCGCAAGCTCGCGATGAAGTGGCACCCTGACAAAAACCCTAACGGCAAGAAGGAGGCCGAGGCCAAATTCAAGCAGATCTCCGAGGCCTACGATGTATTCTCATCTTTAATTTCTCTCGTGCATTCCGATTCCGGATTGATTTTTCGTATTTTCGTTTCTGAATTCTGATGACGGAAAAGAGAGATTCTTTAGGGGGTTTTGTTGCTGGTTTGTAGGTTCTCAGTGACCCGCAGAAACGAGCTATATACGATCAGTATGGCGAGGAAGGTTTGAACGGGCAGTTCATGCCTCCGGACGCCGGAGGCTTCGCCGGATCCTCCAATGGAGGCGGCGGAGGCCATCCGTCTTACCGGTTCAACCCTAGGAGCGCTGACGATATATTCGCCGAGTTTTTCGGGTTCTCGAGCCCGTTCGGTGGCGGTGCAGGGGATATGGGAGGCTCTCGAGGTGGAGGACATCCTTCTTTTGGGAGGTCCATGTTTGGTGATGATATCTTCTCTCATTTGAGGGGCGGTGGCGGAGCCGAGACCTCGCATGTTCCTCGGAAAGCTGCGCCTATTGAGAAGACGTTGCATTGTAGTTTAGAAGATCTGTATAAGGGGACTACTAAGAAGATGAAGATCTCCAGGGATGTTGCGGATTCTTCTGGGTATGTTATCACTTTGGTTGGGGATTTATATGGTAGTTCTTAGTGATGTGTAATGTGTTTTAATGCTTGCTTTGTTGGATGCTGAACCCCATTATGGGTTATTTGCCTTTTCTTGTTCTAGATGATGTAAGAAATTTCTCAACTGTGCTTTGTCATGAATGCAAACTTTTCTTTTATGCTGTTGCATTTTAGGGATTACCTCATGTTAATGGAGATGTGGATAAACTGATTTATAACATTTTTAAGGAAATCTAAGTATATCAGTTTATCAGATAGGAATCTCTGTGGCATGTCCTTTCTGTGAGTAGATGCTTTCTAGAGCTATACCAGGTTGTGCATTTACAATGTTTCTGGTTCCACAATGTGGATCACCTCTTCTTATTGTTTGCTGTGTGCTTTTATAACTGTAAGTTAAGCATGAACTTTTAGAGATCGTATCCTTGGATGTGCCAAGAGTGAAAAAGGGAAAATGGAAAGACATTTGAGAAGTGTTAGTAAATTTGCTTCCTTTGTGGATGTATGTTAATGTCTGCTAGAGTGTTCTCATGTTGCAAAATGGCATATGAAATGTTGTGTCTGTTTTTTGTTGGCATAGGTCTATATAGTCTGGGCAATTTGAAAGGGAAGGTTCTGTTCTTGTAATATAAATCCAGCTTGCTGTAAAATACTACCAATTTGGATCGTCTCAATTTCTTCCGAGCTATAACTAGAAGTTTGGTCTTCATTACTTCCATTTTAACTGGATGTGTAGCCCTTTTTACTGAGCAACTTGATGTTCTTATTCTCTCTTTATTATAAGAAATGTGGCTACATTAACTAATGTTGTTGGGAGCATATTCTTTCTGTGTGATACTTGATGATCAGGGTGTAGAGCATTTTCTGTTGTTGACTGCTTCGAGGTGCAATTTCTACAATAAGTTATGTTGTTGTACCATGCCAACTTTATTTTTGGATAGGTCAAACTCATAAGCTTTAGACACTGATGTGCACATTGCTTTCTCCAGTAGACCTAATAAATTAATTTAGTGGAGATACCCTTCATCAGTACCCTGTAATATGTGGTATGCCCAGATGCCCAACTTGACAAATTCATTTTGGCGGTATGGTGATGAAGAAGATTAGTTGTACTGATCTAGATTTTGCTTCCAGTCTCAGAAATAAACATCATATTCGTGCTAAACTAATGCTGGAAACAAATTATCTGACCGAATATCCTTGATTATACTTTTATCTTTTTGTAGGAGGCCGACTGTGGTGGAGGAGATCCTAACTATTGAGATCAAACCCGGCTGGAAGAAGGGCACAAAAATCACATTCCCAGAAAAAGGAAATGAACAAAGAGGCGTTATACCCTCAGATCTCGTCTTCATAATCGACGAGAAGCCTCACAGCGTATATAAAAGAGATGGCAATGATCTTGTAGCCACCCAAAGGATCTCTCTGGTGGAAGCATTGACAGGCTACACTGCACAGATCTCAACCTTGGACGGACGTACTCTGGCAATACCAGTTAACTCTGTGATCAGCCCCACATATGAAGAAGTGGTAAAAGGGGAAGGGATGCCAATTCCAAAGGACCCATCTAAGAAGGGGAATCTAAGGATCAAGTTTAACATTAGATTCCCTAGTAAGCTGACGTCGGATCAGAAGACAGGGATTAAGCGGCTACTGACATCTTGATGAATTCTTGATTTAGCTATTGAACTGCTCCATGGATCCTCTCCCATGTTTGTTTCTTAATGTGGTTTGTTCTGCAATGCAACTTCAGGTTACCCCTAGGGAGTTCAGGAATGTGCTTTGAAACTTTTTGTTTTAGGAGTATGATATGATAATTGCTATTTATGCCTTTTTCCCACAAAAAAATTGTCAATCTTTTTTCTCTTGCTTATGGCCTTATGTTTTGGATGAAGGGTTCAGCAGCATGCATGCAACATTTTTGCAGGTTCCATTACAACCCTAAGATGAAGGCATTAAAACCCTAATTAATTAGTAGTAGGGACATAAAGCCAAATGTACAAGTTGTTCTTTGTTGGTATCAGGTGAGAACTGAGGTATTTTTTCAACTTGGAAATCTGTTCTGTAGGCTTCTTCCTCCTCGTGTATCAGATATTCAGATGCCATTGATGGAATGCGTGTTTTTCCAGTATATCGTGCCGTTGAGGTTGAAAAAACCAGTGATTCACATTGTGCAGGTCTGATGATCTAGAAGCAACTTTCCTTTTTGGGAAATGTTGAAGCTTGAATCAAAAATCGGCTGTACTAAAGTACAAATGGCACGAGGAAAGACCCGTCCGTGTGAATCAAAGAGTCATAGAGTCATACAAAGGCAACAATAAGTACAAATCTTAATTAGTACTGTGCTGTGACATACTCACATTAGAAACAAGATTCTCATGTTTTGCGATTTTAAAAAAAGGAATTTTGATTATAATAAAGTTATAATCATAATTACAATGTTCCCACGTTTGACTAATGAATAATTATAGCTTCCCCTTGTTAATTGCTATCAAATGTTATCCAATTTGAGTCAAAACTTATTCTCCTACGGAGTATTTCATTGTGACCTTAGCAAGCCCTTAATCTCGTTGAATATTGGAAAATACACACATTTAATTCGGAACTAATGTTTTGGTGCTTTGGTGCATATAGTGACATTTTTTTTTTTGAGATCAGCATATAGTAACATTGGTTGGACATTTTGTATGAGATTTATGACAACACATACTGTTTCGATATCTGATATAAGAGACTTGTGTGATACTATATCAGTAGGTAATTTTCTTCCTTATTAAAGAAAACAAAAAAACAAAAGAATAAGCATAGTGGGTTCGATGGTTGGTGTGGGGTGAGGTGTCTCATCATGACTGGTGAATGGGCCAAAAGCAAAACATAAGGCCCCGAAAGGATTTTACTTTTACCTGTGAAAAGACAAAGCACGTCGTAAAAACGAAAGTCAAGGCATACAGATCACACTATAGTTATGGAGTACTCCGTAGTATGAACGTCTGAAAAAGTGGGGCTATGCCTTTATGGATGATGAACCGATGAAGAATTGATGGGCAACGTACTTCATACCAATCACATGACAATGACATAGTGAAAAGTTAACTTTTGTGCAGATTAGCTTCTAAAGCTAAATACTCTCCCCGCTATATGTTCGTGCATTGTTATTGTTAGGTTATCCTTTTTTGTCCATTTTTATCGTCAATTTTTTTATATTATCTCATTATTCACCTTAGTTATCAGTTTTTATTTTTTTTTTAAAAAAAATTATCTCTATCTAATCTCATATATTATTCCTTATATCTAATATTTTCATCCTTTTCCCATCAATCTTCACATATTTTTATCTTTTTTCTTAACAATCGTTCTTTTGGACAACATATCCTTTTTCTTAACAATCATAAAAACCGTTCTTTTGGACAAACATTTAGGGATAGAGGGAGTACTATATTACCGAGCATATCACACATCATATATATAGCTAAATATTATAATACTAACTTTGCTATAAATGCGTATTTATGGAGCTGATTTGGGCCAAACGAATTACTATTGGTTTCGTGATAAAAGAAAGAAGGTTGGTCAATTTGATGACTTCATATTATTTGGTGAATGTACGTACGATTCTTGTTGACCTTGACAAAAAATGCTACATGAATTTCACGTATTTGGGTCAAGGTCGGAATGAGCGAGCACAGTGTACTGTATACACATTTTTTTGGGTAGAGACTGTATGCACATTTAGACCAATTCCAAAGGATTCCATATATACATTGAAACTTATATTTTTGTTTTTTTAGTCCAATAAATTTTCTATTTCATTTTTCAATAAGATAGATGAAAAACAAATAATGTGATTTCTCTATATCTACTATAATATACTATAATATAATATAAAACCAAAACCAAATCTTTATTAACATTTGCGCCACCTCATCGTCATAGAATGAAATGATGATTTTATTTTTTTAATTATATTCTAGAAAAATAATCTTTATTTCCACTTGATATCTTATCTAATTTTGTTATTTGTTATTTTAAGAAAAAATAAATTCCATTTAAATAAATAAAATATTTTAAATTTTAGGTAAAAGAGAATTTTTTTTAGTTATAATTACGAAGACTCTAGATAATTAATTAAAATAAAGGGTTCCATAATTGAAGTGATTGTATTTTATATATTTACAGATAAAATAAAAATAGTCATACTATTAAACCGGGGCTAATTAAGTATAAATGAAAATCTTAATCAAATAATATGAAAAAATTATTTCAATAAATATTACTTGGGAAAGTAATCTTACATAATAATCTTAATCAAATTTGATGGATTTATTTATGTATGTATAAAACATAAAAAGATATATTACCAAATAGATATAAATTTATTTGGGACATTATACAATAAAAATCAAGCTCGAGTCAAAACTAGATCTCAGATGAATTAAGTCGGATTTATATTTACTTTACCCGTACATGGTACGAGATTTTTACTAGTTTAGGAAGATCTCCAAATATATTTGGAGAAGGAACTAATTGTAGTGCTATACATGAAAACTTGTAATTGGTCAAAGTAAATTTTATGATATTTAAAAAATGAATTTTGTATAAAAAATTGAAATAGTTAATGCAATATCCTATTATGGGGAAGATATTGGAGTTAATCTTCATTTAATAATCTTCATTTTAGATGCTCTTAGAACATTTCCAATAGCAAAATACTCGAGGTATATTTTAGATGCTCTTTATTTCCGCCTGATATCTTTATCTATTTGAGAAATTTAGATGTGTTTTGAACCCAACAACTTTTGTATCTAATTCTCCAAAATGGAGACAGTCTCCAAAATATGACTAGTATTCCATAAATTTAGGGATGTCCCCAATAATATTTAGGGAATGCATTAAATATATATATATGTGTGTGTGTGTGTGTGAGAGAGAGAGAGAGAGATTATGTAGTCTTCTAATTGGTTGATTTTAATATTTCAATATTGCATATAAATATATATAATGCAATATAAACATGATTTTCCAAAATGAAAAATTTGTTAGAGTTAAGACGTAAAATTTTGAGAACCTCCGTATGGTACCCTCGAGTTTTTAGTTTTTCCGGACGGTGCCCAAGTAAAAAATTATTCCGGGAAATACCTTTGAACTTTTGTAAAAGTTCGGCCCATACCCTTACTTGAAATTTCCCTAAAATTTTGAGAGAATGTGAGATTTTATACTCCATTTTATAGATAATTATAAAGCCTATGTTGGAGATGATGCCATGCGCTAATCTACTATAATAATACATTATAAAGCAGAACCCAATTCTGTGTAAAAATTTGTGCCACATCATCGACCTTGAATAAAATAATGATTTTATTTTTTTACATTGTATTTTTCTAAAAATAAATCATATATCTAGCTACTTGATATCTTATCCACTTACCTTATATCTACTTAGTATCTTACCCAATTGATTTTTTCCCAACATGATTTTCTTAAAATTATATCCTTATATGAATAAAAAAAATTTAAGTGATTTTTTATATCTTAACAATTTTTACTTACTAATTAGTATACATTTTTGTCATTATTAAATCTTGAAAAATAGTGAAATTCTTTCACATGTTACATATTTTACACATAGATTTTTTTTAAATTTTACATTGTATTAATAAAAGTACATATATAGGTCAATAGGTTCAGACTTCGGTCTATCGTGTTTAGATTATAAATTCTCGAGTTATAAGCGAATTCGTGTCAAAATTCGATCTCGAACCAGTTAATTCGGATTTATATTTACATTACCCGTACATGGTACGGGCATTGTACTAGTTTTTTTAAAGGAAACTCATTCTCCATTTTAGAGAAAATAATAAAGCATATGTTGGAGATGATGCCATATTGCCATGCACAAAAAAAAACCATTATTTGAAGTTAGGCCAACGCCCTTGACTAGTACTCCGTCCGTAGTAAGCCTGACGCCACATACACATACGCAAACTAATTAAAAAAAATTATATCCAACTTTAATGCAATCTTAAATGTAAGACCACAGCACTCACCAATCATCTTGGATTTTAATTATATCTAACTTACATGTATAAATGAAAAAATTCAATAATCAAAAAATTTACTTTTTAATTTGTATATAATAAGCTTATATGCAGTTTGCTATAAAATCCACTGTATAAAATGTAACCGGTATTATTTATTACATAAATGCCCCAATGAGTAACGGCCTACAATATTAATTATCTATACTATATATTAAAGTCGGAGAAATTCGAGCCTCCACGTTAATTCTGGCACCACTTGATTAACAATTTTATATGTTTTAATTTTTCTAATTATCTAATCTTTAACTTTATCTTTTTTCTTACCCATCAAATATCTATCTTTAAAGCCATATTATTTATTTTTAAAATTTCTTTAATTATTTAACCTTTAATTTTATCCTTTTTTCTTACTCATCTAATATCTATCTTTGAAACAATATTATCTATCTTAAAAATTTCTTTCTATAAAAGATACATATTAATTAACTTAACTTTTCAATTCCCACTTTAATCTATTTATATATAAAAATTAATATATAGTATAGATTATAGTAGATACACAAATTAACGAAAAAAATAATCATGTACGGGTCTTCAACTAGTATGTAATAAAAATTGAAGAGGAGACCCCCAAGACAATGATACTTGCGCGTGGACAGATAGAGAATGTGATGATGGAGAATTTAGACCATTCTTCCTGGGGTACGTGTTTATACTAGCTAACACATCTCCAAGGGATTTAAAAATTAATATTAACCCACCTGAAGCAATAAGTATAATGCTGAAAAATCTCAAAAAGAGTATAAACCTGATTTAATTTAATTTCATCGAAAATGAGAAGGCTGCAAAAATTATTCACCCCTTTCACACCTCATATTCACACGTACCCATTACTTAAACCTAGCTAACACATTCATATGCGTAGATTGAGTCTTTCCCATCTCTCAGCCCCTTCATCCATTAACCCTCATCGGATCCTCAGCTCACAATCCAAACCCTAAACCCAAACAAGCTAAGGATCGATATCGATATACGATATGGGTATGATATGATATGATATGGAAGGATATTATCAATTGATGCAAGAGGTGGCCGGGGACCGGACCTTTCCGCAATGGAGCTACCAAGAAACAAAGGAGTTGCTAGCGATACGAGCCGAGCTGGACCGGAGCTTCATGGAGACGAAGCGGAACAAGGTGTTGTGGGAGTTGGTGTCCTCCAGGATGCTCGACAAGGGCTTCCCTCGAACCCCAGATCAGTGCAAGTCCAAGTGGAAAAACCTCGTCACCCGTTACAAGGTACGTTGTGTTCATCTTAATTATTAAGTCGGTCGGTCTTCATCACCTTGATCAGCATCAATTAATCTGATTTAGTTTTAGCTAGTTGTTGGTTAGCTAGCTAGCTAGCGTTAGGACTTGATTTGGATCTGGTAATTAATTTTAGTGGTTAATCCACTAGGTTTTAATTTCGCTCATCATGTTGATGAAACTAGCTAGCTAAAATTGGTGCCATGGCCCGGGAAAAGCATGCACTTGAGATTGCTCTATGATAACTATCTATATGTGTAGGTGGTTATTTCATTGTTGACATGGTTGAAGCATGAAATTAGACTCTTGCTTATAAGCTCATGCTTCTGTTGTTAATAATGATGAAATGGTTGATGGTTGATACAAAAGGGTTGTGAGACAATGGAGCCAGAGGCAATGAGGCAACAATTCCCATTCTACAACGATTTGCACGCCATCTTCTCCGCCCGGATGCAAAGCATGCTCTGGGCGGAAAAAAGGGTGGCTCCATCCGAACACCTACACTTGTCTGATGAGGAGGAAGATGGTGAAGAAGGGGAAGAAGAATATGATTGGGAGAAAGGTACCACAACCACACCCACTGCCACCACCACCACCGTGTCACCCAAGGCGGGGCCCAGTAGCAGTGGTGGCGGTGGTGGCATTGGTAGTAGGAAGAGAAAGAAGACGGAGAAGGCAAGTGATTTTGAGGGGCGTGGCTTGAAGGAGGTGTTGGAGGAGTTTATGAGGCAACAAGAGGCGTCGGAGGCCAAGTGGAGGGAGGCATGGGAGGCGAGGGAGGAGGAGAGGCTTCAGAGGGAGGATGAGTGGAGGCGGAAGATGGCGGCATTGGAGGAGGAGAGGGCGTTGGCGGAGATGAGGTGGAGGGAGAGGGAGGACCAAAGGCGGTCGAGGGAGGAGGCTAGGGCTCTTAAGAGGGATGCTCGTGTAGATGCACTCCTCAACAAGCTTG
Source organism: Polygonum aviculare (assembly GCA_934048045.1). Taxonomy (NCBI): domain Eukaryota; kingdom Viridiplantae; phylum Streptophyta; class Magnoliopsida; order Caryophyllales; family Polygonaceae; genus Polygonum; species Polygonum aviculare. The sequence continues at coordinate 25,135,177 of OW204031.1, forward strand.
CAAGAGGTGATATTTAAGTCTAGTTTAACTTCAATTTCCACCTAGACCAAGGAAATAACTAGTACGTTAGTTATTTGGTAATAATCTAAGCTCTTTGGATTTTGTTTTTAAGATAAGATGAGCATCAACGTTAAGCAAGGAAATATGTGACTATGTAGGAGCTAAAATTAAGCTACTCGATCGGCATATCGATCTAGAGTATATAAACTATATCAATTCATTTGTTTCTTGATTCAATTTTGCTCGATCTATTCCTCTCAGACAGTTAATTGAGTTGCTTTATTATAGTGAGTACGATAGATTAGTTAGATACGACTGAATAAAGTGTATGGTATTATATTAATAAGCTGGAGGATATATATATATGTTATGTATGCTTATTATATGAATTTTTATTTCTATTAAAGTATTTGCAAGTATATAACAATTTAGTGTAAGATATATTTATAACACAATTATCTAAACGAATGATTAATTACCTGGTAAACTATGGCTTTTTGGGTGTGACTATACTTTTACCAAGTATTGTGAATTTGTGCGTATGTAAGATAGATGATCGCATTAAGAAGAGAGCTTCTTACATCTCATTTTGGAGGACTAGTATAGTAAGCTTAGATCAAAAGTTGGATATATGTGATTGTTGTTGTTCGAAGGTTAGGAACCTTTTATTTTATATTTTCGTCAAATGAATGCTATGAACTTGATAAGACGTATATGTCGCTGGAATTTGATCGATTGTGCGAGTGAGTTCAAGCTTTTATGTTATCGATAAAGATGTGACTCTCCAAATAATGGCACACTTCATTCGGCAACAATGGCACACTCCATCACCTATTCCAAGTGTTGTATTGTCGAATGGATCGGGCGGGATTGGAGTTACTATGGTAAATGGGTTAAAAATATTGATTTCTATATGATTATTAAAATACTATTTTAATTAAAAAAATTAGTTCTATAATAATAATGTAAGTTTTATTTTATAAATTGTTAAAATTTATACCTTCTTTAGATGTATATACTAAATCGGATCGATATAATAAGTTTCGGTTTCAACCTAATTGAATTCGGGTCAACCAAGTTCGCTTTATTTCAAATTACAATTTAAATTTCCGGTTCGATATAAAGTTTAGGTCAAATTGGGTCAAGTTTTAACGGGATTTTTGTAATCTTCTTAAGTAAATGCCAAGGGTGACGGAGATTATTTGAAAACAAGTAATAAGCTTGGCGTACACAGCAAACAAATTTCAAACGTGATCATCATTTAATGACTAACTACAAGAAGTAGATAGGAAGTAGGTTGTTCTTATTTCTACCTCACTTGTACCACTTAAACCTTAAATGGGTAGTTACGTACGTTATAAACTCACCTAATACACTTTGAACTATAATTTTGTATTGCCACTTTCTCTAACTTGCTTTCGCCGTATCTTTTTTGTGCACGTCTTGAACACTTGGTACAAGCGGCGGTTGATGCAGGGCTTTGGGAGCCGAGGGGTGAAAGCATGCCAACCAATATGGGATCAAATTTTTGATTAGTTATGTATAATCCCCTTTTGGTGTATGAATTGAACATGTTTGCGCATTCATATTGTCCTTCGTAATATGAACTGGAATGAATGCATTGTAACCTGTAAGTCTTTCCATCCCAGGTCATCATTAGGAATTTAGGAGCTAGGACGTTAACGTTACACCAGGGCTGTGCAAAATATATAATCTACCATCCAAGTCCAAATGGAATTTTTACATGAAGTTTTAGGTTAGCTTATTCCATAATACTAGTATCATAGTGTTTGTGTCGTTCTAATGATGAATGTATCTACAAGACTTCATTCAACTGCTCTTCTTTCTTATAGTAATAAAAAAAAATGAAACACTACTAGCATTCGAAATAATCACATTAAAGTGACCAATCTTAATTTTCTTATGTACTGAACTTTTCATGACATTCTCCTGCTTTTATTTATTTTTTGGTCACAAGACTCACAACATACCGAATAGTAATCTGTTACAGGCCCAATAAGCTTCTCAACCGGACAATCGGCCCAATAACATTAATCGAGTGGCGAATTTCCGATCCCACCCCCCAACTCCGATCTCTACTGTGAAACCGGAAAGAAAAAACCCTAGAGCTTTCGAGTTCTCAGGCTCAACCAAATCAAAAGACGCAATGTTCAATCTCTGCAAAAGGATCGCGTCGTCCGATTGCGCGTCTCGGATCCTCTCAGGTTCTACTGATTTCTCTTTTCATTTTCTCGTTCCTCCATACTTTGTGTTTCAGCTTGCAACCATTGAAATCAGAACTTCTTTGAGTGTTTCTTTTGGGTTTGATTTCCTATTTCTGATATCCAAACTTAGAATCGGTGCTAGTAATAATGATTAGCTATATCTTCCATATTGCGCTTGCTATCTTCGGTGTTGTGGACTTTCTGTATCTCTATTAGGCCATAATTATGATGTCTTGTTTGAGCTGATTCTTAGACTTTTTTACATTTTCAATGTATTTCCCAATTGGACTTGCCGTTTTGCATTACAAATTTTCAATTTTATGTTGGAGTCTGGTTGTCTTTCAGGGCTCTGTATAGGTTTACTGAATTTTATTTGGACTGAATCACTGCAATGCTCTGAAGACTGGATCTTAGATGGAGTATAATATCACATTGGTTATAAGCTATAACTTGAGTTTCAGTCATATATATTCATTTCAAACTTGAATAAGTTCATGTATTGGTACGATTGTATGAAATATCCTTCCCTGTGAGAGATGGTATTATTATGATCCTCTGGATAAGGTTAATTAAGATTTAGATCTTTTCATCATTTGGACTGTAGAGTCATGGAATGTATTGTTTGTGTCACAATTAATAATAAATGACATCTGAGAAAACAAACCAAGTCTGATTACTCCTCAGAGCAAAAAAATGGCTGAGCTTCATGCCATTTTTCTTTGTCAATCTTTTGAATCATTTCATTTGGTTTTGTACAATTGAAAGGCTGCTTCAGTTCGGCTAGATCAAACACAAGCGTCTACAATCCTTGCGTATGGGGTTCAAGGGCTATGATGATCCACACCACAACCTCAAAGGAATACGAAAGAGTTGCCCCAACCACAACATCCTTTGTGAGGAATATCCTGGAGGAGCAAGGACGACTTCAGGGAGGACTAGGACTAGGAGGAACCCAAGATGAGAAACTAGACATTGTACACATAAAGCTTATCAAGAACAACACGTTTGTCACAATCACAGACTCCAAGGGTAACAAAAAGGCGGGGGCATCCTTGGGTGTTTTGGAGGAAATGAAAGGCGGACCCAAGGCGTCCCGTTATGCTGCTGAAGCCACTGCAGAGCACGTTGGAAGGCTGGCAAGGAATCTCGGGTTGAAGTCGGTTGTTATGAGAGTTAACGGGTTCACACATTTCAAGAAGAAGAAACAGGCGATTCTAGCTTGGAGAGAGGGGTTCACTCATGGGCGTGGGGATAGGAATCCAATCGCTTATATTGAGGATACCACAAGGCGTCCTCATAATGGATGTCGTCTTCCCAAGAAACGAAGAGTCTGATTATTCTGTTGTGGTCCTTTTGAAAAGTTTCCAGCAGTTGCTTGGATTTTGTGGTCTTGAATTTGTTGTTTGACGCTGAAAGAAGTGTGCTGGATTTTGGATGATTGTTAAGCATCCTGTAATGGGTTCTTCCTCGACTACTGAAGGAAATAACAGGTTAGCCCGAATGGGGATTTTATTGGTAATTTTGGCTTGTAATCTATATGGATTGTAGCAAGTAATCAGTCACAGAATTGATAGTGTTTGCTTGGATTTCATTTCCTTTTGTTTTCAGAAGATGACTGCCAGGTCCTATACATCAATGTACATTTGTTCCTTTTTACCAATACTAACTTGGAAAAGTTAGCTCTAACAAGAGAAGAATCTAACAAAATGGAACACTAGTTGATGCAAACAAATCCATAGTAGTATTAGTCATCCAGCATTGCTCATCTGTACAAACTCATCCTGAATCCTCTGTAGAAGTTCCATATTCTTCCTTCTTCATCAAATATATAAAATTTTCAATTCCAAACAGATTCCAAGGTGCAAAATTAACAGCCGATCCCCCATATGCATATGAAGGATCAGCTTTTGAAGGCCAAGATAAGTAAAAATTGATATAATGTTATAACTAAGATATAGTGACATTGAATCTTCCTGCAAGCACAGCATCCCTCTCCTTGCCCTTTATCCTCATGTACTTTTCGCACTGGGTGGCCGCGATCAGGAACCGGATGCTCTGGGCGGAGTTCAGTAGCGCAACCACCTTGGTGGCCGCCCTCGCCCTCAGGGTGTCGGCGCTCGCAACCAGGGCCTCCATGGCAGCGCGTATCGGCTGCATTGCCGCGTCGGCGTCCCGGCCCGCCTCCCCCATTCCGTGAGGCCGCCACCCGATGCGCTTCATGGCGGTCACTATGTCGGGGCTTGATATGTTCTCCTGGATCTTGGCCTGCTCGTCGCACAGGGCCTTCTCCTCCATGCGTATCTCTGTTTTCAGCCTGCGTGTTCACAATTAGCACGTAAGTGCAAATTAGGCCAGTCACTCAAAATCTCATATGAATGTGTTTCGATGTGGATAAACAAATTTTACTAACAATTTCTCTTTACGCTAATTTTTAAAATAAAATACGACAGAAGAAAAAAGACGACAAATGGCAGTGCCTAAATATCTACAGCCGGTGGGGGCAACACAGCATATATATTGGGCAGCAGAGCAGGGTGTATACATTTCCGTGTTAGGGTGTGCACACAGGCGCAGCGCATGGGATCGGCGCCCCCTGGTCTGCTGTGGGAAGCGCACGTGGTGGAGCGGTCGAAACTCAGCGCTCCGCCACGTTGCGCGCCCTCGCACACCCAAGTGTACACACACGCCGTAACAATAATACTCTATGTTATTAATATTTTATTAATAGAAAAAAGGGGAAGAAAGAGAGGAGGTGGTACGTACGCGTCGAGGCAGAGGCGCTGGTGGACGGAGAGGTCGTGGACGGCGGCGGAGAGGAGGCAGAAGAGGGCGGTGGGGCGGAAGCCGGAGAGCCAGAGGAAGGCGCACTCGAGGGAGGAGCACCAGGGCGGGTAGAACATCAGGAACACGTTGCGGTGCGCCGCCCTCGACTTCTCCTCGTAGAACTTCTCGTACTGGGTCAGGGCGCGCACGATCAGCTCCCGCCGGTCCTCCTCACGCATCTTCCCGCACTCGCACTCCTCCCTCGCCGTCACCAGCTCGTCCAGGAGGTGCTCCTGCTGCACCTCCAGCCACTCCAGGAACGCCTCGTACGACGCCGTTCCCGCCATCCCCGGCCCTTTCCTTTCCTTCTTCTTACGTAATTCTCCAATTAGTTTATTAATTGCGACGACCCTCAGCTAGCTAGTCAGCTGCTGCTTCTTTTTTTTGTGTGTGTGTGTGTGAGGCGGTTGGAAATGAGGTGTGTACGTGTATATAAAGAGAGAGAAAGCCGGTTACACATTTGGCGGTGGGGTGTTGTTTATAGCATCCAAGGGCTGCTAGATGAGAATGAGATTGCTATTTATACCTCTATTATTTTAAAATCCACTTTAACCTTATACCTTGTTCGGTTTGGATTCCGACTTCCTCATCCGGTTTGAGTTCCGACTTCCTCATCTATTGAGCTCGTTGGTCTACAACTGTCATATTGCATGCGGAGCGATATATATGGTTGCATTGCATGCACTCCCTCCCATGTTGAAAATAACAAGATAACATGTCCATCTATATATACGAGTACATGAACTACTTACATTTATTTGTCAATTGGACCACCCATTTTAATAATTTTGAAAAAAGTTATATAGACCGGTGAAGATGTGGATATTGAACATCTTCTTATCCAGTGTGGCCGGCCATACTCGTGACAACATGCAGAACATCAACTCAAAAACTGCTCATGTCTTATAAATCTACAATTCCTCAAATAAATCACCAAGACAAATTATTACTAAAATTGGTCAAATGGTGGGAACAAAGTAATTTGAAAAATTGACTTTTGCATGGTGGGGAATCCGGTACCAACGAAATAGACTTGTATTCCGAAAAGTAGATAATGATTTCATAAGAGGTTTTAGGCCCGTTTATAAAATCCCATAGGGCCCAAGCTAAAACATGGACAAAACAAGAAAATGATCAACTTCGGATACAACCAAGGAGACAACGTCAACAAGGAAAAACAACCACCTGGCAAAGACCAAGCCGAGGTTTTGTGAAACTTAACTTTGATGAATCAAAGCTAGCTAATGGATCCACAATTGCTGGCGTGGTAATCCGTTATCTAAACGCGAAAGTGATCAATATAATATCGAAACAATATGGGAATATATCAGTACCAAAAATTGAAACACTTGCTTTGAGAGATGGAATTAGGATGACCGAATTGAGGATAAGAAAACTAGAGATAGAGGGTGATAACATAGTAGTAATTGATGCATTTATCAAAAAAGGACAAATCTCATGGGACATCGAAATAACAATTGCAGATATCCTAGTCTCGTTAAGATGGTTCGAGGCTATACGAATTACCCATGTTAGTAGAAAGTGTAATGTTTTGTCCGATAAAATTGCTAAATTGGGTCATAACCTTCCTACTAACGCTATTATGAATCTTCTAGAAATTAAAGTTCGCGTCTAATCGGACACCCTAGTTAGAACGTCCCCCTTGAGGGTATCTCCTAATTTACCGATTCAAAAAAAAAAAGACCGTTGAAGATGTTCTATATAAGCTTCAACTCTGTTTTTAGCTTTTGAAAGCAGCCAAAGGAATCTTTCAAATAGATTTTACTGTATTAGTGAAGATGAGTTACAAATCAATCAAAATTCCAGTGTTTATTACCTCATATAGGTTACAATGACTTGACTAGCAAGCTAGGGCTACAAAATATTCACAAACCTATACATTTCGAATGGTCCCTTGAGCTGGTTTTGCCGAACGGAAGGTTAGAAAAATCCCAACATAAATCCAGCTTGATATAAGTCGGGCCTTTAATCGGCCCATTGAAATCTCAGCTTAATCGGCCCAGCACAACAATTTCAAGCTGAAAAGTAACCATCAAATCTGTATGAAAGAGTGATGAAAGACTGAGGATACGAATTTTCGAAACACCGTTTTCATATGAGATCAAATTTCAAACTGTCAAAAATCAACAACCCCACTAATTTGACATCACATCTGCAAAATTAACCCAACGCCAACGGCCTATACTACTATAAATCAACTTCAGATAGCCTAATCATACAGGAAACCTGAACACCCAATCCTTAATTAATCTCCTAAAGACAGCTGAGATTTTCATTGAAATTCATCTCCTGTTCTCTCAATCAATTTGAGCTTACAAAAGTTACCATGTCCACATCTGATTATATTAAGCCGGACAAACCATATAAAAAAGTATGGTACTATACAGTTTAATCAGGGATTTATGATTTAAACGTGCTAGATTGGGGCCCATAGTCCCATACCAACAAGCTTGTGATTCATGAGGTCAGGTGTTACTTATATTTATGCCATCATATATACAATGCTGCATACACAAATATAGTATATGATCTCATAATGATTGTCAACCAATTAGCTGATCTGCATCTTTCTCCATCATATTTAATTAAGATGGTACCAAACTCTTTGAATTTTTTTATTTTTAAATGATGGGAAGGGAATCTTCTTGTGGTTAATTCGTTCCGATCAATCAAGATCCAGCAGATCGATGATGTATGGTAGATCATGTACGAAGGTAAAAACCACTAGGAATTGAACAGCTTGGCATGATTTATTATCGTATTGACATGACAAGTGATTAAGGCCTTAAGACATGAATTAAATCAAGGTTGTTATCTATATTGATCTTCAAATTAACGAACTTTTTAGATCATGATTATGCGTGGAAATTTTGTACCTTTTGGTAGCTTCTCACTTACTAGTCTACTTCTTCATGTAGCGAAAGTGTATGTCTTAATTTGAAAAGGAGGTGCAAAAGCTACATTAGATTCATTACGTCGCCAATGTATAATCATTCCATCACTAGTTATAGTTAATTAAGCTTTTGTTATAACACCTCGAACAGAGTTCTTTATTTTGTGTTAATATTTGTCTATGTCTAAAAAAGGTTGTTAATGATAAAAAAATCTTCATTCTTCTCACAAACCCATATATGAATATCAAGTTATCTCATGACCTTCCCCTTTTTTCCATTTAATTATTAACCGGTCTTGTGTCTCGAACCATGAGTATCCAACTAGTGAGTATCCAACTAGTGAACTGATGCGTTATTTCACCAAAAAAAAAACTGATGCGTTATGACTTATGACCACTTTTTATGATCAAATCCATTGATAATCCTACTCTTACAATCAACCCTTACCACCACGATATTTCCTTAACACGATTAATCTTATCTTTAACTTGAGCAGTTTATTAGGAGCTTGTTAACTATAACAAAATCTTGGAAATCAAAAATGAAAAGACCTTCAAATATTAACTTCTAAGTTCCTAAAAACAGGAATCACATTGTTACAAAGTTGCAATTTGAGATCTTTCACAAAAAGTTGCAGTATATCTTACATATGAACCGGATCCCATTGAGGTGAAATTGAAATTGAAGTTTAATTGCATGAGTGAAAGGAACATCATACTAGTTGAACTTGCTTCCACTTAACATAATACCATTTTAACATGTGGAACAAAGTAAGAGGCCCCTCTTTGATTAGCACACGTTATAGCCTTCAACCTTACTCTGTATCCCTAACCAAGACATTCAATCAATACTTATGGACAAGGTCAAAGAGAGAACTAAAAAATCCTTTCAAGCACCATACATTACTTTAGCTTTACTCCTACTCAAACCCAAAAATAAAAAGAATTAGGGAGAAAAAAAGTCAATAAAACCAATGGTGATACACTCATTAATCTCAGCTCTCATTTTTGTCTTCAGCATTTAGTTGCACCAAACTAAGAACCCACAATCTATAAACCTCCAAGCTAGCTATTTTGTAAACCTACATTCCAGATAGCTAGAATCAATCTGAATCCCCATTTGTATTTAAATCTTGGATGGCCGCGATCATGAAGGCGCCTCGAGCCAAAATCTCTCTCTCGATCATCACCTTTGTCGTATGCGCCCTCGCGTTTAGCATCCTCTTGTACAACGAGAGCCTGAGCTCAGTCTCCTCCATTTCAATCTTCAGATCACAGACATGTTCTAAGAAAAGGGCTGTATCAGAAACTTCCAAGTCAAGTTCAGGTCTGTCCTCTTATATATTCTCTAACAAAAGATACATGGCATGCAGTGTCAAATGTGTACGTTTTAATCCTTAGTGTGATGATGCCTACTTTTGTAAATTTGCTAGGGGGAAGAAGTGCAAATGTAAAGGGTGCAAATGTGAAGGAATTAGACGACATCGTGCAAGAGTACAAGTTTGAGTATGATCCTGACATATGTGACATAACTGATGGGAAATGGGTGTACAATAGGACAGTTAAGCCTCTCTATACAGACAGAAGTTGCCCTTATCTCGACAGGCAAGTTTCTTGTGTCAAGAACGGAAGACGCGACTCTGGCTATCGCCATTGGCAGTGGCAGCCAGATGAGTGCACTTTACCAAGGTAAATCAAGCGTGTAACTTCTCTATCAATGTTTCTTCACTCAGGATACAAAATAAAAATATTTTTTTCACACTGTGAAGATTTAACCCAAAATTGGCACTAAGGAAGCTTCAAGGGAAGAGGCTTATGTTTGTGGGCGACTCGTTGATTCGAGGCCAATGGCAATCCTTTGTCTGTATGGTTGAATCCGCCATACCCGAAGGAGAGAAGTCCTTGCAAAGGGGGAAAATGCACACAATCTTTAGAGCCAAGGTACTAGGAACTACAAAACATTAGAGCAAGTTGCTCAGCAAAATTCTATCAATTGTGCTTTCTTAGCTAGATAAGATCACTAATGAATCCTTTAGTATACCTCTGAATCTTGACATGGGTATTACACTATTACTGAGCTCTGAATCAGTTTGTTTCTTGTTGGTAGGGGTATAACGCGACAATCGAGTTCTACTGGGCGCCGTTTCTAGTAGAGTCTAACTCAGATGAAAACATAATAGCAGATACAAAGAAGAGGGTCTTGAAGGTGGATTCAGTGGCAAAGCATGCCAAGAACTGGGGCGACGTCGACATTCTCGTGTTTGGTACCTATGTTTGGTGGTTGAGCGGCTGGAGTCTCAAAACAGTGTAAGTACATGTATAAAAGAACACTTTTTTAACCATGAATGATGTGATGATCATTGAGACTTTGATTTTCAACTGGTCACAGATGGGGTAATTTCTCAAATGGGTACGACGGATACGAAGAGCTCGCAACGCCCATTGCATACAGGATTGGTTTCAAGACATGGGCAAATTGGGTTGATTCAAATGTGGATGTTAACAAGACCAGGGTTTTCTTCACAACAATGTCTCCCACCCACTCAAGGTCTAGCTAACTTCTTATACATATTTTTCCCTTATAGTAAAATACACCAAATAAAGTTACAAAAACTTCAAACATACAAAACATATTAAGGCAATTCCACGCACTCACTTGTTAGTGAAAAACGTACAAATGAATTACTTTGCACGCATTTTACAGAAGCGAGGACTGGGGCCGTACGAACGGGCAGAGGTGCTTCAACGAAACGAAGCCAATATCGAAGAAGGGTCACTGGGGAACCGGATCGGATAAGCGGATAATGGAGGTCGTGTCGGATGTATTAGGGAAGATGAAGCGGGTGCCCGTGACTATAGTGAACGTGACCCAGCTATCCGAGTACAGGATCGACGCCCACTCGTCGGTCTACACGGAGACCGGGGGCAAGCTCTTGACCGAGGAGGAGAGAGCCGATCCTCAGCATAATGCGGATTGTATCCATTGGTGCTTGCCCGGTGTGCCTGATACTTGGAATCAAATCTTTTTTACCTACTTGTGAATTGAAGGATGCAATATGGAAGCCTTGGTTTATTTTTTAACTTGTCATGAAGATTATTATGGGTAAAGAAGTAGATGTTGGAAGTTTTTGGTTTTTCTCTCAAGCTTGTAACGAAACACTAGCTACAAGCATTACAAGAAGGTAGAATGTTGGTAATGTTTAAATTTTGAATGATGAATTCTCAGTAAAACTTCATGTGCAAAACTCATAGTAGTACATATTTTGGTTATTATTAGGATTAAACACTTTGAATCTTACACATAGAACTTGGACTCGAGAATGGTAAATATCAGTCTGGAGTTCACTACTTTCAGTCTTTCACCACTTAAAACACGACCCGAAGGAAAAAAAAATACTGTAATTTATCAGTTATGGGGCCACTCGCTAATGTTAAGTAACGTTTCACACTTTCACCACGATCCTCATCCGAACAATTTTCGTTGTTTCGCTCTCGAACTGGCTACAAGCTTTTACTGAGAAGCTCCAATGGCAGCTGCGCTTAACGCTGTCTGTGCAATTAAGCTCTCTAATGGCGGAAACCAACACCGCCTTCGAAGTCGTACTGTTCTTCCTCCGCTTTCCCTATCAATCACCAGTAAGCTCTCCGTTTCCCTTTCCGTTTTCAAACAATTCTGAATTTCTGCTGTTCCTGGTTGAAAACTGAGACTGTTCCGAGAAATCGAACTGCAATTGATCTTCTCTCTTTCTATGTCAGGGAGAAGATTGTCGATTAGAGCGATGGAGACTGATACGAATGAAGGTATACCTGTACCACCATCGCTGAGTTTGAATTTTGGTCCTATTTACCCTTTGCTAGAAGGAAGTCTAGGGATTTGAGAAATCATTGATTCATGTGTTCCGTTTTGTGTGGTAGTGAAACCTGATGCACCAGATAAGGCGCCGTCTAAAGATGGTTCTAGTATAAATCAGCTCCTCGGTATAAAGGGGGCTTCTCAAGAAACGGTGCGTTTCACTTGATGTTTGTTTATTTGTTTGCTGAGATAGGCTAGAATGGTGGCCTTTTGAGTGTGTTAAGCTGAGAACGCTACAATTGCTCCTGCAGAATAGATGGAAAATCCGCCTTCAGCTTACAAAACCTGTTACTTGGCCTCCATTGGTCTGGGGAGTGGTATGTGGAGCTGCTGCATCAGGTATTCTCCAAATACAACCCATTTGCATTGAGGCCTGATTTCAGCCTCCTAGTTTGTGATGTGCAATTGTTATTTATCCAATAATTACAAGACCAGTTTCTCTAAATGAGCTGGCCTTTTTTAAACTTCAGAATTTAAGAAAAGCTCCTTTGGGCCAAGCAATGGTGTTAGTATTATAACAGATCAAAAAAAAAATGGTGTTAGTATTATAACTTATATCTCCTTTACATCAGTAGCTTTGCTGATAATACTCTGTAATCTTCTGAAGTATGTTTGCAATTTCTTGAGATTACAATGGGTGGAGGAATGTGCAGTTGCATAATCTTCTTGAGTCACTTGTGTCTTGTGTTGATTCAATCAAGGGAACAGTTATGTATATGGCCTCTCTGAATTGAATATTACCAACTTAGAAGTTCCAATATTTCTGCTAAATGCGCTTTCCGAATGATTGCATGCACAATAGTTTGATGCTACAAGATATTTATCTACTCATCGTATAATACTTTGTACCATATGCTGTATATATACTGGGATGCATGAATATGAGCTGACCTTTGTAAACTTCTGAACTTAAGGAATGTTCTTTTGAGTCATTAGATGAGCAACGGTATAAGTCATATCTCCATCACTTGAGTAGCTGTGCTGATTATACTCTTCAATCTTTTGAATTATGTTTGTGATTTCTTGTGATCACTATCGATGCAGGAATATCCATTTGGATCTTCTTCTTGTGTTTAGTGTCTTTTCAAGCAAGAGAACAGTTATCTATACAGCCTTTTTGAAGCATTTATTAACATCTTAGAAGTTCCAATCTTTCTACGAACTGTACTTTAAATGGACTCACATGATTGCATTTGCAATTCTTTTGATCATGCAAGATGTTTATATATCAATCATTTTTACTGGATGCTTTATAAATAATGGGATGCAGGAAACTTTGAATGGAATGTAGAGAATGTAGCTAAGTCAATTGTATGCATGCTGATGTCAGGACCATTTCTCACCGGCTATACACAGGTAAGTTATTTCAGATGGGAATATGTGCCTTTCTTCAACTCAATGCTGGAAATAATCTATTCATTTTCTTTGCAGACAATGAATGATTGGTATGATCGAGAAATTGATGCAATCAATGAACCCTATCGTCCAATCCCATCAGGAGCAATATCCGAGAATGAGGTATGCACTGCATACCATTTCAGGCCGGTTTGGTTCTAAATGATTTAATTTGGCTAATTTGAAGAATACATGCAGGTGATTACTCAAGTATGGGTTCTGCTGCTGGGGGGTCTTGGACTTGCTGGTTTATTGGATGTGTGGGTATGTCTCATGTCACGAGAGGCAGATATTCCATTACTTTATGGTTGGAATGGCTCATTCTTGCTATTCCTTACTTTCTCTGTAACTTTTTTTGGCTTTAGGCAGGGCACGACTATCCCACAATCTTTTATCTTGCATTAGGTGGCGCCTTAGTCTCGTATATATACTCTGCCCCACCTTTAAAGGTAAGATATTCTTCCTTTTTAGTATATAACTTTACCCTTTTTTCACTATAACATATGGAATTTGCTCACAAAGCTTAGATGTTATTGTTTATTGCAGCTTAAGCAGAACGGATGGATAGGAAACTTTGCTCTTGGATCTAGCTACATCAGTTTACCATGGTATGGTATTTCCTTATGTTGGTTATATCTCTTTGCTTTTGGGCCTACCTTCCATGTATATTTTCTCTGCTTGCATTCCCTACTTAGGGATGGCAGAGGTATTTGTTAACAACATTACCAAACGAATGGTTCCTCAGAAAAGTAATGTATATATAGCTTGATTCTGCTCAAGTAGATAAACTATGCAGAAGAGTTGCATCCTAACTACAGGGGTATCATACCCTATAAAATCAGTAGATCAATGTTTACAAATTTCTCTCCTAAAGCGCTGCAAGGATTCTCATAATCTTTGGAGTACATCCAAGTCTCATATTTATTTAAAAATTCTCGGAACTTAGCCGTCTTTAGCTTATCAGATACGGAGTACAATAAATAAGAATCTGCTGATAGTATCTGATAATTTTGACACTTTCCTGGCAGGTGGGCTGGGCAGGCTTTATTCGGGACTTTGACTCCTGATGTAGTTGTTCTTACACTCTTGTATAGCATAGCTGGAGTGAGTTTCTATCCAAAATGGCTATCCAAATCCATTTGTTATATGAGCTGATGCAGATAATTCAAATCTCTGTTTCCTCTTCCTATCATAGCTTGGAATTGCTATTGTGAATGACTTCAAGAGCGTTGAAGGTGATAGGGCAATGGGACTACAGGTCAGTCTGTTTACAGCTTGGCTTATAAAACCCCTCTTGCTTCTGCTAGAAATAACATGGACATCTAATCCAATTCCCATTTGCAGTCACTTCCTGTTGCTTTTGGAGTTGAAGCTGCAAAGTGGATTTGTGTGGGTTCTATTGACATTACTCAGTTATCAATAGCAGGTAATGTTATGCATCCTGTCTTTCTTTCCCCCTTCAAAATAGAATATATATGTGCTTAGATTGATAGTTTAGCTGAACAATCTTTATAGTTCCAAACTTTAGCTGTCTTTAATGTTAGTGCTTAGGACCATATGTTATTATTTATGGGCTTATGGGTAGAAAAAAGGCACATCAGTGATCAGTGGTTCTTATTCTTACTGAACATTGAACAATGACATGTAATGTTTAAAATATGAGCAGGATATCTACTGGCGATTGGTAAGCCGTATTACGCACTTGCCCTCGTTGGTTTGGTACTGCCTCAGGTTTATTTCCAGGTACAAATACATAAGCTGAATTTCACTCTCTTACCCTTTGGCTTAATCAAATCAGAATGTGAATTGTTATTGTCACTTTGGCTTGATTTCTTTTCAAACCTCGTTTTCCCTTTAAAACTCCAATTTAACTTGTTTCAAATGGAAGAATAATTAGATTAGCATGTCAATTGCTATGGGCTTGTGTACATACACTAAAATGCTACTGAAACATGCTCTTTGACAGACCCAGACCATACTGAAGGATCCAACCAAGTACGATGTCAAATATCAGGTAAATAACCATGTCAACAACATTCTCCATGTCCATATATATAATATATAAGTGTTGGGGGTCATTGTAACATAAACTCAACATTTGTTGGATGTTGCAGGCGAGCGCACAACCATTTCTCATATTAGGTATTTTGGTGACAGCACTGGCCGTACGCCCAAACATATAAGTCAAGTATGGGCACAATACAATAAGCCCATTCAGCTGAATCTCATGTGTAGAATAATTGAGTAGTCAACCAAATTTTCACTCCCATGTTTGTGTAATCTGTAAGGGTCTTAAGGGTTTTCTCAGAGAAGGTCTGAAGTACAAAATGCATCTACAAAATGACTTTGAACATCTTACAGAAAACATACCATTTCCACTAAACGAACAAACAAACTAATTGTACAGTAAAATGGAGTACCAAAATACATGATCAGGTGGTGGTTCTGGTTTTGTACTTGGATTCGTCAATGTTTGAGAGAGAATGAGGAAGAAGATAGATATTATTGATAGGCAAAAGCCTTGATTTATAGTTACAGCAGAGGATTACAGCAGAGGAAAAGAACAGCCACATTAAATGACTTGTCTTCTAGGAAATACAAAGCAGCCCTAGGAACTCACTATAATAAAAGACACTAATAATTACAATCAGTCTAGGGACTAAATATTCTAATTAACATTAGCTGACACCCCCCCGCAAGCTTGGCTATACAGATCAACCATGCCAAGCTTGGATGTGAGCCATTCAAAACGTCTAGGATGAAGTCCTTTAGTCAAAAGATCAGCCAGTTGATGCTCTGAGGGAACATGGGAGATTTGAATAATTCCAGCATCAATCTTTTCTTTGATGAAATGTCTGTCTATCTCAACGTGCTTTGTCTTGTCATGTTGGACTGGATCATGGGCAATACTAATAGCAAATTTATTATCACAAAACAGCTTCATTGGATCTTCCCATTGAATTCTCAAATCATTTAAAATGATCCTGATCCATAATAATTCACAAATACCATGTGCTGCAGCACGAAATTCAGCCTCAGCACTTGACCTTGCAACAACACCTTGCTTCTTACTTCTCCATGAAATTAGATTTCCACCAAGGTAGACACAATAACCAGTTGTTGAACGTCTAGTTACAATGTCGCCAGCATAGTCAGCATCAGAATAGGCTTCAAGCTGGAGTTTGATGTTCTTAGCAAATAAAATGCCTTTGCCGGAAGTGCCTTTGAGATATCTAAGTATTCTGTATGCAGCCTGAAGGTGTGGCACCCTAGGATCTTGCATAAACTGACTCACAACACTTACAGAGAAGGCAATGTCAGGTCTGGTATGCGCAAGATATATAAGTTTTCCACAAAGTTTCTGGTACAATTGCTTATCAACAACTGGTTCACTCTCAGCTTTACCAAGTTTTTGATTGTAGTCTATAGGTGTGGTTACTGGTCTGCAATCTGTCATTCCAGCTTCTTGAAGAATATCTTTGGTATATTTCTGCTGTGAGATGAATATACCTTCTTTGGAGCGAGCTACTTCAATCCCTAAGAAATATTTCAGCTGGCCAAGTTCCTTCACCTCAAATTCTTGAGTCAATGTGAGTTTCAATCGAGCCTGCTCGATAACATCATTTCCTGTTAGAATAATATCGTCCACGTAGACAAGGAGGATACTTACCCCCCCAGAGTCAGAGTGCTTAATAAACAGAGTATGATCACCCTGACTCTGAACATATCCAGCAGACAACATAACACCTCGAAAGCGTCCAAACCATGCTCGAGGGGATTGTTTCAAGCCATACAAAGCTTTTCTCAGTTTGCAAACATGAGTAGGAGAAGTGGAAGAGAATCCTGGAGGTAAACTCATGTAGATATCTTCAGTCAAGTAGCCATTAAGGAATGCATTTTTCACATCAAATTGTAACAGTTTCCAGTCAAGATGGGCAACAATGGACAAGAGCAAACGAACTGTAGACATTTTGGCAACAGGAGCAAATGTTTCTTGATAATCTAAGCCATAAGTCTGTGTAAAACCACGGGCAACAAGGCGAGCTTTATACCTGGCCAGAGATCCATCCGCATGATACTTGGGAGCAAAGACCCATTTACAAGTGACAATATTGTGACCAGCTGGTCTCTCCACAATATCCCAAGTCCGATTAGCCTCCAATGCAGCCATCTCCTCAGTCATAGCTTGTCGCCATTCAGTGGATTGAAAGGCCTCTCGAGCATTCTTAGGGATTTGAATCTGATCTAGGCTTGTAAGAAATTTCTTGTGTTGAGCAGAGAATCTGTCAAATGAAGCATAGTGCGAGAGAGGATAAAGAGGCCTTTTAGTGCAATCCCTAGTACCTTTCCTGAGAGCAATCGGCAAATCAGACGATGGTGAAGCTTGACTAGGAATTGACTCAGTGCCAGGACTCGGATCAGCGAGAGGAGGTGGTTGGTGAGAGGGATCCTTCCTGAAATACACTTGGCCAAACCTGTGAGAAGTAATGGGTGAATGTTGTGGAGTTTGGACTGGTAGTTCAGCTGCTGTATTTTGGGCTGGAAGTTCAGTTGTTGAAGGTTCAGAAGGCTGGTCAAGTAAAGGTGGTTGGTCAAGGATAGGTTCTGGATTACTGGACGGTGAAATTGATGATGATGGAGGAAGCATGGGAGTTGTAGGTAGGCTTATGGAGTCAGTTTGGGCAATAACATCCATGGACTCAAGGGAAGTGTGGTCATGTATACAATCAGCTGAGGCTTTGTAATATGAATTGCTTTCATCAAAGGTGATATCAGCTGAAACATAAGTTTGCCTTGAGAGAGGACAATAACATTTGTAACCCTTTTGTGTGTTGGAATACCCGATAAAGATGCACCTTGTGGCCCTAGGATCTAACTTGCCCCGAGATGGAGTATGAATGTGAACATATGCAGTGCACCCGAATATCCTAGGCTCTAACCCATTGTCAATGGTGATATGTGGGAAGAAGGTTTGAAGGTGCTGGATTGGACTTTGGTATTGGAGTGTTTTGGAAGGAGTTCTATTGATTAAGAAGACAGCTGTGAGGGCTGCCTCTCCCCAATAAAATTTCGGGACATGAGATTGAAACATGACAGCTCTAGTGAATTTAAAAATGTGCCCATTTTTACGCTCAGCCAGCCCATTTTGCTGAGGAGTATACACACAGGAAGACTCATGTATGATACCCTTTGAAGTGAAAAAGGATGATAATGAGTGGTTGAAGTAATCCTTGGCATTATCAGATCTGATTCGTTGAATGGATTGACCAAAACGATTTAAAATCATAGAATAAAAGGCTGGAATGATAGTGCTAGTTTCTGATTTGTTTTTCAGGAGAAATAACCAAGTCACTCTTGTGCAGTCATCAATCAAAGTGAGAAACCAAGATGCACCATTGATGTTTTTTACTGGTGCAGGACCCCAAATGTCACTATGAACTAATTCAAAAGGGATAAGACATCTTTTATTCCGAATGGGAAAGGAAACACGTTTTTGTTTAGCTTTCTCACAAGCAAAACAGACAAGTTTTTCAGACTCTAAACCAGCAAACAAGTTTGGGTACAAATGCTTCATAAGAGAAAGGGATGGATGGCCAAGGCGGTGGTGTTGAAGCCAAAGGTCAGTTTTGGTGGTGGTGCTTAGGTGGTTAGCTGCAGGAGGTTCTTCCAAGAGATAAAGACCCCCACTCTCTTTACCAACTCCAATCGTCATCCTCGAGCCCTCGTCCTGAATAACACAACCAGCACGAGAGAATTTAACTTCACACATAAGATCATGAACAAGTTTCTTAACTGAGATGAGATTTGATGAGAGAGTCGGAATATATAGAACATCAGATAAAAGGAGAGAAGAGGGGCCCGTAATAATGCCTCTTCCTAAGATAGGTGCTGAACCTCCATTAGCTGTAATAAGATGCTTCTCATATATGAAAGGATGATATGAAGAAAATAGAGAACAGTCATTGACCATATGATCTGTTGCACCACTGTCCAGAATCCACTTTTGGCCAAAAAACTGTTTTTGGTTACCTGTAAAGGCCAAAGATTCAGATCTGGCAGAACCCGGTGAAGCTTGAAGGTTCTGCAACATATCCTGCAAATGCTTGATTTCAGCTGCAATTTCAGAGTGAGAAGATGAGGGCTGCGTGACAGTTGCAGTGTTGGCCTTTGGCTGAGATGGCTGCAGCGGAATAGTAGGCTTATTCTCAGCCATGGAGAAATTCTTCTTTCCTGCATCTTTACTAGGAGGTCTGCCATGAAGAGCCCAACATCTCTCTTTTGTGTGTCGAGGTTTTTGACAGTGAGTGCACCAAAGATCGTTGATATCCCTCCTCCCGGGTTTGGAAAAAAGAGCCATGTTCTGAGCCGGGGTGGTTGTAGAGTGAAGCATAATACCTCGACGAGTTTCCTCCATTCGAATAGTGGCAATGTTTTCTTCAAGAGAAGGAAGAGGTTTGGTGCCCAAGATTTGGACACGAACCTGATCAAATTCAGGATTTAAACCAGCCAAGAAGATGTATGAGCGATTTCGCTCAGTTGAAACACGCAGCAACTCTTGCTCCTCGGGATCCTTAAGCAAAAGGGGCTGAGCGAGGTCAATTTCCTGCCAAAGTTTCTGTAAAACAGTGGCATAATCAGAGACAACCATTGAACCTTGCTTTGTAGAATAGACTTTAACCGAGAGTTCAAAAAGTGAGGCCTCATCTTGCGCCTTGTCATAAGAGCGCCTCAAGAAATTCCAAATATCCTTGACAGTTGGAAGAAGAATGCAATTGGATCCAATGTTTGAATCCATTGAAGCCCACAGCCATGACTTGATGATAGAATCTTCACGTGTCCATAGCTTAAAGGTGGGATCTCTTGTTGATGGAGGATCGTCAAGGAGGTGTTCGACTTTGTCACTACCGGTGAGTGAGGCCTTAACAACTTCAGCCCAGATCCGGTAGTTCTTTCCGTTGAGCCGATAAGCAGGTTGAACAAGAGGGAGAGATGAACGGTTGAAATTTGAGTTTCCTGTGGAGTCAACAGTTTCTCCATCCAGGCTGATGTTATGGAATACTTCCATTTAGAATAGGTGTAAAAGAACAAAGAGAAAGGATAGGAAGAGTTCTGGCGGCAAAGGTGGCGGCCAAAAAACTAGTGATAGAGAGAACAGGACTGGCGGTAAAGATGGCGGCCAGAGAAGGATTAAAAACTCAGATCTCTCAATTGCTCTGATACCATGAGAGAGAATGAGGAAGAAGATAGATATTATTGATAGGCAAAAGCCTTGATTTATAGTTACAGCAGAGGATTACAGCAGAGGAAAAGAACAACCACATTAAATGACTTGTCTTCTAGGAAATACAAAGCAGCCCTAGGAACTCACTATAATAAAAGACACTAATAATTACAATCAGTCTAGGGACTAAATATTCTAATTAACATTAGCTGACAATGTTGATGCCTTCTTCAACAATGTGTTTGT
The DNA here is from genome assembly GCA_934048045.1 of Polygonum aviculare. Classification (NCBI taxonomy): domain Eukaryota; kingdom Viridiplantae; phylum Streptophyta; class Magnoliopsida; order Caryophyllales; family Polygonaceae; genus Polygonum; species Polygonum aviculare. The sequence continues at coordinate 25,155,855 of OW204031.1, forward strand.
GGCCTGACTGAGTACCGGTGTTGAGGCCGCCTTTTCGGCCCATCTCCTGGTAGCCTTGGGTTCCAATTTGGTCTCTTCTGGCTTGACCTCCTCTGGTTCCTGGCTCCTGGTATCCCTCTGTTGCTAGCTGGTTCCTCCTTGTCTGGCCTCCCCTGCTCCTACCTGTATATTAAGAGAAATTTTAAGTGAATAAATATAACAGGTTCTTTTTAACACAATACTAGATTTTTTTTTGAATGAAAATGAGTTGTTGTCATTTATTTTGTAAACAAGGGGTTACAGAAATCTAAGTAATCCATTTACCGATTTTTTTTTTTTAGTTCTACAATACAATTGTTAAACCAATCCAAGTTTTTGAAGACATCTTTGGCCTCACTATTTCTATACTTCCATCTAGCAATGACACGAGTCCGAAGATGACTAATGCATCTGATTCCACAGTCTTCTATTTCAATTTGGTCCCTTCCAACAATCAGGCTAGATATTTACACACACAACCCAGTTTAAAAGAACACACTACTTGAAAAGAAAAGTAGTGGAAGCGAGAACTTTCACCAGAAGAGTTTACGTACTTGGCCTTGGATATCTCTTTTGTCTTGACATGAGCCAAAACCAACTACGTGTACCCCGGTTGAGCCACTTTTAATGCACGCATCAAACTCATTTGCACCCACGCAATAACCTCTCTCCCCAAATAGGATCCCTCATCCTCCTCCTCCTGCCCACATCCAAACCTTCCCCTGGCCTCCAATTTCATCCTTTGTTGAGATAAGAAAAAAAAAAACAAGAAGAAAGAAAGAAGAAGAAGAAGAAGATGGGTCCGATGGTGGTAACCCAAATAGCAGCGGGGCTGAGCGTTCTGGCCGGAGCGGCGCTGGTGCAATCGGTACTGAAGGAGGCGAAGACGACGGCGGGGCCTTTCCCGAGGTGCCCCAGCTGCGGGGGCTCGGGGCGCGTGTCCTGCTTCTGCTCGCGGTGGTCGGACGGCGACCTGGGCTGCCGCTCCTGCTCCGGCTCCGGCCGCATGCCCTGCAACAGCTGCGGCGGCTCCGGCACCGGCCGCCCCCTCCCCCTTCGCATCACCACCAACTACCGCCCCCCGCCCACCAACTAACGCTCTTCCTCCTCCTCCAATAGCTACATAGTCCACCCCAAACCAAACAAAAAAAAAAGAAGCTTATGTTTTGTGTTATTCTCCACGGATTTGTTTCTTTCTGTAGCTATGTAGCTCCTTACATACATACATAATATATGTACACTCGTGATACTAGTGTGTTTTAATTGCAAATCTTTAAGATTAATGGCTGCTGCTGCTATGTGAAACAACCGTGGTTGTTTTGTCCATGGTTTTGGTTTGTGTATCATCTAGATTTTCGGCAATTGGCCATGGCTGAGGATTTGTGCAGATGTAAAAGCAAAACACGTTTGGGTATTCGGTACCGGTTAATCGTAGAGGTGGTGACTTTTCTATAGCTGCATGCTTCATTTTGGTTTCCCTTGAGAGTAAAGTATATGCGATAAGCAAACTTGATGTTAGCTTAGATGAATGTCTGGTGTAATCGCACCATGGTGCTGTCATGGATGTTCTATGCCATAAGCAAAGAAATCACGGAAACAAATAATGTAATCTACGTTGGTTCCTTATCTGAGATGTGGACTGAATTGAGTAACCCAAATCAATCTCTTGTTACATTTCTCAATCAATGTAAACAGGCACACAATGATAATTTCTCACTGATGATACAAAAATATCGCAGTTGCTGTTACGCTCTCTTTGCAAATAGAATGGGCACACAATGCAGCATTGTTTGCAAAGGGGCTAACGTCACATTAAGGAAGCTCCTTTTGGTTCATTTCTCCATCCTTTGCCTAAACCATATCATATAGCTCTTCCTAATGTAACCAACACTTATTTCCTTTTGTCTGGTTTTGTGAATTGCCTGATTTAACCCTTCATAATGTCTTCTATATTTTTAAGTTTCGGTTTAACTGTCAATTAACAAGTTATGTAGGCACAAAGCTTCTTTGCCAATAATCAGACAGGGGTATCATATCCTATCAAATCACTAGATCACTGTTTGGAAATTCCTTGCAAAGTAATGTTCTAAAGCGTTGAAAGTATTCTCATAGTTTTTGGAGTTGTTGAAACCATTATTGGAACTTATTCTTCTTTAAAATTTGACACCTTCCTGGCAGGTGGGCGGCATGGCAAGCTTTATTGGACTTTGACTACTGATGTAGTTGTTCTTACACTCTTGTAGTTGTATAGCATAGCTGGAGTTGAGTCTCTATTCTAAATTTCCATCCAAATCCTTTTGTTATATGAGCTGATGCAGATAATTCAAGGGTTTTCTCAGAGTACAAAAAGCATGTACAAAATGATCTTGTTACGGAAAAGAAACCATTTCCACTAAACAAACAAACAAACAAACTAGTTGTACAGTAATATACTACCAAGTACAAATCTAGGAGGGTCTATGCACTGTATTATTGCATTGGATGAGGTGCTACTGGCTACATCATCAGGTGGTGGCTCTTGTTTTGTACTTGGACTCGTCAATGTCGATGCCTTCTTCGACGGCGCGTTCGTTACCAGACTGAGTCCCGGTGCTGAGGCCGCCTTTTCGGCCCATCTCCTGGTAGCCCTGGGTTCCGATTTGGTCTCGCCTGGCTTGACCACCCCTGCTTCCTAGCTCCTGATACCCCTCTGTTCCCAGCTGGTTCCTCCTTGTCTGCCCTCCTCTGCTCCTACCTGCATATGAAGACAATTTTTTAGTACACCACTACACAAAAGAAAGCTATGTATGGAAGAGAGGACTCTGATCCAACTACTCATTCTTTCGAGCCCATGACCTCATGATACTACTGACTGTCGAACTAGAACGCATTACAATAAAAACATATGTCACACATACCTTCAGCGAGGTGTTCTTGAGCTTCGAGGCTCTTGCCGCCGGTGCCACCTGGCACGACGGTCTCCCCTGCCCTTGCTCTGGCGTCCAACTCCTCCCTCTCCTTCTGGGAAGCCATGCTTAGACTTGTTTATCGTGTTGTTCAGGTTGGAAATTAAGATTTGTGATCGAGGTTTGTGACGTCCAAGTTTCTTAGAACGTGGACTACAAACCGATCGATGAGCTGCTTAGCGAGGGTTTGGGAGAACGGTGTCTTTATCTACTTGATATAAGAGCGCAGTTTTTGCATGGTGCGAGCGAATTGCAAGAAGGCTGCTATGGCGGGGTCACGTGGCACAAGGAACGGTGGAGTCTTCATCGGTTGACACGTGGGTGCTTACTTAGATTCTAACTGCAACATTCTTTGGCGGTTTGGCCTGGCATGGCACCGCACGTACAAACCTACTGATTCCAAGGTGGATTTTCATTTTGGTTCCGTATATTAGTCCTTATCTACAAGACTACAACCCAGCGGATTCCTTACTATGTGTGTAAGTGCAATCCAATCCGTTAAAAACGGACTTTACTGATGTTAAAAGTTTGTTAAGAGAAGACGTGTTTCACATGCATGATGCATCTAGCATGCTTGTCCATAGCAAAGACACTCTTCAAAGTGGCTCGGAAGTCGAAATCCATGACAATTTTGAAATTGGATTGTTATGAACTTAGGGTCGGATACTTGGTCTTTGTGTAGCATTATATTGGTGGAGATTACAATTTGACAACCCCCGAATACCACTAAGCATACACAAATAAAAGTGGATCTTCTATTCTTATGTTTTTGGGTTAGAAGGTGAATTTATTCGACAAGTCACTCACACAATAAGGTGAATTTCAACCTTATATGTATAAATTATTAGATTTACTCGATATGTCACTCACAATAAGGGCTTGTTTGTTTGTATGCCTTGGGTATAAGGAATGAGGTTAAGAATGAGTGAAACCTATTTTTATGTTTGGTTAAGAAGGGGAATAGAATGAGTGATACCTTGGAATCACTCATTCCTCACTTTTACACATAACTTCAAACCCACCTCTACACCAAGTTATCACTCATACCTAAAATCATTCAACTCCATTCCTATCCCAACCCCATTCCAACCTCATTCCCTATATCCACCCGATTCCTAACATGATATCAAACGGGCCCTAAGAAGTTTCTTTTGGGTTAGATTACGTTATCCACCGGAATTTCAAAATAGTGTGGCTTTGCCCAACGGTTCTCTTAATGAAGGTACTCCCTCAATTTACAAAGATCACAACCTCCCATTAAGTATTTCGGTTCGTTTTTCCACCGGAATTTCAAAGTAGTGTGGTTTTGCCCAAAAGTTCTCTAATGAAGGTATCTCCCTCGGTTTACAAAGATCACAAACCTCCAATTAAATATATTTGTTCGTCTTTCGACCCAAAAAACTATACATGTATATTTTTATTTTTTTTGGTTGAATGTATATTTTGTTTTTTAAGGCTCTTGTACTTGTTAGGAGATACGGAGTATTTGACATTCTACATTTTTTTTTATTGTGTCTGATTTATCTCTTTATAATTTTTTTTGAAGATGTAAGATTCCGAAATACTAAACATATCTAATAGATCGAGAGATCAAGACAGAACTCGACAACCGGACAAACCGGCGTAAAAAAAATAACAATAACAAGCCCTAACAAAAAAGAAGGCAAGACTTCTAACACGGTAGGAGAAAGACAATTTTGTGGGTTGGACGACGATAATCCAACACATACATGTAGAACCACCGGAGTGCAAGACAATAAGAAGCCGACTTGATGAGATATGATAAGGCACCTGAAAACGTAAGAAACACACCACCCAATGCAAATAATAATATCCATATACAGTTCATCTTGTCGATTTCATCATGTGCAAAGCCAAGGAGTGCTATAGAGCTTGGCAAAACTCCAAAGAAAGTTGCGGCATTGATCCCTTGGAAGAATATCTCTTGAAGAACATAAGGAGGTTGTCCATGAGTAGGACATTGCCGAAGAAGCTCTTTGAATCTCTCCCAAGTCTCAACAAAAGTCTCGTTGGGAAGTTGATGATAGGAAGTGATGCGCTTCCTTAGCTCGGTAGTCTTGGCCGGTGGAAAGAACTTCGTCATGAACAAGTCGTGCAAAGCCTTCCATGTAGTGATTGACCTAGCGGGCAAACTCTCGAGCCAATGAAGTGCCTTCCCGGTTAGAGACCACTTGAACGCCTTTAGGAGCACATATTCAAGTGACACGCCATCGGCGGCGATGGTGTCACAAAGATCGGTGAATTTTTGATGTGCTACATAGGGCATTCGGATGTCTTGCCTTCATATTGAGACCTCTTGATGAGAGTGATGAAGTGGGACTTGATTAAAGCCATGAATTGGTTACGTCAAGGTGAATATGGACGGTTCGGTCGACAAGGATGGCCAAACAACGACGGACGACGTTGTTTGCGATTGTGATGGCAAGTTCGTGTACAATATTGGGCATTGCAGTGTCCTAATGGCATGAACTATGGGCTATTAATATTAATGGTCTCTCCTTAGCCTGGTCCAACGGTACGTCATCAACACATCATTCTTGAGTCCGATTCCAATTAAGCAGTTAGGCTCATTCATCAAAACCTCACCCCTTCTCATCCCCTTTTTAGCCTTGGGTCAAGGTGCCAAGACTTTTCTCAATTATGTCTGGGAGGCCCGACTAATTCACGTCATTAAAGAAGGGAATATGGTTGCCAATTCCCTCACCAAGCTTGCATTTTCCTTTCCGGCTTACGTGTTCTTTTAGAGGCTCCCTCAAGTGTCCTCCAAAATTGGTTTGGTGATGTTGCGGGCAGTGTCACCCCGCACATTCAAACATTTAAGGCCTTTGTTTATTTAGTTAGGATTATCCCTGTTTTTTTCGGGAAAAAAATGTACACTACCCAATACAAAAAAATAATACACATTTTGTAAAGGGGTGATTTTGTGGGAATATGTGAAAAGTAGTGGTGATCTTATGCATTTTCCTAGTGAAATCTTACACGTTACAATTTTTTTGGTCGATTTATAATTGTGAATGAAAATATTCACCGAAACTTGTTACCTTGATTAGTGAAAACCGATCCCAACAACGTTGTGATGGCCAACAGTGCGGCCCTGTCCGGCATCATGGGCCAAAAAATCCAGCCCTGTCGGGCCATGGGCTGGTCCCGGGTCGGAATTTTTCAACCCGACCCAGCCCGACCCAGCCCGGCCCGTCTCGGATAGAAAGAAAATACTTATACATATATATGAAAAAAAGGTTAGAGTCTTCGCTTAAGTTCATACATCAATATAATCAAGTTAATTAGCTTATGTTCATACATAAATAACTTACATTCATACGTAAATATAATCAAGTATATAGTATACATCACTATATGTTCATTAATAAGTCTTATATATATGTATTATGTGATAAGTACTTATCGAAGTTGAAATAATTTCGAGTAAGCCCACTCCTCCTTTTTTAAAAATAAACCATCGACCCGGTCTGGCCCGGCCCGAAACCTGTCACCAGTTCGCTCCCAGCTCGATAAAATCGGCACGGGCTAGTGTGGACCAGCCTGGGGCCCAGCCCGTACCAGCCCGGTAATTTGCCGGGCCGGTCCTGGGCCACGGTTCCTTGGCTCGGCCCGGCCCGGGCCCGGTTCTATCACTTGCCGTTGCGTGTGGAATTTAACCTAATAATGGCATACGGCCGCCGACATATAAAACGATAATCCGGCAACCCTTAACCCTAATTTTCCCTCCCGCTTCCTCAGACTTCTGTTTTCCCCTTCATAAGCCCTAGCGCTCATCCTGTCTCACTCGCAATTCTCACACTCCATACCCTCTCCCTCTTGACTCGTCTGAACAATAATCAATTCGAGCCTCTCTTCTCTTCTCCAATCAATTGATTTCTCATCTGTTGAAATTCTTCTAGCTCCTTCGTTTCTCGTCTCACAGTGTTGTTAGCTGTTGGGAGCAAAGAGGATGTCGGACGACGAGAGAGATGAGAAGGAGTTGGATCTTACCTCTCCCGAAGTTGTCACCAAATACAAGAGCGCTGCTGATATTGTTAACAGTTAGTATTCCTTCCTTCTGTGTTCCTGTTTCATGATTCGGCATCTTTTCTGCATACCATTGTCCTCTTCATTGGTTTTGTGCTTAATGTGTTATTGCCCTTTCTATTGTTCGATTGAACAGGAGCTTTGCAGCTAGTTTTATCAGAATGTAAACCCAAGGCCAAGATTGTTGACTTGTGTGAGAAAGGAGATGCCTTCATTGGAGAGTAAGCTCTCTACCATTAAACATGTTATTGTTCTGTTATAATATATGTAGTGTCTTTCAATGGTTTGAATTAGTTTTTGAATTAATTTACAGGCAATCTGGAAATATGTACAAGAACGTTAAAAAGAAGATTGAGAGAGGCGTTGCCTTTCCCACTTGTATATCTGTTAACAATGTAGTTTGCCACTTCTCACCTCTTGCAGGTGACGAGACTGTGTTGGAAGAAGGTGATATGGTGAAAATGTAAGCTGTTTTGAACTTGTTATCATTCTCAATCTAGTGAATACATCAAGACTTATACTTCTGTGAACTGACTTCTGTTTCTTGCTGACTATAGTGACATGGGATGCCATATTGATGGATTCATTGCTGTCCTTGCTCATACTCATGTGATTCAAGAAGGGCCTGTGACCGGTAGGAAAGCTGACGTCATTGCAGCAGCAAACACTGCTGCTGAAGTTGCTCTGAGGCTCGTGAGGCCAGGAAAAAAGGTATAACTTCAGCACTCTAAGCATAGCCTATGTTCTTCAATGACTGTAATTGGTTTTTTGGTATCAGTGCTTCATAGTGGACACTTGCGTTTTGAAACTAAATATTTGTGATGTGGTGGTGTGATCTTTGGTTCTTTTCCCCCTCATTTGATCATCTTTCATCATGATATATTTTCAATGACGAGTTTGTTTCAGTGTTTGATGACGGTTCCTCATCTATGATTTTTACACAATTTTAAGCATTAATTTAGTACTTAACTTTTAACTCTTTATTGCTGAGTTTACCATAAGTTTGTGCTTACTCCTGATGGCTTGATAAGTCTAAATGAAGAAAAACAAAGTATGCTATGGAGTTAATACTCCAAGTGAGGCTTTTTGTCATAGTTACACTGATAGGCTTATCAAGTTACTAATGTGTTTTTTAAAAACAATTATGTGGTGCTGGTAGAGATCTTCAAGTGAGGCTTTTTTTATTACACTGATACTCCAAGTGTGCTTCTTTTTGTTATATAAGATTTTTGTAACCTACGGGTAGAGATCTTTGAAGCTGTAGTTTTTGTAATTGAGGGGGAATAAGCATTTTCTATGCCACCCCTGAATGATGTTATATCTTAAAGAGCTATGGATGAATTTCCACATGATGCTTTTTGTCATAGTTACACTGACAGGGTCTGAATTCTCTTTCTTCATGAGCATCATCTGTTGCCAATCCTTGTAGGAAATGCTGTTTTTAGTGGTCTATCGAAAGATGAAAGCCCTCTAGAGTATCAAAGCCATATTGTTATTCCTGTATACATTATTCTTTACATGAAGTCTTGCAATTACTTTGTAATACATTGACTTTTTGTATCAAGGATTGACATAGATTAGATAATTCTGTTTGAAAAGGTATGTTTTTAGTGGTTATCAATAATTTGCAAAGATGGCAACTTTGCCGAGGTGATCAATGTTTTGAATACTGATTTCCTCCTTCACCTGTTGCCTACATTATCCCAGGCAAGATTGGAACGTTTAGATCTGTTCAATCTTATTGTTCAGGTCATGTTACTTTAGTGCCAAACTTATTAGTTTGTTTTCCGTTCAAGGCAAAACGTTCTATTTGTCCAAGATGTATTTTATCTGCCAAGGCCAATAGAAATACATTTTGATAAAACTATAAAAGGTGTACTTTGTAGAATATGGCCCTATCAGTGACATATCCTATTGAATCATCAGATAACAGAGTATGCAAAATTCTGTATGCAAACATGTTCTTGTTAAGAAGTTGTTTCACTTGGTACTAATTATTTGCAAAGACAGGTTAACTTTACCGAGGTGATCAATGTTTGAATACTGATTTCCTAATTCACCTGGTTCCTATACTGTATCAGCCAAACAAGTGTAACATTTCAGATTTATTCCATCTGACTGTTCATTTCATGATACCTTAATGCCAGAATTATGCAAGGGAAATATTTTACTTACAGTGGATGATCTTGAACTTAGATTAACACTGTATGTTTTGAATAGACACCAAATATTTTCAAGGATATGGCAACTTTGCCGAGGTGATCAATGTTTTGAATACTGATTTCCTCCTTCACCTGTTGCCCATATTAACCTAAGCAAGATTGTAGCTTTTTAGATCTGTTCAATATGATTGTTCAGATCCAGTTGCATTAGTGCCAAATTTATGATTGTAATATCTAACCACTTAAATTTGATGGTATTTTTTCTTTCCAAAGCTGGCAACTTTGCCGAGGTGATCAATGATTTGATAATGATTTCCTCCTTCACCTGTTGCCCATATTAACCTAAGCAAGATTGTAACTTTTTAGATCTGTTCAGTATGATTGTTCAGTTCCAGTTACATTAGTGCCAAAATTATGAGTGATATATATTGTTTCTAACATCTTAATTTTCTTCCTAAAATTGGCAACTTTGCCGAGGTGATCAATAACATAATAAAGATTTCCTCCTTCACCTGTTGCCTAAATTATCCCAGGCAAAATTGTAACTTTGTTGGTCTGTTCAATCTGATTATTCAGCTCCAGTTATGATAGTGCTAAATATGCATCGTCTTTGGTCATATAATGTTTAAAGCATTTGATTCTTTGCCCTTGACATTGTAAATATGACTTTTAAATTATTCTTTTTGGTTTTGTGTGGCTTGTGTTTCCCTGTCTTGTCGTGTTTTTCATCCATGCTTATCTAGTTACTTGTAGCTGGATCATGGTTATTTTGTGACTTTGATGTTGATGCCTCTAAATGATGAAATGTTTTTGGGCTATCTGGAGCATTATCCATTGAGCTTTATGTCATAGTTACACTGATAGAGCGTCTCATAATTATCCTAAACTTAGCACATTTGTTTCTTAGAGAACTTTTTTTTTTCATATGTTATCGAGACTCGTATTTTATCACCTTTCTCCATCAAAAAAAGATCTAAATTTACCTAGAATCCAGTTTTATTACCTTTCTCCATCATGAGACTTTGTTTTTTCCTTTAAACCTTTGTCTAGTAAGGTTTTGCCATGTTGTGTATACTGCATACATTAACTCATGTTTTTCTTGTTTTCTTCAAAAAACTTAAGTTCCTCTTTTTTTTTTTGCTATTTCCATATAAAGTATATTGAAGCTTGTTTAGTCTTTTCTTATTGATCACTTCTTTTGAACATCAAAGTTTGCTTAATCTTTCTTTTATTTGGCAGAACAAAGATGTGACTGAAGCAATTCAGAAAGTTGCTGCTGCTTATGATTGCAAAGTTGTTGAAGGTGTTCTGAGTCATCAGTTGAAACAGTTTGTGATTGATGGAAACAAAGTTGTGTTGAGCGTCTCTAACCCTGATACAAGAGTAGATGATGCTGAGTTTGAGGAGAATGAAGTCTATGCAATCGATATAGTGACAAGCACGGGTGAAGGGAAGGTAAGCATCAATTAAACTGGCATGCTACTATATTATGCATACTTCAGTGAATATATTCTAATGGATTTGTGTTTATATGCCATTTTGGCTTACCCATTCTGCTTTGGAATTTCAGCCCAAGTTATTGGATGAGAAACAAACAACTATTTATAAAAGAGCCGTGGAGAGGAATTATCACTTGAAGATGAAAGCGTCAAGGTTTATTTTCAGTGAAATAAATCAGAAATTCCCAATCATGCCATTTTCAGTAAGGTTTGTTTTCCCGATTTCCCCCCCTTTTCAGCCATACCCTTCAACCTTATGATCTTAATGGTGGATGGATTTTTTCAATACAGGGCTTTGGAAGAAAAGCGTGCTCGACTTGGTCTGGTGGAGTGTGTCAGTCATGATCTCCTACAGCCGTATCCCGTATTGCATGAAAAACCCGGTGATTTCGTCGCTCATGTAAAGTTCACAGTTCTTCTCATGCCAAACGGATCTGATCGTGTAAACGCCCAGCCTTTGCAAGAGCTGCAACCTACCAAGACGGTTGAGGACCCAGAAATTAAGGCCTGGTTAGCATTGGGACTAAAGAAAAAGAAGGGCGGTGGGAAGAAGAAGAAAGGTAAACAAACTTGCAGATTCAAACCATTTCTTTTTGATTTCCCACTTTTTCCATGGGACCACTAAATCTTCACTCTTGTTGTATTTTCAGCCAAGAAGAGCGGTACAGGTGATGTCTCTGCCGAGACTGAGGCAATGGATGAAACTGCTACCCAAGATTGATTAGCTCTGACATAAAATGAACATGTTTTGATAATCTCTTGTTTTTCCTTCTTCTCATTCCCCCTGTAATATGGTAATCTTATAAGTTAATTTACAGAAATATACAGAGCTGTTGGTTTTAGAGTCTTCACTACTAATAACAGGCTACTAATTCTTTACTTTCTCATTCAATCCTTGCCTTGGCTGTTTACAAATCTGTGCTAATCCTTTTTGTCGGTTTACAACAACCGGTACAAGCTTGTTTGCATAGTTCATGCTTCTAATATCTCTAAAGTCTTGACTAGATTGTGGTTAATAAAAAAAAACGTTACACTATAAAACCCAGAAACAAAGCCTAGTAATGGCGGATTGACTTTTGTCAAACAGAACCGCTCTACTTGGCGATCGAGCGTGTTTAGTGGAAAGAGCGGCAGTTGCCGTTCATCGTTCCCCTATTTGTCGTTTCACCGCCGAACCCTAAAAAAACTTCAACCAGAAAAACGCCCCTGTTTTCATCCCCGCCCTCCATTTCCTGCTCCGCTTTCCTCTCGCAGACCAGCCAAACAACAATGCCTTCAAATACCACCCTCGCCAACTCCGGCACTCCCCATTCAAACACTTTTCCAATCTCATCCAAATGGACGGCCAAATCGGATCTCTGGAGTCGACCAACCCGTCGGCCGGCGACGTCTCCGGCTCGGCGGGGAACGTGAGCGTCGGCGCCATCCAGAACTCCTCCCCGTCGTCGATCTGCACCTCCTCGGAGTCCTCGCTCGGGCGCCACCTCGCACGCCGACTCGTGGAGATCGGAGTGAGCGACGTCTTCTCGGTGCCAGGCGACTTCAACCTGACGCTCCTGGACCTCCTAATCGCGGAGCCAGGCCTCAACGTCATCGGCTGCTGTAACGAGATCAACGCCGGATACGCCGCCGACGGCTACGCCAGGCGCCGCGGCGTCGGAGCCTGCGTCGTCACCTTCACCGTCGGCGGCCTCAGCGTCATCAACTCCATCGCCGGCGCCTACAGCGAGAACCTCCCCCTCATCTGCATCGTCGGAGGCCCCAACTCCAACGATTACGGCACCAACCGGATCCTTCATCACACCATCGGATTGGCCGATTTCACCCAGGAGCATCGCTGCTTTCAAACTGTCACCTGTTATCAGGTTTGAGCATAAATCGTTGTGCCGAGTTCTTGATCTAGTTGTTTAGATGGCTCGTTTTTATGTGGGATTTTGGATGTGTTATAGGCTGTAGTGAGTCATCTGGAGGATGCGCACCAGCAGATTGATACTGCCATCTCCACTGCTTTGAAGGAGAGTAAGCCGGTTTACATCAGCATCAGCTGCAATTTGCCTGCTATTCCTCATCCTACCTTCCGTAGGGAGCCCGTTAAATATACTATTGCCCCTAGGTATTCTTTCTGAATTTTTCCTTCTCTCGCCTTACAGAATTGGCATTGTCATTACTTAGATAATGTATGCAATTGATGAAGATGCTTATATGTCTCAAGTGGATCAGTGTATTAAGGAGGATTAGAGTATGCATGATTTTGATTTAAGAATTGCAAATGAATATATAATTATTTCTTCTGAGATGAAAGTCATTTACCTTCTATAGAAAGTAATCCATCCTAGGTTCTTCTGGTCAAATTGTGGGGAGTTATTAAGTTAAACCTTCATGTTATTGAAAATTGTGGGGAGTTATTAAGTTAAACCCTCATGTTATTGAAAATTGTGGGGAGTTATTAAGGTTGATGCCTTGAAAATAAACAGACATTTGTGGACCTTCTAAAACTTGTAATGAATCCTGGAGGAAAAGAAATTGCAAAGTTTGAACCTCAGTCCCACTACTGAATTAGCTTTTCTTGGACATGGTGAATTCTTACTATCCATAATCCATTCCCTTGTAGAAAATCCTTGGAACAAGAAGATTATGATATTACAAAGTAGCTTTTTGGATTATATACCTGAATGAAATTTAGGTCCCTCTCTCAATTAGAATCCAAATTAACATTCTCCTGAACCCTAAAAATGACAACAGGTTGAGCAACCAACAAGGGCTTGAAGCAGCTGTGGAGGCAGCAGCAGAGTTCCTTAACAAGGCTGTGAAGCCTGTGATCGTTGGTGGGCCAAAGCTTCGAGTATCAAAGGCTTCTGACCAGTTTGTGGAGTTTGCCAACGCCAGTGGCTACCCGGTAGCTGTGATGCCCTCTGCTAAAGGGATGGTCCCAGAGAACCACCCCCGTTTCATTGGCACTTACTGGGGTGCAGTTAGCACTGCTTTCTGCGCTGAGATTGTCGAATCTGCTGACGCCTACATATTTGTGGGCCCAATCTTCAACGACTACAGCTCGGTTGGGTACTCGCTGCTGCTCAAGAAGGAGAAGATAATCATTGTTCAGCCTGATCGAGTGGTGATTGGTAACGGCCCTACATTTGGGTGTGTTCTGATGAAGGACTTTCTGAAGGCCTTGTCTTTGAGGATCAACAACAACCCAACTGCGTTTGAAAACTATGAGAGGATATTCGTCCCCGAGGGGCAGCCTCTCAAGTGCCAGCCTATGGAGCCCTTGAGGGTGAATGTGATGTTCCAGCATATACAGCACATGCTATCAGGTGACAACGCTGTGATTGCCGAGACTGGGGACTCTTGGTTTAACTGCCAGAAACTGAAGCTGCCCGAGGGGTGTGGGTAAGTTGTAATGGAAAACTCTCTACGTTGATTAATGAAAGCAATGAATCATTGGTTTGGATTTGAGTACGATGTGATGATGTAATATTTGCAGGTATGAATTCCAAATGCAGTATGGATCCATTGGTTGGTCAGTTGGTGCAACTCTCGGTTATGCGCAAGCTGCTACAGACAAGCGGGTTATTGCCTTCATTGGTGATGGTAGCTTCCAGGTAAAGTATTACTTCCCTTCATTATACTGCTAGACTCATCTGATTATTTGTTCTGGTACAATATGTATCAGTTATCAGTTTGGCAGTTTATTGTACATGATTAGCTGCACTTAACTAATCTTAATGATTGAGGTCATTTGCCACTTGGACTAATTAGAGATTCAACGATCAATAGCGTTCTCATTTCATAGTGTATAATATATGGTGAACAAATCATGTAGTTTGAAGTACTAAGTTGCCTGAATGATTCAGTATAGTAGGACTATGATCTTGGAGCTATTGTAAAAGTAAAAGTAGACAGCTTGGTTCTTTGTTAGTATTTTTTAATCTATTTAAGTTAATATCTATAAAAATTGTAAGTCAATTGCACACGTGCATATACAATTTGTAGCTCAACTGTCAATGTTTAACCCACATCTTGCAGGTCACTGCACAAGACGTATCAACAATGATTCGTAATGGGCAAAATACCATCATCTTCCTAATCAACAATGGAGGATACACCATTGAAGTCGAAATCCATGACGGTCCATACAACGTCATCAAGAACTGGAATTATACAGCACTAATCGATGCCATGCACAACGGCGAGGGAAATTGCTGGACATCCAAGGTACACAGAATACTGTAACTACTAAAGAGAGACTGCCTTGCCGAGCTCTTAACAAATTTTACTAAATTGGCTGGTTAAATGTGAAGAGGAGCTCATAGAAGCAATTGAAACAGCAACAGGACCCAAGAAGGATTCCTTTTGCTTCATTGAAGTGATAGTGCACAAGGATGACACCAGCAAAGAACTGCTTGAATGGGGGTCCAGAGTCTCTGCAGCCAACAGCCGCCCTCCAAACCCTCAGTAATCTTCACACTGCACCAAAATTTTGTGTTGTTTTGCCAACTTACTCCTTAAAAGCCATTAGAAAACGGCTTTTGTTTTGTTCCTTTCTACGTTATGATATATATTAACATAGCAAACAGTTCTGTGAGTATTGTAGATTAAAAAAAGCCTTTGGCTTTCTTTGTAATAAACGTTCAATTTTCCCGGTAAAATTTGTTTCATCAACTAAATGATCGAAAAATAAATGCCCACAAAGTATGATATGAGAGACTATTCAACTGAAATTATACATAAGATGGCCCATGTGAATCATGTAAGCTTTACCGGGCCAGGTCAAGAGAGAGGACCTGGGCTCTACAAAGTGGACAGTTTGACTGATTAACCAACCATTTATCTAGACACTCGGAATGAAAAGCATGGCAACATTCAGGCAACAGCCTTACTTTCTCTCCGTATTGAAAGTTGCTGAGGCAGATAGAGCAATCCACTTCCTTGCTGAAATTGGTAGACCCATATGAGACTATGGGCAGGCTGTTGATGGCCACCGGGTCAAGGCCGAGCCTGGTGTCGTGCCCAAAGAAGGGTCCAATTTCATGCCCAAGCTGGGGCATTTGGATCGTGGCGGACTGATTACTAATGGCACGAACCACGGGCAGACGTTGTTGGTCCGCTACGGCGTTTTGCCACCGGTGAGTGCAGAGGTACAAGGTGTAGATGAAACACAAGGCGAAGAAAGCGAGGAAGCTGAAGATTACAAAGGAGAAGATGATGCTTTGGTTGTGGATTTCGCTGATCTTCCCCTCGAGGTAGAGGTCTCCGTATGGCTGCTGAGTCGAAACCTCTGAAGCCATGGCTTTGCCTTAATTTAGAGAATGTACTAGGGACTCTTTGAAGAAGAAGATGGTGGAGTTTGAGAGTTGTGAAGGGATTTAAAGAGAGGTTGCACATGGGAGATGGGGAGGTTGAGTGATCCATAGGGAATGTTGTTGCTATTTTGAAGATGAAAAAGAGAGATGGTTTTTGGTGCCACTTTTTGTATGAAGGGAAAGTTTGATGCCGAGTGAAGTGTCCAAGGATGTACTTGCCTCATGCCTGAACGAATTTGAGCCACGAGCTCTTGTGACTTCATGGGTTTGGATGTTTGTTTGTACCGTTTTGGAGGGTTAGAGAGATTTGCAGGGAAAGCAGAGGTTGTACTAGTTAGCTTTGTTAGGTGTTCAACATAACAAACTCGGATACGTACGAGTACGAATGCAATAATTATGTTAAGCTGCCTAATGGTAGAATTTCCTCGTACAATCCTCACAATAGGAGAACCATGTGGGCTGTGGCAACCTAATTAGTACTTACTTATTTGTTTTACCTTCAAAATCGTATCAAAAAAATTATACAGTACAAACTAGCATTGACAACTAATCTATACTACCTATAGTATAAAGCGGAGACAATGTCTTCACAAAAATTTGCGCCACGTGTCATTTCAATCATAAAATAATCAGTCGGACCCTCATTTATACAAATTAGGTAGTTAGAATCTCATATCATCTTATCCCGTAAAAATTGATTAAAATTTATCAAAAATTATGAATTATCCCAAAAGTTATAAATTATCACTTACCAAGAATTAGTTATAATCTTCCCATAAATAATACTCCCTTCGTCCCTAAATGTTCGTCCCCTTTCTATTTCCGTCGTCCCTAAATGTTTGTCCTCCTTCCTTTTATATCAATAATTTCTTACAAAATTACCCCTACTAAATTCTACTTTTCCTTTCACTTTATCTCTTTTCAACTTTTCACACCTATAAAATTACAAAACTACCCTTATTTAAACTCTACTTTAACTCACATCATCTCACTTTATCTTCTATCAATGCTACTTAATACCTTTCTTAATAACCGCAAAAAATGTGCTTTAGGACTATCAAATAGGGACGGAGGGAGTACTATTTAATAAAACGTGATATTTACCATAAAGTAATTTTTAAACAGATCCAACTTATTTATATTATGAGTTGATTTACTATTTGTAAAAAAACATTAATCATAATATGAAGATAAATATATAAGATCCTATAATTTTAACATGATCATTGACATTACATATCTATATTAAATTGGATTTATAATCATATTACCCGTACATGGTACGGGGGTTAAACTAGTTACTACTGTAATTTAATGTGCCTTCTAAATAGTAAAAAGTTATTAAAAAAAGTAGTCCCGGCGGGGCTCGAACCCGCGACCTTCGGCTCATAAGACCAACGCTCTAACCAACTGAGCTACGGGACTTTGATGATATTTATTGATTATTTTCTATTATATACAAAATATGTAATGAAAATCAAAAAGCGGCTATTGCTACGTGGCCAAGGAGAAAATCAAGCTGCTGCAAATTCGAGACCAAAACTACAGAAAATGCAAGACGGATTACATTTGAGTTAACATTCAAAGCTTGTATAACGGTAGGTCTTCACATTATTATATTAAATTTTTAATTTTTTTTTTTTAGAAATGAGACACATGTTAACATATCATTGAAAGATCATGTTTGGTCATCTTGAGGATCGATACTATTTTTGTCGTATTTTATTATATTTTTACCTTTTTACCTTTGTAGAGTATAAAATAGCCAACAAATAATATGAAGACCTTCTCCTCGAGGTAGAGGTTTACTTTCATGACCGATCTTCACTACTTTTCTATTATTTGTTATTTTTTTTATTGTTCTTTTAATGGATGATCAACTTTTAACCAACCATTAACCTTACTCTTAGAGAAATTACATCAAAGGATCTCTATAATAGGAAATCGAATGTTCCCTTGCAATGGGTAATGCTTAATGCTTTTGTAACACCCTCCATTTTAATCCCAGAGAATGTTGTCTACCAGTTGTTGAAGTCCGAAAATCTCGAACTAACTACGGGACAAAATTATTAAACTCTCGGGCCTTTCGGCGCGCTAGAAACCGGCTCGTCTTTCTTCGAGCTCTCCCACCCCCCGCGTATTATTTTATTCTCTTTTCGGAGGCTTATAAGACTTTTTAAGGTCTTTCCCGTAAAATAGTGCGAGCTCCTCGGAGACTCAAACACGTCGGAGCCCGTCCTTCGAGAACACGTCTCGGGACTCGGCTTTTTTCCGATCCTTTATTACGTACCACCACCACCCTATATATAACGGAGGGAGCTGCCTGCTTGTATTACAAACGGCCGATGTGGGATAGAAAACTTGCAGGGTGACATGCCTGCTTGAGCTACCTGCTTGAGCTACTTGCTTAAGTTTCCTTCCGTTACGCGTACGCTTATTCATTTTAGTTATTCGTGCACTTAGCGCGTTAAAAGCGTGCCTAGCGTGTTAAGAGTATGCTTGGCGCGTTAAAAGCGTGCTTAGCGCCTTAATCTTTTATCTCAATATTATCATCTCGTGCACCAACGCGGTGACAGATCCGGGTATCAACACAACCCCGTGACTCGGATGTCCTCAGTCTTTCGAGGACAAACGAGGCACTCACTTGATGCACATAAACTCGGTCAACGCGTTACCGCGCATCGCGCGGGTCAAACCCCGAACCTAGCATGGCGGTTTGCCTTATATAATTTGGATATTCGAATTTATCGCGACTACGAGCGATGAAGTGAACCCGAGCGCGCCCTCGCGTTCAACGCGGGCCAAACCCTGAGCTTAGCTCGGCGGTTTGCCTTATAGAATTTGGATATTTGAATTTATCGCGACTACGAGCGATGAAGTCAACTCGAGCGCCCTTGCGTTTAACGCGGGCCAAACCCCGAGCTTAGCTCGGGGTTTGCCTTATAGAATTTGGATATTTGAATTTATCGCGACTACGAGCGATGAAGTCAACTCGAGCGCCCTTGCGTTTAACGCGGGCCAAACCCCGAGCTTAGCTCGGCGGTTTGCCTTATAGAATTTGGATATTTGAATTTATCGCGACTACGAGCGATGAAGTCAACTCGAGCGCCCTTGCGTTTAACGCGGGCCAAACCCCGAGCTTAGCTCGGCGGTTTGCCTTATAGAATTTGGATATTTGAATTTATCGCGACTACGAGCGATGAAGTCAACTCGAGCGCCCTTGCGTTTAACGCGGGCCAAACCCCGAGCTGAGCTCGGCGGTTTGCCTTAACGATAATTGTGGAGTTTGATGTTTTAAGGCTTTAAGCAGCTGCGAGCGGCGTAACCGACTCGAGTGCGCCTATGCGCATCGCGCGCGTTAGTGGACAACCCCGAGCGAGGACGGCAACTCGGGTTTTCCCTAACGACTGTGGAGTTTGATGTTTTAAGGCTTTAAGCAGCTGCGAGCGGCGTAGCCGTAAGTCTCGAGTGCGCCTATGCGCATCGCGCGCGTTAGCGGACAACCCCGAGCGAGGACGGCAACTCGGGTTTTCCCTAACGACTGTGGAGTTTGATGTTTTAAGGCTTTAAGCAGCTGCGAGCGGCGTAGCCGTAAGTCTCGAGTGCGCCTATGCGCATCGCGCGCGTTAGCGGACAACCCCGAGCGAGGACGGCAACTCGGGTTTTCCGTAACGACTGTGGAGTTTGATGTTTTAAGGCTTTAAGCAGCTGCGAGCGGCGTAGCCGTAAGTCTCGAGTGCGCCTATGCGCATCGCGCGCGTTAGCGGACAACCCCGAGCGAGGACGGCAACTCGGGTTTTCCGTAACGACCGTGGAGTTTGATGTTTTGAGGCTTTAAGCAGCTGCGAGCGGCGTAACCGACTCGAGTGCGCCTATGCGCGTCGCGCGCGTTTTGCTTTACAGAATGTGATTAGCGCGTTGACGGTAACTGTGAGCAAAGCTCAAAAACAGCCGTTGTCTAAATGGGGTCGCGGGCCATATGAGTCTTATTTAGTTTATTCTCGTTTCGGAGGCTTTATTTAGTTTTGTGTTTGAACTTGTGTACAACAAACCTGTATTAGTCAATTGCTAATATCTCAAGGTTCATTAACGGCGTTAGGCGCTGGAATGCAAAAAGTGAGAGTAGCGCGTAAGAAGACACAACACCATACACCAGAGGAAGAGCCGGGCAAAATAAAACCCCGAGCCTCTTCCCACAAACCAAAAAGAGAGATCTTTTCATTAGTGCTTATGACCTGCCAAGCAAGCGCGTTACAAGAGATTTGACAAATTCACAAAACCCTAAAGCAACAAATCCTGACAACAAGAACAACACGAGCAACCCGAACTCGATCGGAGTTACGTACACGTCAGTTTTTGCACTTGGCGCGTTGGCAACGTGCAACAGAATCAGTGAAGCTTGCCACGCACTCCAGTCACGAACCCCCGCGTCTCCGGCAACGCGATGTCCCGAAGGGAGCCACAGGCCATGGCAACGGACCACGCCAGAGAGATAAGCGTGACAGCAGGAGGCCGGATGAGCGCAGTGGCGGGCCGGTGATGACACGGCGGAGGCTTGTTAGTTTATTCTCTTTTCGGAGGGTTGTTAGTTTATTCTCTTTTCGGAGATATTATTATGGGGTCGCGGGCCAAGGCCGTGATGGGGCCACGGGCCAAGGCCGCGAGCCCAGGCCATGAGCCGTGATGGGGCCGCGGGCCAAGGCCGAGAGCCAAGGCCACGGCAGCACGATGGGGCCGCGCATCCATCGCGATCAATGCTAATTAAAAATGCATACTAATTAAATAAGCAAGAAAATATACTAACCTGCGCGATTCTTAACCGAAGACCCGAGAGCATGACAGTCCTAGGACGAGAAGGTCCCCACGGACGGCGCCAATGTTGAAGTCCGAAAATCTCGAACTAACTACGGGACAAAATTATTAAACTCTCGGGCCTTTCGGCGCGCTAGAAACCGGCTCGTCTTTCTTCGAGCTCTCCCACCCCCCGCGTATTATTTTATTCTCTTTTCGGAGGCTTATAAGACTTTTTAAGGTCTTTCCCGTAAAATAGTGTGAGCTCCTCGGAGACTCAAACACGTCGGAGCCCGTCCTTCGAGAACACGTCTCGGGACTCGGCTTTTTTCCGATCCTTTATTACGTACCACCACCACCCTATATATAACGGAGGGAGCTGCCTGCTTGTATTACAAACGGCCGATGTGGGATAGAAAACTTGCAGGGTGACATGCCTGCTTGAGCTACCTGCTTGAGCTACTTGCTTAAGTTTCCTTCCGTTACGCGTACGCTTATTCATTTTAGTTATTCGTGCACTTAGCGCGTTAAAAGCGTGCCTAGCGTGTTAAGAGTATGCTTGGCGCGTTAAAAGCGTGCTTAGCGCCTTAATCTTTTATCTCAATATTATCATCTCGTGCACCAACGCGGTGACAGATCCGGGTATCAACACCAGTGACATAGGGTTTGTTACACTGAAGCCATGCTAGAGTTTTAAGGTAATTGAACACATAAATTATAATAAATTGAGTAAATATATATAATTTATACAAATCAGGAGTACGATAACGGAAATTTACAACTTCTTGTGAAAGAGTTTAACCTCAATAAACCAAACTTTACAAACTCGTGAAGCATTACAATGGTGTTAAATCCAATTTCATCCACAAACGAACTATAAAAATTTTCCTTCCTCATAAAGGCTTCCCCCCATGAACTCTACTCATTGGATCTACTTCCAAGAACATATTAAGTGTCGAAAGTAAGACAAAGGACACCATTCGATCATACAAAGAAGAAAAAATGGACGATTAGTCTATTGAAAGACTAGCAATTAGGGTGCTTATTATATGGTCATAATCTCAATCTGTTGGCATCGTACTTTGATTATATACTCATTCGACGATTCAACAACTATAACTTTATTGAAACAACAACAACAACATCTACCCCAGTAGTCCGCAGACGCATGTTCTGTGGGTCAGCATGGGGGTCAAACCTAGATGGATTACGCCCGATACAACCCAAGAGAGATAGCACCAAACCAACTCAACAAGCTAAAAAAAAAGGAGATACCACAAGAGATGAAACATGTAATTGCCCAAGAAATGAGACACCACAAGAACGTGGTTATGTCAAAAAAGGAGGAACAAGGTTTAACCAACGTTTTTGTAAACCTCCGTCGACTAGTTAGATTCATTATTCAAAATTATTCAAGTTTGATTTCGAATCTATAGTCGAATGGAAGACTAAGAGTTTAACTTGGATTACTCATCCTAGTGATATCCTTAATGCCTGTGATATCTTTAATGTGCATAAATCACGTATCTTACTATATATTTCAACACGTTTCAAAATGGTGTGTTAACTTTCACTTGGGCAATACCCGACTGAATTTAAAGAACTCAAGTCCAGCTATGCCGAAATCAAAGAAAGTATTTCATGTTTGATCAAAACTTTTATCTAGCTCGCTTTCCAGCCAGATCAGAGGGAGTATTTCATCCTTGATCACGACGTGTATCCGACTAAGTATTCCAATCGAGGTCAAAAGGAGTATTTCCTCCTTCATCATAAGTTTATCCAATGCACATTGCAACCGGGATCAAGAGGAGTATTCCATCTTTGATCAAAACTCTTTTGGAGGTTTGGAAATTAGAGTCACGATAGACCTTCCATGTCTTAAGAGAAATCAATATGGAGGGGACTACCTCTCTATACTCGACTACTCATGAATACCTCCTCAGTCTTCACTAGAAGTGGTAACTGAACCAAAATTTTCAAGATTTTATCCCCAAAGATGCCTCGATATCGTATATAAATAAATGAACGTTCATCCCAATTCTTTTCTTATCATACAAGTAATTGGAAAGAATTAAACAAGAATAGAAGGGAAACAAAAAAGAGAATCAGAATGTCTATGATGAAGGCCATAAAACTAAATTGGCATAGAGAAGAAAGATATCAAATCAAAGTTCACTAAGTTGGGTTAGGCGGACTTTAAAAACATTGAATGAGGTCTTTTAAACCATCGTTTAATTTGTGTTATTTGCTGCAATCAAGGTTGATTGTATTTGAGTCCTATAGGTTTAAAGAATCGGGGCTGGTGGGTTCCGGTAAATTGAAGTAACCCACGAGCGAGAAATGGTGACAGCTGGGCTGGTAAATAGACCGACCCACCACCGACCTGTTGTTTTTTTTTCTTCCAGAAAATCCTTTTATTTTACATAACTACTATTCATAACACACTTAAAATACTAAAAAAACCCCAATTTCATATAATTTATTAATTAGTCCTTGTAAATTTCTTTTCTTCTTCTCTCATGATCCCTCTACCCCTGCGATCGATCAAGGTCAGAGTACCGTCGCCTACCAACATACTCCTCCTTCCACTAGCACTGTCGTCATTCAACTCCCGTCCACCGGCACAAACCACTGGTGAACTATCGGTTGCAAGCCACCCCCAATTGACCTTTTTGTCGTTAGCCTGTCATAACCAAGATTTACCTCTAATTCAATTTCCAATCCAAATTTATACAAATTGATGCAATTAAAGACACTATGCATTCGATTTTGCTTCTTTACGTGAGTTCAATCAACATTTGCATTCATTCACGGTAAATTCTTCAATAGGCAAATGGAACCCTAAAACCGACTAAAATCAATAATTTAGGGTTAAATCTTTTCAATATTAGATTAAACACAGAATTAAAGTGATTCGCAACTAACGAAGAACTCCAAATAGTCCATAAAGCAACCTCCAATTGTAGGCTTCCATGGTTGCAAATTTACCCCACCATCGTAATATGATGAAGAGAGAAAATTGAGTTTAAGAGGGAGGATTTAAGTTGTAAATAAGGTAAATTTGGAGTGTTTTTATTAGTTTTAGTGTGTTACAAATAGCATAACCCACACGGAGTGCTATATTTATTATAAAAAGAAAAAAGAAAAAGAATATCCAAGGAGCCCCGTCAGAGCTGCAACTACAAGCAAGCCTTCCCTACCGCACACCAACAAAACCCCAACAGTTTTGAGCGACAGATGAATCCTTCCGATTGCGGGAACACCAACGACGAGATCGACTGCCACGTCACTTCCGGCGGAATGTTCGTCCAGAGGAGAGACACCGCCGACGACGATACTCCGATCAAGATCAAGGTCTCCTATGGCTCTTCTCACTACGATTTCTCCGTTCCTCCTCGTTCTACTTTCGGTATTCTAACTTCTCGCTTCCCTCTTCTCTCTGTCTCTCTCTCCTCCATAGATTTAGCTCGCATCGCGATTAGTTTGGAATTCGAGCTGTTTGCTCGCCTGTTCCGGCCTTTGAGATCTTCATTCCGATGAGAATTTCTTATACTGTCCGTATTCCGAGGAATTCTGTGATTTAGGTTTCAGTAGAGTTTAATCCGTGCTTGTGTTTGTTGATTTGTGCTCGCAACTCTTAGCGAGAATTCAATTCAGTGTTCTTCTGCAGCGGATGTATGCTGTGGTGAACCCTAGAATTGGAGTTCTCTGAAAATAGTGGTTCTATTTGAGTTGAAACTGAGGAATCTGTCCGTCTAACTGTGCTTTCGTGTATTGTGTTTTGATGGAAAAGGTCATGTGAAGGACCTTCTTTCTCACCAGACAGGCTTGATCCCTGAGGACCAGAGGCTCTACTTCCGGGGAAGAGAGAAGGACGATGCCGAGGTTTTGCAGGCAGCAGGTGTAAGGGACTTGTCAAAGCTGTTACTCATGGAGCATCCAGCAAGCAAAGAGAGGAAGATTGAAGAGATGAAGAAAAGGGAAGAGATGATGAAGGCTTGCCAAGCAATAGCTGAAGTTCGTGTAGAGGTGGATAAACTCTCTGAGAAGGTGATTGGCTGTTGTTCATGTTGCTTCAAGTGTTTGCATTGTTGAACCATGTAAACGACAGATTATCAACCTATTGTGCCTTTTGCTGGTTATTTAGGTTGCTGCTTTGGAAGCTGCTATCCGCAGTGGTACTAAGGTAGAAGAGAGGGAATTCATTGTCTCGACAGAGCTACTTATGAGACAATTGTTGAAATTGGATTGCATTGAGGCTGAAGGAGAAGCCAAGTTGCAGCGAAAGAACGAGGTCAATTCTTGTTGTGATAGCTCTTGGATTCTTATATGTACTTTAGGCCATTCTTTGCCTGGGTTTCTGACTGATGATCTTTTTGTCAATCAGCATTTTTTCTTACTGTGTCCAATTTGTTTGGTTGATTTCTATCCTTCCTGTTTGACTTCTCAAGATAGAGTGTTCATTTTATTTTCTTCCCTTGTTTCAGGTTCGTCGTATCCAGAGCTATGTGGACAGTCTGGATGCTTTGAAAGGGAGAAACTCAAACCCAGTTGCAGATTGCAGCAACTCAGTTTCAGTGAGTACACAGTGGGAGACATTTGATTCTGGCGTGGGCAGTTTGACCCCTCCTTCAGCTACACCAGCAAAAATAACTCAAGATTGGGAACGGTTTGACTAGCTTCTATACTCCTCTCTCGTATATTGTTTTGCATAGGGATAGCAAATGTACTTGTTGAATACTCTTTTACCTTGTTTCCAAATGGAATTTGGGTGGCTCATGTAAGCCCTTTTTGAAAGTACTTGATATTGCCTCTGTTGTGTCTTTGCATTGTTTTGCATGCTATAGGCATCTTAACTATGAGGAGTTTGTAGCCTCAAATCTCTAGAGGTTTCTATCAGAGCTGGTTCTTATTCATAGATTTGTCATATATGCTGCTGCCAAGTCTTATAAACATGTACGTTCAATCTTGAGTGCAGATAGAACATTGAACTTCAAATACCTTTATAAGCATTCTTTAATGTTGAGCAGATGGAGCTGGGTATGATCCCACTTATCCTATATGGTTTGATGTCTATTTTCAGTACGGTTGTTACATTTTGACGAAAGATATTTTGTGTGATAATTCTGTACTTGAAATGTTAGCTAAGATCACTAGCGTGTTGAAGAAATTAAGAGACAAGTACAGAAGCTGTCTTTTCCTTTCATTGTAGGTAGTTCAAAATGCAGACACCATGCTAATTGGCTCAAAGTTTGAATAGTGGTCATGATTTAACTATGGTGTGAGGTTGTTTGTTTAGGTTTTTTCTGTACACAATGATCGGATTGCTTTTTGGATTGAACTCATATTTCCTCAATGAGTGTAAACTATTCATCTGTTCATGATAAAACCAATCCTGACTACTGTACTCATGTTTTAACGAACTGCCTGCCTTTTAGTGTTGGTTGAAATATTCAATTGCATGTCTCTGATTTACAGTCAGTAGCTAGCTGCTTGTGAAAACAGTAGCTCACTATTTTTACAGTTCAGGCTTTCGGAATTAGTTATGCTATTGTTCTATGTTCATAAACAAATACACTGATCTTAGTGTACGAGGGAGGCTAGTGTTGGGTGTTGACTACTAGTTGAGTGATATTTATAAATTAAAATCGTTCAATCCTAGGTCTTCTTTCGGTACAGCTGGTTTAGCACTTTAGCAAGGCTCACATTATAGTTTTTTTGTTTAATAAATGGCCCACATTATACTTGGCTACTAGATAAATGGTTGAAAGGCCTAATTAGCCCAAGTTACTAAGACTTGGTCTGGAAAGCCCTTCGCACGAAAGTCTAGCAGCAATCGGAATAAAACGCCAAGTGTTATTCTTCACACTTCCAAAACTTCTTCACACTTGATATTGAAAATGAAATATCCTTTTTTGGTCGAAGAAAATGAAATATCCTAAACTAGTAAACTTTATACTTGTAAATTGTTACCATTGTAGCTCCACGAAAGGTTAGGATTGAACAAGTGGGATGAGGGGTGGTGTTGAAACTCATGGATTTTGATCTAAGAAACAATAATGAAAGACATACTAATTGAAGGGGGATGGCCAAAATGTTGTTTAGATCCTTTTCAATCAACATGATCCTGAACAAAGGGTGTCGATATATCTTGAAGAATAGATCAACATTGGGAGGGATTACGAATATTTGTCGTTCCTTTTCAATCGACATGGTCTTGAACAAAGGATGTCGATGGATTCGGAACTATGTTCAGATCCGTGGATAGAACAAGATGGGAAAGGGTGAGAGAGACTTGGTGCATATTTGGAGTAACATGAAAAGGATTAATTCATGCGGAAAGGTTAATCATCAATTCTGATTATTTACCAAACTTGCAATGGCTGCCATTGTTCAAAGAAAAAAAAGAAAAAATGGGTTGGTGATCATATCTCTCCACCTTATCATTTTATACATTATATGTCTTATGATTCTTATCGCTTAGTATTTTATACCCCATCGATTGGTGATACACATTAATCAATACACCATTTTATATTAACAACAATACAAACACATCAATTATTTTTTTGATGTTAGTACTAATAGACTAATAGTGCTTCATTAACCGGCCAATCTAAGAAACTGAGAATACATACATACATACATAAATAATCATCTGCAATTGGATAAATAAACAAAAAAAAAAACAAGAGATGAAATTAGAGACATGCTAGCTAGAGTTTCGGCTAATGATGCGTTGCAAAGGGAATCAAATTGTAGATAGAAAAATGATTCGAGTGGGGTCTGTCTTAATAGTAATACTGCACAGATCGATATAATTGATGTAGTTTTTGTTTTTCCGCCATTGTTGGTATTGGGTTTTGCTATTATGTATACCCTCTGAAATCATATGTGTCTCGTGAAGGTGTGCCCACCGATCAGTGTCAATTATGCTCTCCTGTTTTCATTCTGTCCTCCTTATCCTGATGCGGTTTAGCTAGCTGTCTTTTCTATGCATATAATTATAATTAAACCTAGTTATTTACAAACTTAATTAGGTAATAGTCCAATAGGTCCAATTACCCATAATAAGATCCACAATCTATATGCCTACAAAACATTACTCCGTATTAGTAATAAAGATATATCAATATAGCAAAATGTAATGAAAGGGCATTGATGAAGACAGAAGAGTAGCTGATACTCGAATGAGAAGTCCCATTCACCCATTGTATAAAATATAGTACTCCGTAGATGTTATCCCAATGTACCACATTCTAATTATAGCAATGTTTGGCACTAGGCTCGTTTTGGAA
Source organism: Polygonum aviculare (assembly GCA_934048045.1). Lineage (NCBI taxonomy): Eukaryota > Viridiplantae > Streptophyta > Magnoliopsida > Caryophyllales > Polygonaceae > Polygonum > Polygonum aviculare. Next base: position 25,183,924 of record OW204031.1, read on the forward strand.
ATGATCAGTAGGGGACAGGAGTGTCTGTTTTTACTAAATAAATCAAGGCATCTTGTATGCCGATGGTTGATTTATCTTAGACTTACCACATTAAGGTGAAGTAATTTTCCAAAGACGTAATATCAAAAAGGATATCTATATCCCTAATTTTTTACTCAACTCGTTAAACTTGGTTAAATTTGAGTTGACATTCGGTATAAAAGTATAGAAAACAAAGAAAATGAAACAGTTTTATATACTCCGTAGGAAAATAGTGGTAATTTTTTCTTTTTCCATAAAAAATAGCGGTAATGATTAAATAATACTCCAATATGGGTGACATGGTTACTTTGTGTTAAGGAAATATGGTGCATTTGGACTCCGAGTCTTGTGTAGAATCATCCTAACGGTTTAAACGAAGCAGGTTTGTAGTCGTTAGATCCTCCAGATCTAATGTCGCATTTTTTTTAATGGAACGGCATATAATTGTCTTTTTATGACACATGTTCTCTCTTTTACGAGCTCTATCCCTCTTTGGTCTTCTTCTTCATTACTTCGCACCTCCACCTTGGTCTGCGATTTTTGAGTGTCCATTCAAATCGACATCATTGAGCATCCTCTTCAAATTGATACTAGACAATTCTCAAAGGCACCAATTCGCAATTTCAAGCTCTCTCTCTACCTAGGATTTTGTTTACACTGGTTTGATAAACTCATCTCTGATTCAACGTTTTGATCTTAATTATGTACATAATGTTTGAAATTACTAATAAATCGATTGATCTTAAGCCCTAATTTAATGAATTGATGAATGATTGGATAATTGATGCAACAAATTGATGAGTGATCTTGATTAATGATTGTACAATAGATGAAATTGATGAGTGAATTGCGTATATAATTGATGAATTTAGCTTTACAATTCTGCACTTGAATGGTCAAATTCGCTTTTACAATTATCATGATTCGCTCTAGTTTCTTCTTTAGTATTAAAATTAGAGTTTACGTGGAAAACTGACCGTTTATATATTAACAATGCAATATTATATCTTAACGATGCACTTTATCGTATTTACGATGCACTTTTTCACTTTTAAATAGACCTGTGTGTTGAAGCCCGAAAATATCGAACTAAATACGAGACAAAATATTACAAACTCTCGGCTTTTCGGCGCGCTAAAAAACGGCTCTTCTTACTTTAAGCTCTCCCGGAGGCTTATAAGACTTTTTAAGGTCTTTCCCGTAGGAGATTGCACTAATGCACTAGTATTTACGAGACTAATGCACTAGTATTTACGGTTTTGCCACTTGATTGATTTCGGGCTCCGTCAAAGCGAGCCCATGCACATATATTTTATCTAATTGCTTACTTAGCGTGTTAAAACGTACATAGCGTTTTAATCATTATGTTCTTACTATTATTCATCTCGTGCACCAACGCGGTGACTGATCCGGATAATAACACCGTGTAATTTAAAATCTACCATTTCACTAATCTACCCACGCTCTTCTTAAAAAAAACATAGACCCACGCTGCCTCCGGAGGGGCCAACACCGTTACTCTTGGGCCGCTTTACCAACAGAACCCGCCCACGCCCGGCGCCTTCCTCCTACTCGGCATTTCAACGTGCCATCATTTTTTCCTCTGCTCTACCCGAATAACTAAAAAACAAAGTACAGCATCAATTTCCCCTTTTCTTTTTCTAAATAAAATAAAATTAATTACTCAGATTTATAATTTCTTTCTTTCCCCATTCACACCCCTCCTGAATTTATTGCCTCCGCCATCACCGTTTCTTCTTTCTTCTTCTTCTTCCCGATGACGATGCTGTCACCAAGCTAATCTAATCAACCCCAATCATCCCCTCCCCACAAATCCAGAAATCAATAACCCACAATCCCAGTTTTTTTTTTTTTTCATTTTTTCCGTTTGTCGTTTTTCCTAATTTATCTTTTTTCGTTTTTGAATTCGTCCCCATCTTCTCTCTCCTTCCCCAATTTCAAAGCGTGTTTGTCAATCAGCGCACCTTCTGCACATCGAAAATGCAGAACAATATTCTCTCCACGATGCGGAGCTTGAAGCTTATAGACGGGTGCAAGAGCACCCAGGTCCACGCCATCAACCCTTCTTCCGCCGCCGGCGGCAGCGCCGGCTCCGCGGGCGGCTCCGGTGGCGCTACCGGCGGCGTCGGCGACAAGCTTCTCAGCCATATCCAGGACCACCTCCGGGTCAACTCCGCCCGATCCAAATCCAACCGGAGCTACTCAAACGTGGACTCCCGGATCCTCCAAGCCAACTTCCTCCAGGATTCTCTCCTCCCCCATGGATTGCCCTCCACCGATCTCCTCGAGCCTCAGATCGATCCGTGTCTCAAATCGGTCGATTTCGTCGAAACCCTAGCCCACGTCTACAAGCGGATCGAGGATTGTCCTCAATTCGAGAAATCCGGGGCGTATCTGGAGCAATGCGCGGTTTTCAAGGGCTTGTTCGATCCCAAATTGTTCAGGAGGAGCCTCCGATCGGCCAGGCAACACGCTGTTGATGTCCATACGAAGATCGTGCTCTCCGCCTGGTTGAGGTATGAGAGGAGGGAGGATGAATTGCACGGGTCAACACCCTTGGATTGCTGTGGCAGGAACATCGAGTGCCCTAGGGCAAGCTTGGTCTCTGGCTACGATCCGGAATCGGCCTACGAGCGATGTGTTTGCCGTTCCAACCCTCGAGATTGTGGAAATGAGACATCTATTGAGGAAGAGGAGGAATGCTCGACCTCAGAGGAGGATTTCGATTGTTCTTTCTGCATTGGGGAGGAAGAGGTAAGGTGCATTCGGTATAATATAGCCTCCCTTTCGAGGCCGTTTAATACCTTGTTGTATGGCGCCTTCGCCGAGTCGAAGAGGGAGAAGATTTACTTTACGCTGAATGGAGTGTCTGTAAAGGGGATGAAGGCTTTAGAGGTGTTTAGTAGGAGGAAGAAGGTGGACTCTTTTGATCCGAATACTGTGTTAGAGCTACTAACCCTTGCTAACAGGTTCTGTTGTGATGAGTTAAAATCTGCGTGTGATGTTTACCTGGCTTCAATGGTGGATGATACAAAGACCGCTTTGGTGCTTATGGAGTATGGCCTAGAGGAGGCTGCTTACCTCCTTGTGGCCGCTTGTTTGCAGATATTCTTGAGGGAGCTACCGGGGTCGTTGCAGAACCCGAGAGTGATGAGATTCTTTTGTAGTCCTGAGGCTAGTAGGAGATTGGGAGTGGTTATGCATTGTTCCTTCTCCTTGTATTATTTTCTTAGTCAGACGGCTATGGAGGAGGATATGAAGTCTAACACAACGGTCATGCTATTGGAGAGACTGTCTGATTGTGCTACTAAGAAATGGGAGAAGCAACTTGCATTTCATCTGCTGGGTTGTGTGATGTATGAGAGAAAAGAACATAAAGACGCCTCAAAGTCGTTCGAAGCAGCTGCTGAGGAAGGTCATGTGTATTCGTTGGTGGGTATTGCCAGGACCAAGTATAAGCGTGGTCACAAGTACACGGCGTATAAGCAGATGAATTCCCTGATCTCTGACTATATTCCGACCGGTTGGATGTATCAGGAGCGTTCTTTGTATTGTGTTGGGAAGGAGAAGATGGCGGATTTGGAGAAAGCAACTGAATTGGACCCAACACTTACTTTTCCTTACAAATATAGGGCAGTTGCATTGGTGGAGGAAAACAAGATAGAAGCTTCTATCTCAGAGATCAACAAAATTCTAGGATTTAAGGTTTCTCCGGACTGTCTTGAGCTACGGGCTTGGTTGTATATTGCCATGGAGGATTATGAAGGAGCTCTAAGAGACACACGAGCTCTTTTGACTTTGGAACCAAATCATATGGTGTTCCATGGGAAGTTGCATGCAGATCAGTTAGTAGAGCTCTTGCGCCCTAATGTTCAGCAGTGGAGCGAAGCTGATTGCTGGATGCAATTATACGAACGGTGGTCATCTGTTGACGATATTGGCTCTCTGGCAGTTGTGCACCACATGCTGTCAAATGACCCAGGAAAGAGCCTCCTGCGGTTTCGTCAGTCTCTCCTCCTTTTACGGTAAGTAATCGGTTTTTTTCCTGAAGTATATGCTCAACTTTGACCTATGATTTTCCTGTTCTTTTAAAATGGTACCATTTCTTCTGTTGATGAATCTGTAAAGGCATTTTGTTTCATATTGAATCACATGTGAAAGTAAGTTTACTGCTTCTTAAATTCCATTAATCATCATAAATATGGAAAACAATGTATATGATGGAGGCAGTCATTTTTGTGGAGTCAGCTCACACCATTTCTGATACAACTGTTCACTTGTTAATTTTTTTTTTTCATTTAACCAAAAGCTCAAATCTGATCAGGCTAACACATTCATGCTGCTGTAGTGAAAGTTGGAATTAATTGTAGTGTGAGCTGTACAAGTATGCAGTGTCAATTGTGTGATCATCTAAATCAGTTTTTATTAATTTGTGCTATGTCCTCTGATAAATGTCCCACCTTTATTAATGATGAACAGATTGAACTGTCAGAAGGCTGCAATGCGTAGTCTACGAATGGCTAGAAATTGCTCTATATCTGATCATGAAAGACTTGTCTATGAAGGATGGATTTTATATGACACGGGTCATCGTGAAGAAGCTTTAGCCAAGGCTGATGAATCGATCTCTATCAGTAGGTCATTTGAGGCATTTTTTCTCAAAGCATATGCCCTGGCAGATTCAAATCTTGATGATGATTCATCATCATATGTCATCAAACTATTGGATGAGGCTCTTAAATGTCCATCTGACGGTTTACGCAAAGGGCAAGTAAGTGCAGCTAGTGTTTTTCCTTTTAATATAAACTAATAAAACCACCAATAATATATGCTGATAATGCTTTACCTTCTTTTCCTACAGGCACTAAATAATCTTGGGAGTGTGTATGTAGATTGTGAAAAGCTGGATCTTGCTGCTAATTGCTATATGAATGCCCTTGATATCAAGCACACCCGAGCTCATCAAGGTTTGGCACGTGTGTATCATCTTAAAAATCAGCGAAAAGCTGCATATGATGAGATGACAAAGTTGATAGAAAAGGCGAGGAATAATGCTTCAGCATATGAGAAACGATCAGAATACTGTGATCGTGAAATGGCAAAAAGTGACCTAAGCATGGCATCAATGCTGGATCCTCTGAGGACATACCCATACCGATACAGGGCAGCCGGTAAGTTTGAGCAGGAACAGATTTTTATATCCTCCTCAAATATGGCTGATATTAATTTTCTGTTAATCATTCATTTCCTGCTTCAAATATCTGGATTGCAATACGAAGTGACTTTTTACTGTAAAACCAGTTGGGCATTTAGATATGCCAATTCCATTTTCATGATAAGTATAGTCAGTGTTCATTGCATTTGCTTAGACTGTCGTTAATATGGAAACTTGAGCCAACAGGGCAGCCGGTAAGTTTGACCAGTTGGACATTTAGATATGCCAATTCCAGTTGAAATCACCATTAATCCGTCTCCTTGCAATACGGATTCTTCAGTTGCAAAAATGTCACTATTAAATGACAACCTTTTTTTCTGATTTTCTTGTGATGAGCAGTTCTTGAACTGCTTGTTTGCTGCAGTTGTTCTTCCTTGAAAAGATCCAAATGTCAATACATTTGGGGCTTTTTGAGCTTGTTATTGATAATGTCTGTCATTATGTAGTTTAGAGTTGTCTATTCATAGTGTGTGCCATCTTTGCAGTATTGATGGATGACCACAAGGAAGATGAAGCTATTGCAGAGCTCTCAACAGCTATAGCATTTAAACCCGATTTGCAACTACTCCATCTTCGTGCTGCTTTCTACGATTCCATGGGTAACACAGAAGCCACCCTCAGAGATTGTGAAGCCGCTCTCTGTCTTGATTCAGACCATTCGGATACCCATGAACTCTACAATAGAGCTCAAGAATGGTCCAAGGAAAAGCAAGGAATATTGTGAATTCATTCATCTCATTATTCTTTGCCTCTGCAAGTACATTTAGGGCGTTGGAAAGGGCTAGGACTTGTTGCAAATCCTTGTGTTGATGGGTTTTTCTCAACTCGACGCCAGCTGGCTGATTCCCTCCAGGGTTGACCCAGATGTTAAGCAAGTTGTAAGGGAGAAAAACAAGATTGGTTCTAGGAATGAAACAGTGGAGTAGAGGCATGAAACCTAGCAGCCAGAATATTTCAGCAGCTTCTGCACGGTATGATACCTTCTCCAAGGATGTTATTTAGGAATAATAGCTTACACTTGGGAAATATATGTATTTGTGAAAACATGGATGGCAGCTGGTTAAACGAAGCTCTGCCCATGTTTAGGTGTTATATATTGGTCATGTCATGTGTTATGAAAAAAAAAAAAAGCAAAACATTTTCCAAATTTCTTGTGTGTGTTGACTCATACGCTTGACAGAATTCTCAACTCCTGAGGGATACAGGTTTTCTTTTTACTATCTAAGCCAGTTTTCTTCTGTTCAACAAAGAATCTGAATCTTGACTCATTTTCTGGTTGATCAAAATATCTCATTCAGCCTGTGTCTTATTTAAGGCAGGACTTGAAACTTCTAGCGGTTATATATATAGCTCAGTTAGTAATGAACGACAATAACAGGTCACCAAAAAGCCAAAAGTTATTGTGTAGGCCCACCTGAGAGGCGCCAAAAGCCAAATATATAAACGCAAGACGTCTACTGCTAATGCAAAAGTCACAGTTCACGGTTGGGGTTTTCACGAGAAGCAACACTTTCCACCTGCTTTACAGTAGTAATATGACACACAACCAACTTAAGTTTCACATCCAAGATCTTTGGTCCCCAAGCTCTACTTATTTTTACAGTTCACTAGCATCTATCTGTACTCAAAAGGAAAAAGCATGGCGAAGGAGTATCCCGAGAGAAAGCTCGATTTCCATGCACCGCTCTTGTCTACAAGGCGTCCCGGTAGGATCATCGTCCCTAGAGAGAAATGGGACCTTGATTCTTCGTGCGGCTTCAACGATAGAGTCCCGTTTTCGTGGGAGCAGAGTCCGGGAAAACCCAAAGAGATGCTCCTACGACACCGAAGGAACGAAGAGAATAGGAGCAACTTGGCCTTCATCTTGCCTCTTAAGCCACCCCCAATCCGGCTTCCTCCTCACTCTCAACACTCAAAAGACGGCTCATCTCTTAACCAAGAAGATGATGATGAAGGTTGTGATGGCGATGTAGATGAAAACGACGACGAAGACATTGACTTCTACTCTGGCGGGCTCGATTTGTTTTCGTTAGCCGAGTCTTCCGATAATGGGATGGCCCCTAGGAAAGATAGGAAGGTGGCTAGGAAAAGTGGTGGTGGTGGTGGTGGTGGTGGTAGAAGAAGGGCGCCAGCGACGCCGAGTTTCATGATGGAGAGGTTTCTACCGGCGGCGGTTGCCTTGGCCGCGGAGTCGTTGGAAATGGCGGGCAACGGGGGCGATGGGCTGGCGTCGCCGGCCGGAGATTGCACGCCAAAGGTGGTGGGAGGTGGCAAGAGAGTGTTGTTGCCTTCAGTTTCGGTTACATCTCCGCTTGCATTCAAGAGTTGTGGGCTTGAGAACTTGTTGCCTTGGCGGGCCAGGCCCAAGAAGAGTGTTGTCAAAGGCCCACTTAGGTTTGGTTGTTCTGATTGGAAGCCACAGCTCAGTCCCAGGCACAAGTAGACGAGTTTATGGGTGCATTTGCATTGGATGGGAAATGCTTTGTGAATATTATAAGCAGTTTACAGTTTACGTTTTTCAGCACGTGTGAATGTGATGGGGTGAATCAGTGGATGCAATCAAGCTAGTATGCGTAAATTTGTAACGCAATGATTTATGTATCATGTATGTATATGATCCATCCATTTTGTATACTCTGAAATAATAATAACTTGTAACGCAATGATCCAGCATGTGTTTGCTTCACGTAGCGAAATATTAGTGACTAGAGGTTTAATCAAACGAATTTGTTGGAGTAGAATGATATAATAAAACATTTTTTAGTAGAAGAATTTGTCTACACAAAATATCTACCGTAGAAGTAAAGAAATTTGCTCATGTATCAACTAACCTTATTGTTGTATGCTTATGCACTCTCACTTAGTGCTTAAGTGCACTGTTCGAGGTTTTTCTTAATTGGATCGAGTTTACCATGTTAGAATAACAAACCAAATTATTCGATTATTTAAACAGTGTTATAGCCCACTCGAACTCGAGACTTAGCTAATACCTTAGGCCTTTGTTAAAGAAACCTAATACTACCAGATTAGCTTAGTTGTATTGTTTTTTTTTACTCAAAAAATATGTGTTATACGGTAAGTACCCACTTTAAATATCTAGCCATTAACCGATCGTTAAACCATATAAAGTTTTGATCATTAAGTGTAACAGATTGTTTGATTTTTGTTGGTACAATTGATTGATTGGTTTATTGGTTAGACAATAAGTTATGGAACATAATGCACCCTAATTACACAATAGGTCTATTTTTGGGTTGGGGTTATCTACTATAATACAGTATAAAGTAGAACGTATGTCTTTGTTAAATTTTGCGCCACCTCATCAACGTTGAATAAAAAAAGATAATTATGCCATGTAACTAATGCTTAATAGAATAATTATTTTATTTTAATAATGGTAACTACCATTTAGATCTACTATAATATCTTATCCAATTGTTGATACATTAATTTATTTTCCTAATATAAATCAATATATAGCAAATATTGTTAGAATCAATATAAAAAATGATTTTGGATATCATTGATATCTTTCTTAATTGATATGTAAATATAATTTTCATTTAAATGTTTTATATTTTAGTTAAAAGTGATTTTTCTTTTCAGTTCTATGAAGATTCTACATAATTAATTAAAATAATAAATTTCAAAATTGAAATTAAAGTAAAATAAAATACATATATAGGTTAATAAGTTCAAACTCGGGTAGATAGGGCTTGAATTGTAAATTATCGAATAAAAAAAGGCTTAGATCAAAATTTGATCTCACATCGAATAAGTCGGGTTTACATCTGCATTACCCGTACATAGTACGGGATTTGTGTGTATAACCCAAAAGGTTGTCGGACCCAAACAAGAGCATATGAGGCCCTTGCCAATTAAATAATTGGCCCATTTTTGGGTTTGAATTATTTATTTATAAGAACGAAGGACAAAACGGCATTCGTGGAGTTCGAAACACACGCCCTTAGTGTACTATCCGAGGGATTTAATCGCTCAATTGGATGCTCAAAGGTAGCTTGAGAAAGGGTGTATTAGTGTTGAGAATTGAGAGGAATATCCAAATAAAAAGTCAAAGAACTCGGGTTGAGATATGCAGGGGTATATTGTATAGTACTAATGAACAGCCACAACCAGAGGAACATGACCAAGTCCCTTTGCACATCGGATGAGTACATTACGATACATACAATACAACTAGTAGCAAAGTAATTAGAACTCAAGTTCACATGCCTGCCTAAAAAGGAGGATGTTACAGCATTATTCATTCGATCAACTACTAGATGAAATGAATCAATTCATTCATTAGAAATAAACAATCAATATATAATATATATATTAATTTAATAATGGAGGACGGAAATGAAATGATTCACTGGTCGGCGTCGGAGTAAAGGAGGTAGTTGAGGAGAGGGGGGCAAGCGGGGAGGGTCTTGGCCTGGTCGATGAGGAAGCCGAGGTTGTTGGAGTTGCGGAAGTGGGAGGCGACGCCATTGGAGTCGGTGAGGATGACGCGGCCACGGGACCTGCCGGAGTCGGGCTCAGAGCAGTGCTTCCAGGGGCTGCTGACCAGCACCACGTCGCACACGTGGCTCCCGTGGTCACTCTCCACCGTGATCGCGAAGGCACCGTCGTGGTCCGTCACCCCCTCCGGACCCATCATCACCGGGCCTCCTTCCCTCTTCATGCACTCGATCCTCACAACCGCATCTGCACACGTTTTTAGCTTTTTTAGCTTTTTTAGTTAAACATTCGGAGGGTAGATTTTTAAAACGCTAGCTAAAAAGCTATAAAAGAACTCAAGCTAGCTGAAAAACTTGTTAGCCAAACAAAGTCTATTATATCTAATTGGTCGTAGATGAAACACATGTTCTTGTGTATCGAGCCTACCGCGTGCGTATGCATATGAACTGACATTACATGTCAAATATGACCCATCGGCTTTAGCAGATATTCGTAAATGGATCGATGAAGAAAGACAAAATATATAGTTAATTACTTGGAATGTAGGTGGTGATGTTGGTCTCAAAGCCGCATCGGCAGGTGTCGCAGTAGACCTTGCCGTGCACCGTGAACGGGTTGGCGTTCGCTTTTCCGGCCGATGTCACACTTGCCAACGCCGCCAGAGCAACCGCGCCTACCAGCCACATCATAATCGTGACCTTATTGTTATTAGCAGCAGCCATATTCTGATCGATGGATCGTTGAATGTGTCTTCTAGTTGAATTGCGTGGTTTGGGGTTTGGATTGAAGTTTCAAGGGAGGAAACAAGGGGAGGTTCTGTTTTTTATAAACCAAAAGGAAAGCAAAAGGAATTGGATGCGTGAGCTGGCCTCTACCTGTGCTCCTCACTCAGACTCACATACTCACATGCATTACTATTTCTATATTCATTGCTACGCGGCGCAGTTTGTGCAATAATTCCCAACCCAAACCCATCACACACTTCCAATTTCCAAAACGCGTCTTCTCTTTTTTCCTTATACATACACTTTGAAACTTTTTTTTTTGTGTCGAATACATACACTTTGAAGTTTGAAACTACACGCTTCCGCGTTGTTGCTTTCATATTTCATTTGGTTTGTCTTCTAGGGATTATTATATTCAAGTTTTGTTACTATGCATTTTTATTAAAATTTGAATCGTTTCATCAATTTTAAATAAAAAATATTATTTACTTCATTTAGTGAATGTTGAATAAAAAAATAATTTTATTTTAACAATGTTAGCTGATATTTATATCTACTTAGTATCTTATACAATTTTTAATAGCTTGATTTATTTTTCTAATATAAAGCAATAGCAAATCTTGCTAGAATCAATAAAAAAAAGAAGCGAGTTTTGATATTATACTTATTTTTGCTATGAAAATATAACTTAACTTTTATTTAAGGTAAAAGTACATAACTAATTAAAATAATTGATTTCATAATCGAAAATATAAAAAATAAATTACAAATATAGCTAGGTTAATAGGTTCGAAACTTCAAACTTGGGTCTATCAGGCTTGAATTGTACAATCTCGAATAAAAGAAGGTTCGAGTCAAAATTCGATCTTAAATTGATTAACTTGGAGTTACATTTACATTATATGTACATGGTACGAGATTTGTACTATTTGTGTTAGCAAGAAGAATCTTTTTTCCCACCTACCCGTCTCATTCTCATGTCCCTTAAATGCCTTCTTTTTTTTTGTAGAAAGTTAGTTATTGAAAAGAGAGGGGAGATATACATCTCCAAAAGTAGAATGGGATCAAAAGGTCTACTCAAAGTTTTCACAAGAAGTTAATAACGAGTCACTGTTCTAAAAATCTTTTCTAGGCCACGTCTACGCGTTAGGCGGTCCCCGTCCGCCTAGCCTTATAACCCGCCTAGGCGACATCTAGATATCCGTTTAGGCCGTCTAGGCACATTTGTCATACAGGGGGAAACAAAAATAGAGACCTTAATTGCTAGAGAGCAAAAAAATAGAGACCCTAGAGAGATCTGCCTAGCGTTTTTTAAAACACTGTAACGAGTCAAGAATAGAAACCCTAGAGAGCAAAAAAAGTAGCAAAGGGGGGAAAGAAAAAGAGGGTCAAGACAAGGACCCTTAATTGCTAATAAAGTCTCGCCATATAGGACGGCTACCATTGTTCCTAGACCAATTCGCATGGGCAACAAGCTTCATGGAGTGTTGGATCAAATGGGCACATTCGTCGGCTTGGCGGCGATGTTCTTGTGGATGAGCTTGTTTCGGACGGACCAAGTGAAGTAAAGTCCACCCCAGATGTCTAATTTGAAAAAAATAATCTAATTTGAAACTTTGAAGTTTGTGTGTCTAGAGAAGAAATGAAGGGAATGATTGAGGTGGTTTTTTATCTCACCCTTAGATTAAGGACACAAATTGAGTGTCGCGAGGGGGCTTACGGTAATTAGGGAAACTAATGTTGACTAGGTTCGTTTCCATTCCGTTTACATTTCCGCCGTTGGATATCAAATGGGCCCTGATTCATAAACCTTTACATGCTCACAACTACAATTTGAATCGTGACATCTCATTGAGAAAAAAAGCAATGAACTTGAATACTTGATAATCTTGCCACAGTGAACAAAAGCATAAGATGGGAATTATACAACACTAAAAATACGTACAGTAGAGGGGATTTCTTCTTGATCTAAGGTTTAATCAAATTGACATTTTGTTGAAAGTTACTCTCTCTTTGACTTTGCAAGAATCCTCTTCCTTAGTCCAAGCATGTACGTGTACATGTGAGGACTTCCTTCAAAGACCCAATCGATGGATTAAGTAACAACAATTGAAGAATGGGTAAGCAAAGGCAAAAGGGCATCAAGATTCCCAAGTTGAGAAGTGAATAAAATTCATGTGTCAATACGGATTCATTCGCTAACTACAAAAGGAAATCAGCCAAATGCTAAGTAATTGTCATTATATAGAAGGATCTTGATTCCCGACTATCCTCCAATTGTGTTGTGCTCAACAAAATTCTTTGGAATTGAATATGAAGAAGAGTTTTTGGATTCGTGTTTTTAGGGCCATCTTTTATATACCATGTTACAATTTACAAGTATTTGGTGAAGAACAAAGAAACCATAAGGTGAAGTAAGTTGCATAGCCTGAAGATATATCAAGTAGATGATTGGGAGTTGGGGATGATTGAGTGCAATGAATCAAAACGTGGGTTCCGAAGGGAGCCTTAATTTTTATAAAAAAGAAAGAAAGAAAAGAGTGACCGCGGTCAGCCCGATAGAGCCCGGGCAGCGATGAAGTATTTTCCTGCCCCTCTTTTGCTTTCCTATTTCCCTCCCGCTCCTCCACCAAAAAAATCTCCGATTTTATATATTCGCAGTTTCCCCCCCTTCGTTCTCAATCTTCTGCTCCTCCTCACAACTCTCTTCTTCGTCTTCCCTTGGAGCACAGAAGCCCTTCCTTCGGCTTCATTCGTTCTCTCTTGCATCTGCTTCTGTTCTCAATCATCAGCCCTAGTTCATCTTTGTTGCAATCACTCGGCTGTAGGTTTACAAGGTATGCTTCAGTCACCTTTTACTTTGTTACTCTGAAGTTTGAAACTTTTCGCTTCTTATTCGCTGTATAAATTCGGATCTATTCGAACTTCCGCCTGCTTTCTGTTACCGGTTGTCGGCTGCTTAGTTTATTCCTAGTTATACGATTTTCTGTCTTTTACCCTGAATTCAATTTTTTCACACGTTTTATGCTCTTTTGTAATCGTCTGATTGTTGCGAGAAGGTTTTTACATATGTTGCTTCGCCGATTCCGATCAAATTGTGGTGGTTGTATTGTGGTGTGGTTCGGTGGGTTAACTGCCTGGGAAGTTAGACGGAAGTTCTTATCGCGATTCTACTGATGTGTTGCATATGTTAGGCGTATCTACATGATTAGTGTTTGTATTTGTTATTGTTCTGATCTCTGCTACATTGCTCTGTTTAATCAGAATGGCTTCTATTTCGCTGTTGCTTCTGCTTCCTTCAATTTCTCATTTTGAATTTGTTTGCTGTTGATTTTTTTTCTGCTGCGTTGATGAATTGTTAATCAATTTGTTCCATCTTGGTGCCCTAATATTGAAGTTGTTCCAACTTTTCCTGAAAAAGGTGCAGTATTTTACATTGATTTTGCTATGATAAATGGAGATTAATTGAAGCGTTCTATCTGGTCTTTGGACACATACATAGAAAGGCTCCCTTGCCCAATCCACTTCTGGTCTTGCTTTCGTGCTTTAATTTTATTTATTGTGCCAATTCTTTGCAGCACGAGTGAGAAATGGCAATGGAAATCACCCAAGCTCTTCTGTCGGCTCAGTCTCCTGATGCTAAAGTTCGAACCGAAGCTGAGTTGAATCTCAGGCAATTCCAGGAGCACAATCTCGCTGCTTTTCTTTTATCACTGTCAGTCGAGCTTGCAACCAACGAAAAGCCCCTCGAGTCTCGTAGATTGGCTGGTATAGTGCTGAAGAATTCACTAGATGCAAAAGATGCTTCGCGGAAGGTGCATCTTATCCAACAATGGGTGTCAATTGATGGATCTATTAAGTCCCAAATCAAGGACTTGCTCATGAGGACTCTTGGGTCTGCTGCACAGGAAGCAAGGCACACTGCAGCACAAGTTATTGCCAAAATTGCAGCCATTGAGGTTCCTCGCAAGGAGTGGCCTGACTTGATTGGTTCTTTGCTCAACAACATGACACAACAAGATAGCCCAGCTCCTTTGAAACAGGCTACTCTAGAAACACTTGGATATGTATGTGAGGAAATATCCCATCAAGAGCTTGATCAGAAGGAAGTAAATTCTGTACTTACTGCTGTTGTTCAAGGCATGGGCCAAGCTGAACAAAGTCCTGAAGTCCGTTTGGCAGCAGCAAGAGCATTATATAATGCTCTTGCCTTTGCTCAGACGAACTTTGAGAACAAAGTGGAGAGGGATTATATAATGAACGTAGTCTGTGAAATTGCAATCTCCAAAGAGGTTGAGATCAGACAGGCTGCTTTAGAATGTCTTGTTGCCATTGCTTCTATGTACTACGATTTTATTGAGCCGTATATGGAAAAGCTATTCTTACTGACTGCAAATGCAATTAAATCAGATGAGGAAGCTGTTGCCCTGCAGGCAATTGAGTTCTGGAGCTCCATATGCGATGAAGAGACAGAACTTCAGGAATCAGTTGATGATCAGACTGGGCAATCAGACTCTCCTCATTCTCGCTTTGTTGAAAAGGCTTTGGCATCATTAGTGCCTGTACTGCTGGAGACACTTCTGAAGCAAGACGAGGACCAGGACCAGGATGATAGCATTTGGAATCTGTCCATGGCGGGTGGTACATGTCTTGGTCTAGTTGCTAGGACAGTTGGTGATGCTATTGTGCCCCTTGTTATGCCTTTTGTGGAGGCTAATATCGTCAATCCAGAATGGAGACGTCGTGAGGCGGCTACATATGCTTTTGGATCCATCCTTGAAGGGCCAAGTATTGAGAAGCTCTCTCCTTTAGTTCAAGCTGGGTTTGAGTTTCTGCTTAAGGCAACAAAAGATGAAAATCTTCATGTGAAGGACACTACTGCTTGGACTTTGAGTCGGATATTTGAGATATTGCATTGTCCAGGCTCTGGATTCTCTATAGTATCAAGTGCGAACCTTCAACAGGTAATTGGTGTTCTATTAGAGAGTATTAAAGATGCCCCCAACATAGCAGAGAAAGTATGTGGAGCTATCTACTACCTTGCTCAGGGGTATGAGGATGCTGGATCAGGGTCATCTGTCCTCACACCCTTTCTTCCAGATATTATAACTTGTGTCATAGCAACTGCAGAGAGAACAGATACAGGAGACTCCAAGCTTCGTTCTGCTGCATATGAAACCCTGAATGAGTTAATTAGGTGTTCTAATTTGTCAGAAACCGCCAACATTATTCAGCAGCTTCTCCATCTTATAATGACTAAACTGGGACAGACTTTTGAACTTCCAGTTTTATCATCTGATGATCAGGAAAAGCAAGGAGATCTGCAAGCTCTTCTATGTGGTGTTCTGCAGGTTATAATTCAGAAACTGAGTGGCGTTGATGAAACAAAGATGATGATCCTCCATGTTTCAGACCAGATGATGATGTTATTCCTCAAGGTATTTGCTTGCCACAGCTCCACAGTGCACGAGGAGGCAATGCTTGCGATAGGTGCTTTGGCTTATGCTACAGGTGAAAAGTTTGGCAGTTACATGCCCGAGTTTTACAAGTACTTGGAAATGGGCCTGCAAAATTTTGAAGAATACCAAGTTTGCTCTGTAACTGTTGGTATAGTTGGTGACATATGC
This sequence comes from Polygonum aviculare, assembly GCA_934048045.1. NCBI lineage: Eukaryota > Viridiplantae > Streptophyta > Magnoliopsida > Caryophyllales > Polygonaceae > Polygonum > Polygonum aviculare. The sequence continues at coordinate 25,199,997 of OW204031.1, forward strand.
CGTGCACTGGATGATAAAATTTTGCCTTATTGTGATGGCATAATGGCTATGCTTCTCAAAGATCTTTCTAGTGCAGAGCTGCACAGATCTGTCAAACCTTCTATTTTCTCATCTTTTGGTGATATTGCTCTTGCAATTGGAGCAAACTTTGAGAAGTACCTTGCTTATGCCATACCCATGATGCAGGGAGCTGCTGAAGTCTGTGCAAAGATGGAAACTAGTGATGATGAAATGCTTGAATATGGTAATCAGCTCAGACGAAGCATTTTTGAAGCGTATTCAGGCATTTTGCAAGGATTCAAGGATTCTAAACCTGATTTAATGCTTCCTCATGCTGGACATTTGTCACAGTTTATAGAATTTGTGTGCAAGGATAAAGAAAGGTAATACAAGCCCTGACTCAATTTTCTTTAATCCAATCCATTCCTTCGTATTTGATTATATATCGTCAAAGATTGTGTATTTGTTTTCTCTCAGGGATGAAAGTGTCACCAAGGCTACTATTGCAGTTATGGGCGATCTAGCAGATGCCCTGGGCCCGAATTTGAAAGTTCTCTTCAAGGACAGAACATTCTATGTTGAATTTGTTGGCGAGTGTCTGGAGTCTGATGATGATCAAGTAAAGGAGACTGCAGCTTGGACTCAAGAGATGATTTCACGAGCTTTGGCTTGAATGAGGTGATTCTATACACACTTGCATATATAGAACTACTGCTCTTTAAGTTTTGGTGATTACTTGCGCCTTCAGCCTGAGCAAGGTGAATCTACAGTCAGAATATGATGGTCTTCAGCCTGAGCGAGGTGAATCTACAGTCAGAATATGATGGCCTTCAGCCTGAGCGAGGTGATCTACAGTCAGAATATGATGGTTTTTTTTTTATATTTTGAACGAAGGGGGGGAAAGTCGGGTTTTCGTACAGTCGTACTGTCCTGCATTCATGCATAAAGGATTATATCTAAGTTTTGTTGATCACTTAGCCACAACTTTTATGAGGAGGTGATCATTGTCACTGCTATGTGCTAGCATGTACCAAGGCTATCACTACATATGGGGTTCTTGCTGTCGTGCATTCACAAAAACTCTTTGTACTGCGTCCATCTGCATTATTCATTGTAATCGCTTTTCTAAAGTTAAGAAAATTATTGAGGGCAATTAATCCATTGTCACAAATTTGCTTCTCAAGTGATGAAATAGATTAACAGTTAACAAAAACTTAGAAAAGTTTTCATTAGTGGGCGTTCAAAAAAAATAATGGGCGTTCAAAAGCACCAATTATCAAGGTGGTTAGCTCATGAAGGAAGAGCAACCTTAAGAAAAGCCAAATCTACTGCTAGAGGCGTCCACTTATCTAATTTGTTTATTCTTACTTATGTAGTGCACCTGGAAAATGGGGTTTTGATATTTGTAAATCTAAGGATATAAATGAAAAGAAATGCACCTGGAAAATGAGGTTTTGATATTTGTAAATCTAAGGATATAAATGAAAAGAAATGAAGATGAATAAACTTTTCGGGATGTCAAACGAAATACGAGACAAACTTTTGGGAACGGATTGAGTAAGTGTTAAGTTCGATGTACGTGACATATTGTTATGATATTGCATGAGGAATTAGGATTAATTACAACAATACTTTCCATGAGTTATGTGGCATTTTCAAGTTACATCTCATGATATAAGATATTCTTACACAAGAAGGGTAAGTAGCAACACTTGTTTAGTGACAATAAAAAAACTAATCCGAGACACGAAAAGATGTATAATAATTGAAATTTCAGATAAAATGAAAATGTATGATGATCGATGAATATCAAATGTATGAGTATGTGTGGATGATATCAAAACATCACATGTGATGATATACTAATTTTTGAAAAGGTTTCCTCTTGATACAACTTTGATAATGTTAGAAAATAGTGATCTATTGACATTAATAAACATGAAATACATGTCTAAGTATTGTTGTTACACCTATAGTGATACCATATGTTTTGATATGATACTAAAGAGGACCTACATGAACTTTTTTTCCGCCGGAAGAACGTACATGAACTTTCATGTCCGTAATAAGATGATTGTTTTAATGTAAGATGCATTAAAAAGACACTCACGATTAGCTGTGATTTGTTTTTCATGGAAAAAGTAATACTGCTAGTGGGAAAAAATGTTATAGGGAAAAAACTGAATGTTTATATGTATTTTTCACAATTTTAATATTTCACGAAGAAAGTAATACGACAAGAAACCGTCACGATAATTAACTTTCAAGAATTGGAGTCATTATATTACGCTACCGAAAATTTAACCAAATGACATTCTAATATTGATTTTTTTTCGTCGAAACATTCTAATATTGAATTCGATGATGTGTTATTTTATGGTATTTATAAATATTTCCGCTAACTAATAAATTAGTTTTTCATTAATAAATCCAATTCGTCAACCTATCAACTTCACACCTTAATTTTATATTGATCATAAATTCTCTCAACTTATACTGATTATTTTTATTTTTCATTAAACCAAATCCGTATAAGTAAGTACTAATATTTATAGTTTGAATTAGTCGTGACTATTAATATGCAATACCAAGCTCTTGGAAATTATCAAAGAACCAAGTGGGCTAGTTCCTTGGTGAATGGTGAGATTATCATCTACTATAATACAGTATAAAGCAGAACCCATCTCTGTTAAAAAAAATGCGCCACCTCATCAACCATGTATAAAAAAAATGTTATTGATGCCACCTCAACAATTGCAGGAAAAAAATACTGTAAAAAATATGAATGATCCGAAATTGCAAAAAGTATATATGAGAATATTTATCCGAATTTTATTTTGGTAGATAATAATATGGAAGATATTGTCCAAAAAATATTGCTCCCAAAATATTGCCCACGTAATATCTGTCCGAATTTTATTTTGGTACATAATTATGTGGAAGATATTGTCCAAAAGATACAAAGCTAGTACATAAGGCATGGGATTATGGGGCAATATTAATTATGTGGAATATTAATTATTTCATACATAATTTCCTTATATAATGATATATGTACACGGTGTGATATGTTACTAATAGGTCGAATTTTATTATCATGACTAGGTGTACCCGTCGTGCCATGCACGACATTGACTTACGCTTCACATTTTAAAAACATTTTTATTATAATGGGATATTGATAAGTGAAAAAATATAATAAAAACTTTAGTATATAAAAATGTTATTTTTTTTAAACGAAAAAGATTATTTTTCAAATTTGTAGTACCGCATGTATGGGATTATAAAAATGTAAAACATATTCTAATTATAGAACAATTTAGTAAATAAAATTTACTTACTTTTTCCTCCTTCAAAATTTGTCTCCAATGGTTAATATATATCATTATCCGTATTATCACAATTATGAGACATTATAGGTCAATATAATATAAAATGAGTTGTTTTATGTGATTATTTTGTTTGAACTTATTTTTTAATTTTAATACTATTAACTTATTTGTATGAGAACTGTTATTTATTTAAAAATATTAAAATATTATATCAAAATTTAGAAATATAAAATGAGTACAACACGATTCTAAGGACTTTATATATTGAAATAAATAAAATACATTAATCAACAATTATTTTATTATGAACCATACAAGCTAAGTTATTATAAATAAGTTAAGTAACAGATAGTAAATATAAATTGATTTAGTATTAAAGATAAGAATAAAAATTTAATTATAAAAAGGGCATGTATTTTTAAGGTCGATTGACCGAAAACCACCCTTATAATAGGCCATATTGTCCTAAACCACCCTTTATATACCTATTTACCGAAAACCACCCTTATACACCCTTCCGTCAAAAAACGACCACCTCTCCAACTTTCCCCGTTAAAAAACCGTCAACGTGCGCGTGAGACGCGTTTTTAAGCTTTTTTTTTACCTTTTTTTTTATATCTCCACACTTAATCTCATTCATACCCATTCACACAATTGAAACAAATTAATCTCATCCATTCACAGTTGTTCTTCAAACCAAATTTCGCCATGAAAAAATTCAGATCAATCCCAACTCATCTAATTCTCCTTCTTCATCCTCCGATCCCTCTCCTCTCCAAATTCGAATTCCTTCTCATCCGTGCCCTCCACCGCCTTCCAGAACCTTCCGAGCCTCCAAAGCCTAACCCTCCACCAAAACCCTAATCTCTCCCCATGGGAGTTCCCTTTCACGAGCACGAGCCCTAATCTGACCGTCTTCGAAGCAATCAACACCGCCATGACCGGTTCCCTCCCTTCCCTCTTCTGGTTCCTGAATTTGCAGGTCCGAGGAGCAGCGGCCGAGGGCCTTGACATCGCCGATCTTGTTGAAGACGAGGAGGAGGAGGGAGTACGTCCGGGAGGGGGTCAAAGAGGTCGAAGGAGGAAGATGAATGGGGCTTGGGGTAGATTTTGGAGGCCTAATTTGTGAGATTTGGGGGTGAAGCTCTCAATAATGGCGTTGAAAACCCTAGGAATGAGAAGGGGGCGGAAGTTGAGAGGAGATCTGAATTGGAAGGAGCACGATCAGATCAGGAGGCGGAGGGCGAAGAGATCCACGGATGTGTTATGCAGAGAGAGAGAGAGAGAGAGAGAGAGAGAGAGAGAGAGAGATTGGGACAGGGGATGGAGATGGAGAGATTGAGAGTCACAGGTGGGAGGGAGTAAAGTGGGGCTTTGATTGAACGAGAGTGATAATGATGATAAGTTTTTGTTTTTTTTTATGAAAATTTTGTTTTCCAAGGGTGATTTCAGAGATAAAAAAAGGTAAAAAAAATCAAAATTGAAGCTTACAAACGCGTCTCACGCGCGCGTTCACGCTTTTTTAACGGAGAAAGTTGGAGAGGTGGTCGTTTTTTGACGGAAGGGTGTATAGGGGTGGTTTTCGGTAAATAGGTATATAAGGGGTGGTTTAGGGCAATGTGGCCTATTATACGGGTGGTTTTCGGTCAATCGACCTATTTTTAAATTATTTTATATTCAAAATTTTTAAATTACCGCTTACATAAACAGATTAAAAAGATAACTAATATATCAAAAAGGACAGAATATCTTATCAAAGTTCAAAAAATATATTTTACATAAATTGATAATAAAAAGAATGCAATTAGATTAATAAAAATAACATGGAAAAGTTAATTGTTTATTTATGAGAGATAAAATTAAAGATTAGATAATTAAGGAAATTATAAAGATAAATAGTATGCCTTCAAAGATAGATATTAGATTGGTAAGAAAAAAAATAAAATTAAAGATTAGATAATTAAAAAAAATAAAACATATAAAATTGTTAATCAAGCGGGGTCAAAATCAACGTGGTGGCACGTATCTTTAATTTTAGATTTCGAATCATATTGTTGATATTTTTATTAATTATCTTGGTTAAATGTATGGATAGATATTGTTGATAAGGTAGTTAACTAAAAGATTGAAAATTTTCGTAGCAAAATTATGGTAGTTAATTAAAAGACTTTAAAAATTATTTTGGCTAAATATAGGGTCGGGCCAGAATCAACGTGGTGGCTCGAAAACGGTCGGCTATTTTTATGTTAGTTAATTAAAAGACTTTAAAAATTATTTTGGCTAAATATATGGTGGGGCCAGAATCAACGTGGTGGCTCAAAAACGGTCGGCTTTTATAATATATATTGATTTGAAAATTGAGAAAGAAATTATTGTTATCCCCCGTGTGATATTACCTTACCTTAATTGGGCTGGACATTATCCGTGGGTGACCGTCCCACCCGCTTAACCCACCCATTTATATGGGTGAAAACCCATGAAAAGGTGGTTGATGGGTGAGGCGGTTGACGGGTAAAATGGTTTATGGGTCGGATATGGGTTATATTTAGGAACCATTTCACCCGACCCATCAACCGACCCATAACCCATTTATCAACCATTTCACCCACAAATTTACCAACATTATATTCTTATTTTTATTGCTAGAAGGAACATTCCCAATTTATAAATTTTAAATAATGAAATGTATTGATTTTGGTTAGCTTATGTTTGGAAACATATCTTTTATCATTGATATATTTAAATTTTAAAACTAATTATTTTTTTTTAACTCTAGGATTCATCGAGTTTTAAATATTTATATTATAAAGTAATTTATTTATGATATATTTTAATTATAGTTTATAGTAATTCGTGGGTGGTGGGTCACCCGCCACACCCGCGGGTGATGGGTGAGGCGGGTACGGATACAGGCTTCACGGGTGATGGGTGAGGCGGGTGGATCATTTTTATTGACGGGTCGGGTGGTGGAAGAGCTCCACCCACCCATAAACCGACCCATGACCGGATGAGTCCGAAGAAATTATGTATATTATGTATATGTACACGGTACCCCCGAGTTTATATATATATACATACATAATATTGTCGAAACACTTCATATTTTCTGAATACTTCTAACATTGATTTCTTCTCTTCCATCATCTACATGTAAGTACATATTGATACTTTTTTTAGTGTTTCTCTACCTGAAGTTAAATTCTATTTACATTAAGATTATTTTGTACTTTTGAAGGATTTGAAAATGGGATCCATGTACGATGATATTGTCACTATTGATGCAAGCAAACAGACTTAGAAAATTCGATGTCGAATTATTCGCAAATGGAGCGTATCATACCACTCAGCTGGGATCGATGAAATCCAATTGGTTTTAATGGATGAAAATGTACGCCTTTTCAATCTATTATCGTTACATATCTAATTAATGAATATTATGTAACTAATTATTCAATATGTAATTTTTTTCAGCATTAATTTATTTGAAGGTCTTGGTTTTGGACAAGAAAGGGAAACCAATATGCGAGACGGCTAATGTGGTGTATTATGAAGTGCTCCAAAAATTTTAATTAGAATTTATATTTTTTTTGCCATTATTTCTAATTGTTGAATAGTTAGCATTAATTTATTTATATTATGTATTAGTGTGACATTATTTACAAACATACTTGGTTTTGTGAATTTAAGTATTTGTTTTAATGTCAGCTCGATCGAAATTTATTCTTTAAACGATTAAGTCAGATTTATATTGACATTACCCGTACATGGTACGCGTTTTCAACTATATCAATAACGAGGCGTCACTAGCATCAAATTCAATGATAAGAGGGCCTAAACATATCGAAAAACCTTATAAGATGGAGATGACGTGGCAATTTATGATAGAGAGAACTTTGTGCATTACATATACACGACTACGACTTCATAAAGTTGGACCAGTTACGCAGTTTACCGAAAGCTCAACTGGCCCAATATCAAGCAAGGCCCAACAGTGTAACCTCCTATGTTCAGATGGCACGTGCGGAAGGCCTCATACGTGCGAAATTTCAAAATTTTTAGGGTTTTGAATAGCCAGTGACTACGGTCAGCCTGATAGAGAGCCCGGGCAGCGCTGAAGTATTTCCTCCCTCTTTTTCTCTCCCATTTCCCTTGCGCTCCTCCAACAAATACCTCCGATTTATATTCGCAATTTCCCCCCTTCCATTTTCAATCTCCTGCTCCTCACACCTCTCTTCTTCGTCTTCATCACTACTTCGTTTCTCTTCCATCTGCTTCCACCATCCTTCATTAGCCCTAGTTCATCTCTGTTGCAATCGCTCGGCTGTAGGTTTACAAGGTATGCTTCTGTTGCTCTTCTCTTCTCTGAAAGTTTAGGATTTTTGCTTCTTCCTCGCTGTTTAAACTCGGATCTAATTCGAACTTCCGCATGCTTTCTGTTACCGGTTGTCGGCTGCATAGTTTATTCCTTGTTATTAGATTTCCTGTCTTTTACCGTGACTTCAACTGTTTTGCGCACGATTTATTTATTTTAATAATCGGCTGATTGTTGCGACAAGATTGTTGCATAGGCTCCTTTGCTGATTGCGATCAAATTGTGTCAGTTTAACTGTGATGTGCTTCGTTGGGGTAATTGTCTGAGATGTTAGATAGAAGTTCATTTTGTGATTTTACTGATGTGTTGCATCTGTTAGGTCTATCTACACAATTAGTTTGTATTTGATCTTTTCTTTACTTGTTTAACCATGTGTGCCTTCTATATAGTTGTTTCTCCCACTTCCCTCTGTTGCTCGTTTTGCAATTGGTTGCAATTGTTTTTTTTCCCTGGTGCTTTGATGAATTGTTAAATGCTGTGTTTCATCTCGGTGCTTTAATTTTGCTCCAACTTGTCATGAAAAAGGTGTAATGTTGTACTTGAATTTTGCTGTATTAAATATGGAGATTAATTGAATTGTTTTTTTCTGCTCTATGGAACTGAAATATGTAGATTCTTTTTGACCACTCCACTTCTGGTTCTGCTTTAGTTGTACTCCTTCTGTGTTTGTTTTTATTGCACTTTTTGTGCTTACAATTTGATCTTTCTAATTAAATTATTCGTTGAAAATATTTTTTTTGCAAATTCTGTGCAGCACGAGTGAGAAATGGCAATGGAAATCACCCAGGCTCTTCTGTCAGCTCAGTCTCCTGATGCTAAAGTTCGAACTGAAGCTGAGTTGAATCTCAGGCAATTTCAGGAGCACAATCTTGCCGCTTTTCTATTATCCCTATCAGTTGAGCTTGCAACGAATGAAAAGCCCCTCGAATCTCGTAGATTGGCTGGGATTGTGCTGAAGAACTCATTAGATGCAAAAGAGGCTTCGCGTAAGGAGCATCTTATACAACAATGGGTGTCAATTGATGGCTCTATTAAGTCCCAAATCAAGGACTTGCTCATGAGGACTCTTGGGTCTGCTGCACAGGAAGCAAGGCACACTGCAGCACAAGTTATTGCCAAAATTGCAGGCATTGAGGTTCCTCGCAAGGAGTGGCCTGACTTGATTGGATCATTGCTCAACAACATGACACAACAAGATAGTCCAGCTCCTTTGAAACAGGCAACCCTAGAAACACTAGGATATGTATGCGAGGAGATATCGCATGTAGAGCTTGATCAGAAGGAAGTAAATTCTGTACTTACTGCTGTTGTTCAAGGCATGGGTCAAGCCGAGCAAAGTCCTGAAGTTCGATTGGCAGCAACAAGGGCATTGTATAATGCTCTTGCCTTTTCTCAGACCAACTTTGAGAACAAGGTGGAGAGGGATTATATAATGAACGTAGTCTGTGAAATTGCAATTTCCAAAGAGGTTGAGATCAGACAGGCTGCTTTAGAATGTCTTGTTGCAATTGCTTCTATGTACTACGATTTTATTGAGCCGTATATGGAAAAGCTATTCTTACTGACTGCAAATGCAATTAAATCAGACGAAGAAGCTGTTGCCCTTCAGGCAATTGAGTTCTGGAGCTCCATATGTGATGAAGAGACAGAACTTCAGGAATCAATTGATGACCAGAGTGGGCAATCAGACTCTCCTCATTCTCGCTTTGTTGAAAAGGCTTTGGGATCATTAGTGCCTGTGCTGCTGGAGACACTTCTGAAGCAAGATGAGGACCAGGACCAGGATGATAGCATTTGGAATCTGTCCATGGCGGGTGGTACATGTCTTGGTCTAGTTGCTAGGACTGTTGGTGATGCTATTGTGCCCCTTGTTATGCCTTTTGTGGAGGCTAATATAGTTAATCCAGAATGGAGATGTCGTGAGGCGGCTACATATGCTTTTGGATCCATCCTTGAAGGGCCAAGTATTGAGAAGCTCTCTCCTTTAGTTCAAGCTGGGTTCGAGTTTCTGCTTAAGGCAACAAAAGATGAAAATCTTCATGTGAAGGACACTACTGCTTGGACTTTGAGTCGGATATTTGAGATATTGCATTGTCCAGGATCTGGATTTTCTGTAGTATCAAATGCAAATCTTCAGCAGGTACTTGGTGTATTATTGGAGAGTATTAAAGATGCCCCCAATGTAGCAGAGAAAGTATGTGGAGCTATCTACTACCTTGCTCAGGGGTATGAGGATGCTGGATCAGGGTCATCTGTCCTCACACCCTTTCTTCCAGATATTATAACTCGTGTCATAGCAGCTGCAGAGAGAACAGATGCAGGAGACTCCAAGCTTCGTTCTGCTGCATATGAAACCCTGAATGAATTAATTAGGTGTTCTAATTTGTCAGAAACAGCCAACATTATTCAGCAGCTCCTCCATCTTATAATGACTAAACTGGGACAGACTTTTGAACTTCCTGTCTTATCATCTGATGATAGGGAAAAGCAAGGAGATCTGCAAGCTCTTCTATGTGGTGTTCTGCAGGTTATTATTCAGAAACTGAGTGGCGTTGATGAAACAAAGACGATGATCCTCCAAGTTTCAGACCAGATGATGATGTTATTCCTCAAGGTATTTGCTTGCCACAGCTCCACAGTGCATGAGGAGGCAATGCTTGCAATAGGTGCTTTGGCTTATGCTACAGGTGAAAAGTTTGGCAGTTACATGCCTGAGTTTTACAAGTACTTGGAAATGGGCCTGCAAAATTTTGAAGAATACCAAGTTTGCTCTGTAACTGTGGGTGTAGTTGGTGACATATGCCGTGCACTGGATGATAAAATTTTGCCTTATTGTGATGGCATAATGGCTCTACTTCTCAAAGATCTTTCTAGTGCAGAGCTGCATAGATCTGTCAAACCTCCAATTTTCTCATCCTTCGGTGATATCGCTCTTGCTATTGGAGCAAACTTTGAGAAGTACCTTGCTTATGCCATACCCATGATGCAGGGAGCTGCTGAAGTCTGTGCAAAGATGGAAACTAATGATGATGAAATGCTTGAATATGGAAATCAGCTCAGACGAAGCATTTTTGAAGCCTATTCAGGCATTTTGCAAGGATTCAAGGATTCTAAACCCGATTTAATGCTTCCTCATGCTGGTCATTTGTCTCAGTTTATAGAATTTGTGTGCAATGATAAAGAAAGGTAATTGAAGCCCCGACTTAATTATGTTACTCAGCTTCATTCCTTTGTATCTGATTATTTAATGTCTAAGATTGTGTATTTGTTGTCTGTCAGGGATGAAAGTGTTACCAAGGCTACAATTGCAGTTATGGGGGATCTAGCAGATGCTGTGGGCCCGAATTTGAAAGTTCTCTTTAAGGACAGAACATTCTATGCTGAATTTGTTGGAGAGTGTCTGGAGTCTGATGATGATCAAATTAAGGAGACTGCAGTTTGGACTCAAGAGATGATTTCTCGCGCTTTGGCTTGATTTAGGTGATTCTTCACACACCTGTGTATGCAGAACTACCGTTCTTCAAGTTTTGGTGATTACTTGTGCCTTTGGCCTTATTAGGTGAATCTACAATCAGAATGTCATGGTTTTTTTTTATTTATTTCAATGAAGGGAAAAAAATTCGGGGGGGGGGGGGGTGCGGGTCGGGGTAGAGTCATAGGTACTGCATTCATGCATAGAGGATTATGTTTAAGTCTTGTTGATCACAAGGCTTATCCACAACTTTTTGAGTAGGTTAAAGATCATTGTCATGCCTTCACAAAAACTCTTTGTACTGCGTCCATCTACATATTCAATGTCTTTTCATTTCTTCAATCGTGTTTTTTTTCTGTATGATGTGTGTATATGTGGGAGCTACATGACCTGCAACTGTTTTGGCCTTTTTTTTTTAGAAGATCTAGAAATTTAGCATCATTACTGATTATGATATTATGATCAATCTAAATGTCCTTGTAACCGCTTATTAAAGGTTCAGAATACTATTATGTTATGGCGGAAGTACTAATTCAGCTTTAGAGAGAAGGGGGTGACGAAGCCAGTTTTGAAACATTTAGAAAGTAATTGTACCCTTTTTAAAAGAGTTACTAAATAATCGGTATATAAGGTCTCATTCTCCTACATTTTCTCTCTCTTTTTTTTTTTCTCTCTTCTCTTCCCTCTCCTCTCCCCTTCTCAATTTTCAGATCTGGATCCCTAGATCTGAAAACATCCAACACTCTACTCAACCCCGAGCTCGTCGTCATCGCCCATGGTGAACGCCGGAACTTGGATTGGGAAGTCGTTGAGGCGGAGGATCTCTATGCCGACGTCGATTCCTTAGATTCCTTCTCCATTTCCTCCGGACAAGGAGATGAAGATTCGGATGGAGTTCACGCCAAGATTCGGATGTGCAGGCGGAGGATCTCTCTCCCCTGCACAGCCTTGTGGAGCACGAGATGAACGACACATCCTGGGCGGAGGCGGAGGCGGAGGCGGGGCCAGATCTGGTCGAAAAGCGGCGTTCGGGGCCAGATCTGGTCGAAAAGCGGCGTTCGGGGCCAGATCTCCGGGATCCTCTCGCCGCCACCGTCACAAGTCTCCGAGATTGCACCGCCTGCGCCAGCTGATGTATGACACGCCTAGGATACTCCTTGGAAGTCACACAATCGCGAACGGAACCGATGGATCTAGACCTTGCACCAAGTATAGCCTTGAACTTCTCGAATCGTAACACATTCATAAGATCCATCGGTTAGACACATAGTTCGTGTTAGGCACATAGTTCGTTTGCCAAGTGGAGGGCAAATCGTCCAATGAGCCTTCCTCGGCGCGCAAGTTGGTTGGTTTGTAGGTCGCCTTGGAGTTGTATGGACCCTTCATGGAGCCGATCCTTACGGCACCGGGTTGTGACAATGGCGTATAGCCATACTTGGATTGATGCGCCTCGTCCGGGTAGGGCGTCGAGCCAATTTGCACCTTCAAGCTAGGATTGCTCACACCTTCATACCCGTCCGCCAAGTTCTTGCCTTCGTTTGATGCTAATGGTGTGGAATAAGGCTGCAAAGGCAAAGAAGTCATAGGCACACATGCTGAACTAGTAACCAAAGGCATTGACGAAGAGTTTAGAGAGACATCACCCGATTTCAATTGGACAATGGGGTTGACTTGGCTCGTCGACTCGTTCGTCGGCTCCTTAGACGCACTCGTACCCGCCAATGTTCGTAGAGTAGCTTGTACTCCCAACATCATGTTGGTCAATGTGGACATTTGGTCATTCATCTCACCAATCCGAGAATTTATGGAGTCAAATTCCGGTTTGGCTGCCTCCAAAGTTACCGTCGTAATTCGTGGGTACCTCAGCGTCAAAGCATCTTCCACAATTCTAGCAATGTGGCTAGCCGAGATCTTGTCCCCGCCTGAATCCGCGGTGGACTTCTTGGTATCTTCACTATCCGACATCCTGAAGTAGCAAACAACCGAACAAGTAAAGTATTCAACGAGTTCTAGAGCTACACCTTATCAAGTCAAAACTTGTTCTTGCTCAATCACAATTGAGAATTTAGTTCAATTAGGTAACTAAGCAAGCTTTCAACTAAAGGTGGGAAAGGCAAAGAGATTTCAAGTAAGACAATTGAAAGGCAATTAAACACGATGCAATTGTTCACAAGAGAATCGAATTCCTTCAAAGTGAGTATGCAATTATGATATGCAACTACAAGCCTAAACAAAGGAATCAAAGTGCAACAATGTAATGGATTTTTTTTTTTGAATGCGCTCTACTAGTAGGGTAGATCACCTTCGTTTTTTTTTTTTGATTTTTATACACAAGTTACTAACTTGTGTTGAAGTAATGCAAAAATGATGCAAACTAGAATTGTTAGGCTACTAGCCTTAGAAAGAGTGATTTATGCTACCAATGAAACTACTAGGAGCTTAGAAAGAAGAGCAAGACATGATGCAAATTTCAACCTTCGTAGCCATCAAGCAACACATAATCATGCAAGACATAATCAACTTCTACTATGTGGAACTTTCTAAAGCAAACAATATGCAAGAAATTGGTTTAATTTGACTTAAATCCAATCAATCAAACAAGAATCTCCAAGGTTGGTTTAATCCTAGTTGGTAGGTTGCCTAGGGTTTGCAAAATTTTCGAACCAAGGGAGTACTAAGGGCACGGCTGGGCTGGATACACGGCACAACGCAATTGCTTACGTCGCAAGGTAGGGCACGCAGGTCGTGTTCGGTATTCCCTATGCGAAAGACACGCAAAAACCTAGGGCGAACTAGTGGAGGATTGAACCAAAAACACAATTGCGAAATAAGAACGAGAATTATAAGACTTAACTCGATGTAACTCAAGGTCGGATGACTCGTGATACCACTTGATGTATGACACGCCTAGGATACTCCTTGGAAGTCACACAATCGCGAACGGAACCGATGGATCTAGACCTTGCACCAAGTATAACCTTGAACTTCTCGAATCGTAACACAATCAACGAACTCACAAGATCGAACACTTGAATGAATCAAAAACAAAGCTTGCATAAATCACACCAAGTCTCAATGTCGACAATCTCAAAGGCGCAGGAAGAGAACTCTGTTCTCTTCTCAAAATACGCTGAAAAAACAAATAAGGGAAAACTAGAGTATTTATTCTATCCTAGAAAAAGAGATCCTAAATTATTATCATAAGATATAAATAATATCTCATAATAATAATCACAAATCTAGAAATCCAAAAATATGGAAATAGTTCGAAAACAATAAAAGGAAACAGCTTGGGACACAAGCTAAAAGGAAACAGCTTCGGACGCGTTCGGACGGATCTCAGGCTCGACCCTGGGAGGGTCGATCTCGACCCCCTGGGGGTCGATCCTGAGAGGATCTTGCAAGCCCTCAGGCTCGACCCTGGGAGGGTCGATCTCAACCCCTTGGGGGGGGGTCGATCCTGAGGGGATCTTCGCGTCTCTAGGCTGCTCGTTGGGCTCCTTGCAAGCAAGTTACCCACTTCGTCTTCCTCGGCTCTTTCATTCTTGAAAAGAGACACTTGAGTGCAATGGATGTTCCTTGGATGATCTTCTTAGCTCGGCTTCTCGTCATTGGACCTTGAATTGGAGCCGTCATCAACTCTTCAACATCTCGTGGATCTTCATCATCTTGTTTGCTATCACCAGCCTCCTCCAACCGAAACCCTGGCTCAAAGAATCGGAAAGTCCATTTCGCCGTCCTGGCGCCGCCTCCAAGGCTAGGGTTTGCGCCGACGTCAATGTCATCCGTCCCATGGAGTATTGGGACTACGAGTCCCTCGCCGTTCAGTGGTATTTTGCTGGTAACTAGCAACTCCACTTTCCTCTCTCTTTCGAGCTGAATTTTTATTCCGCAGACCTTCGTTTGCTTTGTGATTTTGAGTCGTTTCTTCAAGCTGAAAGGTATTTTGCTAAATGGATTGTTGTTGGTGAGATTCCGTAGCGATGTTTCTCCTGTTAGCGGGATTTTGAATTTTTTTGCTGTTTCGTATTGATTCCACAATTTGGCTTAGGTACTTGAAAAGGTGAAAGCTAATAGTGATTTTGTGTTCCTACGGATGAGGCATGCTTTGCATTGATTCCACAATTTGGCTTTTGACTCCAACTGGAAAAGTTTGAATTTGCATTGATTCCAACTGGAATTTGGCTTATCGTCAAAAGTTTTTGGTAATGAAGAAGACTCACAATTGAAATCATAAATCCGAACCAAACCAATGCTAGTTGATATTGAATTTTAAAAAAAGCTTTACGTGAGCTACACTTGTTAAGCTTATCTCCAAATTACACTCTCATAAAAACCGGTTCCCATTAGAGTGAAAAGATAGCAATACATCTCGTTTTGGTGATGACAAGTCGGACGATGACAAGTTGGGTTTGTGGTGAATAATTTTAAAAATGATTTTAAACCGATGATTGGTTCATTTGCATTGTTAAATTTGTCTATATATTGATTTTAATTATGGCCTATTAGCTCAAATGGTAGAGCAACGTGCTTAACGCACAATAATGTGGGTTCAAATCCCACATAGGCATACTAATAAATTCAGATGACAAGTTGCATACGTGATGACAAGTTAGGGTGGTGACAAGTTTTGTACGTGATGATAAGTTTTTTGTAATTGACTATAGGTTGAGTGATGACAAGTTTTTGTATGCGACGACACGTTTTTGTACGCCATGATAAGTTTTTTGTACGTTATGATATGTTTTTTGTACGCTATGACAAGTTATTTTTATAAACGATGACAAGTTTTCTACGCGATGACAAGTTTTTCTACCCAATGACAAGTTTTTCGTAAGGGATGACAAGTTTTCTACGCAATGACAAGTTTTTCTAAGCGATGACAAGTTTTTATGCATGGTGACAAGTTGTTTTCAATCTTCCGGTGACAGGATTTCCGATGACAGGATATCCGATGACAGGTTTCCGATGACAGGATTTCAGGTGGAACGCGGTGGCACGCGTGTAATTTTTTTTTGACCAGGGGTATTTTCGGAAAAACGACTAGATAGCTCCTTTATTTTTGTTCCTGCCTATCCCCTCCACAAATCTCCCCAAATAGGTTATATACCAAATTTTCTCAATTGTAACAATTTTGGTTTTTAAGTGATGACATTGATTAACAATCAACAGAAACTCAAGGATCCCAATTTCAGCCTCTTTAGACAAATATATAGGAAGACATTAATGTGTTTGATAAAGACCGACTCTTCTTGAGTGAAAGCATCTGACTCGGCTTCTGCGAAAAAAGATTCTTTATTCCTGCTATCAATGTTTCACACCTGCTATAGCTTTCTGATCCCCAAGCTCATAATACTGAAAATGCGAAATCGTGATGCTACTCTGTATATAGATATATACCACGCAAATTTTGTTTCATTTTAGATAGTATCCAAAATAAACTCTATTGTGTTCCTACTATTTTTCTCAAGACAAAGGCACAAGCCACATACCTCTTAGTAGAGCTCCATGAAACATAAAAGTAGAGCTGGTAAGTAAAAATAATATTGAGAAAAAAATACGTACTTAAGGTATTTCGTGTTACATCTTAGTGACCGAAAAAGTCGATTTGAAGTTTTAAACGTTGGATGGACATTTGGTTCAACAGTTAAATTCTTGTGTAACGAGTTTGTTCCAACGAAATGAGTAAGCTTTCTAATAAAATGAACTTACCGGCCCATAAAATAGTGAAATCTCGGCTCATATCCGACTTTCCCTTTCTTACTTTCCTCTTCCCCAAAGTTTTTGAACGCTCATATCATATCCGACTTTCCCTCCGAGACTTTGCTTTCCATATCCCAGTGTTCTTCTCTTTTCTTGAGTAGTTGATATCAGCGGAGAAACCCAAACATTAGCATATTCACGGCTCGTAGCTCGATTGTTTTGAACTAGAGATCTACAGCGCAAGAAGATCTGAATGAAGATGGCTGATTCGTCCAAGCAAATCGACATCGAGAATTTTTTATCTTACTGTGATGACCTAGTTGGGGTCCTTAGGTCTACGCGAGACATCAACAACGTCAATCGCTGCCTTGAGCGTTCTTCGGCTACACAATCGTCGGTCGCTACTGATTTCGAGGATGTTCAGAGCTCAATTCGAGGTCAGTTCCTTCTGGTTTCCGCCTTATTGTGAATGTTTCTGTTCAGTTTCTGCGGAAAGAGGTTTTATTCGGAGTTGATTTGGTGTGGTTGTGCTAAAATCTGTTTGAAATTGGTAGATTATGGATGTTAAGTTTACGGAATTCGAAACTTCTTTGTGTAAAATCAAATGATGGATGAACTGCAAAGTTGCTGCATACATGAGGTGGCTTGTTTGTTCGTCTGCAACAGATTATCAAAGGAATTTTGATGAATGCAAGCAGAAAACAGATGAGGCAAGATCTTATGTAGTCGGAGATGAAGAAATGGACAACCTTCAACGGATGTTGGATGAGGAGCTTTGTAGAGAGAAATTGCTTCGAGCAGAAGTTAGATAAGTATTTGCTTGTGGGAGCAATATTGTCTTCCTTCCTTAAATACGCTCAGGAAAAGTATTTATTTATTCAGGATTGAGTCCTTTCTTATCATTTTGGCACAGAGATTGAGAAGCAGATTGATGATCTAGACGAGCAAAGGCTTTTGATTGAAGATAGGAGGAGAAATCTGAAGATGCACGGACAAGATGTTGCTAAAGCTAGGTAAGTACTTAAACTTACTTTGTTGAACTGGTTTTATGATTCTTTGATCTACTCTCATTGCTCAATCTGGATAGCCACTTATTCTTACATATTAGAGTATATGAAATTCATGTCCTCTTTGTCGATTCAATTTGTACAAAACATATGACCACCCATGTCGTCTTATTTGATATGTAAACAGAACAATGTGAGGAAGATTCAGGATGTTTTACCTGACTGTTCCTAATGATAGCAAACTTTATGGCTTCTTCATTTGAGCATCAATCTTTCTTTTCTTTTGGATTCAAGAAGCTAAACAATTTATCATTGTACTGCAGGTCAAAACTTTCATTCTACGCTTCTGTCACCAACATCATTCCAAATCTGGACAGCTACCCCAATATTTCAGGACGTATCCTTTTGTAATGCTAAACAGTATTTTATATGCTTCAATTGCTTAGATTTCAGCGTTTCTTTCCCTTCTTCAATGCTGAACAGTAGATTATATACTTCAATCGATTAGTTTTCAGCATTTCTTTCCCTTCTCTTTTCTAAAAAAGTATTCTCTTTCTCTCTTCGATATTTGATTATGTTGACTGTGTTTTAGCATTTTTGCCTGTATATATGTATCCTTACTATTGATGAACAGAAATAGTAAAGAGGGACAAAGATGTGGTGGAGATGTTTGAAGTTGATTTTATGAATGCAGACCCTTTTGATACGTGTAACAACATTTGGGAGATGATCGGCTGATGATCTATTAGTATAGAGACTTTCCTTTTCTAATATTTAATCTGATGTTTGACTGTGCTCAAATGGAGATACATTTTATCTTATGATGGTCATCAGGCCAATTTGTAATCTTCTACTCAATTATTAACTAGGAGTCTGGGACTAGGCACTGTCTTCTTTGAGATTTATAAGTTGTTCATTCTTGTACCTTTACTGCCAATTGCAATCTTCCTTGTAGCAGTTACATTAGTTGGGTGCTGTAATATATCCTTCACCTCTTGCTTATTCTGGACAAAAGGCCACGTTGATGTTGGGTTTCATTGGTTAATTGGGCATCCTTATTTTGCTTATTCACTCATGTTAATAGTTTCTTGTCTAATGAGGTATGAGTAATGATTTTTTGGGTGTGACAATGAATATCAATTGCATTGTGTTAAGCTTCTCTTTTTTTTTTTTTTTTTTTGCTTTCTTCATTAGTGATCTTTAGGCATCTTAGATGCCAATTGGATGGAGGGCCTACAATATCTTCACTAATTATCTTGTTCTCTCTTCACTGGAAAATCTTGATTATTTCTCAAATTGCAAAAATGGCAACAGGTTTACATTCTGTAATCTGTGGTACATTAAAACATCCAAATGACACCTTTGTGTTTCCTTCATTTGAAATTATTTATACTAGTTTTCAAGATTTTCTAGCTGTCAAGGTAGACTATTGGATGATGCAAATGATGGTATCTGCATCGGAGTTCCTACATAGCAGACTTGATGATTTGCATCAGCCTCTTCCACATCATATGAGATGGCCCCTTGAGATGAACTGCAAACTGTTGGAATGTCGTCACCCTTGTAAGCCTTGCAAACATAGTCGACAAAGTCCTTGTAGTTCTGCATGTGTCATTAAAGAGTTAATTACAACTGTTTCCTATTGAAACAGGCTATTCCACAAGATATATGAGCTAACCTCTTCAAGAGGCTGATCGTTGACAAGCACCCATGGAACATATTCATGGGGAGGATTTAAGTGATCTGTTTCATATGCATATTGTAGTTCAATCTGTACATGTAAAACAAGAAATGAAAAATGTCTTAGTGATGGAAGACTGTCTATTATACTATTTGTTTGGTATACAATTCTCATAACCTGTCTTCCATTTCCATTGTTGTAGCAGTCATAGACAGGCTGAGGATCTAATGATGTGGCTGCAAAGCATTCTTGCCATTGGGACTGCCTTTGCTGGTGAGACAATCTCTCTGTGCATTGGATGAAGGGGAAATGCCTCCCCTGCATCCACAAACAAAATTCTCATGTAAGCTATCTTAATCTTTGTGGGATCAACACAACACTTTAGCCCACTACAAGGTGAAAAGTTACAATGGCAGTTTTTGGAGTTTCTTTGAAATCAATAATTGATTTCATCTCATATTGTTAGGTTTATTTGTCTACAAAGAGGAATCTGGCTATATTGGATTCAGAGGAGAGGATGGAAGAAGGGGCTTACAACATCAGGGTATGCAGTTATAGTACAGGCTTCAACTGTATTCAACAAGCATTCTGCTTCTCCATGCTGCACATCAACAACAAAGAAAGAAGCTTTCTTTTCTTTTTCCATCCTTTGCAAAATCTTATTACCCATGTAGTAAAAATCTAAAAAGCTGAAGAAAAACCTGGCATTCAAATGAACCAGTGGGATTGAGCCCAGCATTTCCCCATGGGACGAGCCTTAGACGAACAATGGGGAGGAGCCCATCATTGAAGACTCGGCTGAGATCATCAGAAATGAAGCTTGAACAGTATGGGCAGAGAGCTTCATAGTAGACTGTTAAGCTGACCTTCTCATCTTCAGTTACTGCATTGGATGGGCCGAAGCAGAAGAAGAGAATGGGAACAGCTAGGAAGAAGAGGATGAAGAGAGAGTTTTGGGGAGAACCCATTTTCTCTTTGCTCTCTCGGTTCTTTGGCTGTGATTTGCAGAAGGGAAAGTACTGTTTTGTACAAGTTAAAGGCTGGTATGGACTGAGAATCGTTTGGAGGAGTAGTGGTCAAGGCAGTTTGATGTGTTTCTTTTGTTTAGGTTAAAATAAAGTGGATGCTGTTGACAAAAGCATCTGGTTTCTTCATGGGGAGACTGTTGTTTGCAGATGCATTTATTCCCAGCTGCCCATTCATAATGCTGCAATTTAATGGTGCAACTACATCTGCAGAGTTGCAGGGATCAGTAAATTATAATTGTCATCTAGTTTTCTGTCTGTAGCAGCTGAGTCCGGTCCCCGGCTGAGTACTTTGAACTTTGCATATACAGGAAGTCTCCGACTTAACTTCTAATATACGGAGCAATAAAGAAAACTTTAGAAAGGGGTCTTTTGTTTTCTTTGGTAAGATAATCAGTGCAGTTTAAGACTTTGTTCCTGATTTATCATAAAAAGACTTTAAAATGAATTAAGGAAACAAAGCCTAATGGAGAATTCTGCAAGTAGAACAGAGGCAGAGACCCAGAAAAAATAACCCACAGAAATACAGAAATTATAATGGAGAGATATGCATGTAGAACAGCCAAAGAAGTTGAAGTTGAAGGCGCCAAATAACACAATTAATATCCAGCATGGTTTCGACTGAAACATATCAATATCTCATCTCAAATAGCATGTAGTCATGTTCTTTGAAAGCTGGAAAGACAAACGGCCAACTTTTCAGAATGAAGTGATTGATAAAATAGGAGTATCACATGAAGCCTTTCAGGTACGGAAATGGGATGATTGACTTAATAGGATTTTGTTGGATTGGGAGTGAATGTTGTTTGTGTGAGAGCAGAGAATGAGGCACCGGAGTCTGAAGAAGCGTCGGATTTGTGGGGTTGGAAACAGGTTCACACAATACATCCATCTGCTTCTGTTTTTTTTTGTCATTTGCTTGCTAAGCTAATTACATCATTAGGATACTGAAGGAAATGGAGTTCAGTAAGTCACAAGGTCTTTTTTTCCGGTGCTACTAACATCATTTTCTTATGCTATCTTAACATAATATCTATCCCATTATTATTCACATTTCTTTCTTAGCAATACAGGAGTAGTCAATTTTATGGACAAACAAGCAACAAGCAATGAAGCTTTTTACTTTATCTGTTTCAGACCCATTTATCCTCTGTTTTCTACAAGAAATAGGTATGAGTTGATTTATGTCAACATGTTGAGGATGGTGTTTTCAAAAACGAAATTGTGTTTTGTATATAAGGAGGTTAGCGATAACAAATGCATTTATTCAAAGTAGAACAAGAAGAAATTAAGCTAAGTGTTTTCTTGTAATCCAGAAAAATACAGCTAAGATTCCAAGACAGACTTATCACAATGTGAGGTAGAACATATGCATCTGCATACTTCAGTACCAAAGATACTGATTCAATTTTCTAATTCAGACAACTTCTTCTAAATTCCTAATAGCATAAAGTACTATTCAGATAACATGGACTGCTTCTTCTAGTTCAATTGAGAAATTACGATATAGAAAGCTTATAATGCTCCATTGCCACCGCCATGAAGGAGCATCTGGTCAAAGTGCCAAACACCTGCAAAGATAAATTAAAAAGAGTCATATGTTAGTTCAAGACTTGTGTTCAATTATGACGTGAGGAGAAAGGACAAAGAGAGTGCATAAAGGCTCGTTAAGTCATACCGTGCCCCTTGCCAACCATTCTCAGTTGAGTTACATACTCCGCAATCTTCTTAATTGCTTCGACCTGATCAAGAAGAGTTTCGTTGGATTGTGTTGTGCAACAATAGGAGTCAAACTAAAGAACAAGATGAAACAGGGAGGCACAAAGGTACCTGCTCGGTCAAAAATTCACCCTCAATAAACTCTTGCAACTGGATGTCATTGTTTTTCTCAGCTACCTGTAGAACAATGGCAGCAGCAACAGCACACGATATCAGCTAAAGGCTAATACTAAACCAGAAGATGGGGTTATACTGTTGAATAATATTCGTACGTAGTAATTACTAACAACCTCAGTAGTCAGTAGCAATAGTGAAAATGCCAGTTTTCGTCTTAATGCTTTATTTTAAGAAACATTTTTTGGTTATTATTTCTCTCCCTTAACTACATTTTGAAGAGGGAACCTTTTATTTGTTGAGGGAGGCAGGGTTGTGTATAAGGTAAAGGTTCTTACTCTGTGCAGATTCAACAATTTCTCATTTGTGAGCTTCTCCAAAGCCAATGCCAGTTCCATAGCTGATACAAAATTTAGCGACTGATTAGCAAACAAAACATCCACTGAACAGTTTTCTTATGGTATGAAGTATGAACTATGATGATTTGAGTAACTAAATCTTCTTTAGTTAGAAACTCACCATGCAGGGCATCTCCTTTTTCAGCATGTTCAAACTCTGAAGGAGGCATCAGCATGGAGTACAGTTTCACTTTTCCTCCTCGCATGTTCTAGAAATGCCAAAGAAAAAAGAAGAGTTAGTTTCGTGCAATTGATTCATAATATAAAGAGAATGGTTTTTAGGAGTGATAGTGAGAATCAGTAAGTATACCTGGTATTTCATAAACTTTTCAGCATGCTCTCTTTCTTCTTCACTCGACTCCTTAAAAAATCTAATTTCAACAAAAATGTCATGCCAATAGAGTTACTAAATCATATAAGGCATTATCATACTCCACATCAAGAAATTTATTAAAGTTCTTTTGCTGCTTACTTGGCTAAGCCCTTAAGAGCAACATTGTCTCTGTCAAAGTAGGCAAAGAGTGAATGATACACATAGGACACATTGTACTCCACACTGTCAAAACAAGCACAATTAGGACGAAAAAAATGACATGTCATAATTATCGATTTATTACCAACTTATCACTTCCACCGTAGCAAAATGCAATGCTTGTAATGTAAACCTTTATAAGAGTTCAATACAATGGAATCCCTAACATGTAATGGATTATTACAATGCTTCTACTGGCCAAGAATGATTATGAACTCCAATTTATTGGAATGGATATATTACATAATTTTCATGTGAGAGGAAGGAACCACGATAAATTTACTGGCAAAGGATAAGTATAATTTATTGCACAATGCAAGATAGACCGCCATTCTCTGATGCACATTTAGTGCCAAAATGTAAGCATCTTACGATTCTTACCTCCCGCATTTATGATATACATGTATTGTACATGCTCGCTCTAATTTCTACTGGCTTCTCCTAATTTACAGCTAGCCATATGTTACAGAGGTGTGAGGAACTACCATTCCAGATGGATCTTACATAGCCTGGTGTACTTAAAACATATTTTAAAAATCATGTACAGCTTTTCATCAATGCCAGACAGGTGATTTATTTTAGGTTTAGCAGTGGAAATTAAGACTGCTTGATCCATGTAGAGTGTACAGTGTACACAACTATAACGCAAAAAGCAGAAATGTTCATTCACTGCTCAGATTTCCTTAATCTTTCGTTTAACCTCGTGTAAACAACGGATTAAGCTTTAATATTCAGGCCAAGTCACCAGCGAAAAAAAACATAAATTATATCACGTAATACTATATACAAGTAGGCATAAAGTAGCATGCTAAAATCCAAATTGATGAACAGAAAACAAAACTCAATCGGTCAAATATCTTACTATTGTCAATTTATTACTCCTGAAAACGAATTCAGAAGAAAACAAAGCACACAAATCAACGGAACAGCTACAAAAGTGCGACGGAGCTTACTTGATCTGCTCGTTAATGGTGGCTTCACACTCGTCCTCGTACTTCTGACGCGCAAGCGAGACGTTCCCTGACGTCGGCACAACGAAGCTATCACTCTTGACCTCCTCAAACGGCTGGAAAACCAAACCTGTCAATGGCGAATTGCTGTTTCCCTCGGCCAGAGCAGAGGCTACCAAGCCACCGCCATCTCCCAACTTTTTTCCCCCAAACTGCTTCAAAGACGAAGGCGAGGAGGCCGAGTGTCCAAAGCTCGAGACCTCGGAGATCGAGTAGCAAGAGCGCGAGTTCGTCAGAAGAGGACTCGCAAAGAGCCTCTCGCCACCGGCGCCGGGAAGAGTAACCGGAGGAACTGTTCCGAGAAACATTTCGCTTAGATGGAGAGATGATTCGGTGGAAAATTCAACAGATTAAAGGAGGGGAAGGTCGGTTTCGATAATCAATGGCGGATGGGGATTTGGGGAGAGAGGGATTTGGAATTTATGGTGGATGGTGAGCGAGAAGAGACCACACAAGTGGTAGTGGTAGTATGTGTCACCGCGATGGATTCTTGGCCGTTGGATGAGAGAGGAGCTGGACGGCCCAGATCAACGGGTTAAAAAGGCGTGTGGCGAGCTCGTGGAAGATGGAAACCCTCGAGAAATATCCGGTCCACCTTTCCATTTTTTTTGTTTTTTTAGACAAGCTTTTCGATTTTCCTTTATTCTTCAATCCTTTAATGCTGAACCATTCACGCGCTCGTGTATAGAGAATTACTCACGCGCTACTCTAAAGGAACACGTGCCAAATTGCGAGATGATACGAGCGAGTAACTGAACACGCTTGTCTGAGTGTGGGGTTCATGAAAATTCTGGTGTGAAGGTGGTAATTGGAGAGAAGATGCTAGAACGTTACACGTGGCAAGCTCTGATTAGTAGACTGGGTTTTGTTCATGTTGTTTGTCTCTTCTGGAATAATGATCCTCTATTTACATCCAGGCCCAATAGCAGGTACATTGGGCCCAACAATGTTAAGCATCCAGGTTCGATACTTAACATTGTCATAGCGCATATACTCCCTCCGTTTCAAAATACATGACCATTTAGATACTTTTTCTTGTTTCATAATACTTATCCATTTCACATTTTTTCACATCTCTTTCCACTTATACCCCTAGTAATTATCTTTATCATAATCATTACACTTTTTCATATTTCTCTGAACAAATGATTAACTCTACATTTGATAGGGCTAATATGGGAATAACATTTTTTTCTTAATACATGTGCAAAGTCCAAATGATCATGTATTTTGAAACGGAGGGAGTATAATGTAAAAATAGTTGGTTTACATGATGAAGATTAGGCTTATTAAGGCGATGATGATGAATCTCGTTCGAAGCACCAAGCATCTGGGAATAGAAAGGATTGATGGGGCGTTTGAGCCATTGAAGGTCTAACAAGTGGAATGACAATATGGCATGTCATTATGCATGAAGAATCTTATCATCAACAAAAAAGCCACTTGCTATCCTTCCTTCGCATATATAAAAAGTGACAACCTTCAATTTCTAAAGAGAACAAGCTATAGAGGATTCATTTTGTCAATATATTTTTTTTTTGGTCGAATCATTTTGTCAATATATGGTAAACTCTGGTGTATATTTATCATGCATGATTGCACGATAGCCTACTATATATGCTTAGCTTGTTAGTGATAACACCACAATAGAGCAATAACAGCCTTTGTCGTTTTCAAAACTCAGAAAGACCCATCAGTATAGTACAACATATGAGAAATTTCATACTGGTTGGATCGATTTAATTTAGTAAAAATTTTACATATACTCCTTTATATGATCCGATCAAGATTTTAATCAAACATAAGAATGACATCTTGCCAACAAAATAAACAAGCACAAATATATACAAAAGTTTCTTCGTGATTGTTTCAATCAATCAATTTTGATCTTCTTTCCTTTTCTTTTTTTGAAATGCGATTCCCATCCCCACTTACAAAACTAAAATCGATTGCAACTGGAATCCATATTTTCTAAGCTCACTCAATCTTTTAATAATCCAATCCTCACCGGCCAAGCAACCACCATGACAACCACCGCCACCGAGGCCAGCCTCCACCACGACGGCCTCCGCTTCTGGCAGTTCATGGTGGCCGGGTCCCTGGCGGGATCCGTCGAGCACATGGCCATGTTCCCCTTCGACACCCTCAAGACCCGAATGCAAGCCGCCCTCGGGCCCGGCCCGGCCCAACCACCCGCCACCGTCCGCAACTCACTCTCCTCCCTCCTCCGTACCGAGGGCCCCACAGGTCTCTACCGAGGCATATGGGCCATGGGCCTGGGCGCGGGCCCGGCCCACGCCGTCTACTTCTCCGTCTACGAGCTGGCCAAGAAACTCCTCCTGGCCGACGGCCGGAGCCACCCGGAGGCGGCCCACGCCGCGGCCGGGGTAGGGGCGACGGTGGCGAGCGACGCCGTGATCACGCCCATGGACGTGGTGAAGCAGCGGCTGCAGCTCAAGGGCAGCCCCTACAAAGGCGTGGCCGACTGCGTGCGGAGGGTGGCCCTCGAGGAAGGCGCGCCCGCCTTCTACGCCTCGTATCGGACCACCGTCTTCATGAACGCCCCCTTCACGGCCGTGCATTTCGCCGCCTACGAGGCCGTCAAGAGAGGACTCTTGGAGGGCGAGGACGACGAGGAGCGGCTCGCTGTGCACGCCACCGCTGGAGCCGCCGCTGGGGCCCTGGCTGCGGTCGTCACCACGCCACTCGATGTCGTCAAGACTCGACTTCAGTGTCAGGTCATCACCCGTTATAAGTACTATGTTAACTGTCTTTATTGTTTGGTATAAGGTATAGCTCATCTCACATTAGTGTGTAACTCAATGGAAACAGGGAGTGTGTGGATGCGATAGATACTCGAGTAGCTCGATAGCGCACGTAGCGAAGGCGATAGTGAAGAAGGACGGATACCGAGGGCTCACGAAAGGGTGGGCACCGCGGATGATGTTCCACGCGCCAGCCGCCGCCATCTGCTGGTCGACCTACGAGGCCGCCAAGTCCTTTTTTCAAAATCTCAACTCCACATGATCACTATTTTTTGCTATGTTCAGTCTGTGAGCACATATGCATGACTCTGGCAGTTGGTCACATATACATAAGACTGTAGGACCATCTGTTGTTCAGGGGGATGCAATTGTGACTTCATAAATGAGATCTGTGAGCTTGTAGTTAGTGAGGGGATGTAATAAGTGTCAGTAGACTTTGTAACAACAATTCCCAGCTGTATAAGTATGCAGTAAACAAATAAGTGTAGATCAGTTGACAGTGATTTCTCCAGCTAAAAAAGTGATGAGCAACTGAGTTCTTTATTTACCAATTCAGTTTGGCGCATCACTAATAATTATTTTTAAAAAAGCAGCTGGTATCCAATGAGGAATGACCACAAAATATTCTTGCAACTTTGTAGCACTGAACCATATGGTTGTCCTCTTCTCTGGCTGTTTGCTTCCAACCTATAAACAAATTGGTAATTTCTATTTGAATAGTACAGAGATTAACTGTCCCCTCAGATTAGAATGGGAAATTACTTAGCAATTTCTCCTATCTTGATGCATTATCCATCATAGATATTTCATACTCGGAACAAACTAGCTACAAAACCTGGATACTGAAAGATCTTCAATCATTCTCAAGACAAACCACAGAAGTTTGTAAATGAAGTAGACAACCAATATGCACACTCAAATTATGCAAGCTGGCCAGTGGAACATTGATGAATGCTTTTTTTTTAAGAATGCAGCAACAAGGCAATTAATACAAACAGGCAAGTGTTTCCTTTTTGATAGAAACCAAAATATTCTTACATCAACACAAACCATCTCATTTAATTGATCTTACAATGAACAAACTTGACCTCAGAACTTCTCAACCTCAATCCCATCTCGAAGAACCTCATACGCGTCTCTGCTCCTAGACTTCTTCATACCGGCTGTGACGTACATCTTGGAGTTTTCAGTAGAAATGCAGGTGACTTTAACCCATATCATGAACTTAGTTTTCATCCCTTCTATGTCAGCTAGCTTTCCTTTCTCAAGATACCCGGTCACCGTGTTGGCGAACTTCAACACGGACGAATCCTTGTAGCCCACTTCACAGACTTGGGGTACATGCACTGTCAGCTTTCCTGTCTGTTCATCAAACTCGTAATGGGTGGCGTCACGAGGAAAGATTCCTACCGGTATGTCGTAGTCTTTCAGAAGATCGGGCAGCGGTTGTTGCATCTTTCCTTCAATTGGTCACGACAGGAAAATAATAGAGGGTTATGCACTTATGCTGGCTCTTCTAATTAAATTAACAAAAGACTATCAAGCTAAAAGGGAAGGAAAAAAAGGGTGGAAAGATCACGAAGTGATGGCAAACCTTTGAGTTTGTTGACCAGCCATGTGGTGCCATTTCCAATGCTGCTTGACAAATTCTGATTACCAACAGAAGATTGATCAGTTCTATTTCAGATTTATACAATGTAATCTTACAATGGCATGATAGCATGGAGTCAGTATACATATTCTTAATACTAAAGAGCAGGATATGGAACTAGAAAATTTAAGCACAAAGCCACCAATAATGGGTTGAATAGAATAGTTCATACAGAATCTAGGCCTGGACAATATATAAACTGCAAAAACCAAGTGATAATCATTGAATATCAAAAGAAAATTCCGGCTAACAAACGTGGCCTACCTTTGAGAAAAATCAAGTGCGAGAAAAATCAAGTAAACTATTTTACCCACTTTAACTAGAAAGTTTAACATTGAGCTAGTAGTTGGCTCAGTTATGGAGGGAAAACACCAATTCTATCATGAATGCCAAGACATCCAAGGTGCAATACCTCAATATATCATTAGGCTGTAACTAAGTTGTTAGGACTTGTATGAGGAAATTGACAAAAGGGGACTTGGATATGTTGATTCTAAGTAAGGATGAATATATTCTTACGCGTCACGGAGTCAGTATCTAGATTTGGAAGGAAAATAAAAATTCCC
Source organism: Polygonum aviculare (assembly GCA_934048045.1). Lineage (NCBI taxonomy): Eukaryota > Viridiplantae > Streptophyta > Magnoliopsida > Caryophyllales > Polygonaceae > Polygonum > Polygonum aviculare. The sequence continues at coordinate 25,229,344 of OW204031.1, forward strand.
CATAGCAATAGTCTTAATATTACACAGCCATTATATGCTTTAATACTTCGATTGTCTTGTATCCATCATTTACATGATGCCAATTGTTTATATGGTGTGTCCATGGACTATTTAGAAAGCTAATCATCAAAATGGTCAAAATATAGTAATAATTAGAAACCTTAATCATAAGCTTAAGACTCATAAATGCCCTTTAAATCACCCCAAAGCCTGGTTTCTCAAATTTAAAGGTAGGATAACAGATTGTCCTTAAACAAGCATGCCAAAATCATCAAACAATCTTGGATTAGAACCCCACGCCATTAACAACATGGTTTCCTCTGCAATCTAGAAAAAAAGAAAGACTGACTTTCTTAAAAATTCAGCAATTCTGAGATATGACATCCACATGGGATTGATTGCAAATTAAAGCTATAAAATCAAGCGACGAAACGAATTAACCAAGCAAATCAGATTACTCAAAACCCTAATCATCAAAAATCAAGCTCGATTCCGTATCCCCACAATAAAAGAGAAGGCGATGAAAATTTCGGAAGACAAAAGGATGATGAGAGACTCACGTTGAGGTCGCTTCCAACGGAATTGAGCTCTTTGTTGGCCCGTTGACCAACCCAATAGGAACCGACCTTGTTCAGCACCTGATCCATGTTTTTGATTCTCTTTCTCTGATGCTAAGAATACGGATGATGAATTCTGCCTTTCAGATACCAAAGAAGAAGGCAAGAGAAAAGAGGACAACCCCAAGGGAGAGCAAGACGGACTTGGGGTTGTTGTGAATCCAAAATTGACGAATCGGTCAATTGCCATCCAAGGCGAACAAAGGATCGTGCCAAATTGTTTTTTTTTTTTTTTACATATTCTACGGGTTAGGCTTCGCCCCCATCCAAAGTTAGTCAACGTTGTCAATTTTAGTTTGTGTGAAAATGACGATTTTTTTTTGGGTACGTAAATAACGACTTTTTAATTTTATCACCATAGCGCTAAGATTCTTATTTTTGTTAGTGATAATATATTGTAGTTGATTAGGTGCTAACTAGCAGATGACCCGTACCTAGTACGGGGGTGTTAATTATTTATTTATTGCTTTTTGTATGAATTTACTATAACAATTACAAATATTATCATATGTATACATTGTTTTAAAGCGACACTTATTTTTGGGATTATAAAATGACATAATTCTTGTATATCATCATACATGTAAATAAATTTTATTTATATATTTACTTTTTCTACATACATAAACATATATTTAAATAATTGTGGAAGAATGAAATAAGATAAGATGCATTATCACATTATATTAACAATTGATACAAATCTTTTGGCATTTAAACTAAATTACGTAAACTAACTTATATAATAAAATCAATAAGTTTAAATACAAACTCGGATTAATATATTATAATATTAAAGATATCGATAATATTTAATAAGTTAAATAAAAAAACCAAATATCTCGTATATATGTTATTGTGTTTTGAAAAAATGATTAAATAATAAATATATAAATATGTAATGAAAATGTTAACGATTATCTTAATTAAGAAATCTATCTTCTTTTTTTCTAAAGCATAATCAATATGCAATATTAGTGATATATATGGTAAATATAACATCTACTTTTTTATTGGTATTTTAATATGATATGATAGTAAAAAATGTATTTAATATATTATTTTAATAGAATGAATATTTGTCTAAAATATAGTGGTAGAAGTTGCTACCATTGATGATTTAAAAAAATACCATAATAAAATTACGAAAAAATAATTTAAATTTGATATGATATTTGATTAAATGGGTAAAATATTATGATTATGATTTATAGATTATGAAGAAAAAAATATTTTTTTAAATAAAAGGTTTATGATAGATCTATTCTTTAATTAATTTTGTATAATAATAAGATAGAGATTTATATATTTAGATAGAATTATTAATTAAACAACTCAAATTCTAAGATAGAACTAATATCTTAATTAAGTATGTATAAGATTATGATAAAATCAATATTTAATAAGATAGAATTTTAAAAATAAGGGGGTGATGTGGCGAAATATGGTGGCAGAATTTGCTTCCGCTTTAGTATATAGTAATAGATCCTTTTATAAAACATCTTATAATATAATTGCTAATGAGCTTGTGAGTCTATTCCCACGAACAGGTTTTACTACTTTCTTTAAACATCTTTTGGCATTTACTGTACATTGTTTGGAGTTTGGATCACATTTATAATAAAAGTTAGGGAGTGTGCATCAAGAAAAATTTATGCGTGAATAATTGTACATGCGTCTAGAAAAAGTGTATCACAAACGATAAATAAAAATGTATTACTAAATAATTTTTTGTTGGTTGATTACTAAATAAAATTATTACAATGCATTGTATAGTATTAAAAATATTTTATAAAATATCAAAAATGGATTTCTAATTTGAATACACTTTTAATATTTTATCATCTACTTTTAATCTGGATCGTGAATAAGGTGCATCATGTCTCACGACCAGGGGCGGACGTACACGGGGACCAGAGGGGGCACTTGCCCCCGCTGGGATTTTGCAATTTTTTAATATATATCTGCCTCCGTTTCAAAATAATTGTCAAAATAAGATTTGTAAATATATTAAGAAAAAAATGGTTTTCTTATATTATCCATATCAATGTAGAATTAATTATAATAGTATAAAAAATATGGAAAACGTATATGATTACGATAAAATTAATTATTAGGGGTATATATGTAAAGAGATGGGAAAAATATGAAATAGATAAATATTGTAACAATAACAAATTTTGGTGTTATGAACAACTATTTTATAACGAATGGAATATTAAAAGCATATATATAAATAAAAATATTAGTCATACACCTTACTTGAAACGAAGTTATGTTGGTCGTAAAACAAATTATAAGAAAAAGATGGTGAAATGTATGTTTAGTGAAAAATATTAAATATTAGCTAAATTTTTAAAAAAGAGATGAATTTTTGTGTATAATATTTCCTAAAATCCACTTTGGGGGTTTAATAAAAACTTAAATTTGCGTAATGTTCTTTACTCAAATTAAGACTGATTTTATACTTGGATTAAGATATTTCTGGTTTATTCCATGCTCCAATATTAACACATTGATTAAATTTCTGACTTATTTTAACGATTATACTTAAACTAAGCTATGCGCCCCCTCTGAGATAATTTCCTAGGTCCGTCACTGCTCACGACCAATGAATACATATCCTATTACTATTACATATAACTAATACCGTATAACACAGGTGATCCACAGTCACGTCATTATGTACGTGTGTGGTGAATCCTAACACTAGCTTTTGATCGCTCTTGGAGTATGAGCTTTATTTGGAGGCCGTGTAACATGCATATCGTGGCTCAAGCTTGGAGGGATGTTTGTTGTCTTAAGGCTCCGTCCCCTTCCGGTGTCCCCTTCCCGTGTCCCCTTCTTTCTTATTGGTCAAAGTTATTTATTTCGGTAGAATTAAAGGGAAAATATAGGGAGGAACTAATACATTCGACCAATAAGAAACGAGGGACACGGAAAGGGGACGTGGGACGGGACAGAGGATTTGAGTTCATAGGGTTTAGACCATTAGGGGTCTTGGCTTACGCTCTATAGAGGAGGCAAACTTAGCTTCAATAGGTAGACTTGGATCAGCTAGGATGGTGTTTTATCACAAAAGAAAGCAAGCCTTGAATTGAGGCACGTGTTGGAGTTGCACAAAAATATATGATGCGTGGCTTCTTGAGCAACCATTCATTGGAGTTGCTTTGGCACATGCTACTAGGGGTGGGCACGGGTGGTTAACCGGATTTCCGGTTAACCGGATTTCCGGTTAACCGGAAACCGGTTAATTGGAAATTCGGTTATTGAATTTTGATAACCGTAACCGTACCGGTTGTTTCCGGTTAACCGAAATCGGTTAACCGGAAAATTCGGTACGGTTTTTCGGTTAACCAATAACCATATCTTATAAAAAGCTTATAAATTAAACTATTTAGTGGAGCGTTAACCCGGTCTCTAATACATATTGCACATCTTTAATATATGTCAAAATAGAAAATTCAAATACATAGTCTTAATATCATTTCACAATACATAAAACACAAAAAACAAACATTGTTTTTTCATAGCATAAACATGTCCAAATGTATCTTCAATCGTCAATTGAAATGGACTTGTCAATTTCCATCAAAGGTTGCTCCAAAGTCAGCTTTCTCATTCTTATAAATTGTAACAAATGTTAGAGACACAATAAAACGTTATACTCAAATAAAAAAAATAACAAATATAATAAATTAACCTTCTTCCATAGCTTCTAATTAATTCAAGTATATTTTCTTCGGCAAAAAACAAAGACAATCAAAAGGGATATCCTAAATGGTGGTACTCACCTGATTCAAAATTTTACCACTTCCTTTGGATCGGGGCAAAAACAAAGACAAATATAAAATGATATGAAATCTTGATCTTTTTGATTTTGAAATTTTGGCAAAATTGCTTGTACTTTATTTACGTATAAATTTTTGAAGAGCAAGAGCTTTGTTGGAATTTTCGGATCGAGTAGTGCTAGGCCAGGTTGCTTGGTGCTTGGGGTCTCTGAAGATCCTTCATCTCGGTGGAGGGAACGTCAGTTGTCCATTTCGCACACCTCAGGATGGGTCAACTTGATGGCTGCGACGCTAAGTCTTCCTTAGTGTATGACTCACCCCGATTCCAATATTTTTTGCTCTTGTTTTTTGAGAATTTATTTTATCCTTACTACATTCTGCCTACCTTGTGGGGTTTTTTTGATCCACCTAGCCATTCTTGGCTGCCGTTTATCGGCCTCTCGAACTACCAAATTTATTTGGTACTCCGAATTCTTACCTTTTCAAAAAAAAAAGTATATTTTCTTCGGCGGCAAAATATGTAAATGAAGTGCGCATCCAATCCTAACCAGAAACTACAGCTTTCACCATTTGAGATTTTGAGGCGTTAATGAAGTACGGAAAGAATTAAATATACGACCTTCGTAAATCATCAACAATGTTAGAAATGAAAAAATCCACCAAACTATCCATGAAAAGAACAATTGTCTAATATCACTAAACCTACCACCTTGTATAATATATATTATCAAAACATGTCTAATATCATTAAACCTACCGCCTTGTGTAATGTACATTATCAAAATATGTCTAATATCATTAAATTGACTTAATTATGTTGTTCTCTTTCTAAAAATATATATATTATATATTCGGTTATTTGGTTAACCACATATTGAAAAACTAGTAACCGTAACCGGACCGTTTAACCGGAAAATAATTCGGTCGGTTAACCGTAACCGGTTTTTCGGTTTTTTCCGGTACGGTTAACCGAAAAAAGTGATCGGTTACCGGTTATTCGGTTCGGTTATTCGGTTACGGTTTTTTTTTGCCCAGCCCTACATGCTACTGTGGGCATTCAAAATTTGTCAATGAAGTCCTATTGGATAGGAGTGGGCATAATCCGATCCGAACCGGATTTTTGGATCGGACCGGACCGGCAAAAATGGGGGTTCTCGGTCCCGGTCCGGTCCGGACCGGGAATTTTTAAAAAATAAAAATTTAATATGAATTGTATTAATTTTAATACTATATAGTTTATTTATAATATTTAAACTTTACATTTATATTATTTACCTAATTATATTATGTTTTTTATTAATCATAGTATTAATTTTTTAATTTTCTTTAATTATATTATAATTTTTTTATATGGAGTATAAAAAGTATATTTTTAAAAAAATAAAAAAAAATTTTTAAATAAAAATCCGGTACAAGACCGGACCGTGACCGGTCTAAGCCACATCAAACTCAATTTTTATGGGGATAACCAGTCGAATATAACCCCAACGGTGGTGTATGAATTCAACAAAAAACAGAAAACTGAATGGAAACAAACCAACCAATTAGAACAAGGAGAAAAGGCCAAAGGCCACAAGAGGAGAAAACCATCGAAATGGAGCAAAACTCCGCCTAACCACATCAAACTCAATTTTGATGGGGCTGTTAATTCACATGGTGTGTTGCTTCATTTGGGTTTATTTTCAGGGATGAGTCTGGAGCGCCCATCTTTTATGACGGAGGGTTCATTGGTAACCGCTTTGTGTTTTTCTCGGAGGCCTATGCGCTCCGACAGGGGATCTTGGAGGCCATTAATCGTGGCATTCCCCACTTGGTTATTGAAGGTGACAAAACTTGCAGGTCGTTAATGTGGTGCTGGGAGCTGGAGCTGCCCGTGGGAAGTGCAAATGATTCGGACGGACATTCTTGGGTTGCTCGGAAATTTTCAGAGCTGGACAATATCTCATGTTCCGCGAGAAGCGAATGCTGCAGCTGACTTCATCGTCAATTCCACTCCGTTGTGTCTTGACTTTGCATGTTTGTTCTGATTTAGATCTTTTAGGCCTTATCCGTAAGGATGTCCTAGGATAGTGTCTCTTATCTCGTATACGCCCTAGCCTAATTCCTTTCCATATATATTAATTGAAAGTGACGGGAATCAAATGTGTTATTTTTTGCTTTTGTTTTTGTCTATGTTTTATAAAATTATAAAATAATAAAATATCTGTTTCGTAGATAGTGGCTTGGAATGCCTAGCTCAATTCTCACGTTTCGATCAACAGATTGGCATTGGGCTTAAAACGTCGTAATAAGCACGTCCATTTATCTTCTTGATTATGACCACAAACATTACTAGCCACTTGTGCTCTAGAAACGTGCATTTTGAACAACGAAAAGGGTCTTATCTTCCCTTGAAAGAATGCATGCAAGTATACTGTTTGACTGTTTGTGGTCACGAGTTAAATGCAAATTAACCCCTCAAATTAGGCAATGCCATTTAATTAGAAGCGTCGTATGCCATTATGCATGCATGCACCTCGATAATCATTATGAATAATTATGGGCAGTTTCTAGCATACATATACACGTATAGTTACGTACTATACCTATACACTCGACGTTGTTTGAGCCGATAGTTCAATACTCCCTCCGTTTATTAATTTTTGATGTTTTATCATTTTAACCTAAAATTAAGAAAGCCTATAAAATTATTTAATTTTTCTCATTAAATTATTTTAATTTCGTAGTGGTTTAAGGAAATAATCTGTTAATGAAAGATTTATATGGGGTAAATCTGGAAAAATAGATGCATAAAAGTGTAAAACATCATACATTTTCTAACAAGCCTAATTGGCTAAAACATCAAACATTAAAAAACGGAGGGAGTATTCAGGGTCGTCCAATGGATTTTGGAGGCCCTGTTCGAAATATAATGAATATTAATTTGTTAAAACTTTTTAGAGGGCAAGTTAAGGTTTATGATTAATAAATGTATTTGATGGAGACATTTTGTTAAATTGTGGAGTATTTTGTAGGAAAATAATAGAGTATAACTAGTAAAGAAAAAAATTATTTCGACCAAAAAAAGTAAAGAAACAAATTATTATCATATTGATATTTAATCTATATAAATAAAAAATATTCACACTAAGAACATCAAGAATATCAAATTTAAACAATAAATAATTAACTAGACTATAATCTCAATGATCAATTAAAAAATAATATTTCATAATAACTATATGTTTATTATTTTTTGGTAATCAAACATGACATAATTTGTTTTTATTATTGATAAAAGAGTTAGATTTAAATGAATTAAATTCATCATCCACTAGTAGTTAATGGAATAAAAGACAAAATCTTAAAATAGGGTATAAAAATTACAAGAAGGAAAATGTGGTAGATTTTTTTTTATCAACAACGCATAGATTATTAAAAAGACTAGAGAGAGAGGGTATGATAGATGAATGGGAAATTTCGGGCAAAAAAAAAGACGAATGGAAAAGAAATATATGGAAAGGAGGTCCACAAAAATGAAATATATGGAAAAGAGGCCCACAAAATAAAAGAATGTTAAAACAAAAATCCCTAACGTTTGCTTTTCACGGGATTCGAACGCTGCTCATCAAGGAAAAAAGGGCCACGCTACACCATCTCCACTAATAGAACAATGTAGACACTACTCCACTCTCATTTTATATATACACAATTAATAAATTTTGGGCCCCTCGAGATTTGGGGGCCCTGTTCCACCGAGCTGTTTGCACGTACTCATGGACGGGCCTGAGAGTATTGATTTATGCATTTTTTATTGTATGTTTATATGGGTAGTGTTTAAACGACGATAAAATGAGTCATTTGGACATTTCACACGTATTAGGTAATTATTCTATTTTCCTAAACTATCCCTATTACATAATAATAATAATAATAATAATAATAATAATAATAATAATAATAATAATAATAGCATGAAATTAAAACTCAAAGGCCACATTGAATGAGTGATACTTATTAATGATAGATAATCATTAGGGGTAAATTTAGGAAAAAATAAAAAAAAAATATGAATGAACAAATTTTATGAAACAAGAGAATGTTTAAAAGGGACATTTATTTTTTGGTTGAAAGGGAGGTTTTAAAACTATTCCATGACTAGAGTTGGAGACTTATGGTTAACGGAAGGGCTCTTTTATCATCTCCACCAACTCCGATATTAGAAGTCCAACATGGAAGGCAATTTTATTAGGCTAGGTATTGTTTGTAGTCAACAATGAATGCTCGAGATATCGGCTGGACAATGGACAGCCACAACATTACTCCACCAAAGTTATTTTTCCTTTTTGTTTTGGTGATTACTCAACCAAAGTTAGTTTCCATAAATATAAATGAATAGGTTAATTTTTTTTTTTTTTTTTGTCAAAGAATAGGTTAATTTTGTTAAGATACCAAGCGAGAGTTTCTTGACCTCGTAGTGTTTCACTAATTACCACAAAATCGTTATAATAAATAAAACAGTTAATACAAAACCCATCATTTGGACGTTAATTTCCCCCTCTATATACAAGTCCGTACAACTGTACACAAGATCATCAGCTCCAATCCATCTCCTGTCAGTCAAACACTGTAGCATATACAAAGCGGCGTCGTATAGCCAGGCTACGGATTCTGAAGACCACACAAAACAACAAAATGGTAAAGAAAGGAAAGGAAAACCAGGCATGCACGCCACCACGACCACGGGATATGTCCCCCATTAAAGCCACTTGCAAGTTGCAACCACCACCACCACCCTCCATGCAACTTGCACTCTTGACGCCGAACTCAACCTGCAACTTGCATCTTTTTTTCCCCTTATTTTTCTTTCTTTATATGGAGTAGTAGTACGTACGACCAATTATTTAATTTATTCCTTAAGCAAATAATATTAATAACAATAAAAAAGAAAGAAAGAGGTGTGTACATATTGTTTTTTGGTACTGCGCTTGCAAGTTGCATTGCCATTGCTGCACCTCTTTATGGAGCAACCCATCCAGCTGGGCGGCCCCCTTTTTTGTTATCTTCATTCATTGCTTTTATTTAATGTATTTTAAAATTAATGCAACAGGTCGACGAGTGACTGTAACTCTGATCGATGATCGATCAATGTATAGCTACAAAGCTAATCAAACAAAAACTGCATTATCTGTACAGCTACTTGCCCGGTCACACAGCGCCCCCTTACGTACATAAATTAACAAAAAAACTACAGTGTGTGTGTGAATATGAATACTACGTACCACGCTGATTATCACTTATCAGACTTGTTTCACATGCTGCATGTGTTAATAATACCTACCTTTTTTCCGCCTCCCAGCTACAAGATGAACCATGTACTATTCTATATCTGTCTCCATATATCATCATGAAACATGTATTCATATATATATATAGTCAGTCATTGAATTCACTCATCGAATGGCATTGCATGTATGCTAATTTAAGTCTATAGCTTGGTTTATTCACTCTGAACAAAACCCTGACAAATTAAATGAAATGTTTATGATAATGATTTCAGTACGTCCCATTTTTTTTTTACAATGAAAGATTCAATGAAGTTCGACTGTTCGAGTTCCTCGTAACAAACAAACAATCAATTCCATTTACCCTAACAAACAATCAAGGATCGAATCCCAGTTACAGAATTAGAACGGTGGAATTATAGCCATCTCCTTCTCACAGATATGTGGGGACGGGGACGGCCAAAAAAACGCATCGCAGCGTCGAAGCAAAGCCGTTCTTCGCGTTGGGAAACGAGACTCAAAAAAAAAAAAGACGCGCAAATTGAAAAAGTTTGAAAAAAATGAAAAGCGAAGGCAAATTAAAACCAGCTAGGCTCACGCGGTTGGTTCCGATCTGGCTAAATTCTCAGCGATCTGAGCCAGGGACTGCAAATTACACCTGACGATCGTATCCACAAACAAGCAAGTCTCCTCTCTCGTGTTCCCGGCCGGAATGTCAACCACATACGACTCCACAACCGCCGTCCGATGCTCATCGCCGTCGCCGGCGGTGTGGAGCGTCGTGACGGACCGGTAATTGGCGAGACGGTGGTCCCCGCCGACGACGCTGAAGCTGATAACGTGGCGATCGTCGTCGAGGATCTCCAATCGCTCTGTGCTGGTGGCGGCGGGGAGGCCGGAGATGACCTGGACTCGCCGGAGGCATCCGACGGCGAGTTCTCGTTCTCCGGCGCCGATTAGGTCACAGGTCTTGACGAAGTGCTTGTACGCCTGCGGATTGTCGAATCGGCGGACGACGGACCAGACGGTTGAGGCCGGGGCTCGGATCTCTTGTACGACCAGCGAGCAGCACTGGTTGGGGCCCACGGCGTGGGCGTGGTGGCGGGCGACGGTGTCCGGAATATCGACGGCCGGAGATGAGATCTGGATGGTGGTGGTGGCGGAGGCGGCGGCGAGAGGGTGGTTGGTTCGTTGGAGGATGGCGGATGAGTAGGGCATTGTGGATTTGTATGAAAAGGGCTTTTTGGAGGAGGGGAGAATTTGGGGCTAGGAAGATTGAATAAAGGGGGAATGGTGGGGGTATTTATATTTTTCTTTTTGAACAAAAAAAATAAACTTATTTGGTGAAGGATGTGGTGGGGTATTGCTGTTATGGTCAAGTGGGCGCTCTTTATTGTCGTTATGTGGACCCTGTGGGCCAATTGTTTTCCCGATCCTTTCAGCCAAGTTGATGCTGGAGGAAAAGACGATGTTACCCTTGATATAATGATATGGATCTTGTTGGAGGGGGTAGAATGGTAATTAAATAGATGAAGCATTTTTGGGAAATCCCTTCGTTTTTATTCGGCTGCTAGTTTCGGCCTTCATTTATTTCGTGACAGTGTGTCATGTAGTTTAGTATTTAAACCCATGCTTTTTTGGTTGAATGTATTTAAACCCATGCTTTCGCCCTTCGTGTTAAATAGTAAAATCTACTTCTAGTGAGTAGTGACTATAGATGTGGGTCGGGAACTGGCAGTTCCAGCTTCTGACCTAAGCGGTTTCTCCGGTTCATTCCTGATTTCGGATCGATCTTTGAATATAGCCAATTTCGGACCAGTTTTTAGAGGAAAAGAAGAGGTCAAATTCTCCATTAGTTGTGTCGTCGCGGTTCAAATGTTGTTACACGTAACAAAAGGGTATGCATTGCATATTGTTATCGTCGCGGTTCATATCCAGTAGGTCAGTAGGACCAATCGAAAATAACATGTATGAGATCATTGCACATAGTTGTCATGCCATTTATTTGTGATTGATCTAGATCTCGATGAATACACTAACTAGTATAGTAATAAAAAAAAAAATACAGTTAAACTTTTAGTAGAGCTTTTTTCTCACAATAGCTAAGCTAAAAAGTATTTGCTTTTATCAACAAGATAAGTGTTGTTTAACATTTCATCCACACAGTTTGTATGAATGAACGCATCCAGAACTTGTCAAAAAAAGCCAATGTCCCACCCTTAACCTGTTGAAGTTTAACATGCATGATTTGATTACCTCATTTTTAAGTTAGAATTCATGAATTATTTTCTTATCGGTTGTATCCCCAAGTAGATAAATACTTACATTTAACTCTGGTTCAATTTTGAAGTCTTTTAGTACATCCAACTTTTTTTTTTATGGACGTCGTTAGTACGACATACAATCAAACAAACCCTAACCCTTAGATTCATTTTGAATTAATTATCTATGGATTATTGCTTGACATTAATCACTTACTATAACCCCTCTTTGAATCAATTAATGCTTTTTATAGCTTGGTGGTGGTTGCAGCATCACAGGTTATGAGCATCAACCGAATCCCATTAGTTGTAGCTAGCACTAGTATACGGAATCCTTCAAATTTTCCAGTGCTATAAGGTATAAGTATAGTGACTACTTTTTATTAATCATCTACGAGTACTTTGGGTTAAAATAAAATAAAATAATCATCTACGTACTAAAACGAAAATGGAGCGGGATACATGTACTATATATATATGGTGATTGATTGAATTTTATCATGCAAGTCCACATAATTATTAATTTGATTTTAATAAACGACAATTAGCACTAAACAACCATTACAAGAGCAATAACTATCCAATAACTTGGAAAACCCAGATCAAGAAGACCCGCCTAATTGAATATTGAGTTTACAGTTCCAAAATCGTCTTTCTCCCTCCCCAATCCTGCTTCGCTCTTCCCTGTCGGCGAACCCCAGGCCGAAAATTCAACTGAATTCAACAACAAGACGGAGCTAACGATTGCACTTTGCTAGAGTTTTCCCTTTCGTGTGTCCCGATTTGCTTTCGAAGCTGCTCGATTGAAGTCTTCGTTGACCTGATTCGTCCTTCCGTGCTCCCCATGTGCGTATCCGCGATGTTGCAACGATGGCGGTGGAGCAGGAAGAGGTTTCACTTCCCTCTCATCCCTCTCATCTTCGTCGTCTTTGTCGTCGTCTCGATTCTCTACAACGAGCTCAAGATTCGGAGCATCCATGGCGGTTCAGATCATTCTCACTTGCAGAGCTCCGGCCGATTCGAGGACGACTCTTCCTACACCTCTATTCGCCCGGCCAGATCTCCAGGTTTTGCGTTTATTTACAGTCGTTACTTCAATTTACGGCTTCTGGATTTGTAAGTGCTGAGTTTGCGGTTTTGGGGATTTTTGTAGTGGTGCTAGATAGATACACTGTGTGTAACGCGACTGTTGAGTATAGTGGTAGAACTGTTGGATGGAGCCAAGGGAACCGGAGAACGGGATCTGAGCGCCGGAGAAGCGAATTGGAGGAGTGTGATGTGTTTTCAGGCAAATGGATTTTTGACAATGCTTCTTATCCGCTATACCAGGAGTCGGACTGCCCTTATATGTCTGACCAGTTAGCTTGCCACAAGCATGGGAGGTCTGACTTAGGGTACCAGTATTGGAGGTGGCAGCCCCATGGCTGCAATCTCAAGAGGTGCTTTGATTATTGTATAGTTTATACTGTAGTATCTGTTGTAAATGGCATGTCAAAGTGAAAGTTCTAGGTAGTCATGGTTATTGATCATTGGTTTTTCTTTGTTAGCATCTGTTGTGAATGTGGATTGTTTGTTTTACAGATGGAATGCAACTGAGATTTGGGAGAAGCTGAGGGGGAAGAGAATGATGTTTGTTGGGGATTCCTTGAATAGGGGACAGTGGATTTCAATGGTGTGTTTGCTGCAATCAGTGATACCTGCTAACAGGAGGTCCATGTCCCCCAACGCGCATCTTACTGTATTTAGATCAGAGGTGAATAGTTGTAATTCTTTCTTTGAAGTCCAATGGTTGCTTCTCGGTTCTTATTTCTTGTTATTTTGTAGGATTATAATGCCACTGTTGAGTTCCTCTGGGCGCCATTGCTTGTTGATTCGAATTCTGATGATCCAGTCAACCATAGATTAAGTGATCGTATAATCCGCCCTGATTCTGCCTCGAGGCATTTGTCTATATGGAAAGATGCCGATATACTAGTTTTCAATACATATTTGTGGTGGAGACAAGGATCTGTCAAGCTACTGTGAGTATGGCGAAACTCTGATCTCTAGAATCCGTAGATAAATATGACTTTATAGGAGGAAAGTAATTGATTTCTGAATATCTAGTATCTTTGGTATCCAGATGGAGCAGTGAACAAGACGGTGCTTGTGAAGAGTTAGATGGTCAACCAGCCATGGAATTGGCCATGAATACATGGGCCAACTGGGTGGAGAACAATGTTGATCCTCGCAAAAAGCGCGTATTTTTTGTTACCATGTCACCTACTCATCTCTGGTGAGTACTTACACCCTTGTTCAAACATTCTCTTTTAGGCACTGATACAGAAGGCTTGAAAATATTACAATTGGTAGAATGCCTCTAGTATTATAGATGTCTATGAAATTATGGTGTAGTTAACATATAAATGACACTCTTGTCTTTTTGGTACCAATAGAGTTTCTGATATTTCTGAGCAGTGGTAATTTTGGGATTCATTGGTTGGCTTTATGATTTATGAAAGACTGACTTGCTTCTTGGATTCTGGTTATAGATATATAATTGCGAGTATGGAAAATAATCAATGCATTATCTTGTACCATTCAGTTCTGGTCTATGATAAAAGTCTTATATGTAATATACTACCTTGTGTACTTTTAATGAGTGAGGTGTTTATATGCGTGCCACAGTCTTCACTCTAGTTGCCATCTTAATCAATTTCTAAGAGGTGTTTAGAAAGCAGGGTAGGGAGTAGATATTGAATCACATCAGTTGCAGATGTCTCTCTCACTGTGATGTCGTTGTCAAATTTGTTCATCTTTTAGGAGCTTTCACTTTATATCATAGTACCTAATTATTAGTTATATAAGTTCATAATTTAGAATTGAAAGAGCCAATGAGTACACGTCATTTTGTTTTTGGTTTTTTGTATCCTGGAAAATATCTTATTGTTAAGGAGCCATGGGTTTGGCTGTTTCTTCTCTGCTTATACACAAATTGATAAATGATCTAACTAGATGTTGACACTAGAATGTTTAATATCCTCTACTATGTATTGCAAGTTGATCTCTGGATGTTGCCTGTAGTTGTAAGAAGCATATCTTCTGTATATGAGTGTGTGGAACCAAACATCTTAATACTTAAGAAGTTAGGTTTGAGTTCTTTAGAGGGACTGTTTCCTTGAATTTCCTCTCTTCTTTTTCATCTGATATATGTATGCAAATGGCACTAGGCGTATAGCTTATTATCCCTGAAAAGGCAAACAATATAGATTCGAATCAAGATCCAACCAGTCATCTATTCTTAATATTTATGATCAAACCTACCACCATGAACCATACAGCAAAAATATCTTTACTCTTTAACCTGTATTAGATAATGAGTTTTGTTTGAATCAAATCAATCAGGAGCCGAGAATGGGCTCCAGAGACCGATGGAAACTGCTACAGTCAAACTAGCCCAATCAATAAGGAGACCTACTGGGGAAGTGGTTCGGACTTGCCTACAATGCGCATGGTGGACAAGGTTATCAACAGGGTGAGTTCTAAAGTCACAGTTGTCAATATCACTCAGCTCTCAGAATACCGAAAAGATGGCCATCCTTCAATATACCGTAAATTCTGGGAAGCACTTAGCCCCGAGCAGCTCTCAAAGCCCGAGTCCTACTCTGATTGTATACATTGGTGCTTGCCTGGTGTTCCTGATGTGTGGAACCAATTGCTCTTTCACTTTCTGTAACTGCTCCAAGCCGGGAGAGGTAATCTTAAGTTGTTGTTGAGAGTTTGGTAAGCATAGAGGTTTATTTTTTGTTGATAGAGGTCGGGTACAAGCTCTATTGGCACATATTCTTTTGAGTATGAGGGAGCCATTCTTTTTGGCCAATTGAACATATCCTTTTGTATTGAGCAAGTTTGTTTATGCAATGCAAGTGATGTGGTTGCCACTGTGTTAAGAGACTCTTTTGTGTATGTAAGTTCACAAGTATTTGAAATCTGTATAGTAAAGCAACGTGATTCATGATTCAGAGCAGCAAGATTGCAGGGAAAAAAAGGAAAAGAAACTGTTCAATTCTAAATACTTGTGTGATCACAAAAACGTGAAAAGTCCTTGAACCATGAAGTATGAAACTTGGTCTAATTGAGACCACATAATCCTTGTGCTCAACTAAGTTGATTGCACATGACATACCAAGATTTACATACTTGTCTAATTAATTTATACCTAATTGGCTAATGTGTTAGTCTATTTGTTTGCAAAATATCCTACTCACTAAAAATAGATTCAGTTTTACATGCCCATCCCTAGCCCGTACCATCATTTGGTCCCTTTTCATGCTTGCCTCTAGCAATGACAAAAAGACCCTAATCATGTATGGTTGCTTTGGTGCACAAGTATGCCAATTTGATCAGAACAGATAAGATTAGCACAGTGGGTGGTGGTACTATTCAAATTAAAGGAGTCTTTGAACCACATATAAAGAGCCTTACCAAATTTTGGGAAGTGGCATGCCTTTTCTTGTAAAGTTGTAATACTTACGGCCATGCGACTGTGAGTTCGTCGGTTCGATAGACATTCAAGGATGGTAAAATATGAGAAATGAAGAAAGGAAAGAATTCGTCGGTTCGATAGATATTAAAGGACGGTAAAATATGAGAAATGAAGCAAAGAAAGAAGACGAGAATAAAAAAGATGAGAATGTATGTGTTTTGATTTTGGATAGAGTTAGATTTTTGGTGAAAAATTATGAATACATTTATTTATTCATTCTAAAATAATGTATTTTATTTTTTCACGGATCTATTGATTGATAAGGAAGTCTGGACGAACCGAGCCACCCACTTTACACAGCAGCCACTGTTATAAGATGGAGCTATAAATTCCTGACGAAGCAGACCAAATCAGCTCTGCCTATATATGTACCACCACTGCTATAATGTTCTTCAAGTATGGAAAGAGAGAGGCCTTGAAGCTCAGGAGGGATAGCACCACTAATTTGATTATTGATGACAGAGCCAACCTTCATTAATTAACACTCTTAATTAATTAGGAGTGCTAATTAATTAGTTCGAGTGCGTCATCGGTGCTATCCATCTTGAGCTTCATGGATTCTTTTGCTTTCGTTGCCCTTGCCTTCTTTGTTACGACTCCAATATCATCCAGAAGGGATCTTTTGTGGTAAGATTTAGTATGTTATGTTAAATTTCTCGTGTACTGTACTTAATCGGGAGTGAGAGTTACATGTTACTTAATTAAAAGTTACGTTCAGGTTAATGTTTTGCTTGATACAGTTTTATTGCTTGTTTGCGCTTTGAACTGCTTTCTATAACATGTTGATGATGCATTTGAAGACAAATCAGGTACTCAGGTAGCTAGTTTGAAAGATTCGATACTACTATTATGATGTGAAACGCTTGTTGTGAATGTTTGAAACTATATGAACGCGTAAAATTAAAGGAGAAGGAAGTACATATAACAAAAAATTCACATTCTTTAGAGTATCGTGTACATTGGGAAGCTAATCGTGATGCAGATTCTTTAGCGACTTTAGCTTTTTCGTTTAACATTGGTTACATTGGGAGGGGTAGAGGTCGTCCGAAAAAGCGCTGGATGGACAACATTAAGCAAGATATTAACCTACTAGGAATCTCAGTGGAGCTGGCTCAGTGCAGAGAGAGCTGGAGGGACAAGATCAAGGTGGTGGATAGCCTGTAGCCGGGTTGGTGGAGCAGACTTTTTGTAAGCAGGAGGTTAAAGCCAGGATGTTAGTTGTTTTTTTTGCTACTCCCTCTGTCCCCGAAAAGTTGTCCGTCTTTCCTTTTCGGTTGTCCCCAATAGTTTGTCCAACTCTATCTTCTTTCCATTTATATCACTATGTTTTTACAATCTTACCCTCATACAATCTCATATATTACACTTATTATCCAACTTTTCCCTCAACTTTATCACTTTTTCTTATAAAATTACAAAATTATCCCTATTCAATCTTATATATTACTCTTTTTTATTACCATTTTCACCAACTTTATCACCTTTTCCCATCACCTATCAAACTTTTTCACTTTTCATTAATTCGCGTGCAAATGTGCTTTATGGACAAGTTTTCGGGGACAGAGGGAGTAATTTCCTTGCCCTAAGTTTGCTTTAGCTTGAGCTTTTACTTAGAGTGTAGGTGTATAGTTTTTCTTTGTGGGCGCTGTTTTGGTTGATGTGCTTTTCTTGGGTTATTTCGGGCGTATTCCATCCAGGTCTGGAATACCCCCATCCTGACCCCCCAGATCCCGCTCATGTGGGACCACCTGGGTAAATGTTGTTGTTGTTGTTGTTGTTGATTGGTTATTATGTTTTGGTGGACCCTCCTGAGGTCGTTTTATCTTTGTTGCATGATGATGTAAGGGGTCGGATTATACCCCGTTTGATTACTACTTAGCCCATTTCTTAATTAATAATACGCCCCTCGCGGGTACTGTCGCCTCTCCTTCAATAAAAAAAAATTAAAAAAATTCACATTCTCATCTTTATTATTATTATTTTTTTACTCGGAAACATTCTCATCTTTATTATACAAGGAAGGGAAAATAGTAAAATAGAAAAATCAATTTAGTTCACGCATGGTCTATCGGTTTAGTGACTAGAGACCTCAACAACAACAACACTATCTAGTGAATTCCGCGCGCAGGGTCTGGGGGTCAAGATGTGGACATTCAAGATCTAGATGAAAAACGCTGATATATAAATTGTATTTAAATTATAAAAAAATATGAACATTGAAAATATTATATTCTAGTTTCTTAGGTCGTGTCCATAACTAGATTATAGTATGTACGTATACGATTCATGTAGGGTTATCAATAAACATTAGAGTATTGGTAGTGGTGGGCCAAAATTTGGTCATGGCAATAAAAAAGTAATAAAAAGAGGAGATGGAGAATTTTTTTTATTTTTTTTTTTTGATAGCGGAAAGAATTAGGCTAGTCCCAAAACAAGGAAACTACCTTAGGGCATCCTTACGGATGAGGTCACTGAGGACCGGATCAGCAGCTAATGTGGTCGACGACACACGACGGAATGATCCAGCAATATAGTCTGCAACCGAGTTGGCTTCCCTAAAGACGTGCCTGATGCCCCAACTCTGAAATTGACCCAACAAGTACTGGATATCCGTACGCATGAGCTCCACCTCCCACGGACATCTCCAATCACCCAACACTGCTTTGACGATCTGCAGGTTGTCACCTTCAATCAGAAGATGGGGAATACCACGACGAATGGCCTCAATAATCCCCTGCCGAAGTGCAAACGCTTCGGAGAAAATCACTGAATGATGGCCGAGAAAACCACCATCCATAACAACAGGAACTCCTAGCGAATTCCTAATAACAAAACCATAAGAAGAAATACCATTAGTGTTAACAGCACCATCAAAATTGAGCTTGAAATGGTTGCTCGAGGGTTTTGTCCATTTGGAATCTTCCCTTTTTTTGTGGTTGTTTAGCAATCGGGTTGTATTAGCTTGGTTTGTGGACTTTGAGGCCTCTTTCCAGTCAACGAATTGTCTCTTGGCAAATTCCACAGTCGTACTTGGATTAAGGAGTGACTCGTTGTTCACGTCAAAGATTTTCTTATTCCTCAGGTACCATGTGCTCCACCACAGGCAAATGACAGATTCAAATTGTGGTTTTGTGAGAGTGTTGCGAGTCTCTTCTATAAAGCTTAGAGGGTGGCCGTCAGTGTTGTTAATGAGTCTTAGTTTTTGGCCTATTATGGGGTTAAGCAAGTTCAGAGCTTGTCTGATGTGACTGCATCCCAGGAGTAGGTGGTATGCATCTTCATTCGTTTGCAAGCAGAAACAACATCCTTGCGGGACCGCAATGTGGTTAGCTGCAAGCCTGGATTTTGTGGGAAGTCCGTTGCGACACACCATCCAAATGAAGTTCTTTTGTTTGGGTGGAATTTTAAGCTTCCAAATCCAATCCAGATCCAGTTTTGGGCTTCTTTTGCTTTCCTGGATCCATTTCATTGTGGCATTAGTAGAATACCAACCATTCTTACTCGGCTTCCAGTAAAGTCTGTCAGTTAAGTTGTTAAGGGGGATGATAACTCTAGTGACTTTATTCAAATCATCAGAATCGAGGACTTGCCTTAACTTGGTAAGGTTCCAAGACTTGTCATCTTTTATATAGTTGCTAACAGTTTCCTCTTCATCCCATAGGGGTGGGTGATTTGCTCTGGGCTTTAGCGCCCCGTCTGTAGTCCAAGTATCTTTCCAAAAACGGATGGTCTTACCATCACCAACTTGCCAGGATAGCCCTGACAGGAAAAGTTCCCGGAGACTCATAAGCTTAGACCACTGCCAAGAAGTGTTGCATTGTTTTTTGTAGTTCCAAAGGTTCTTTGTTTTTAGGTATTTTTCGGTGACAATTTTGACCCATTGATTCCCAGGGTCTGCAATGATTTTCCAAAGCAGCTTCATCTGAAGTGCTTGGTTCATGTCTTCCGATTTGGAAATCCCGAGCCCACCATGATGTGTTGGTCTACAGATGGTATTCCAACTGATAAGGGGTTTATGTCCACTTTGCTTATTCCAAAAGAAGTTACGGTTGACCTTATCAAGTTCATCATGTGTCGCCTTTGGAAGGTAGAAAGATTGCATTAAGTAGTTTGGTTGTGCTGACAAGTTTGCTTTGATAAGAGTTTTACGACCTTCCTGTGAGAGTGAGTTAGCCTTCCATTTGGCTAAATGATCTCTGGTCCTAGCCGTTAAGGCATTGAAGGTATTCTTCGTGACTCTTTTATTTATCAATGGACAACCAAGGTATTTGTCCAATGCTGAAGTATTTGTTATGTGGAGTGTTTGTTTGATTCGATTTTTGCTTTGGTTATTTATATTTTCGGTGGTTTGGAAGGCCGATTTATGAAAGTTGACCTTCTGGCCCGACGCCTGACAATAATCATCAATGATGTTCCTCACGTTTTGGCAGGCATTTTGGTTTGCTTTGGCAAATATGATGATATCATCCGCATATGCAAGGAGATGGAGAATTGTTTAGTGAAAGAAAACACTATGACCGGTCATGGGGTAGGCCAAATTCAACTTTGGTCTTTCATTGTGGGTGTGACATGTGGCATGTTAGGTAGATGAATTTTTTTTCATGATAAAAGTAAAATAAAAATACATCATATTATATTGTGAAGGCCAAAAAAGTTGGCCTACCATTGTATATGCTCTAGTACCAGAAACGAAGCTTATCATTACAAATTAACCATATTACCTTTTCTTTTTTGAGACAAAATTAACCATATTATGGACCGAAAAAATATCAAAGTTATCTATTCATCTTCTTGTTGGTTGAAATAACCTTGTAGGCCTTAAAACGGGAGGCTGATATTAGGAGCTACGGGATCGTAGATATTTCTCTCCATGGCGCGAATCTAGCCGTTAAATCCATGTAATAAAAACGAACAAAACAAAATAAACACCGGATTTCTCTTCCACTCTCTCTAATCAAATCCATCAATGGCGTGTGCTCTCTTGGGCCACCATTTCTGCATCCACGCCTTCCACCATAACCGCCATGGCCACCAGCCGTTCCCATCCTATCGCCTTCGCCATTGCTATTTCCACCGGATACCTCTCAAACGGAACCCTAATTTACCTGGCCGCCGTCTTTGCGCGCTTCCTGAATCTCGAGACCCTAAATTCTCGATTCGGGGTGAGAATCGTGAACCGAAGGTTCCTGACCTTCCTCCGGATCCATCGTCCTTGGCTGATCCTTTCTCCGCCGGTCTTCGCCGGCTGAGGTGCTCTCTCGTCTATGCTGAAGTTTTTTCAACTACTTTTGCTAGTATGCTAGTTCTCAATTCGATGATTTTTTGTGGATGTTTCAGAGAAGCGGTTAAGATCGATCAGCTCGGTTTGGAGATCTTGTCTATTGCATTGCCTGCTGCCTTGGCTTTGGCTGCCGACCCCATCGCATCGTTGGTTAACACTGCCTTTGTCGGTCGTCTAGGTAGTGCAACTACATTCTCATTCTTCTTCTTGTGTTTACTTCTGTATCGCTGATCACTTGGTCACAGAGATGTCTGATTTACACTTCTTTTGCTATAATTTTTCACATTATTAGTAGCTCGAACATTATATGTTTTATACAAGATGTCTGTCTACATTTGAGTCACTTGTCAGCTACTGTAATTCTGACTGGAAATTACTGTATTTTGAAACTTATAGGTAGGTTTTTGGATTGCTTCATTATATGATTGAGTTGGATACAAGTTCCTATGCTTGTTTTCCATGAGAGTAATGTGAACTGAAACAGTGTTTATTCTAAAGCCATTGTTGTTTACAAATTTGATTTTTTTTTGCTTGAACAATGTGTATGAAATTTCTAGCTTCGATATATTTCATTCATTTGTATTTCATTCATTTGCAGGTTCGGTTGAGTTGGCAGCTGTTGGGGTATCAGCAACAGTCTTTAACTTGGTCTCAAAGTTGTTTAATGTCCCATTGCTCAACGTCACTACATCCTTTGTTGCTGAAGAGCAGGCATTGTTTATCGAGGAAGGCATTGACTCTTCTCAAATGCCCCAAGGTACATCATCACATCATCAAGTTATAAAATAGGACCTGATCGGTTTCTTATCTTGGCTGTCATTAAGGGAAGTGGAATGCACTCACTTATGAAGCTTTGTTTTTTGTATAAGGTGCTGATGCTGATGGTGGTCAGCGCAAGGAACTCCTTCCTTCAGTATCAACATCTTTGTCCTTGGCTGCTGGCATCGGCTTTGTTGAGGCTGTGGCACTTTTCGTGGGCTCTGGATTTCTTATGAATATTTTGGGTATACCTGTTGTACGTCTGGGCAGGTCTATTTTGTAGATTTTTTTGCTTCTTTAGCTATATTGTGTTTTGAAGTCATATTCTCAATGACTGTATTGTATCTTCAATTCTAATTGGACTAGTTACTGTACTGTGGATACATTCACTTGCCTAATGTTCATATGAACTCCTCTATTTACAGGATTCCCCCATGCGTATTCCAGCTGAGAAGTTTCTATCCATGCGAGCTGTTGGTGCGCCACCGATTGTGATTGCTCTTGCTGCACAAGGAATTTTTCGGGGATTTAAGGATACAAAAACACCTCTGTATGCAATTGGCAAGTAGTCCAACATCCCCATATCTCATTATTATTCTTCTCATAAATGTTTTCTCAACAACTTAAAAGTTGTCTAGATGCTTGGCCATCTTTGCAAATCAAGCTTTATTAGACTTGACATGCCCTGTTGCGTGTAGGCATAGGAAACAACAGGGGCGGAGGCAGGATAGAAGTATTGAGGGGGCCGACTATATTGAGGGGGCCGATTATGTTAGATAAACATAGTAAATTTATAACTTATACTACATAGATGACTTAAAATTGGTTTACAAAGGTTTAATTTTCGAATATTCATAACTTTTTGCTTAGATATCGGATTAAGGCATATAATATATCAAATCGAAGCCCCGAAAGAGAGGAACAATATAAGGTAAAAAAAAATTTGGATTGGGGGGGCCATGGCCCCCACCGGCCCCAATGTAGCTCCGCCCCTGGGAAACAATCTTTCTGGATGTTACTTAGTAAAACGCGGATAAGATTGAGGAAACTTATGTGAAAAAGACTGACCTTGCTATAATTGATTGTGCATTTCATGTATTTTTTCTTTTGCATTATTAGGAAGGCAATAGTGTACAAGGTTGCTGGAGTTAACTTTTATGTCTCATTGACAGGAGCTGGCAACCTAGTGAACGCAATACTGGATGCAATACTGATATTTCTACTTGGTCTTGGACTTGATGGGGCTGCTATAGCGACTGTGATATCTGAGTAGGTCAAAAATGTGGTAACAATGAACATATGTATTTTTCATATGACATTTTCACTTCTTTTGCATGAGCCATCTATTATCCTCTTTTTTGGGGATTGTTTCTGAATAGATTTTTTATGGCAGATATTTGATCTTATTTATTCTGCTATGGAAGTTGAACAAAAAGTTTTCTTTCACTACACCAAATATTGATGGACGGAGACTTCTTCAATATCTCAAAGCAGGTTTATATTGCTGTCTTCAACTTTGATACTCCGTCTTGGAGCCCTATTTAATTATTTACTTGTACAAATTATAAATGCAGAATCTTCTGACTATCTGTTTAACTAGATAACGGGAATCTTGCTCTTAATCAATAGTTATATATATATATTTCTGACTGGAAATTCACATGTTTTTTTCATGGTGAGAGAACATTTTTTCCTCTTTTTGAATGCTCCATGGATAACACGTTATTATTAAACTACTCAAGAACCTGCTTCTACATTGATTTCAGGGCTGACCTAGCCTCAAGTTATTTTGCTAGGTAAAAAGATTAGAGAACTTGATAAGGAAAAAGCTGTTGACCAATGTGGTAAAAAGTGCATTGGTTTTAAAAGAGTTATCATTAAGTGTGGTAGAAACCAAGCAGATCAGGATGAATGGTTTGCTTTTTGAGGTAAAACCCTGGAATTTTTAGGCTGTTATCCTAACGATAAAGTTTCTTTATCTAATTTTTCAGGAGGTCTTCTGATTGCTAGAACTGTAGGAGTTCTTGTAACAATGACACTGGCAACTGCTATTGTAGCCAAGGAGGGTCCCATAAAAATGGCTGGTCATCAGATTTGTTTACAAATATGGCTTGCAATTTCACTGCTAACTGATGCCCTTGCACTTGCTGGCCAGGTAAGTTTAGTGCAGTTTTGCGCATTGGAAAGGCTGATAGTTCAAAACAGGAGTTTTCACTGCAGCTTTATATTATCTATTTGTCTGTGTCACAATGCCGTTGAATGTTGATAGGTATGCTGGAGCAGACCACTTTGATAATATGATACAAATGTATAAATGGGATTTTTCCTTTATTGTGACATTCTCTATTCATTTGTGGAAATAATTAGTTGGCCAGGGGAAAAAAAATGGTGACTGATACAGGATCATCTACCTCCTTAATTTCCTTTTCACAAATTAGAACTTAATGAGGAATAAACTTATGTTGTCATTGTTCCTTGGTCAATTAGTTTGATGTTATGGCAGTTCTGCAACTATATAGCTAGCAACCACCTGAATAATCCTTATTTCCATCCTTCTGCATGTAAAGGCTTGATTATCAGACAGTTTTTGTGTTAAAATGTTCATTTGGTTATCAACAGGCACTTCTTGCTGGTGTCTATTCAAAAGGTGATTATGAGCAGGCACAGAAAATTATTTACAAAGTTCTGCAGGTCAGTGCGGCAAGAAATATTATCTGTTCAGTTTTATATTTGATATGCCTGCTACTAGCATACATTCTCTATTGTTAAAATGGCTTCTGTAATAGATCTAATGTATCTGCAATTTGTGTATTAGGTTGGGTTATTGACTGGAACTGGCCTGGCTATCATTTTGTTCCTTGGATTTGGAACCTTTTTGAACTTATTCTCCACAGATCCAGAAGTTCTAAAGGTCTCTATCTCAGGCCTCTTGGTGAGTAATTTATTCATCCTACACTTTTTTGTAACATTCCTTATTTCGTGTTGAATTTTATTTTGGGTCTATGAATTGATCTTGAGATCGGCTCGTGGTCTTACAGTTTGTAGCTGGATCTCAGCCTATGAATGCCATTGCTTTTGTTCTTGATGGCCTCTATTATGGAGTTTCAGACTTCCACTATGCTGCCTACTCAATGGTATCTTTTAATTCCTTTTCTATGAGCAAATGGCTCCTCCACAATGATTCTTTTCTCATCTCATCCTTTTGACTTGTAATTGCAGGTGATTTCTTCATTATTATCATCATTGTTCATGCTTTTGGCTGCTCCTGTCTTTGGTCTTGGTGGGGTTTGGACAGGGTTATTTTTGTTCATGACCTTTCGTGTAATGGCTGGAATCTGGAGGTAAATGTCTTCTCATGGCTATTGAAAACGAATAACTAATAATCATTGATCAAACTGGTCTTTTGGTAGCTCAGCCTTCAACTACGTTTTATTTTAATGCCTCATAGAACTAGCTACTAAGAATTTTCTCCTCCAAAATTAGGTTGAGCACAAAGACTGGGCCATGGAAACTGATTTGGCCAGATATCAAATAGGATTCGAGTACACTTTACAATCTGTCTTTGTGGGCTTGAGGCTGAAAAGGTTGTTCAATTCAACTAGCTAGCCGTTACTCATTTGTTTTACACAAATCAGAACTGGCCCTACTAGCTCTCACGAGTACTCATCATTCGTCTATGACAACGGCGAGAGGTTTCTGTGACTCGTACTAGTTGACTGGCTCAAAACACGTGAAAGAATAGACAGTTAGACACCACCCTTATATATGTTGATTGCTTTGCTTAGAGAAATCTGGTATTTGCTGCCTAGTCACTTGTATTGCAGTGTAATAGTAGATGTACATATTAGACAGCTTCTTGATTGTAATTGTGTAGAGAATTATGGGATTCATCTGCACTGATCATCAGATACTCGTATTAAATTCTGCATACTATCAACTTCAGCATCTCTTTAGTGGCTTTTTAATATGCTGTTAGTCTGAAACTCTGAAACCTTCAAGCTTTAGGCTTAGTTCCATTTCAACTATTATAAAATAAGCCAAATTCCTTGACATATAAGCCTAGTTTTCCAAACTTGCACGGTTGCACCCTCCTGCCTCACAAATTTAGATGTACTGTACATTATATCTTAGGACATTGAGAACCGTAAAGCTTCGGGATCGCTCGTCATTAAATTCTGAGTGATTTTATATGGGAACTAGTGAAATGAGTACTGTATTATATATAAACCAGCTTATAGTTTCCCACCATATAAACCAACTTAGAGTTATTTATTTCACCAAAAAAGATACTTTTATCTGTAACATATCTAGGGAAGACGTTTGTTGCATTTTGCTCAAATCAAAGGTCAAGCTTTCCTGCAATCTGTGTGGTGCTGTCAGCCTTGACCTCTGTAACGTAAATAAGGATAAGCTACGCACAGCTTTTTCCACCTTATCCATCCAGAGAATACTAAGAAAAGGAGCATGTGAAATCGAGGATTGCAACAAGAAGGAAAGCCTTCTGTTACAAGAAACCTACAAGATGCCACCAGCTGCTTACTACAGAAGAAGTAAAAGGAATCACAAGTAGGTGTGTTCTGGGTATCTGCCACGTGGCCAAATGGGCCAGGTCCAGTTAATGTCCTATTCCATTTCTTTGAGTCTTGCCTTGCCACGCGTGCCAGTCTACCAGCGCACATGGTGAGACTGATTGATGGCGTCTATAATAAGTGTTTTTGGCCTTTTGTCTTTACTTCATCTTTGCCTTGGCGCCCAAGTATTAGGAATTTAAGAATCCCAATTCATACACAAAGGTTCAAAAACAAATTTTTTGGTTCACAGTTTGGGATGAGGAAAGGAGGAGGTTGATATTAATCCACGGAGAAATCAGTATCCCATTCCTCTTCAAATTTTATCTGTGGACGTTAACTCTTCCCTGCAGATTTTAACCAGAGAGGTCAGGAAATGGAGTCTCAGAGGTCTGCAAGGTAAAGTGTAACTTCTATCTTTCTCTACTGTCTTCTAAGGTTGCCTTGATTTTGTGCTTTTGTTATGAGCTCAAATATGCCCAAGAATCCAATCCAAGAGCTGTGCCCACCACAAAGACAAATTCCCTATCTGGGTTGCCTCTTTTTGTTGTCTATTTTTCTGGGTTTCCTCTCTCTGTTTCTCTTATGATTCTTAGCTGTGTTAACTTTAGATCTTGCAATTCAAGAAGGCGAAGTGGGTTCAACTCAGTAGCACAAGTTCTTGCAAAATGGAAGAGTTATAACCACCACTTGGACTCATCAGCAGCAGCTAAGGAGGAGCCAAAGAAGGGAAGAAGAAAAGGCCCAGCAAGAGGTTCAAGAAAAGGGTGCATGCCCGGTAAAGGAGGGCCCCAGAATTTAAATTGCAACTACAGAGGTGTAAGGCAGAGGACATGGGGAAAATGGGTGGCTGAGATCAGAGAGCCCATTGACAAAACAAGACGGAGAAGCAGCAGATTGTGGCTGGGAACTTTCTCCACTGCCTTGGAAGCTGCTTTGGCCTATGATGAAGCTGCTAAGGTCATGTATGGCGCCCATGCCATCCTCAATTTCCCAGATAATGGCCAGGAACAGCTCACAATCTCTTGGTTAAGTGCCACTTCAGATGGGTCTGTGGATAATCATGGTGGGTCAGTTTCCTCTTTGTCTAGTGGATCTGTTAAGGAGGAGGAGGGAGTTGATGGGTTGATGGTGGATCTAAAAGACGACGTCTGTCGTTCTCGATTCAGAGTGGATCATGAAAAGCCTTGTTCTAGTAGTGGCAGTGGTGTTGCTAGGGGGGAGGCAATGGTGAAACAAGAGGAGGTTGTGAGCTGTGGTTACATTGATGGAGGTGAGTCAAAAGGGTCGACTTCGGGTGTTGATTATTGGCAAGACATGCTGAGAGAGCCATTGGAGCTGCCTAATAATGGATATGGGGGTGAAGAGATGAAGCAGTTTGGTGGTAGTTGGGATTGTATGATGGAGGATTTGGATTTGGATGATGGGTTAGAATGTGATCTGTTAAAGCCCGGTTGCAAATTTGATGAGTTTGGAAGTAATGGTATGTTCAAGTGATTCTGCTGTTGCATGTAGTCAATAGACAGAATTTGATATTGAAGTTGTTAGCAGGGCAAAGAGACTTGATAGTGAAGTTGTTAGTAGGATAAAGATCAGTACTTCTAGACTCTAGCTATAGCAATCATCTTGATGGCCTATAAGAGGCAGCATATTTTTAGATAATTCAGTTCTTATTTTGTTTTTGGATCAATTAACGAGTCTATCGGTCTGGTTTTCGTATGTAGTTTAGTTTGGTTTGTGACCTAGAAACCGTCACAAACCATATAGTGTAAGGCATCTTCAAAAGAAGTACACCTGGTAATGCGCGCTTATTTATTATACTACCGATAATTACAGATGGAACGTACGGTTTAACACTTCCCAAACAGAAGGACAAGACTCTTAGACCACATGAATAAACACAAGGACAAGACTCTTAGACCACATGAAAAACCTCACACCATCATCCTATTCAAGCACATCTTAGACAATACACATAACCTCATCAGCCACACTTATTCCAATCTTCTAGAAAAGAGCAGGCCAATTCAAGAATACCAATATGCCGTGGTTCAAATCCATTGATACCCTAAGAAGATGCACTTGAAGATGCAGAAGGGTTAAACGCCTTCTGTTCAGCACAAGTAAGCACATCATTGGTACCACCTTCCTCTCTGCCAACACCTAGCAAGTCAAGATAATGAAGGTAGTGAGAAATGATGTTGTTCATGCTATCAAGTTCACCCTGCCCACAAACCAAATCCCCATATAAAATGTTCATGGTGACTCCAAAACCGGGAACACGCTTTGAAAGGGTGTCATTCTTGGTGGGTTTCCAGTTTCCAACAAAAGCGTCATGTGCAGATGGTTGGCCCTTCTTTATTGGAGTCATCCACCTCCATATTGCTGCCTGGAAGGCCAAGGAGGCGTTCTGCTCTATGTATTCTGGATGATCTAGTAGATTTACTTTGAGAGCTTCACCAGTTGCTCCGTAGTTGTAGTTCCTACAGCAGAAGCGTGCAGATATACAATAAATACAAGCTTCAAGCATTTTGAAGTATAATGCATTTTGCGCATTAATGCGTAGTACCAGTAAATAGGCAATGCACCGCGTCCATAATATTCGACTCCAGGGGTGCATGGGTACGTGTATTTGAAAGTGTCATCACAGTATGACTGGCTTGGACTCATCTCCTTGTTGTAGCAGAGACCCCATGCGAATGGTCCCCCTGTAGCTACGGAGTATCCACCTGAAATTATCACAGGACACAACATTGGTTATCATTTGAATTTGGAATAGTTTTCAGCTTTGAGCCAAATGCAAAGCACATGAATTTTGTTTGAAGTAAAAATGGTGTTACAGAGAAACCAACAGGGTATTACCCTCTTTTAACTGATGAGTGCTTTGGCAAATGAACAGAACAGTGTGTCACTTACATCTCTTACTCATTGATGTTCAATTAAAGCATGATAATGTATATGTTACACCGGTTGATTCTTAGACTATGCTCCTGCTTTATACATTTCAAACCATAATTATAGCATGTCCTTTACTAACATGAAAAACAGTATGCTTGAACAGCTCCAAACGAAATCTCTACCGTAAGCACTCTTGCATTGCATAAAAATGAATATTAACTGTTCCCTGCCTACTATTATACATGTGAATAGTGTAACAACTCAACTAATCTTCAGTTCAGTAACAATCTATGTCTTAATACCATCGAGTTACCAATATTGTCTTAATATCGTTCTCCCACGTTGCATCTAGCAAAACAATGAGATGTAGTCCACCTCCATGAATTTACCATAGGATCAACAGTCATCAATTACACCTCAACCATGGAAGCAAACAATATGCATCAGCAATCGCCAGAAATACGTACTATTGGTGATACCAACATGAACATTACTGAATATGCACTATTCAGGACCAATTTGAGACGATCAGAATTGACAGCCACATACAATAATCATAAGAAACAAGAAGAATAAGAAAAGGGACACAATTAAAAATTGGAAAGGGAAAACTTACAAGAAGTCTTGCTGCCGACGTGGCCGAGGAAGGCGGCGATCTCCTTCTGGCCCATGAGCTTACCGCCGGTGGTCCCGAATCCAAGGTGCTCGTACTCGGCGGCGGCGAGGATGAACGACTGATAGTCCCAAAATCCGACGGCGTGTGCCACCGGAGAATTCCTCTTTGCGAAGAGGTCCTCGAACTGGTAGACTTGGAAGTAATCCGAGACAGTCTCGTTACAACAGAATTTGGACCAGACCTTACATTCCCATCCCTTGGTACAAACCTTTTGTCCTTTCACTTTCTTCACCTGCAACAGATCGGACGAGTCTCCGGCGGCCATCTCCGCCGCCAGAGCAACCAGCATTAACGCCACCAGACAAGCGCGCCAACTGTCCGCCATTTCCGCTGTTTCGTGCTCGCTATTGCTTCGTTCCTTGCGCTAGGGTTTTACGAAGATCGCGAATTCAGGTCGGAATATAAACTGAGACGAAGAGGGAGATTGAAGAAGACGAGTAGTATTAAGAAAGCGATGGAGGACCGAATTCGAGGGGATGGTTGGCGGAGAACTAGGGAAAGACGGATCTAGAAGACGAGGACGAAGAAGAGAGAGTGAGAGCTGTTTTTTGATGCTTCGGTTGGAAGTAGGGAAAGGGTGAGCGAGAGTCATTGGATGGGCGATCGTAATTAGAAATGATGTGACCTGTGGGCCGTGCGATGAGGATGGACGGTGGAGATGAGCTCTTAGATTTTGGTAGAAAGGACAGTCCGGACT
This sequence comes from Polygonum aviculare, assembly GCA_934048045.1. Classification (NCBI taxonomy): domain Eukaryota; kingdom Viridiplantae; phylum Streptophyta; class Magnoliopsida; order Caryophyllales; family Polygonaceae; genus Polygonum; species Polygonum aviculare. Next base: position 25,260,681 of record OW204031.1, read on the forward strand.
TTGGCGCCACCGACACGTGTAAGATGCTAGGCATACATTCTTCTAGAATTCCCCCGATGAATCTTAAAGCTTCTGGACTTTATAAAGCGAACCATCTGTAATTTTTTAGAAGAAATGGTGATGGCAAATAAAATGGGGAAAAAAACTAATATATTGTTGAGAGTGGGATTTGAACCCACGCCCTTTCGGACCAGAACCTTAATCTGGCGCTTTTGACCAACTCGGCCATCTCAACTTGTTGTTTGTTAACGTGGGATTAACTATTAAAACACATCGTGAACCTCAGAAAAAGTGGTTCTGCTACTATAGCACAGACGAATCTGATAAACGTGTTAACACACAAGTATATTAGACTGAGGAGGCGCCAACTGCCAACTAATACTATAGCACAGACGATCTGATAAACGTGCTAACTAGATTCCTAGAAAATTTGATAAAGTTGCTGATGCAACTGCTAACTTATACTATAGCTTTGTCTTTTGATCAGGATTTTGTTGAGTTTCCTGTAGCTCCCTCTTGTATGTTCCCTTATTATCTCTTGATTTAATCTAAATAAACATCAGGCAATGCCTTCTTAATGACCCAAAAAAAAAAACTGATAGTTCCCAGACATGTAATTCTTATTCAATCCTTATTCCTTAGAAACAAACAAATAAACAATAGCAACTAAAGACTTCAACTTCATTCTGAAAAACTTCACGTATATAGCATTCTTATTCAATCCTTTCTACACATATCCATATATCAAAAGAATAACTCACTCGACCAAATAAATATACATCCAAAGAATAAAGAATGAAACATTTCCACAAAAAAATTGAAGCTAAAATTGCATCCAATCATCACTCATCCTATGCAAGTAAAACTCATATGCACACACTGCAGGAAAACAGCACTCAATCAATCCTGTATCATTGCCTTCTCCTCGACCGCAGCAGAAGTAGTCGCCTCAGCAGCCAATGTCGGATTAATATCTTCAAGCTGCTGCAAAACCTCCTGAATCTCCGGCCTAGCCTCTGGCGACGGATCCACCAGATGTAATGCCAGCTTGAGCGTGTTCAGCATCTCATCCCCATTGATCGAAATCTCCCTCTGCAGCTCCACATCAAACACCTCATTAGTCCACTCCTCCTTAACTGTCGACGCCACCCACTGGGGCAGATCCGCGCCGTCTATCTGCTCCCCGGGAGGCTTCCCTGTGAGGAGCTCCAGCATGATCACTCCTAGGCTGTAGATGTCTGCCTTGGTTGTCGTCTTCTTGATCTTCTGCAGCTCGGGGGCACGGTATCCTGTTGCACCGGCTGTGGAGATCACGTTTGTGTTGGCTGATTCAGTCATGAGCCTGGAGACGCCGTAGTCTGAGATCCTGGGCTCGTTGTTGTCGTCCAGGTAGACCTCGCTCGCGGTCAGGCTGCCGTGGGGGATGGATTCTGCCACGTGGAGGTGGTGGAGACCGCGAGTTATCCCCATTGCAATCTTCATCCTTACGGGCCAGTCTATGGTGCTTTCTGGACCATGCCCTGTGCCCAACAATTGACAATTACAGTCAAGATTCATTCTTTCAGATTCAGCCATTGATGGTAGTCAGAGAAATGAAAGAGATTTGATCAATTTAGCAATAAAAACTCAACAATTGACGCCCTTAAAAATATAGTAATGTATCCAGTAATCAATGTGACGATGTAAACTCCGCGAAAGTGTGACATTGTAAACTCAACAAGCGTATCAGTTTTCAAATTGACAATGTAGCCTCTCAAAATGAAAGATTCAGCAATTGATGGCATTCAGATAAGTGCAAGTGTGGATCAGAAATCAGAATATTGAAGATTCACATTTATGGCAAGTAAAGCTTTGCACTTGATGGCATTAAGAAATATGCAGAACTGATCAATTTGGCAGTGAAAACACAGCAACAGATAACAACATACTAAGAAAAATGCAGTGCAACACTCACCATGAAGGAAAGAAGAAAGGCTTCCCTTGTTCAAGTAGTCAGAAACAAGAAGCTTTTCACCCTTGGGTCCGAGATAATACGCCCTCAATGGAAGCAAATTAGGATGCCTGATCCTTCCAAGGGCGGCCACTTCAATCTCAAACTCCTTGGGATTCTTGGCCAGCTTCTCCCTCAGCCTCTTGACAGCAACTTGATTCCCGTCCTCCAGGGTCGCCTTGTACACCGTCCCGTACGCGTTCTTCCCCATGATCTCAGCCGTTGCGCACAGCAGATCATCAGCTGAGAACACAAATGGCCCATCAAACAGCACCAGTTTGCCTCCGTCGCCAGCGCCGGCTGTCCCTGCTGCTTCCGCCACGACCGCCTCCTTCTGTGCCGCTCCACTAGCCCTCGCCTTGCTCCGGGTTCGTTTCCTGATCACACAACAAAGCAAAACACAGCAGAGTAATAACATAAGTACAAGAATTGACCCTACCAGGATTAGAATTATGTCCTTGATGCTCAGCCTCCTCTTGTGGTGGTGATGGCTCTTTCCTCCTTCTGCAGGCAGTGAAGAAGAAGGAGAGATCTCTGGGGTGGGAGAAATTGGACATGGAGATGAGCTGCTGTATCCACAGAGTTGCAGGTTTCCCACAAAGGAGGAGGGTTTGAACTTCTTTGAAAGCCCAGAGGGGACTTCGCCTGACAGACTGTTGTAGGAGACGTTCAAAGAGGTGAGGTTTGAGATGCTTGAAAAGGATGCTGGGATTTCTCCTGTGAAGTTATTTTTTGACAGATCAAGAGCTTGGAGCTTGCTTAAGCTTCCCAACTCTTCAGGAATCGATCCAGAAAGGGCATTGTGACTCAAAGACAACACTTGAAGATTGCTCAAATTGGTTAGAGAATTTGGGATTTCCCCAGAGAAGTGATTGTAATCAAGGGTCAACACTCTGAGGCTTGAATTGGCATTTTTGGACCCTTTTTGGTCGGAAATTGGCCCAGAGAGATTATTGTGCTGAAGAGCAAGAAATGTAAGAGAAGAAGACTGGTAAACTCCGTTCGGGACCGAACCCGAAAGCGAGTTGTAGCTGAGATTCAACCTGTACAACCGATTGGCATTTCCAAGACCGATTGGGATCGACCCAATAAGAAAGTTGTTGCTGAGATCAACATTCTGCAAAATAGGGTTCTTCCCAATGGAAGCCGGGATCGAACCCGATAGTCGATTGTTGAACAGATGAAGACCTCTGAGATTCGGAAGCTGCCCAATTGAAGAAGGGATGATGCCAGTGAGGTAATTGTCATGTAAGCTGAGCTTTCTAAGGCCTCTGAGGAGCCCAATCTGGGGAGTGATTCTGCCACTTAGACCCTTGAAAGGAAGCTGAAGAGCAATGACCTGGCCGTTCACACACTTGACACCTGTCCAGGCGCCGGAGCAGGCTCCGGCCCGGCTCCGGTTCCAGCTGCGGAGGAAGACGCCTTTCGGGTCGGCTTCGTGTTTGAACGCCAAGAGCGCTTGGAAGTCGGAGAGAGCGAGGATTGCGCTGTTGGTTGGTTGTAATGAGGTGGTGAATGGGAGAATGTGGAGGATGGTGAAGAAAATGGAGATGAGAAAGTAGTGGTGCTTGTGAGATTCATGGTGATTAGCCATTTAATTGTGCGAGCTTTGTACTCAAGATGGAGGAGATTTTGGCTAATTGGGTTGTTTAGCCAAAAGCTGAAATGTTAGATCGAAGAGATTGTAGAACAGAGAGACAGAGGATGAGAAATTGGAGGAAGAAGGAAGAGAGTTGAGGGTAGAAATTGGGAGGGAGAGAGGGGGGCAATTTGCTGGTCAAAGTTAACGGCTAGTTTTTTTTTTGTCAAATGAGTTTATGGCCTGACCGAGGCGGGGGAATCAACAGACAGGCTACAGAGCTCTACTAACCTCAACGGTTGAAAAGATTCTATATTTCTTTATCCTTTTGTTGTTTAGGGTTAGTAACGTAAATGTAAAATAGGAAATAATCCTCCAAGTATAATGTGTGCAATTATGTGTATGCATGCAACGGCTCTCTGTCTTTATGGTGTCATAAGAGGCACCCCCTTAATTATTCCTTCACACACTCACATGACATTGTCCGTATCCAAGACAATTAAAATAGAGATTTTAGTTTTGATCAAAAAATAGAGATTTTAGTACTCCGTATTTTTCATGTTTGTATGTTTAATCATATATTTTGGTGATTCTAATTTAAGAAAAGTTTTAAGTACATTGGTGATACTGTGATATACTCCAAGAAATTATTACAGGGAAATTTTGAAAATTAAACATGACTTAACTTAAAAATCGATATCTTAGCTATTAGTACATGCAAATCTTTCAAATTTTAACCTCTACCAAGTAAATAACTTTTTGAAATAGAAATAAATTAGATGAATCCAAAAGGTAATAAAGTTGAAAACGTAGATGTTTTTTCAATCATAGAAGGCATAGAGAGTGACGATGATTTTATTATAATAATAATAATATTTCTCGAAAAAAAGAAGATAAATTGTCATCTTAGGCACATGAAATCATAATACCACATCACCAAAGCAAAGGAAAATGACAAGAAGACGTAAGGTAAAAGCAAACATAAGATGGATTTTTTACTCCATTGCCCCATGACGAAGAAGGAATGTAGGCCAAAAAAGCGGTCTTCAAAAAGCCTAGATAATCTAGCCTACTACAATAAAGCCTATTGCAATGTACTCCGTAGTCCGTAGCTTTATCTTACCCATACACATACATCCTAGGAATAATTCTGAAATTGGGTCCCCTGGAATTCGTAATCTCAAGGTCATTCTAAAATCTCAATCCACAGGACCACATCACTAGAATCTTTGTAGGAAGTTAATTGATTAGTTCGATACTATATCCATACAGGTTAAAAGCTAAAAGCTGAAACATGATCCTCCCTTTCAACCAAACTGAAAAAGCTAATGACAGACCAAAAGAGGAAAGCTAAAACACACAAGTACCAAAACCAAAAGTAACTACAGAATAAGCTTGTTCATCAGTCATGAACTTGCTGTATGTATATAATCACCCTTAATCATCAGTCCGGGATTTCATATTCAAATGGTCAAGCATAAACCGGAGAGAAAAATAATGTAAAATTTAGATTTGGAAGACCATAAACACAACAAGTTACAATCAGCATTTCAAATAAACAGACTGCAGAGAAAAAGCAATTTAACTGAACTCTGAACAGTGGACCATCAATCCTTGTAAATTTCATATCACCAATGATCAAAGTTATTCAATTGTTTTGCCATATAACTGTTTAGGCTAGCAACAAAGTGGACAGTTACAATGCTAATACTGATACCGAGTTTCGACTACTACATCACCAATAATACCATTATCAAACAAGCCATACGATGTGATTCCCCAAGCATACATCTGAGTCTAGAAAGTAGACCCGTTCCACCCAAAAGATGAGCCCTGCAAATTAAGAACATTAAAGCGATTCATAAGAGCACGCAAATGACACAAGGCATAAATTGCAGCAAAAAATGGCTTCATAAGGTCTCATTTTCCACTGGTCTCATCTTCTACTGAATATGAAAAATCAATCAAGCCAGAAAAGTAGAATTCAACAAATATTTCTAAGCATGATTTTTGGATGGTGAAGATGCATTTACATGAGCTAGCACTGGTGTAATGCATGTAAACAACGTACGTGCTCTTGACTTTGATGAGCCTAAACAAACAAGAATAATGATAAGCAACATGTGCAATGTAGTGGTCCACCGTCTACTAGATATTTAAGATAGTGGATAAGTCTTGCCTGAGTTTCATAAAATTTGAGGTAGAAGCGAGATTTTGGAACAGACAACTTGCTCTCGAGAATTGAGGCAATTGCAGCGCTCAATTTCTTGTTTGTAGCAGGGTTAAGGCCTCCAATTGATATCAACTCTCCAAATGCAGCTGGTTCCTCAGTTCCGCCAAACGAAACTGGCACTGACCCCTTCACCAAAACCATGACATACTGCGTTTTGCACAAATTACAAAAGTAATAATTAAGGTGATTAGCTGTCGTATGTGTGAAGCATGACATTCTGCATTTTGCACAATCTGAATGGTGCTCAGCTGTGATATACTGATAATTTGAAACATGACACACTGCATTTTGTATAAATAACTACTATCTCCATAAAAGTTACGTCTTGTTTGGGTATCATGCATGGTGACATTAATGCAGTGCTCAAAATTCTATAACCAGACTACTATTCCATCAATGAGCTTGACAATGTTTGCATACCAATGCTGGTTCACATACCCATATTTTCCTCTCGTACTCCAAAATGTCATACCAAACATCTGTGAAGTTTTCTTTTCAGTTCAGTTCATTCCTGCTAGAGAGCCAAGATCCCACTAAAATCATTACGTGTTCAGTATAGACGCATTCAAACTATTACAATAATAAGTTGACAGTCTAATTGGGAGAAGAAGCCAAGAAGGGTCCACCTTTCCATTGGAACTAAAACAAAGTAGTCAAGTCCTAAACTCCCTTCTTTGATATAATAGAAGAGTAACTCAAGAATTCAACAGCGGAATACTCACGGAAAACACAAACAAAGCCAACCAAATTCAACCTACAAATATCCAATTAACAGCCAGAAAACTTCAATATAAACATAAGCAGCTACTCAGTACTTCCTAGTGACATAAAGCTGCACTCCTATATTTTACAACATAACAGGAGTTCTCCTAGTTTAGACTGATTCATGATTGCAAAAGATGACACAGCCAAACATTGACAATGATCAAATAGATGAACAAAACCGAATTACAACCTACTACTAAACCCTAATTCGCTCAATTGGAGTCCCTTATACTCAGTCATCCAAACACAGCAGTCAAGCCCAAAGAAACGATAATCAGTCTACCAAAAACTCTAGGCGTTGATTAACAAGGATCGAGTGAAGCTATCAAGTCATGAAAATCGCAAGAGGCGGAATTCCAAGCAAAACCCTAAAATAGAAACTGGAAACGGAATTGATAATGTAGAGAGAGGGGAAATACATTTTCGGGCTTGCCGAGGATCTTGGCGATGGAGGAGGAGGCTTCGGAGAGGATGGAAGAGGTGTCGACGCCTTCGAGGGTGACGTTGGTGGAGAGGGTTAGGCACGGCATTTTCGCACTTTCTTCTTCTTCTTCACTGAGCTTTCGACGTTACCACCACCACTCTGTTATCTTTCCTCGCTTGTATATGTGGCCTGGTTGGCGTGTCACGCACTAGTGTGTCCCCGAATACCCAAACTACCCTCGGCTATGAATTTGCGCATAATTCCGTCTAGAGACCCCTCCACTTTAACCGAATTCTGTTTTGTGTCAAAAACTAAGCATATTTAAATCCGAGTGCAATTAATCCGATTATCCGATCGTTTACTTTTATGATATCAAAATTAACCATGTGTTATCTAGTTTGGAAGGGTGTTTGATTTGATCACAATCTTAAGCTATTTCCTTACATAGATTTCGGTTTCACCAAAAACTTTGCGCTTGTAAATGACTCCAGAATATATATGTTTACAGTTTTGATAATCTCCTGAATAATTTCTTGATAAAAAAAATAAAACTCTCCTCAAGTAATTTGCAAGAGAATAACTAGTTAATTAAGATTTGTTAGGTAGGATTCGACCAAAAAAAAAGATTTGTTGGGTAGGGGTGTACATAACCCCTAGCCAATCATTTTTTTATGTTAATCAAATTGAAAACATACACTGCTTTTTTATCTATTGTATACTGTATTTGATTTGATTTTACCCGCGAGAATATATATTCCCGATATTTGCTTATAACAACCAAATTGATACGATAAGAACTTATCATATTTTTGTTCAAAATTTCTCCCGTTTGCTTGTGGTTCTACAAATTCAGCCTTTGTTTGATCATTTCCTTATGCATTAAAATCCAACAATGACATGAGTTTTGACACGGGCGTCGAGAGGTCCTTTTGTCATTGCTTAATGCTTAAAGCTTATAGAAGCAGTTCACAAAGATTCCATCACACTGGAATGAACTCTTGAAGGAGGCCCTCAATCTTGTCCTTAATTCACAGTGTACAAAACTGCAATGCTAGTCTTGCAAATTCATTGAAATTAAGTGCAAAATTCACACGGTTTATTACTTTTCCACAAATCACGCATATATAAGGTTATACCATCACATTGTTATTGATCCTGTAACTTGTCGTCTTCATGCTTCATTTGCCTTTTATGTTATTGATGAAGTAAAGTAAAATAAAGGGAAATTCCGGATGGTACCCCTGAGTTTTGTGCTTTTCCGGATGGTGCCCACAAAAAAAAGTTATTCCGCCATATACCCCCAAGGTTTTGGAAATTTCCGCACCGTGCCCAAAATTCAAAAATACTACTCCCTCCGTCCCATTGAGTTTGTCTCATAGGACAATTTTTGAGGTTATTAAGGAAGTGATAAAGTAGGTATTGGATATGGGAAAATTGGTAAAAGTTAAAGTTGAATGGGGTAGTTTTGTAATTTTATATGTGTAAAAAAGTTAAAAAAAGGATAAAGTAGAAGGAAAAGTTGGATTTTGGGTGTAAAAAGTGAGTTTGAATAAGGGTAATATTGTAAGAAATTGTTGATACAAAAGGAAAGAGGACAAACTTAAGGGGACGCCTAAAATGGAAACGAGACAAATAACAATTTTCAATTCTTTTCCGTCAGCCCATGATTAAAGAAAAAAAGAAATTGAAATTGAAATTTAAAGAAACGAAAACAAAAGAAAAAGCGAAGGAGTGGTCGTCTCCCACACCATCGAGCGAAGGTTCCACACAAAAGAGCGAAGCCATCGAGCGAAGGAGCGAAGGAGAGGTGGAGCGGCGACTTGGGCTCCGGCGAACGAAGGGCTCCCATCTGGCCGTCTGCCACAAACACGAGAAGGAGGCGACGAAGGGCTCCGGCGAACGAGAGCTTGAAATTAGGACTCCGGCGAGCAACTGTGAGTTGTGCGGTGGCGACCACCATCGACTCGGAGGCTGGACGACTTGAAATTAGGGCTGAACAATGTGGGCTTGAAATCTGGGTTCGTTTTTCTTCTCTCTCTGTGTGCTGTGAATTTGAGGGGTGTTGGATAAAATAGCTTGAAATTTTGCGTTTTATTTCTTCTTTGTTTGTGGGTGTTGGATAATCAGCTTGAGCTACCTGATTTGCTTTGATTGCTGTGAATTTGAGGGGGTTTTGTGCTGGTCACATTCGAATTGCAAAATCGATGTTAGGTTGATGATCGGCTTCATACTTTGGATCATTTTGGTCCTGATTCCATCTAATTCTTATCTGGTGGGTTGATTGTGTGGTAATAATCTGATGATGGCTGGGAAGGACAAAACAATATGATGGCCTTGTAGCTTAGACCTTGTGAGATTGAGAAATAGAAATGAACTTTGCTTTGCCTGCACAATTCATTTTATGCTCGATTAGGGTTTGTTTTTTGCAATTGAGCTTGAAAATGTTGAAATTAGGGCTATTTCTAGTGTTTTTGAGCTTGAATTTCATCTTCAATTGATAATTAACTGCATCCCATTGATAGAATTCTTTTGCTTTGAAGCCAGCTGAATGTTACTACACATGGCACACAACATCGAGGGCGGCGGAGGCGGACACGGGCTGTGGCATGGTGGTCAGGTAAGTAAGTGGCCGCCGGCACTCCCCTCTTCGCTTGCAGCCCGTGTCCAACCCGACCAATGATCGCAGCCCACGTCCACCGGAATCCGCCGGTGTCGATGGAAGCGCCGTCCTCATGATGGTCCCAGCCGTCGATGGAAGCAGAACACTACTTTAATTACCTTGAATGCCACTAGGAGAATTTTACAAGGACTTTGACACTACTTCCACCGTTTTGAGTTGCTTTTTTTGCTTTCATTCCATGTATACAAACATTGCAATGTCATCTTTGCTGGCACTTTAAAAATCATGCTTTGCACAATTCAATGTATAAAATTTTCCATTACTGATTTGATGATGACTTTGGGATTGAGAGGCTAGATTGCTATGAACATCAATTTCACAAGAGAATCCAGAATTGAAGCCATGGCAATCAGGAGAGGAGTCATGAATGGATGGTACGAGAGGATATAAAAGACACTTTATGAACACAAAATTAGTTAATCCAAGAGGCAAGTGCACACGATGAGGAAATAACTTCATTATTCAAACTTCCAATTCATTCAGCAAGTATCATTGATTGTAACAGATTGGAAAAAAATCTCATTTCATAATCTGAACTTGCAACTTGCAAGACCCAGCTAAACAAATTGCCTCTCTAGCACAGAAAGAGAAGGTTTATTTCAGAACCAACATTGTCATTCCTCCAAAAGAATTGTAGATAGATGATAAAGAGAAGATTAAGTATGAAGATTTGACAGCCTATTCTTAATTCAGACAGTCTTTGACCGAGCACGGGAATGTCTTCAAAGCGTTTCTGCATCATATGATCAAGTAGACACAATCAACCTCTTGGCATATACATCAAAACACACAACATGATCCTTGACTCAGAACTTGTTATCTAAAATGTAAGCTACTCATTAAAATTGAAAACAAGGCCCAATATCATAAATGGTAGTAAGTTCAGAGATGGTGTGAGAGGAAGTATCAGTACCCCAACATTGTTGCTCTCACAAACCTTGTGAACTCCATAGTCCACAACCTGCATACACAATCACAACAGCTTATGCACATAAACACATTGATTGAAATGAATCAAAAATCCAACCTCACATTGGTAATTACAAAACTGATTGGTTGAATCTCATCCATAAATATCGAATCTTGCAAGGAAATCTTTCAAAAAAAATTAGAGACTAATTTCTTCAAAACAGCTAGCAGAAAATTGATGAATCTCATCGCCCTCTATCTAGATCCGAAAATTCCATCACAATCAATCAACGTTCGCCAAGTAGCAAGCAATTAGACACGAGCGATCAAATTGAGCACGAAAGAAACGAAATTGACAGCATATTATTCTTCAACGATGGTGGATTAGAGAAGATCAATGAAGCTGATAGGAAATTAGATGATGGAACATGGAAATCTTGAAACTCACCCGTTCGCCGGCGAAGGCTCCGAGGACGACGAATGTGACATAGACGGAGTTCCGGCTGTAAAAATGACGAAGAAGACGAAAGCAGAGATGAAGTAGTAATCGGAGTCGGAGAAGGAAGTGTGGCAGAAGTTCTGGCAGTACAAAACGACGAAGAAGACGAAAATGCCGAGCATGACGAAATCCGCTGCCGGTTGGACTGGTCTTCAACTCCACTCTTCGTCCCCCTTCGTTTCTCTGTTTTTTTCTTATTTTTGCTGGGTTTTTTAAGAAGTCTAACGGAATCTGTGAGATAAATAAAAGAGGGGCACGGTCCGGAATTTTGTGAAACCTCAGGGGTATTTGACGGAATAACTTTTTTTTTTGGCACCATCCGAAAAAGCCCAAAACTCAGGGGCATCATCCGGAATTTCCCTATAATAAATCACAATGTAGCTAATATTTTGAGGACTAAGCTTAGTATGCCAAGTTCAAAAACGTGTAGTTGATTAGCAATAAGGAATGAATTAGTTTGAAAGAAGAGCAATACTGCAATATGTATCACGTGGCTTAAATTTACTCTTCTATTGAACTTGAGTTTACTACTTATACACTGTATGCAATTCTAGGATTTTCTGATTTGGGCTTTTACCATCTAAATTCTGACTTGATCCATGCCTTCTGAGCTTCATTTGATTGTTTTGTCTCGTTGATTTGTTGGTTCTAATATTTTTATCAACACTTCTGTCAGCCAATTCTTTTCCAACCGAAGTTCAGTATTGATCTGCTGAGACAAGTAGTTCATATACCTGCTACTACTAAAGGGCTGAGTGATTACCTAGAATGGAAACATGCAAGTTTTAGGTGGCTCTTATTTGCCTGGTGCTGGTTTTACAACATCCAACCTACGAGTCCTCGCATTCGAGCAAGAGTTGCGCGACGGAGTCCATTGTGGGTCTCCTGTTTCTATCCTCATCTAAGCAAGAAAGCCCAGTTGTAATCATAGCAGCAGCTTGCTTCCTGTTGAATTTGCCCTCCAATCTAGGGTCCACAAACTCCTCAACCCATGACAAGTCCTTGCCATCAGTCTTTTGCATTCTCCTCGCCCTTGCCATCCTCTCAAGCTTTGTGAGCTCCGATTCTTGACCCTCGATCAAACACGACAGCCTGACCCCTTTGACCAGCTCCAAGATGACCACTCCGTAGCTGTACACGTCAACCTTGGCTGTAGTGGGAAGGTTGAGCGTCCACTCCGGAGCCATGTACCCTTTCGTCCCTCTGATTTTCCCGGTGTCTTGGGAGGACCCTACTGCACCGCCTCTCTCGCGCAGCTTGGCAAGGCCGAAGTCAGCAATCTTCGGGTCGAAACCGGCGTCCAAGAGTATGTTTTCAGGCTTCACGTCACAGTGGATGATCCACTCGAGGCACTCATGGTGAAGGTATGCTAATCCTCGAGCTGTCCCGGTTGCGATCTTGAACCTCTCCTTCCAACCGAGGAGGTGATCAGGGGAGAACAAGTGCTTGTCCAAGGACCCGTTTTCGACGTACTCGTAGACCAACAACCTGTGCTTCTTTTGTGAGCAGAATCCCCACATCCTCACCAAATTCATGTGGTTGATCTTCCCAATCGTGCTCACTTCCGCCCAGAACTCCTCCTCTGCAAGCACGTCTCCCAATCTCTTCACAGCCACCTCCCTTCCATCTTCCAAGCAGCCTTTGTAAACACTCCCACAACCTCCTCTTCCTATGATGTCCTTAAACTGATGTGTTGCCCTCTTAAGCTCTCCATAGTTGAAGCTCCTAAACTGGCTCGAGAGGGCGCGGTACCCATCCTCCAAAGAAGCCGGTATCCCGTGCTTTCCAAACAGAAAGAACCATCCGCAGGCTAGTATAAGGAGTTCAATCACTCCCAATGCCGAAGCGAACGAGTACAGATAAGCCCATTTGGCGCGCTGATTGGGAATGTCAAACGAAGCCGACGACAGGTTCAGTGTTTTCACACTGCATTTGTCATCAGTTAGATTGAGAACAACCTGTTCCATCATCGAACCAAAGCTCAAATTCGTAGGAAGCCGGATGTACATGCTGCCTGGGAAGTGCATAGCCGAGTACCCACTAAACAAACTGCTCTTTGTGAAACAAAATGCTTCACCGGTCTCCCTGTAGTTGAAGGCGAGACATCGACAATCGTCCAAACAAAGCTGCTTGCAACCCTCAAGGTTGATACCTCCGAAGGTTTTTGTAAGATCAAAACCGTAGTAGTCCGTGTTCTTCACCTCCACAAACATGGAGTCAGAGCACCTTTTCTGGAACAAAGGCTTGCAGCCTTGGCTCCAATCGGTGTCGTTGGCACGCTCATAACCGGGTGGGCAAGAGCAGCCGTGGTCAGGCCGGTAAATGCAGATCGAGTTCTCACCACACAAGCCATGAATCAAACACTGGGCGCCAACAGCCTCGAAAGTCACGGCCCAAGACCCGGCCGACTCGTTTAAGCTATACATCCTAAGATTCCCGTCATGGTCCACCTTCAGCATCCTCTTGATTCCAGGAGTCCCGGCATCGGTAGCGCTGGCTTGGAACTGATCGCTGGAGGTGATCAGGCCCTGATCATCAAGAGCGACAATCCTGCTGCTGTTGTCGTCTTGTCTAAGCCGTTGATACGGAGACTGATCGATAGTGTAAGGCCAGTAAATGCTGGTGATCTGAGGCCCGTTGTACATTAACTTCAACTTATTATCAACGTCAAAGAACAAACTAAAGTACCCGGATCCGAAGTTGCCGACGCCTAGCCCGGAGACCAGGGTCGTGTCCTTGGTGAAGAGCTGGCCCGGGAGCAACGTGTCGCTGGGGAAATCGAAGCTCTGCCACATAATCTTTCCCCTTGAGCTCCATAGCACGAGATTGCCGGTTTCGAGGAGCTCGAGCCTCTCGACGTCGGGGGAGGCGGAAGGGGCGTTGCTCTGCCAGGCGATGGAGCCGTCGATGTCGTATAAGACGAGGGCGCCGTCTTTGCGGAGCGTGAGGCGGGAGGCGTGGCCGTTGACGGGCTTGTCGCGGTTGGCCATCCAAACGGTGGCGTTTGGGGCGGGGGATCGGGTGAACCAGATGGCCAGCCAGTAGGCATTGGTGGAGAAGTTGCCGCCGCCGTAGAGGCCGAAGGTGAAGGTGTTGTTGGCCGAGGTGAGGTACTCATTCACGGTGAGATGGGCGCCTCTTGAGAGCTGGTTTAGAGGTTTGGTGGTTGAAGCCTTGGCCCCGTAGCAGAGTGTAAGCAGGAGGAACAAGGACAAGGGAATGGAGAGATGTAGAGGAGGAGTAGACATTGTTGTGGATGCGGCCGGATGAGGCGGCTAATTACTAGTTTAAGGTGGAGGACAATCAACCATGGCGGCCTAGCTTTCATGGGAGTTGATTCATTATTAATTTTTTTTTTTTGGTAGAAGTTTCCTTGCAATTTGTTGGCACATTTTGGAGTTGAGCCAGCGTGGGCACTTGGTCACTAAACTCCCTACTAGTCAACAAGTCTTTTTTTTTCAAGCAGACTATTAGTCGAACTTTGGGTTGTATTATTGTATGGGCAGAGCAACAGATTCCTTATGCAACTAGTGGGCATTTAAAAACAACTGGTGGCCAAGTTGCATCCAAAATTGATTAAATACGGGTCAATTTTTGGGATAAGCAACGAACAACGTCGCTAGCAAAAGTGCCCATGGTTTCTTTTTTTTTTGCGCACGCCCATGGTTTCTTAAAACACATAACAAACCATTTCGAAGGTGGTATATGTAGCAAACATATGAGTAATGAGGGCCTTTCAATTGTATTGTCTTCTCACAAAACATATGTGTGCACGAATAATAAATATATCATGGTTTTGAGATTACAAGTAAAGCATGGCTAAATAATATATATGATTTTTAACAAAAAAATAATAATAATATATATGATCCATACAAATCCACTCTTTCATTCACTATAAAAATATTTTAGAATTATGCAAAACAATGTTATAATCTTGTAAAAATAAAAGCAATCCTAAATATATCGATTTTTTTTCCAAACTAAGCAGTCTTAGGCTTTTATTTATCAATATAGACACTGTTCAATTTTAATTCTCAATCTAGGCACTTTCATCTAAAACGCTGACTGATGCAGAGTGTTTTGTGTCAGGCCAAAAGAGAGACGCTGGCTGTACCAGCGTCTCTACTTTTTTATTTTTTTTGCAATTTCGTATTTGGATTCGTTATCGGTATAATAAATTACTAATAAAAAATTTAATATCAATATTTATAATATTAAAAAAAATTAATTCAAATTGTATGCATAAATGATTTAATAAAATTTTGTATATAATTTTTTTGTTACGATTTAAGGGAAAGACAGATATACTTACGTGTCTGATCAAAGACGTTACTAGTTCGGTTATCTTCCTAGTAATAAAAACTTAACTCGTATATAACTTATACATAAATATTTTTTAGTATATTTTACATAAATTAGCTATTTATTTAAAATATACTAAAAAAATCTTTAATTTCAGTCAATTAAATACATTAAATAAATAGCTAATTTATTTAAAATATACAAAAAAAAAATTATATATAAGTTATACACGAGTTAAGTTTTTATTACTAGGAAGATAACCGAACGAGATAACGTCTTTGATCAGACATGTAAGTATATCTGTCTTTCCCTTAAACCTTGACAAAAAAACTATACAAAATTTTATTAAATCATTTATGCAAATAATTTGAATTATTTCATTTTAATTTTATAAATATAGAAATTAAAATTTTTATTAGTAATTTATTATACCAGTAACGAATCCAAATACAAAATTGCAAAAAAAAAAAAAGATTCTGGCCTGACACAAAACACGTTGCATGAGCCAGCGTTTTAGATGAAAGTGCCTAGATTGAGAATTAAAATTAAACATTGCCTATATTGATAAATAAAAGCCTTAGACTGCCTAGTTTGAAAAAAAACATTTTTAAATATATTTGAGAATCCTATATCCATCCTTTGGTTATACAAATTTAAAATATGTTAACCTATATGAGTTCAAAAAAAAATATAATTGAAGTACGATTGATTTTAACAGCCTGAATATATTTAAAGTAAATATATATGTATATTCATTGAAACAAACAAACAACAAATTTCTAAGCAACTATATTAACTTTTGACCATTTTAATGCGCATCATATCCATTTTTGACATATCTAAATATGCTTGAAAAATATTTCAAATGGAATTTTTAATTTTATATAACCAAGTAATATAAATACATATGTGTATTATTATTTGTGTTATTTTTCTTAAAAACACACATTAGTATAATCTAATATTTGTTTGATCTTATAAAGAAATTGTTGCATAACTTCAAGGCGCGCATTATTTAACTTATCCACTCAAAATATTTATAGGAATAAACTCACATTGCATGTGTTGGCGAAGTTGTAATCCATGAATGTCAACCACTATTAGTTCCCCTCAATTAAAAGAAATAAACCCAATAAAAACAAAAAAAATAATAAGAGCATGATATTTATTCAATATAGAGGGACAAAAATTAAAGTGGTTAATCTACTCCCCATTATACAAGATACTCCCTCTGTCTACTTCTACTTGTCCATGTAGGAATTTGCACAATTATTAAGACAATCTTATCTTTACAAAAATACCCTTATTAAATCATCACTAATATAATTAATTCTCCTCACATATTATGAGCTTTACAATTTCCAAGACTTCAACTAACATATTAATGAGGGGTAAATTTGGAAGTCAATGGATAAAATAGGCTATATGGACAATTAGAAGTAGACAAGATTTTTTGGTCATATGGACAAATAGAAGTAGACGGAGGGAGTAGTGAATTTCACCTTGGAAGTGGTTCGCTTTTTGTTTTGGGAAACCAAGTGCTTAAACTTTGACCCGTATTTAACCTATTTTGATTATTGCTACATGGCTAACAGGCGCTTTTTAAAATACCCACTCACCTTTCTAGAATGGTACAAGAGCTTTGATGCTCATTCGACCAAAAAAAAAAGAGATTTGATGCTCATAAATGCTTATATTTGCGCAAGTGTGCTTTGAAAACTTAGTAAATGGGGGATCAGTTATGTTTTGCCCATATTTTTTTGGTTGAATTTGACTAGTGGGCCAGTGGCCAAGTGCCCAGGCGGGCTACACTACTCCGCTCCAAAATGTGACCCCTTCCAATGCATTGCCAGGAAACATCTACCCAAACAAGTACTAATAATTAATCAAATTGCCATGAAACGTAGGCCGCCATTATTGATTGTCCCCCACCTTATACTAGTAGCCAGCCACCTCATCCGGCCTCATACACAGCAATGTCTACTCCTCCCCCACATTTCTCCATTCCCTTGTCCTTGTTCCTCCTGCTTTCACTCTGCTACGGGGCCAAGGCTTCAACCTCAAAACCTCTAAACCAGCTCTCAAGAGGCGCCCACCTCACGGCGAACGATCACCTCGTCTCGGCCAACAACACCTTCACCTTCGGCTTCTACGGCGGCGGCAACTTCTCCACCAATGCCCGATGGCTCGCCATCCGGTTCACCCGGTTCACCACCCCAAACGCCGTCGTTTGGACGGCCAACCGCGACAAGCCCGTCAACCGCCACGGCTCCCGCCTCACTCTCCGCAAAGACGGCGTCCTCGTCTTATACGACATGGACGGCTCCATCACGTGGCAGAGCAGCTCCCCCTCCGCCTCCCCCGACGTCGAAAGGCTCGAGCTCCTCGAAACCGGCAACCTCGTGCTACTCAACTCCACGGGTGGCATCATCTGGCAGAGCTTCGACTTCCCGACCGACACTCTGCTCCCGGGCCAGCTCCTAGTCAAGGACACGACCTTGGTCTCCGGTCTAGGCCCCGGCAACTTCGGCTCCGGGTACTTCAGCTTGTACTTTGGCCATGATAATCTGCTGAGGCTGATCTACAACGGGCCTCAGATCACCAGCATTTACTGGCCTTACACTCTCGACGACCAGTCGCCTATCCAACACGGTAGATTCTTCTACAACAGCAGCCGGACCGTGGTTCTTGATCTCCACGGTCGCGTCTCCTCTACCGATCACTTCAACGCCAGCGCTTCGGACGCGGGCACTCCTGGGATCATGCGGATGCTCAAGATGGACCATGATGGGAATCTCAGGATCTATAGCTTAGACGACGAGTCCGGGTCTTGGGCTGTCACTTACGAGGCCGTTGGCGCTCAGTGTCTAGTTCATGGCTTGTGTGGTGTGAACGGGATTTGTATTTACCGGCCTGAACACCGTTGCACTTGCCCTCCGGGCTACGAGAAGGCCAACTCCACGGACTGGAGCCAAGGCTGCAAGCCCAAGTTCAAGAAGAGATGCTCTGATTCCTTGTTTGTGGAGATGAAGAACACGGACTACTATGGTTACAATCTTAACAGCACCGGAACCGCCAACTTTGAGGCGTGCAAGCAGCTTTGCTTGGACGATTGCCGTTGTCTCGCCTTCAGCTACACGCAAAACGGCTCAGCGTCTTGTTTCACAAAGCGCATTTTGTTCAACGGATACTCGGCTCCGTATTTCGCAGCAAGCACCTACATCCGGCTTCCTTCGAATTCGAGGTTTGGTTCGATGATGGAGCCGGTTGTTCTCAATCTAACTGATGATAAATGTAGTGTGAAAACACTGAACCTGTCGTCGGGTTCGCTTGAAATTCCCAGCCAGCACGCCAAATGGGCTTATCTGTACTCGTTCGCTTCGGCGCTGGGAGTGATTGAAGTCCTTGTATTGTCATGTGGATGGTTCTTTCTGTTTAGGAAGCACGGGATACCGGCTTCTTTGGAGGATGGGTACCGCGCCCTTTCGAGCCAGTTTAGGAGCTTCAACTATGGAGAACTCAAGAGGGCAACACATCAGTTCAATGATATCATAGGAAGAGGTGGTTGTGGGAGTGTTTACAAAGGCTGCTTGGAAGATGGAAGGGAGGTGGCCGTGAAGAGATTGGGCGACGTGCTCGCAGAAGAGGAGTTCTGGGCGGAAGTGAGCACCATCGGAAAGATCAACCACATGAATTTAGTGAGGATGTGGGGATTCTGCTCAGAAAAGAAGCACAGGCTGTTAGTCTACGAGTACGTCGAAAACGGGTCCTTGGACAAGCACTTGTTCTCCCCTGATCACCTCCTCGGTTGGAAGGAGAGGTTCAAGATCGCAACCGGGACAGCTCGAGGATTAGCGTACCTTCATCATGAGTGCCTCGAGTGGATCATCCACTGTGATGTGAAGCCTGAAAACATACTCTTGGACGCCGGTTTCGACCCGAAGATTGCTGACTTCGGTCTTGCGAAGCTGCGCGAGAGAGGTGGTGTAGTAGGGTCCTCCCAAGACACCGGGAAAATCAGGGGGACGAAAGGGTACATGGCGCCAGAGTGGACCCTCAACCTTCCCACTACGGCCAAGGTTGACGTGTACAGCTACGGAGTGGTCATCTTGGAGCTGGTCAAAGGGGTCAGGCTGTCGTGTTTGATCGAGGGTCAAGAATCGGAGCTCACAAGGCTTGAGAGGATGGCAAGGGCAAGGAGAATGCAAAAGACCGATGGCAAGGACTTGTCATGGGTAGAAGAGTTTGTGGATCCTAGATTGGAGGGGGAATTCAACAAGAAGCAAGCTGTTGCTATGATCACAATTGGGCTTTCTTGCTTAGATGAGGATAGAAACCGGAGACCCACAATGGACTCGGTTGCGCAACTCTTGCTAGAATGCGAGGACTCGTAGGTTGGATGCTGTAAACCAGAGCCAGGCAAATAAGAGCCCCTAAAACTTGCATGTTTCCATTCTAGGTAATCAGTTAGCCCTTTACTGCTAAAAAGTCAATGTTTCCAACTTGGTGAGTGTAGTTGGTTTGCTGAAAACATCAGCATGAGAATAGCTAGTAAAAATTTCAGTCATTTGATACATTGAGCATAAAACATTGTTATGAACCCAGAACTGATGGATAAACTAGCAATATATGCATCTAAGGAAACATGATATAAACCACGTCAATACAACTCAACTAATGGGCCTATTGCATAATATCTCAGTTATTGTGTGTTTTTGTTCTATACTAAAATTCACAGCAAATTTTGTGGTTAAGCAATTTCAGTTTTACAAACTAGCTCAATCTATGAAGCAAACAACAAGAAGTCAATGCTTTTGACATAGATTGACCAAGCACTAATCTATATTATGGGAGATGCTATACATCACAACATTTTACTAAACATCACACTATGAAATTACTTTAATACCCTTTTATTTCTTAAAATACCAAAAATTAGGAAAGATAACATATTAAGATATATCTTATAAGATTCTTGCCATTATTAAATATATATTTACTAAACTTCACCATATCAACCATATTTGGGGAATAAAAAAACTGAATTGATTTACAAAAATAATAATCTCAAATAATTTAGCTAAATTATTGTAACAATGTACTTTTTAACTCTTAAACCACTAATACAAAATAAAAAGGACACTTCATAATAATAATCTAGAAAAAAGGTTGGTGATAGATCATTATCATTATCATCCTACATAAAAAAAATATTTAAACCATATCATTATAACGATTAAGAAAAAATAGGGAAAAAAATTGAATACACATATATACTAGCTACCATCAAAGTACTCCTTCAATAATGTTTTTTTTTTATCCAAACTCTTTCAATAATGTACGTAAGTGCTTCCAACCTTGAATGTACGTGAGTTCTTCCATGTGCTAAACCATACCCTATATAATTAAGCTAATAAACTAAGTTCAACCAGAAAATAAAGGTAAAAAGTTTTTTTTTTTTGAGCACCAAGGTAAAAAGTTAAGCCATATATAAGGTATACATGATTCATTGATAGTAAGTTATAATTATAAGATTTGTAGGTAAATATTAAATAGATTTCTGTATGCTCTTATACATAGTTATACACTAAATGATTTATTTCCAAAGTTAGATTAGGGGTTTTATGGTAAAGAAATTGGTAAAGTGTGAAAAAAAACAAAAAAAAAAGGCTGTGAAGTTTAGCAGCTATGTATATTAAAGCCGGAGAATTTCGAGCCTCCACGTTAATTCTGGTCCCACTTGATTAACAATTTTATATGTTTTATCTTTCCTAATTATCTAATATTTAACTTTATCTTTTTTTTTATCCATCAAATATCTATCTTGAAAGGCATATTATTTATTTTTAAAATTTCTTTAATTATCTAACCTTTAACTTTATCCTTTTTCTTACTCATCTAATAACTATCTTTGAAACAATATTATTTATATTTAGAATTTCCTTCTATAAAAGATACATCTTAATTAACTTAACTTTTCAATTCTCATTTTAATCTATTTATATATAAGAATTAATATATAGTATAGATTACAATAGATACACAAATTAAGGAAAGAATGATCATTACCCGTACATGGTACGGGTATTCAACTAGTTAGCAATGAGATTGAAGTAATAATTCTGATTCTTACATATAAATCCTCTGTTCAGATATTGCCAACATATTCACGAATAACAAATTAGCAATTTCATTTGTGAAAATTAATGGTGGATTAAGAATGAAGTAATTACATGTACAAGTCTTATAGAAGTAGGGTTCTCTCAACAACAGTATTTCCTTATGGTCAGAATGGGCTTCTACCCGGCATGCGTTGGCCCATGTTAAGCCCACATGGTTTTCTTATTTAGGGCTCAGTTAATGCTGTACAGATATAAACCACTATATATGACTAATTGCTCTGTCTTTTTTTTTTTGGTAGAAAAATTGAACTGTCCTTTTTTTTCGGTCAAAGAAATATGTGTATTTTAAAACTTGTTACATAGAAAAGGTAAATGGTTACAAAAAACTTAGAGTTCGTTTAGTCTCTAAGTTTTAAACTTGAATCATTATATTGAAAGAAAATATAAGCCCAAGCCAAAAAATTTAAGGTGGGTCTTCCAAATTCACACAATCCCCTTTTTATACTAGTTATGAAAGAAATCACAAGAAATAGGTGAAAGATGAGGAAGAAGAGGTGAATTAACTGAACTCATCACTTGTGTAACACGGTAACTTCTGCCAAGATGAAACAGAATCCGTGCTTGTATTTAAAAACCCTAAATTGAAAACTAACTCAACGTACTACCAAGTCTTTTTTTTTTTTTGGTCAGAACGTACTACCAAGTCTACTAGACTGTACATATATACGTACAAACTAGGTTCAAATTTTTATTTTTTCAGAAATGCGACAATAGTTATAGACTTATAGTGTACGTTGTATATATGGCGGGACTACATACAGATGTGTATATACGTGTTATTATTCGTAGAGCTATAGTTGCCTTGCCCTATATAGCTACTTAAGGCTACATATTTCAGCTATAGCACATGAGAATATGAGATGTCATCTCAACTCTTTACATTATTGTTTGATTATATCAGCATTAATGGGTTTTCAGATCCGTCAAAGGCTGATGAAGAACAGCTTCCATTTTCAGTATTGCTTGGAAGCTGAAATCATTGTCAGATATCTTTGTTCAACTCTAATCTTCCGGGTCTTCTTCTCTTCTATAGCTAGTTCTGCCATTGAATGACCTTACAACATCGTAGGTCATTGCTTTGACACAATCTAGTGGGTAGTAAAACATTTACAAACTTATAATATACATTGTCTGACAAACGTATACATATGCATATTTTGTATGCATACATTTATGACTGTAGTTTTTATATTAGTAAAATTAAATATACACATTTGGGTTGAGTGGGTTTGATACAACCACCAAATTTTGTAGCAAACTCAACGTACTGATGGCGATCATGTGTAAATAAATGCAGGGAAATTTTGTCAAAAAAGTAGATCGAGATGGTCATTGATACTAGTAGTGAATAGTGCATGTACAAAAACATACATGCATTGTCTTATCAATTAGAGTACTACTACTAATTTGCTAGTAAAAAAAAAGTCTTTTGACGTCTATAGCTTAGAGATTCCGCCGTTACCATAGTATCCCGATATCGCTAGTTCGATCGAACCCCACGAGTTATGTTTGCTACTTACGGCGACCATAATCTGTACCCAATCAAAAATATACTACTGTAGCAAAAAAGTAACAACTTCCAAGTCATTAATCAGTGTGTAGACACTAGAGAGATACATATTGGAGCTAACAAGGTGGTAATAAAATGGTTCTACAAATTAAACGTACTAGCTTGTGTGGTTGAGCAGAGCATTGTTTCTGGTCCCGGTTTTTGCACATCTGTTCACACGAGCCTTCTGATGAAGGCAAAGTTTCGTTTGATGTATCCATTTTCATATTCTGCAGCTTTAGTTCTCACAAGCTGCTGCTAAAGTCACTGTTTCATTCATCATGCATGTGTCCGTTATTTCTGGCCCACCATATTCACGTACGTATATACCAACATAACATATGTATACATAATTACATATGGCTTTTTATGTAAATCCACACCTAACTTATTATTTCGAATTGGTAACACGACATAACCTAGTGGCTAGTGTACGTACATATGAAGATATGTAGAAAATTTTGTGTAAAGGCTGAGGTGACATTTTGCATTCAACTTAACTGCAGCCAAGAAAATTAACACCTGCAGAATCTAGCTAACTTGATTGGTAAATGTAAAATGAGCAGGTTTTTTAATTTGTGTTTGTTTTTTTTGAGCAAAATTTGTGTTTGTTAAATACGTACTATTGTAGTACTATATGTTTTGACCAAAAAAAATACTAGTACTTGATCAAAAAAAAATTAAAAATACTAGTACTATATGCACATAGGATCTGTTAAGGAAATACAATTAATATAGTACATCGATTGATTATATGATGCATGCACTGATGCAGGGCACTTATCTGGTTTAATAATTAATACAGTATAACAAATAATTTCAAAATAAGGTTATACTCATATAGTTTAGTCCATTAAGAAGGACCAAAATCTTAGGAAGAATCTTGACACTAATTGCTACTATTCCACTTTCTAGCTAAAAGCGTGGAATTAAGCTAGAAATGCTTAGCACACTCTTCCACTATTCTTCTTTGCCATACAAGTTTTGTCTGATCCGGCTTAATTATCACATTCAGTACTCCCCACTACCACTAAAACCTGCTTAACAGTAAATTAATCACAATTGCTTAATATTATTGTCTGTTCATTTTTATGAATCGTTCCTAGTATGCTATACAGTACACTAAGTACGTACATCAGGTCTTTTTGAAAAATATTGTCATTTTATCCTTGTTAAATTTAAGGAGAAAAGTTTTGAAATAAATGTCATTCTAAGATTTCTCTCTAAATTTAAGGAGGTTTTTTTTTTGGTCAAAATTTAAGGAGGTATATGATTTTTCTAAAACGGAAATTTCGCCTGGTACCCCTCAACTTAAGTCAATTTCGTGTGGTGCCCAACCATAAATAAAATTTCGTCATGTAACCCTCACGTTTTTATAATTTCGCCCCATACCCATTCTCTTAACCCTACTAAAAGCCGTTAAAATTAAAACATCAGCTTTTTTTTAATGGCTTTCTTCCGTCGAAGTCTGTATACTTCTCGATGCCTTCACCTTACCTCCTCCCATCATGTAGCTTCTTTGGCTTCAAAGAATAAATCCAGCACAACAACAACGATTGGAACAGATTCTTCATGATAAGGACGAAAAAATCTTTCAAGATGTTTCAAGGATAAGCCAACAACACAATCAATTGAGAAATTTTGACAACAACCAAACTTAACTACAACCATATATAAGGTGCTTGTACCATGTATAGTGAGGAGCTCCAATCAAAGATAAAATTGCAGCTACAGGCAGCCAACATTTAAAACTCCTAACTCAAATTAGAGACATGAAGCAAATGCTTGCTCCTAAAAGTGTTTATGACACAAGCAACATGCAGCAACAACAATGAAGTCAATCAAAAACATGGGGTCATAAATCACCAAAATTGAAATCAGTTGTTCAAGAAAAGGCCAGATTGAATTTCAATTGTATATCCCCCACAATTGTATTCCTAAAATTTTGAAAACCCTAACACTACTTGAACCATAAATCACAGAAATTGAAAGTTGAAAGAACGAAATTCATACTTCCCGCCACCTTCACCCTTTCCCCCTCATCTATTCAGAGAGCGCCAACAATCGCCGTCCCAATCCATCGTCATCGTTGCCGTCCCAATCCATCGTCATCGTTGCCATCCCAATCCGCCATCGTTCTTGTCTTCCCCACTACCTCTTAACAGGATTCCGTTCATTGAGAAGGCATTGAGAAGTTCCCAACCGAGATAGAAATTAATACATCCGCTCTTCTTGTGCCCAACCATTCTCCTGCAACTGGACAAAAGACCAAGGAATGGAGGAGTAAAGAGAAGAAGAGGTCGAAGGAAGAAAAAACGCATGTTGTCAAACTAATTTCTCTGGTATGTTTAAAACAATGGGCACGGGGTGAAATTTTAAAAATTGTGAGGGTCACTACACGAAATATAATATCTTGTAGGGTACCACACGAAATTGACTTAAGTTGAGGGGCACCAGGCGAAATTTCCGTTCTAAAATAACCTCCAGGATATTTTCTCTTTTAGTATTTATATATGTTACTCCCTCCGTTTCAAAATACATGACCATTTAGACATTGCACATATATTAAGAAAAAAATGTTATTCTTATATTACCCCTATCAAATGTAGAGTTAATCATTTGTTTAGAGAAATATGAAAAAGTGTAATGATTATGATAAAGATAATTATTAGGGGTATAAATGGAAAGAGATGGGTAAAAAATGTGAAATGGACAAGTATTTTGAAACAAGGAAAAGTGTCCAAATGGTCATGTATTTTGAAACGGAGGGAGTATTATTTTGAATTAACGGAAATAATATATAAAAAATATGGTAAAATATGTTAAATAACAAATATTAATGAAAAAAGAGAATAATGCTAAAACAACAAATATTTTTGAGCGAGGGAGTAATAAAGTAAATTTTAGTTGTGACTTGTGACTTGAGCTTATATACACGTGCATCGCTACAACCACCAAATGTTGTGGCGGGAAAAGGGGTCTTTGGGCTGCTCAAGAGTGGCTCAAATGGGATCACCTAGCTAGCAATGTGTTAGTCTGATGTGGCTCGAGTCTATATTCTTTACAGCTAATTAACACTTACATTGTGAAATGGATAAATCATAAAGTATATAGTTGGAGTATAACAAATGTGTTATTTTTGAAAATATTCATAATATTTGGTTCAATAAATAACATTTTCAGTTATATTTATGTTCATAATCATAAGTGCCTAGCTACTTCAAATACCCGCCGGAGAATTCAATTATTTTAAATTCGTGCTGTTTGGATATTAAAACTCATATTATCGGCATGGTAAGAAGAGTTGAAAAATCTTTTGTCCTCTTTTCATAGGAAGATTAAAAAAAAAAATGTATACCATTGTCCTCTTTCTCCAGGTACTGGCCTAGTGGCCTTTATACTAATTACAATGACGATCAAAGCGTGTTAAACTTAATTACACCGGAGTAATCAAGTGAAAACCTCAGAAGTCAAAAGGTGTGAAGAAAATAAAGCCTAAAAAGACAGAATTCCTTTGATTGAATTTGTTAAAGCTGGTTGCTTTTCGCAGTTTTCTATGCAAGTGTGAGCTCGGTTTGCCTTGTATCATGAACTTGTTCGTGGATTGGTCCCAATACTTTTTTTTATCTGCTTCTTTAGTTCTTTCGGTTACTGGTTAATAGAGCTGAATGGAGCTCACAAATTAAAAGCAGCACTACTAGTACAATTATGAGTTTTCATTGTACAGCGACACCACCCTACACTTGTCTAGCTGCATTCAATTAAGTCGCTAAACCATGAATATTAACTAAACATTGATTAGTAGGCCGGCGGCCAGGTGTACTTACCTCAAATTAACCGCGGTAAAAATGGACCGTGAGAGGTTAGACCCTAGCATAACCTAGTTTGTTGACCTTCAAAATATGATGGACCTTGCGACGCGACTCAATGAGATTATGAGAGTAGCGAGTAAACTAGACTCATTATTCTTCATCTATTTTAAATAATATTATTATCAAAAATTATAAGAATAATATGAGTTTAATAATTATTCTAACTTAATTTTTTTGGTCAAAATTATTCTAACTTAATAAGTTAATGAACATTCCTACCAAAACTTTAATGTTCTAATGTTGGCTTTGAGCCGAAATCCTACTCATTTGATAAGCACATGTACGTCTTATCATTTTTCATGGCACAACATATGATAGCTGTTAATTTTAAGTTTGATAATTAATCCCAAGTGGTTTAAAAATAAAATACTTTGGTAGTTAATGGTTTAGAGCATCTCCATGGGATATAATACATTTTTCTTATTAAAGATCGTTCATACGAGTATTAGAGTATGTGATTTGAGGAACTCTTAGAGATGTAAGAAATAAACTAACCATTTTTTTTTATTTGTTTTTTGTTTTTTTGATAGAGCCTCGTTGAGAGACCTCCAATAGAGGTGCTCTTAGTCGGGATCCTTCGATCAAGTTCTTCTTCATAAAGGAATGGAGTTCATGATAGTAAATTCTTGTTGAATTTGATTGAGTGTTCTTGTTGGTCGTATTTAGACTTGTGGTTCTTGATGGCTAGTATTATATCTATGATTTCACAAAAGACACTAGAACTCAAGGACGTAACATTGTAACAATATGACAACATGTGTAGTGTACCTATGATCCACTATTGCTCTGGTTTGCTTACCTCAATGTTTCCTTCGAAGTTCTAGCTAAACTCTTTCCTCTCTTACACAATTTTGTACCTCTGTTTCTGAATTTTTTCTTACAACAGCTAGGTAAATTTCTACATTCTCTACTACAAAGAATGCTTTCATATGTGTAGAAAACTACCTTTATTTTTGTTTTTGAAAATCCATAAACATTTAGCTAAATTAACTACTGTACAGTATAACTTATTAACAAACACATTTTGTGTTAAATTTTTTAAAAACCCAACTATATTTCAAAATTGGAAGATAGCGTGTAGAATGAATTAACAAAACATGCAATTATCATTTCCCTCTGCTACCTCTTTCTTTCTCTGCAAAGTCTGTTTTTTTTTTTTTGGTCGAAGGTCTGCAAAGTCTGCTTTGTACTACCCTGCCCCAAAAAATTTAAATAAAAAAACAACAGCACAGAAAGAGGCAACTTAAAGGAACTCTGTGATGTGTGTGTGACCAAATTTCAAATTCTCCCTTTCCCATTCCCCAAATCTAGAAACCAACCCAAACAAACACCCATCAATCTCAACAGAAATACCCACATCATTTCTAATTCTGCTTATCCCACACCACTCTCCATCTACAGCTAAACAAACCCAGAAAAAAAGAAACAACCTTTAACAGTCCTTCAATGGAGGTCAGTGCGCTTAGATCCCCATCCTCCAAGGAAGACCCATACTTCATCTCCCACCTCAAGCCCTCTGAGAGGAAAGCCCTTCAAGAACTCAAGTCCAAGCTCTCACCTTCCTCCTCCAATGGCACCAGCACCAATCCAAGCCCAACAATGTGGGGCTTTCCTCTGCTCTCCAGCCATGAGAGCTCAGATGTGATCCTCCTGAAATTCCTCAAAGCCAGGGACTTTAAAGTGGGCGACTCACTCCACATGCTTGAAAAGTGCTTGGCTTGGAGGAAGGAGTTTGGGGCTGATGGGATTGTGGAAGAGGAGATTCTAGGGTTTAAGGAGCTTGAAGGTGTGGTGGCTTATATGCATGGGTTTGACAAAGATGGCCACCCTGTTTGTTACAATGCTTATGGGGTCTTTAAGGATAAGGAGATGTATGAGAGAGTGTTTGGTGATGATGAGAAGCTCAAGAGGTTTCTCAGGTGGAGGGTTCAGGTTCTTGAAAGAGGGATCAAGTTGCTTGATTTTAAGCCTGGGGGGATTAACTCTTTGATTCAGGTCACTGATCTTAAGGACATGCCTAAGAGGGAGCTTAGGGTGGCCTCTAATCACATTTTGTCCCTGTTTCAGGATAATTACCCTGAACTGGTTGCTAAAAAGGTAAGATTAAGGCTTTTTTGCATATGGGTTTTGTGTTATCTTCAACATCAAACTACTTATGCTGATGTTTTTTTTGGGTGTGATTTGGTTTAGATTTTCATCAATGTGCCATGGTACTTCAGCTTGCTGTACTCCATGTTCAGCCCATTTCTGACCCAAAGAACAAAGAGCAAGTTTGTGATTGCCAAGGAAGGCAATGTTGCTGAAACCCTCTACAAGTGAGTTTCTTTCACAAGTCCCAACTCTTAAAATAGAATGGCAAATGTGTATATTTATTCAAGGTTCATTTCTTCTGGGTATTTGAAATTCTATAGCTCCAAATCTGTAGAAGCTAGGAAAACTCTTTGTTTATGTGGAAACATGGGTTCGCCATTTTTCTTGCACTTTCCTTTCTAATATAACTAATTGGATGCTTCTTCAATCTAGCTTCATAGATGGCCTGTGTTTTCTTGTCCTTTTCCCCAGCCATACCTTGAAAATGGACGTACCTTGTGTCTTTTTCCTATTGTTGTGGGTATTTTGTATTGTTCTGTATTGTATATATGCTTATTTTTAGACATGAAAAAATGGAACCACAGATTCATTAGACCAGAAGATATACCTGTTCAGTATGGCGGTCTGAGCAGGCCGGGTGAGTTGAAATCCGGTCCAGCTAAACCGGCTTCCGAGTTTAAGGTCAAAGGTGGGGAGAAGGTCAACATTCAAATCGAAGGCATTGAGGTTCGCTCGCTTACTACCTTCCCAATATTCTCAACAGCAATTCTCGTGAGATTTTTTGTTAGTTGTGTACTTTGCAGTGTTAATTTAGCAATGTTCATTAGGGTTTTGATTTAATTCAAAGGTGACCCTAATCCCAAAATTATCAGATTGGCTTTGGGTTTTCATTATTTTGTAGTTTTAGATGCTTTTGTTAGGGTTCTGATTTTGATCTGAGACATTAATGCATTGGATAGTTTACATGTCAAAACAAACGTGATACCCTTTTTTGGTTCTCTATACATAATTTTGTGGTTTGATATTGTTTTTTTGTGATAAATGTGGTGCATTTGTATGGATGAAGACTGGAGCAACAATTACATGGGACATAGTAGTGGGAGGATGGGATTTGGACTACAGTGCGGAGTTCGTTCCAAGTGCACAGGACAGCTACGCTCTTGCAATTGAGAAGCCGAGGAGAATGGCACCGAATGAGGAGGCCATCCGCAACTTGTTCACCGCTAGAGAACCCGGGAAGCTCGTGTTGTCGGTTGACAACACTGCATCCCGGACTCAGAAGGTTGCAGCTTACCGCTACATTGTCAGAAAGTCATCGGCATCCTCACCCCTAGTTTGAAAAACCTTCTCAAGTTTGTCATCTTTTTTCGGCTTTTTTTTTATGGATCCCTCTTTTAACTAGTGATGTAATGGTGAGATGAGTGTGCTTGTATTTTGAGTTGTCTAACTAATGGTTTGTGGGCTATATATTATAGAATATCATGGGCGTGTTAATTAGTTGAATATAAAGTGTTGGGTGTCTAATTGGTAATGCATATGAGAGGGAATTTGATTTCATGCATTTGAGCATACTCATGAATCTTGTGATGACACTTACCCCTCTGACTAAATGGAATGCTGTGATTACTGATTTCATGAGCCAATTGAGATTGAAAGAAATATCAATTCTTTTGACGCAAAATATTGGGTTTTGTCAGGCAGATTGATTTGAGTTCCACCCCAAATATAGATCACTCAAATTTGGGCTTTGAGAAGCCCAAAATCAATTAATACTCCGTATTACTCCATATCAATATGTCATCACGTTCTTTGTGGTCATTGCTTATTTGCTTGCGTTGCAATATTGCACCATTCCTTTTGCATCTTGTTAGTGGCAGTATGTAACAAATTCTCTGGCCCTTCACGTTGGCTCTCTGCTTTTTTATTCTTTACAATTCCTTGACTTTTTTTTCTTCTTTTATATATGTCACTAATTTTTCAGAACACTTGATAAATGAACAATGCATTCAGTAATTGAAGAAATCAGAAGCACTTACTTTAGGATAGAAACACTAGCCAATGATCCAAAATCATAAAACTAACCAACAGAATTTTCATAAAGACAGTTGATACAAAAGGTGGAGGTTGGGGAAATCATCACTACTTTTTCTGTTCACAAGTGTGAGGTGAAAATTGATTTGGTCCATCTCTTGCAAAATGATTTAAGTATGGGGCCAATTTTGTCTTGTTCCTTTCCTTAATTTAAGTCACGCGTACACTCCTATCAATTTAAAAACTTTGGTAGTTAGCTTTGGTGGACCTCTCTAAAATGTGTGGGCATCCTTCAGTTAAGCTAATCACCCTATACTGCCTAAATCCATTTGTTCTCTCCTAAAAATTACCCATAATGGTAATGACAGTAAAGATTGCTAATTTGTGCTTATACTAAACTCAGGGAAAACAGTGACATTGATCAAAGAGCATATAAGCACAAAAAAGACACAAGGCAATTGAATTTTTTCATAGTTGTCCTATCTACATATATCTCCAAGGATAAAATTTTAAGGGCAAAAGGCTGAAACTCTCCACAAGAGATCCCCAACAAGTTTAGGTCTCCCACTTCAACACCATAATTGAAACGGTAAAAGTAAAAAACAAAATACAACACTTGAAAAAACAAGGAAAGTGAAGTAAACAAAAGTTTTTATCTACAAACATATTACCTATATTAACGACCATCTGATGATGTGAAGGATTCAGCAAATCCAACAGGCCTTGATGGAATGCTGCTCTTGCTGTCCTCCAAATCCATGTAACTCACATCTTTGCCTTCAGCTTCTTGCCATCCCTTCACCATCTGGTTAAGGGGAAGGCTGTAGTCGATACCCGAAAACTCCTCTGATTCATCGTCAAGTGGTTTCCATTTCTGAATGAGCGAGCTAAGCACATTGACAGTGTAGCCCATGTCGGGTCTCTGGCCCGGCTCTCTTGCCGTGCAGTGCCCGGCTAGTTCAGCAACGGTGGTGATGCTATCAAACGTGTCTTCTTTAACATCAAGGGCCGGGTCGACTGCAGCCATTAACTGCTCGTTGTCTGACTTGATTTTCCAGAACCAGGCTGCTAAGTATTGCTTTTCCTCTGCTCTGTCCTCATCAAGTGCCATTAGTCCAGTGAGTAGCTCCATGAGCACAACCCCGAAACTGAAGACGTCGACTTTTGTGGTGATCTTTCCTGTCACTGAAATCAATTTGGAAGAAATCATGAATCTGTTAGGGTCGGTTGGAGAAAAATGTTGGATTGTAAGAAGCTGACAGTCACACTATAGCTAGACAAAAAGATGGCTTTATATATGAGAATTCCAAGTATGTAGAACTAATCATTATACTTACAGTTTACAGTAGTAATTAGATAAAGAAATTCTTAGTTCTCATCATGTATTATGTTTTCAGAGGTTGTGGTTTTGCATCAGGATCTCATACTTCTAGTAATCCAAATGAATATATTCGGTTGACAAGAAAAACATAATCAGAAATATGTGTATACATGCTGAAAAAAAATGTAGAGCTTACCAGCATACTCGGGCGCCAAGTATCCAAAAGTCCCGGCAAGGCGTGTGACAACGGATTTCTCACCATTAGGAGCAAGTTTTACAAGTCCAAAGTCTGAAACTTTGGCTCTGAAGTCGTCGTCGAGTAATATATTAGAGGATTTGAGGTCTCTGTGTATGAAACTTTGGTGGGCCAGGTTGTGAAGATACTCCATTGCTCTTGCAACATCCAATGCAATATTGAGCCGCCTCTTCCAAGTTAAAGGCTCCATTTTCAAGCTCTTCCAGTGGAAAAGATGGTGGCTAAGAGCCCCTTGAGGCATGTACTCATAAACAAGGATTCTCTCATTGCCTTCAATGGAGTACCCTAACAAAGATACCAAGTGGCGGTGGCGAACCTTGGAAAGGACAGCAATTTCAGATTGGAATTCATTCAAAGCTTTGTTGTTGATTGCTCCAGACTCCATTCTCTTCACAGCAATTTGAGTCCCATCATCTAGTCCTCCTTTGTACACAACTCCAAACCCACCGCGGCCTAGCTCATTTTCAGGGGCAAAGTTCTTGGTCACATTTCTAAGGACTTGCACTGAAATTACCAAATTGCCAGACTCGATCAAATGGGGCTCGCCCATTCTGCTACTACCTGCTGAGCCACCTCCTACTGATGTAACCCCGTTTGAGCCATTCGCTATAACTATTTTAACTGCATTGTCAGGATCAGATGGGTCTCTTGGTTGCACAAGCGCAGCTGGAGCAGGGTAAACATCTTTTTTCCTTTTGCAGAAATAAATAGACAAAGGAAGCACCAAAAATGCAATTAAAGTAGCAGCTGCAACAGGAGCTACAACCGCCACTATCTTAGGCCATTTGGAGGTTTGGATTTTTGATGTGGGAGGAGAAGAAGCTTTGCCCGTGGAATGTGTTGATGAAGAAGAAGAAGAAGATGGGTCGCTAGGCGAGGACTGAGGACTGGCTGCTGATGATGAGCTTGGTGATGTGGATTGGCTAGAGTTGGAAACTTGAGGACTTTGATGATC
Source organism: Polygonum aviculare (assembly GCA_934048045.1). Taxonomy (NCBI): domain Eukaryota; kingdom Viridiplantae; phylum Streptophyta; class Magnoliopsida; order Caryophyllales; family Polygonaceae; genus Polygonum; species Polygonum aviculare. Next base: position 25,294,322 of record OW204031.1, read on the forward strand.
TATCTGAAGGTTTATGGATTTTCTGAATTGGGGAAATGGAGGGGAAAGGTTGTTGCCACTGAGATCCAACAATGTGAGTGACTTCAAGGTAGTCCAATTCGAGGGAATTGAACCAGTAATATTGTTGTCTTTCAGTATGATCTTCGAGAGCGAATCAAGGTTTGCAACAGAGGGGCTCAAAGTACCGTTAAGATCGCCTTTAGGCAGGTTTATGACATCAACTTTCTGCTCAGAATTGCAAGACAATCCTAACCATGCACCCCCACACGGGTCATTTCCAGACCAAGAACTCACAAGCCTGGAAGGGTAATTCAGTCCACCAAGGAATTCAATCAGTGCACTCACTTCAGGAGCACAAGGCACACCCACATCGGATTGACAAAACGAGTTCTCTTCAAAAGTAACATTTTCAGCTTTGAATTTGGGGATTGGACCCATGAAGTGATTGTTGTTCAAATCCAGCTTAGTTAACTCCATATCAGCCAAGCTCTCAGGGATAAGACCAACCATACTATTACCATTAAGATCAAGGTCCTTCAGAGATACCAAATCACCAATATTGCTAGGAATCGCCCCGCTAAAATGATTCCCATGAAGCCAGACACTGGTCAGAGACACCATAGTAGAGATCACATCTATAGAACCAGTCATCCCACCACCATCTTGCCCATTTAACCACAATATCTGAAGACTAGAGCCATTAAAACTCCCAGGGATTCCACCAGACAGTCTATTTAAAGAGAGCTTCAATGAGCTAAGAGATGCCATACCTCCTAGAAAACCAGGCAGTGGACCCACTAAATTACAAGACATCAATGAGAGGTTTGTCAATTGAGCAGAGCTAGCAAGGGTTTCAGGAAGTGACCAGCCAGTGGTAGCATTCAAGGGATTGTAGTCCAAGGCCATGGCCTCTAAATCGCTCAACCCATCAAAGAAATCGGCAGGAATCGAATCGAAACCGTTGTTATCCAAGTAGACATACCTCAACTCAGACAGGCCACTCAAGGAAGGAAGCATACCAGAGAGCTTGTTGTTCTGGAGGCCCAAATTGGAGAGCTTTGAGAGCTTGTTGAAGGCCTTGGGCAAAGAGCCCTCAAGACCCAGATTCTTGGCTTGAATCTGAGTGACCCTGTTGCCTTGGCAGAAGACGTTCTTCCAAGTGGGTGGCCCACAGGGATCATCCCCATGACTTGGCCAATCCAGAAGCTCAGGATTCTTCAACCCTTTCCTGAACTCGTTGAGAATTGCAAGGTCATCTGGGTCTGTAATGCCAGACGCTGCTGAGATCAGAGACACACATAGCACAAACACAATTGCAGGCTCCCTGATTACACTGTCAAGCTTCATTGGAGGCCAATAAAGAGAGGAGGGCTTCAATCTGGATTAGGGTAACTGAATTAAGGATGGTGGGTGAGGGGGGACAAAAATCACAAGTAAAGCAGATTCACATGAACCCAGGAAACAAAAAGTTTGAAAAAAAAAAGCAGAAAAGGAAACGAATCACAGTAAAGACTATTCTTAGATCTAGCGAGAAGGCAATTTAGAGGGTTACACAAACAGTGTATCTAAGAACATATGGAAGAAGAAGAAAGAAATATCAGATCTGGGTTATCTGATTGAAGATTGAGAATGGTGAAGCTTACATTGCCCAGATGAACAATCAAGAATGGTGAGCTGAGGAATTGAAGAAGGACCATGTACAACACTACACAAGAGTAGTACCACTCCACATGCCTTCATCTGTCAAACACACAACTTTGTGTAGTAGTTTGAAGCAGAAATTGACAGCAGAGAGAGGAAGGAATTGAAGCACACATGAACAGAAAAATCATATTGAGTATGAGAGTGGTGGAGGATGGATTGGCAGGTGTAGAGTAGGGAGAGTGGTGAGCTGGATTGTTTTGTTCCTTAAAAAAAATTGAATTTCACCATTTCGGCCCATTTTCACTGTTACTATATTATTACTTCGATTGTTCTATGCAACAGTCATTAATTCCATTATGCCCTTTCCCATAATGCACTCTATAATTTTTGTTAGTTTGGAGATGGATTGATAATCTGGGTTTGGATGCATATGAGAAATGCAATGTATTCGAGTAATATACTCTTATAAGTGTATTGTATCTGTTTCTTCTACAAGTTTAGTTCAGACATCAAACTCAACTAATTTTTTTAGTCCAAATGAAATTTCAACATATAAAAGCAACAAGTCAACACCGACACACAGTCTCTACCTCATTATGATTTGTCGTTAGTCACACTAATTACTTTCTGTAACTCCTCTTCATTTTTCATTGCGATTGTCTCGTTAGTCATCGTTGAAGATGGCATTTTTAACTACTTGATAATTTTGTTTGTGGCTGTTTTTTACCGGTTTATCTTAGGCATCATAGTTTTTAATAATTTAGTTATAATATTCGATGACAACTCACAGAAGAAAAGGGCATGAATTATTGTGCTAAAATACAAATATTTGGGGAATGGATAATTGGAAATGCATATTTGTTGCTTGGCTTATTGGAATTAATTATGTTAGTATTACAAATCGAACAAATCAAGAAGGATTGATTTGAATTGAAGGTATATTTTTTTTTTTATTTTTTTTTATTTTTTTTTGAAAAAGTAAGAATTAGGATGTTCTCTTAAGAAGAAGAACAACCTAGCGCGTCCTTAAGGACGAGAGCCTTAAACTCTTGATTGTTTCGAATGGATTCGACAGGGAAGTCATGGCCCATTTTAGCTAATTTGTCAGCCACGACGTTGGAATCCCTACCGATATGGGAGAATTTCACTGAATGGAAGCAAAGGAGAGACCTCCAGATATCTGCAATCAGAATGTCAATCTCCCAAGGATGTGAGGTGGTGTTTTCCACCGCCATAATCACTGTTAGGTTGTCACCCTCAATTTCTATTTTCGACAGTCCTCGTTCTTTTGCTAATTTGATTCCATCTCTAAGAGCTAATGTTTCCGCTTTCAATACAGATACTTTTCCGTATCGCTGGACTCCCATGTCAATTATATTCCCTGCCTTATCTCTTATAACGAAACTTGAAGTTGTCTCTCCTGAGTGGATCTTCGAGCCATCAAAGTTAATTTTGTAAACATCATGAGAGGGTTTTTCCCAACATGTCATCTTCCTTTTGTTTCTCATGTTTCTGCAACTATTTGGCCTATCCATGCTTTCTTCCTCCTCCGACCAATTTTTTGTTATTTTCCATGCTTGGCTTTGATGCTTTATATACAATTCTAGATTGGTTATAAAGTTATTTGGTTCTTGTTGAAATACTAACTTGTTTCTATGTGTCCAAATGCACCACCATATAATTGCCAGTTCTGTAAATTGTTGGAGTCCCAATCTTTCTTTTAGCTCACCTAGAATTCGTCTAGGACTTTTGTCAGTTATATCATAGTTTTTAATTACTTGTTCTGTCAAACCGTTAATTTTCTTTACAATAGCTTGGGTATGGGAGCATGTAACCAATATGTGAGATGTACTTTCCATGCTACAATTGCACATTAAGCAGTTTGACGGGATATCAATATGTTGTTGTAATAATCTTTGCTTTGTGGGGAGCCCATTCATATCTACCTTCCATAGAAAACTTTTGACTTTTGGGTATATATCAAGGTTCCATATCCATTTATTTGGGTTCTGGTTCAATTGTTCAGTGTTTATAATTAGGTTCACTGCTGAATCTGTTGAAAACCATCCATTTTTGCTAGGTGCCCAGTACAATTGATCTTGTAATTGATTCTCTGGAATTGGTTCTTCCAAGATAATTTTGACTATTTCCATAGGCAATATTTCTTCCAATTTTCTCATATCCCACTGTTTGAAGGTATATAAACTAATGGAAAGGATGAGAAAACCGAACAAGAATCTAAAAAGAATTTCTTTTCGCTTTTGATTTTTTGATAGTGGCTACAGCGGACATGTTGGCCTACATAGATTTTGTGGACATCAAAAAATTAATACGCGTGTCAATTTACTATTCATTACGGTTCTACTTTTGTTGTACACTTGTAATAAAATAAAACTCTAGGTACATTTTCTTTTTTATTTGAATTAATTACGTCTGAACTTTCTTGTCTTTCCTCGACATTGAAGAGAAAAAAAGTCATGGGTGCTCTTATGTTGCGATAATGGCGGTGATAATGTTCACCTCATATATCGCATTTGGCTATACTTACTTTTTAACAAAATTTTGTGAACCTCTTATTTGCAATAGGTTTGAAAAAAAGAAAACCTTGTTTTATTTTAATCTATCTATACTGCCGGGGTTATTATATAGGACCCCAACTTTAGGAGTTGTGATTAAACTTGGAAATATATGTGTATCATCCAGTATTTATTCTGATCAATCATTTTAATTAAAGACATACATGCTGAGACTTTTATTTGTAATAATATTTTTTGCAATAAACCCGTATTATTTAGGTAATGAATTATAAACTCATAACCCGACTAATAAAGACTATGAACTAGGTAAATCTGTAATACTGATGGATTTGATCTAAATGAAGAGAGACAATGATGACACTATATACATATATTCCACTTATAATAAGAGGTGTAACGTCAAGTTAGAGCGAGCGAGCGAGCGGTAACATGGGATGTAGAGGGTCCAAACTGTGGTACCGATGGATGGATGTGAAAGCTGGAATGTCACATGCTGGATCATGAGGCAGCCACATTGTAATTGTAATCTTATGAGTAATTGAAATGTATCATTTATAGAGTACTCGTATTTGTATAATTGAATCACATGATTCAATGCCACGCACCTTCTTTCGCAGCCATGTAATGAACTGCTTGGTTCCCGTTTGGTTTGGTGGTATATTATGGAATTCGTAGCGGAATGAAAAATAATTCAGTCCATTTTAGTGCTATGATACATTGATAAGAAAAAATCTTTTAATCTCTCCCCACTCTTATCCATAAGAAATTTGAGTTTCTTTTCCTTAATCATTCCTCTATTAGAATGAAGAATAACAAAATGGGAGAATGACTCTCTTTCACCTCACATCTACAAGGGGGAAATGTTGAAAGATCTTATCACATTAATGTATCATTAAAGTAAAGATTATCTAGATTCATTTTCATTCCTTTCACGTTTCTATAGATGTAACCAAACACGATCTTAATATATTCGCATCGACCATTATGCATATATAACCGAGTGGGAGCAAATAGCACCGAAAGATCGTATCATTAATTTTTTTTCGGTCAAGGAAAGATCGTATCATTAATTAGGCTACATAGGCTATTGTAATACGTACGGATAAAACAAACGAGGAGAAAAAGTTTATAAATACGTAACGTGTATGCACTATGTACCGGTCGAGGCAACGAGCATATATATGATTTATGCTCTGTTACTAAGACGTAATAAAAAAATACTGTAAAAGGATTTGTTAGATTTAAGATTATGTTGTTTTCAATAGTAATTCACTAACGTTTGTTTAGATAATTAGTTTCCCAAAATACAACCATATCTTATTTTTTTTGTGGTCGGATACCATATCTTATAAAAGTAGAAAAAATATAAAAGAGAGCAAAATGAAAAGACTTTTTTTTTTTGGTCAAACCAAAATGAAAAGACTTTGGTAACGAAAAGGGGCGCGCATTTAGGTTTCCAATGCAAGCGTAGACTAAGGTAACGTTACGCATATAAAGATGTTTTCATTAGCATTTAAAATGTAGGGAAAGGGAGGAGTGTAGCGGAAGTGGGCGAAGATGGCGGAGGAGGGATGACCGATACCACGGAGCGGGAATGAGGCATCACTTTCATGTGCGCATGCATGCCTTTTTCAGTCTTTCACGACTTGTGATTAATTAGTTAATTTGCGATTACTTGGGCCGCAATCACCGGTTAGCGCGGTCAGTCGTAATTTGTTTATTACTCATCTCATTTTCACCCTTAACCAAGATTCATGGTCTTTCAACTACCACCTCCATTAATTGTTGGTCATAAATCCAAAGTTGCACGACGACTCCACATCCCAGGCTTCAATTTTTTTGCAAAGTTGATTGAAGAGTGCTCTTGTACGTGGAGACCGACCCGGCCAATACCAGTTTGCAAAGTTGATCGAAGAGTGCTTTTGAAACAGAGGATTTGCTTTGCTTAAAACAAGGCCGTTTAGCCCAAAAACATATGGGCCGAAATAGGCTACTTTGAAAGGCCCATTTATTTTAACTTTCCGATTAAAACAACTCTTCGATTCCGTCCGTCCTCCTCTTTACCTCGCCGAGAAGCGAGGACGTCTCTCAGCTCTTTCCTGCCTTTCGTCTGAATTAGGGTTTACCGCCAAGCTCAGTCAACATGGTTCGCTATCTCTTTCGCTTCATGCTTCCTCTATCTCTGTTCTTCCCTTCAATCATTGATTTTATGTACTGTGATTTTGATGTGCTCTCCAATCAATCTCATGGCGGCGATTAACCTCTGAGTTGCATTGTTTTGTTTGTTATGGCGATTTGTGATTTAACAGCCTCAGGGAGATTACATTGACGAGCATAGGAAGAGACATGGATATCGTCTCGACCATTTCGAGCGCAAGCGCAAGAAGGAGGCTCGTGAGGTTCATAAGCGCTCCCAATATGCCCAAAAGGTTTCTGTTTTTCTCCCTGATGTTGATTTCTCTCATTTTTTTAAAATTTTGTCGACAATTACTGATGTAAGCTGACTTACTATGTTATGTGAGTGCAGGCGCTGGGTATTAAGGGTAAGATGTTTGCCAAGAAGCGGTATGCTGAGAAGGCTCAGATGAAGAAAACGTGAGTCTTCTTCTCTGTAATTGTTCTGCATCTGCTTTTGTTCACTGCTATCTAAATTGCATTTGATGTTCATATTCTTTCAAGCATAGGTATATAGTGTTATTATTCTCTGATTATAGGTATATAGTGTTGAACTGACCTGAGGATTAACTCTTGCTTTCTTATTGGAAGTACTTTTGTCGCCTGGGTGTGATTGTTCTTCCAAATTGAGGCAATTAGTTACTGCCTATGAGTGAATGTGAGCTTGATATATGTGTATAAGATCAGCTGGATCATTTATTCTAGCATACACAATAGGAAATGCAAGTTGTGCTAAAGTATATAGTGGTAATATGCTCTTCGAATATGGACTTAACATCTCTTATACAGCTTGAAGATGCATGAAGAGTCAACGAGTAGGCGTAAGGTGGATGATGACGTGCAAGAAGGAGCTGTTCCAGCATATCTACTTGATCGTGAACAGACAACCAGAGCTAAGGTGCTGTTTCAGTCCTATTACCATCACATGCCCTTCTTTTCACTTCAAAAGAGTATTTATTGAACAGCTTCCCACGCAGATTTCTAGTCAATATATTGAATTGAAATTCCTGAAGTACTGATATCTAAGTTTGGCATGATATATATGTAAAACACAAGGTGACCACATATAAGAGGGGAAGATGACATGTGCATATAATTTTTTAACATAAAAAATTGTATCTGCATACAAAAACATCATGATTATGAGTGGGATTGAATGCTAAAACAAATGTGAAGCTCTACAAAGTTGGTTATAGTCCTCCAGATGAAATCAGTTCAACTAATGATATCTTTCAACAGGTTTTGAGCAACACGATCAAACAAAAGAGGAAAGAGAAGGCTGGGAAATGGGATGTACCTCTTCCTAAGGTAGAATTCATCTCTCAAACCTAGCACGTGGTTTTAGCTCTGAAGCGTTAGCCCATATTTCTCAAACTGAAGGCTACTTCATATTTCAGGTTCGGCCTGTAGCTGAAGATGAGATGTTTAGGGTGATCAGATCTGGAAAAAGGAAAAGTAAGTACTATTAAACACCTCATCCTCTGCACTTGAAATGTTTCATTGAACTTAGAGTGTGAATCAAACCCTGTCTATACCATCAGATGATAGCTTCTTTTTAGTTTAGGCCTGTTGACAAGGGTAACTTCTGTCATCTTTCCAGCTTCCTCTGCACTTGAAATGTTTCGTTGATCTATTGTGTAGTTTAATGATCATTATGTGGCCTGAAAAGACGAGTCTTTGAGCACATATGTGGTTGTCTACTTGTCTGGTTTAGCCTTATGTAAAATTCACCCATCAGTCATTTCTGATATTTTTCTTTGTTTAGATTGGCTCATTGGCTCATCTAGTCATCCTATGTAATGTATTTCTACTCACTCCATCCGATTTTGAACTTGTCTCCAGCCAAGCAGTGGAAGCGGATGATCACAAAGGCAACCTTTGTTGGACCAGGCTTTACAAGGAAACCTCCAAAGTATGAGCGCTTCATCCGTCCTTCAGGATTGCGGTTCACCAAAGCCCATGTCACTCACCCTGAACTTAAATGCACATTCAACCTCGAGATAATTGGTGTGAAGAAGAATCCCAATGGTCCCATGTACACATCTCTTGGTGTCATAACCAAGGGTTCCATTATCGAGGTACTTTACAACCCATTTTTTCGGCCATGCAAATGCAACGACACATGACAGTATATCTTCATAAACAACTGATACTTTTCGGCTTGAACTTTAACAGGTCAATGTTAGTGAACTAGGATTGGTGACACCGGCAGGAAAAGTTGTATGGGGTAAGTTTGATACGGAAGCTTGTAATTTTAAACTGTATATTTTGTGAGTTCTTCTGGCATCCATCAATTGATTTATGAATTTTGCAGGGAAGTATGCACAAGTGACAAATAACCCTGAGAATGATGGCTGTATCAATGCAGTTCTGCTTGTTTAATTATGTTAAGCTTCAAGCTTTAGCACTAGGCAATCAACCCTGCAAATGGGAGAGAATCTTTAGTTTATCTTATGTTGTTAATTGTTATCCAACAGAGCTTATAGAATGAGATGTAACAGACTACTTCTTCAATTTTGGCTTTTAAGTAAAACCTTTGATGTTTCCCCAGTGTGATATATTGGTATTCCGTATCCATCCTGAACTCTTATAAGCTTTATTTGGTTGAAAATTAAATGAATATTGGATAACTACTTTGAAGCTGAAAATCTGCCAGTGAAGTATGGTGCTAGCTCTTTTCATCCTATTTTCCATCTTTCTCTTCCTCATCCCACTCGTATGGCTCATCAGCCGCCACGTAAGCACTCCAGCGACGACGACACCAACCCCTCAATCCTACCCCATTATCGGAAACCTCATCGGAGTCCTCTGCAACTACCACCGCTTCTATGATTGGGCGGTCGATCTAGCCGCTGACGCCGGCCAACTGACCTTCAAGGTGAACCCCTTCCTGGGCCTCTCCACCATCATCTTCACCGTTGACCCCGCCAACCTCCAACACATCTTCAAGTCCCACTTCCACAACTACGCCAAGGGCTCTCGTTTCAGCGACTTCCTCCACGAGCTGCTCGGCGACGGCATCTTCAACGTCGACGGCCACCTCTGGTCCGTCCAGCGGAAGATCGCGAGCCACGAGTTCAACACTCGGTCCCTCAAGTCCTTCATCTCCCACACCGTCCATTGTGAGATCTCAGACCGCCTCCTCCCGCTCCTGTCCGACGCCTCCGCCAGGGGCCAGATCCTCGATCTACAATCCGTCTTCCAGAAGTTTGGATTCGATAATATCTGCAACTTGGCATTCGATTTCGATCCCGCTTGCTTACCTGACTCGATTTCGAAGGCCACGGATTCCTCTTTTGCTAGGGTCTTTGATGAGGCCACTGACATCTGTATGTCCAGATTGATGTCGCCGGTGCAGGCAATCTGGAAGCTCAAGAGGCTTCTCTGCATCGGGTCTGAGAAGAGGTTGAGGGAGGCGATCAAAACAATCGATCAATTCGCCTTCGAAATCATTAGGTCCAAGGAGGAGAAGTTGAGATCTTCAGATCCAATGATGTTAAACAATAGCCAAGAGAAACAACTCGATCTCCTGTCCAGATTTATGCGCTCAAACGTGGAGTTGGAATTCAATTCTCCAGAGGAGAGGCGGAAGTTCTTCAGAGACATAATCGTGAGCTTTATCTTAGCCGGAAAAGACTCAACTTCGTCGGCGTTGACCTGGTTCTTCTGGCTACTCGCCGGCCACCCTAGCTGCGAACGCCGTATCTACGACGAGATATGTGCCTCCAGATCCAACGGCGACGAAAACGTCGATGGAAAGCTCAACTACAACGACCTAAAGAGCTTCAACTACCTGCACGCAGCTCTATCGGAATCGATGAGGTTGTTTCCGCCAGTTCCTGGAAACTCCAGGTTAGCGGTCAATGATGATATCCTTCCAAATGGGACTCGGATCCGAGGAGGCTGGCAAGTCGATTACGCGGCCTACGCCATGGGGAGAATGGAGAAAGTTTGGGGCTCCGATTGCATGGAGTTCAGGCCGGAGAGGTGGTTGGATGGAGACGGGAACTTCCAACCGTGCGAGCAGTTTAAGTATCCGGTGTTCCATGGCGGCCCGAGGATGTGCCTTGGGAAGGATATGGCGTATGTGCAGATGAAGGCGGTGGTGGTAGCGGTGGTTTACCACTTTGAGGTGGCGCCTGTTGACGGTGGAGCAACGCCGGAGAAGATGAGGGACCCGCCTTATCGGTTGGGATTGGTGTTGAAGAAGAAGGATGGCTTGCCGGTTAAGCTAACGAGAAGAAATTCACTGTTAGCTTGTATGTGAGCAATAAGCTTTTAGGATGTAACATTATTCTGAAGAAGAAACTTTCTAGATCGAAACCTATTTAAGGTGAGGGGATGGTGCCCCAGTCCAAGGTCAGGGAAAACCCAAGGGCTCAGAGAGCTCTTACAAGGGGATTTACATATACCTCACCTCAAGAAGACTAGGGGGGATCGAACCTGCGACCTGTCAAACCGATACCCTGTCATGCTCCACTAGATCAACTCCTTGAGGTTTCTAGATCGAAACCTATATTTACTACATGATGAACACGTATAAGAAGAACAAGGATGTAACATAATCCAACTTATAAGTGATGAATACTTTTCTGGTTTATGTCTTATGACGAACTTGATTTTATCGGACAAAGCCATTGTAAGATGGGACTGGGTACTACATGTTGGTGAGAATTCCTCTACTTGATGCACATACAATCTAAAACGAGAAAATGCAATAAGTGACTTTTGCCACTGGCTGCACTTACCATATCGCAAGTGTTGGCCTTGGGACATTAACATGTCGAGTATTATTTTGGTATTTTAGTAGGAAATACATACATTATATTGTACGGTTGATAAAATACCTTTCAATTTGACCGACGCCAAACAAAGCCCAAAGATGGGCTACCATATTCTGCATCCCAAGAATATACCTTCATACACTGTATTCTTTTCCAAACCCCATCCCGGATTAACAATCCACACACCCAATAAAATCCTGCCACATCAGCAGATCAAGTTCTCCCCTCCCACGTCACCTCAAATTTCCACGGCACACAACTCCCATCCTTACGTGTCCATACACGTGTACTTTTCTAACCCCCGTGGACATAAACCGCTAAGCTACCGAGAAGACCCCGTCGTGATAAAAGTCAAAAACAGGCTTTCATTTTTATTTTATTTTTTTATTCTCTCTCGTATCTAAACACTTCTAGGCTTCTAGCAAGGCGGTTCTCCCAGCAGAAAGGGCGAAAGCCATGAACAACTTCGTGCCCCAGCCGGCGTCGTCCCAGTCGCACTCGGCGTCGGTGTCTTGGTCGGCGGCGAATTCTCCGGCGAGTGCTTTCTCCTTCATCTCGAAGGGATGGCGGGAGGTGAAGGACTCGGCGGAAACCGACCTCCGATTGATGAAGGACAGGGCCAACTCCTTCAAGAATCTGGCCTCCTCCTTCGACCGAGAGCTCGAGAATTTCTTCAATTCGGCCCCGTCCTTCTCCGTCCCCACGATTAGGTCGTCGGAGGCGCCGGCGGAGATCGAGTTCGTCAAGCGCCTGCAGCCGAAGCTGTCGGAGTTTCGTAGGGTTTACTCGTCGCCGGATTTCAGTCGCAAGGTTCTTGAGAAGTGGAGCCCTAGGGCGCGGATTGGGATAGATCTGTCGGCGATTAAGAATGCGATTGTGGAGGAGGCGGAGGTTGGGGAGAGAGAATGGAGGAGGTTTCGGAACGGGAGGAATAATCTGAGGTTTAAGGAGATGAGATGGGACTCGAAGGGGGAAGGGGATGCTGAAGAAGGTACTGGAGATTGGGAGCCAATTCGTGCGCTGAAGACTCGGTTCAAGGAGTTGGATGTAAAGAAGTCGCCGGAGGAGATATTTGAAGGCCTCAAGAGCAGTGAGTTTGTGGAGAAGCTGAAATCAAGCTTGGTATGCACTGTTTACTACTCTTTTGAATTCCTTTCCTTAATGTTCAATTGTGAAGTGTGATTCTTGAAAACTTCCTCTGGCTGGTGGGATTATTCTTTTTGAAACGCACGAATCCTTGTTAGCTGTTATAAGACACTGGTTTTCTTTTCCTTTTGTCTTCATTTCACTTTGCATAGGTTATCTTTATACTACTGATTAGCTGTCTTCTGCTTTTACTTTCTTTAAATGTAAAACTTGATATTACTCTATAGCTCTTGTACTGCAACATGTAGGATGTTGTAATGAATTAAGCACTTACTTGAATCTACTCTACTCCACCATTGCAGAATGCATTTCGAAGGGATGCTCATGACTCTAAGGTCTGTTCTATATTCATATAGTTGGACTTACTTGCCTTATTTGTTGTGTTGAATGTTATGTGTAGAGGAGCTGTTGTCTAACACAATTTATTTATTTCAACTTGTCGTATAGTGTTTCAGGAAAGAATTGCCATTGTGTTTATCCTTTTGTGCTCTTAATGTAGGAAGTACCACCATTGGATGTGCCAGAGCTTTTGGCGTATTGGGTTAGGCAGTCTGAGCCATTTCTGGACCAACTTGGTGTTAAGAGAGGTAAATAATTAAGTATGATAGCACAGTGCTAAAAGTCCGGATAAATCATTTCCAAATTCTAAATGTAGACGTGATCTCAGTATTAACTTTATTGCAGTTGCATATAAAATGATACTTGTTTTTGCTTCTTCCCTTGTCCGTGGATAGTGATTGGTAAATCTTTTTCTTGATGGTGTTTGTTTCACTCCATGGAGTTAAAGTTTGCAGAAAAGGACATTGCTTTGAATAACGCAAGACAAAAATACTGTTTTTGGGTGTGTATATCAGTATATGTGTGTGAGAGGATGAAGGCATGCGGCTTTTATTAGAACTTATGATTCTACTACCTCTTGTGTAAAAATGTTGTCTCAACACTAATGGTTCTGGTGGCTCACTATTGTATAATGCAATATCATATTCACTTTAATTTAGTTCTTATATATCTTTTGAGGTTGAAATATGTTATTATTGTATGCAGAAATCTGTGACAAGATAGTAGATGGTTTATGCAGCAAAAAGAAGGGTCAGCTTTTGCTGGAAGAGTCTTCAATCAGCGAAAGTGACATGGTTGGCAATGAACTGGATTTAAGGGTAGCAAGTGTTCTTCAAAGCACAGGGCACTGCTATGAGGGTGGCTTTTGGTCAGATTCAGCAAAGCATTGTCTGCCCAACCTGAAAAGGCATGTTGCCATTGTCACTACTGCTAGCTTGCCTTGGATGACAGGAACAGCAGTGAATCCTTTGTTTCGAGCAGCATATTTGGCTAAATCAGCAAAGCAGAATGTCACTTTGTTGGTTCCCTGGCTAGCAATGTCTGACCAAGAACTGGTTTATCCCAACAATTTGACTTTTAGCTCACCGCAGGAGCAAGAGCTCTACATTCGCAATTGGCTGGAGGAAAGGATTGGGTTCAAAACTAATTTCAAGATCTCCTTCTATCCTGGAAAGGTAGGATCCTTGGTGTTATAATTTCAGCTTTTATGTTTGCACCTGAAAAAAGAAAAAAGAAAGCATTCCAGTGTACTTTATTATGTCCCTTTTTGGGCTTGCTGTCTGACTCCATGTAATTGTGTTGATTTAAGTTCTCCAAGGAAAGACGAAGCATAATACCTGCTGGTGATACTTCTCAGTTTATCTCTTCGAAAGAAGCTGATATTTGTATTCTAGAAGAACCTGAGCATTTGAATTGGTATCACCATGGGAAACGATGGACTGATAAATTCAACCATGTTGTTGGTATCGTTCACACAAACTACTTAGAATACATCAAGAGGGAAAAAAATGGCGCTATGCAAGCATTCCTTGTTAAACACATAAATAATTTGGTTGCCCGAGCACACTGTGACAAGGTATAGTTGAATACTCTGATTGCTCCTCTGCTTTACCAGTCAAACTATCCATAGTTACTCTTTTATATCAGGTATTTTGATGAATGCTCTGCTCTTAAATATCTGGGTTTTTGAAACTGATTTAAGTTTATATCGGATCCAGGTTATTCGCCTTTCTGCTGCCACTCAGGATCTTCCAAAATCTGTTATATGTAATGTTCACGGCGTGAACCCAAAATTTTTAGAGCTTGGAGAGAAACTGGCTTCTGAAAGGACCTCTGGGGAACAAGCCTTTTCTAAAGGAGCATATTTCCTAGGGAAGATGGTATGGGCTAAAGGATACAAGGAACTAATAGATTTGTTATCCAAGCACAAATCTGACATGGATGGCTTCAAGTTAGATGTTTATGGTAGTGGGGAGGATTCTCAAGAAGTCCAAAGTCTTGCCAGAAGTAGGAGTCTCAATCTCAACTTCCAGAAAGGAAGAGACCATGCTGATGATTCTCTTCACGGGTAGGGGTTTTATTTTTTATTGCATAGCTACCGAAACACCTTTTATGTACTCCCTCTCCTAGTCTCCTCTCTAAAGATTTGTTATTGTAGCCAATGAATATAGAGAATTTGCATAGAAAGAGTCAGTAGGTGCAGTTTATTATGGCAAGCCTCACCGATAAAGATCTCTTAAAATGGCAAACTTTTCTTAGCAAGATTATAGGATTAGAATAACAATCTTTTATAAACAGAGGTAGTAGCTTGTAGACTATATTGATTTTGACCTGCTCTTCTTCTTGTAGGTACAAAGTCTTTATCAATCCCAGTGTGAGTGATGTGGTTTGTACAGCAACAGCTGAGGCACTTGCCATGGGAAAATTTGTAGTTTGTGCTGATCATCCATCAAACGAGTTTTTCAGGTCATTCCCTAACTGTTTGATTTACAAAACCTCAGAAGACTTTGTTGTAAAGGTTAAAGAAGCCCTGGCTAATGACCCTCAGCCCCTTACTCCTGAGCAAAGATACCAACTCTCGTGGGAAGCAGCTATCCAGAGGTTCATGGAACACTCTGATCTTGATAAAGTGCTGAAATTGGATGAAACTAAAGCAAATTTAGCAAAAACTGAAGGAAAATTGATCTCTAAGTCAGCTTCAATGCCAAATTTGTCAGAGATGATTGATGGAGGGCTGGCACTGGCTCACTATTGTTTCACTGGCAACGAGATCCTCAGGCTTGCAACTGGAGCAATACCCGGGACCCGTGTTTATGATAAACAGCACTGTGAAGACCTAAATCTCTTGCCTCCACAGGTAGAAAGTCCTGTTTATGGTTGGTAAGAGACAGATAACCGCCACATTAGAACTGCCTGTATAGCACAATCGATAGTTTATAGCTAATTTTTTTTTTTTAGTTATGGAAATTCGTTGTTCTAGTATGTAATAGCAGTTTGAGATGCTATGGTTAGCTCTGTTAGGATTACGTTGCCTTAACATGGCGCGTATTGTCTTGTGTAGAGGTGCTAACTTTGTAAAATTTCTTTAAAATGCGATATTGTCCGGTAATTTGGTCATGGTCACAAATAAGCATGTAAAATGTATGGAAGTTTTCTACTTGTCTGTTGCATCCATGCATATTAGAGTTATCTGTTTTGACAACCCCTTTGGATTGCAAACTTGAGCTATAAAGAACACTACGTGTCATCTTGTGAGAATCACAAGCTTGATCAATTATTAGTAGTATCTTATTTTCGGCCTGCGCCCAACAAGTACTATAAACTTTGTAATACACATACACCTTCTCTAAAAGGTTTGGTGGTGACTTCAGGCTTACATAATAAAATTACATTTTAATCCTAAACTAAGTTAGCGCACAATAACCCCACAGAGAAGACTGACACAAGGGAAGGCCAAGCTTGGTTATGTTTTACATAAATGTGCCAAACAACGCCATTCTTCTCTTTGCAACCTTGGACCTATAACACCATACTTCAAACGCCTCAGTGAGATCAGGATAATGTATATTCTCATCTCCCAACCATTCACTCAAAATGTCCGCCTGAACTACAGATGGAAGCGCAGCTATCATCGACACAAAAGCAGTTTCCAATGATTGCCATAACTCAGTATCAACTTTCTGCAAAAGAGACTCCTCCTCACCGTTTCCACTACAAGCAGTGTCGATTTCAGGCTTTGTGACCCTCACAAAAGGAAGCCACACCTTCACCATATGAATCCGATGCCCAGTATTCAAAATAATGTTGCCATAAGCAATTGTTTCTAAAATCTTTGTTGTCACCTCAATCACCTTCAACTTTGTCTCAAGAATTTCGGTTTCTGAGCTCGGTACGCCCAATACCTTTACCAGGGCGGTGGATATATCAACCCAAGTGGTGACCATATCCCTCATTATCTCAAATTTGATTGAAATTTGACAAGCCCATAAAAGATCCGATAAGTGTGACTGCAGTGAAAGGACATTTTTAAGTTCGGATGATAATGATTCCACAAGACCAACGAATTTGGATAAAAGCCGTTTCACACTCTCCTTCATCTTGACCTTAATCTCATCGGAAGATGCAAGAAGTGGGGCATCGTCGTCTTCTGTGAGCAAATACTCAATCTGCTCTTGGACAGAGCATTTAAGATCATTCATACTCAAAGGTGGTGATGAGGTAGCAAATTGTAAAGCTGATAAGAATATCTTCACAACTGCTGATTGTTCAACAGGTTCAAGCCTGGCAAGAATTGGTCTCGCTTGGGATCCTATGCATGGAACAGTTTGCAAGATTTCTTCCTCCTCAGCCTCTTCCCAAGGCATAGCCTCCAAATACTCGACACAAGAGGCGACAATTTGTGGGCATTCTAGGTCATTAGCTACTCTTAGGATGCCAATGGCATTTTTGACTCCGTGCCAGGTTCCAGGAGTAGAGCTGTTGGACATGTTGTAGAGGAGGCGCAGGGCGATTATGTGATAATTAAAGTCAGACTCTTGACAATGAACCTCAACACAGTTGCGTGCATCAAGAATCATACATGTTGGCCAGTTTTCAGAGAGACGATCAGCAAAGTACTTACTGTTATTTACAAGTACAGATGAGTGACAGTAAACCCGTTCATCACGGCCATCCGGTGTTCTTATTCTCACAACAACATCACTGGTTGGCCGATCACCTATGCTGTATGGAGCCTCTACTCCGTGGCCCTGTATAGGAAAATGTTTAATGTTAATAGTCTGTCATCGGTACAGATGCAACGAGGCGTCAGAACAACAATCACAAGGAAAAAGCCTCGGTAACTCGGCAACTCAGCCAGAGTTGTATGCAGAAAAGAGGGAGCTTGCAAATGCAACAAATGCAGGGCAAGTCAGAAAGAAAAAGAATTGATAAACTTGTGCTGCTACTGAGTCAAAATCAAAGAACAAATACTTACTGATTTCTCCATTGATAGAATCAGCAGCAGTAGGTATTAGAACTAAAGATCTTGCCACCTGAATTGAACAAGAAAAAATGTGTGAAAATCTATAACGTGTCATACATATCACTTCTAGATTAAGCGTGTGCATCACTCATAATGGAGGTTTATTTTGTGGCATCCTTTTACAGTTTTACTGTCAGTCAAATATAGAACAATATTCAGATGTCTCACTACATATTAAACCAATTGCAGCAAGAATAACTTTGCATACAGAAAAAGCAATGACTATGATATATGCAGGGTGAAAATGGAGTCCTACCCTAGCAACGTCACCAAATTTAACAACAGCTGATAATAGAGCAGGCCAAACATTCCATATCCCAATCTAATTTTCGCAAATTGGAGACATTGACGAACCAAGGGTTTGTTAAGCACACAAGCTACACAGTGGAATCAAATCTGAAGCCTCCAAAACATCAACTGAGTGAGCTATTGAGTGTATCAGCTAAGAAAATTAGGCAAAACCTTCTGCTTACGAGGCATCTAGGGCATCCATAGCCAGAAACACCGAAAGCTGAGATCAAACCTCATCCGCCGACGATTCCTCCGGAAATGGGATCGATTTTAGTTTGAGTGGATCGGCTGGTAAGTGGCAAGTGGATTTGGAAAAGCGGCTAAGCCGAGAGCTGAGCCGAGCCGAGCCGAGCCGTGGCTGGCTCTGGCTTCCAAGCCTTCGAGCTTTGTTACAAGTTGCGACAGTTGTTGGCTGAGTTGGATCCAGTGGAAGATAGGCAGGCTTCCCATATTAAGGCTGATCCAGTTGGACAAGTGGTTTAGGGCTTTGTTTGACTGATGGAGTTGAGCCCGTAAACGTTACTCCGTATTTTTTAGAGGCAATAATTTGATAGGTATGGTCATAAGAACAAACGTCAGCAACAACAATTATCGCGTGAATCTCACGAGTGCGGGGGGTCAAGATGAGAGCATTTCAAAAGTTGATACAAAGGCTTTAGTCCATGATGACAACAATCATCGATAAGATACGGCGACTACTAATGTCGGAGTGACTAGCATAGGAGATAAGGTGCGGTGAATCGTGAGTGCATTAGTTGGGGTGATGTATAGGGAAGACGATTTAATGTCATAGTTTAGAGACGTGAGTTCTCAACGACTTTTGCAAGTGTTGAGATAGAACGGAAAAATAGTTAGAAGGAGGTCATCTGGTCATGTAACAAAACTCCGATCATTTAACGTTTTTAAAGGATAATACGAAATATACAAAATTTTGAGTCAAGACCTTTAGCATAGTTTGGAGTCAACTGATCAAGACAATCTTCTTCTAAATAAATGAACATCAAAATTTCCCCATCTCTCTCATATTCTATCATCTTCTTCTTCTCCTAGTATCAATTACTACAAGTGTCCCACCACAATCATAAAGTCTAGCCAATCGCAAACACGCCGCTCACCTATTCAGCCCACAACAATTGACCCATCCCTTTTCTTAAATTGCCATTTTGAAAGGAATGTCGACTTCAAAGTCACACATGTGACAATGTGACATGGACCATGCATTAATAAATCTCATTCAAAAACATGGGCTACAATTAAACGGTATATTCATTCGTACCGATAGATACCCGCGCTCTCTCTTTCACTCAACCATTTAATTGTCTTTCTACATTATCTTTGAAATTGTCGTAAATTTGATCCTCTAGATGAAGGCCTTCAGGTTTCCATATAAGAATGGAAGTAGACTCTGGCATTCAATCCTACTCCTAAACTCTATTCTTGTATGACTAAAATTTTTAACGACCATTTTAGATGTTTATTATACGTGACATGTATATTTTTAATTATGAAACAAATATGCCTAGGCAAAACTTGAGTTTATTCGTTTCATAATACTTAGCATTTTTTTTCTTGGTCAAAAAAAATTTAAGACGAGGGGATGGTGTCCCAGTCCAAGGGACACCATGTCACCAATCCCTTGAAGTTATTTATTACCTTATAGTTTTTAAAAGCTTCTTAAGCAAGAGTATTAGAGATATTGGAGGAAGGCTCGGGAACAAAACACAAATTAGAGAGAAACGGAACAGGAGTCATTAGATTTGCTTAAAGTGGTGGTCATTATTGAGGCGTATAATTAGGAAAATGGCTAAAATATCATAATATATTGATTATATTCACTAAAATGGAAGAAGTTCCTACAATTTAGGCAAGATTTAAGAGGCTTTTTTTAAAATTGAACAGCGGACCATATTTTACGAAAACAATTAAACACAATCTCACATATGTTCATTGCTACTCATTGTAAATTTGATTATACTGCTTCAATATTCAAGTGTATAAACATTCGAATTTATCATGTGCAAGTTTGAATATGTTTAATGTTTTTTACTATTGTTTTAAGTTTGCCCGTGTTTGTCACGTTTTGAATATACTGTTCACTTTGTCGAACGTGTATTATGTTTTGTCTTCTTGAAGGTAAAACTATGTATTGAATATAAATATATTGTTCTTTGAATATATAACTATAATATATTGAATATGATTCAATATATGATTTACAGCACATATATATGAATTCAACTAACATCATATAAACACTCCGATGAAATGACGCTTTTTTAGTCTTAATCGTTGGCATTGATCCTTATCACAATTCATTCATTCTCTCAGGTTTCTTTATATTCTTTAACCACCTCGATACCTTTGACTTTCAAGTGATGGAGGTCAAGAAGATATAAGGAGACCTGAACTCAACTGACTTTGGCACCAAGATTGTCACTTCTGACAAGTTTCAATTTTACAGGAATTTCCTACATATTTTGGACTCCAAATAAGCCTGTAAAGCTCATAAGCCGATGATGTTGTGAAGTCTCAATGTTGTTTCACTACTAGTTAAAAGAACTTGTAATACAACCTGAATTAGGAGGGAATTTGTTGTGCTTTGTAATCTATGATTGTAAACTCAAATAGTGTAACATATGCATGCACTAGACCAGGTGGGACCCAAGTGGCTCGATGATCCCCTTGATCGCTCCATCACACACAAGCTCACATGAGCCATACTTGGTGTTGGGCTCTGGCTCATGGCTCAAGTAGTCGAGTGTTGCTTGTTTTGGACAGTTATGTGTTGTTGAGGTAGATTAGGGGCTCTACTTGATGTTATGTTTGCTTGGGCTTTTATTTGTGGTTGAAGGCAACGGTCGACCTCGGCCATTTCCCTTCCATGACGTTCATTAAGTTAAGCGATGTCATTTGGGATATGAGGGTCTCATATAAAAGCGTTGAGCTGAAACCCTAGCTCTCACTTTTGCTCATTTCTGCGCCGTTGAAATCTCCTTAGGGCTTGCAAGCTCTCGAGCGTCCTTTGTCAATCTCTTAGTGGCTCATTGGAATTTGAGCCTAAGTCAACAACGACTTCAGGAGAAAGGGTGAGAAAGGGGGCCACAAGTTCTCTGTGAACTCGTATTTGCAGCCTTTACTCCTTGTGGCTTCGTGCTTCTCCTAGAATTTTGTCCTTGAGTCTAGGTCTTACCGTCTCTATGTGTGCACGTGTGCTCTTATTATTGCTTGCTCTTTTTGCTAAGTGAAACTTAGTTGAGCCTTCCCATTGAGAATCCACAGACTAGGGTTTCCCGAACTATATATGTTAGCAATCCTTGTGTTCAACCTTTTTTTTCTTTCTGTTCTTCGTGAGTTCGTTTTCCATTAGGGTAATAGAGGTGGATTTGAAACAAGATTAACAGAATCCATCTTGAAAGTAAGCAAACAAAACTCCTTCGATTTTTCTTCACAATTCTTTCCAAACTAAATTCCGCCATTCTCTTCCTTCAAAAATCCATGCCTCATATACGATCGTGTTAGAGGTTAGAAAGAGAGGAGAGAGGAGGGTAGAAAGTTAAACCAACCAGTAGCAACATTTGGTAGCCATAAGAATAACTAATCCCTCATCATATCGTATATGCATTTTACAATTGTAAGTAGTAGGGCATTTCATATTGATGCCCTAGCTAGCTTGAATGAATAACAACGTACGTACACTCTACAGGCCAATCTATGTACTCAAAAACAATCTTAACCATAACTTTGTAGGTCGAAATCTTAACTATATATAACTAATGGCAGCCTAACTAAGCAAAAGAGCGGTGAAGCTTAGTAGGCACACAAGGCGACCCTTTCCAAGCGTCGGCATGCAACTTCAAAATCTCCTTAGCCCTCTCCTTAGTCTTCCCATCAACCTCCACTTGCAACACCAAAAACATCTTGGCCACCACCCCGACCTCCGCCATCTCCCTCACCACCGCCGCCTCCCCCGAATACTTAGCCACCGCCCACAACGCCCTAACCGCTCTCTCCGTCACCAGCCTCGAAACCCTCAAGATCCTCTTCGACACCACCGCCAACCCTCCGCTATGCGCCACCAGCTCCGCCCTCCCTTCGGCACACCCGCACATTATCTCCACCACCACGACCGCCATCTCGGTCGCCGTCTCCGGCCAGTAGCATCTCCACGGCCGCCCCCATCGCCCCCGCCTCCACCGCCTTGACCCGGTTCCTCCCCCACGGCAGCACGTGGATCAGCACCTTCAGCGCCGCCGCCCTCGCCTTACTCGAAACCTGGTCCACGTCCTTCAGGACCCGGATCAGGCCCGAGAACAGCTCGGGCCTGAGCCCTGCCAGCTGGATCGGCTGAGCCACCTCGAGCACGCTCTTCAGCAGCTCCATCGCCTCGTCGCCACCGCACCGGCTGATTATCCGCGTCAGCGAGTCTACCAAAACGCTGTCGCTTTGGAACGCGAGGAGCCCGGTCTCCGAGATGTGGAGCTGCGAGAGCACGCTCACGGCCAAGTCAACGGCCGCGTTGACTTCTTCGTCCTCCTCTTCGTCGTCGTGGCTTTTGTTGTTGTTTTTGATTATGATGGAGGAGAGGAAGCTTACGGCGCCCGCGGACTCGAGGGCGCGGCGGTTGGCTGCGCTCTCGAGTGCTAGGGACTTGAGCTCGCGGAGGGAGGGGACGAGGCGGCGGTGGGCCCGGGAGAAGAGCTTGGTCACGTGTGCACGGCTGACGGGCGGTTTGGGCGTCGGGATCCGGTCCACCGCGTTTAGGGTGCACCATGACTGGATGAGTCGTCGGAGCGTGTGGTTCGGGGTGAGCTCCATGTCGGAGTCGGTGGAGAGAGGCTGCTTCGTGACGGGGCACGTGGCGTTCTTCGACGAGTAGATCCATCGCTCGATGGAGTCGCGGTCGTAGGTGATCCCCGTCGGGACCGTCACGGGGTCCTTCATGATCTCTAAGGAGATAGGGCACACGAAGTACGATGGCACATCCATTTCTTGATCCATGTATATATAATTAATGATCGATTATATACGTTGTGTTGTTTGATTGAGAATTGGAAAGAATTAGGTTTTTTTTTGTAGGGAGATTGAAGTGTGTTGAATTTGTTTTGGATGGAGAGAAGAATGGCCGGGGTTTTATATATGTGGATGAATAAGATGGGTTTGAAGTCAAAACACGTTAAAAACAAAGCATGCAGCGTAGGGACAGCAGAAGATGAGTGTGAGAGGGTTTGAATAATCGATACGTACACTAGCGAATACTTTTCAAAGGGGTTGAACTTAGAATGAAAGTTGTGATTAAGCTGAAACGTTGATGTGGTAGTACGTAGTAAATTAATGGGCTAGCTTGGTAGTGCGATGTTGATTAGGTCTAGAAAGGAGGACACGACAATTTACTAGTCAAAACCTCGTGATTCTTATGGTTCACCTTCTTTTTTTATTCTTTTGGTTACCAGTATTATAATTAAGTTCAGTTTAATTTATGTGTTATTCAGTTAAAAATTACCAGAAAAAATGATTATATATAATGTGCAATGCGCATATTTTTTAAAAGTTTGAATTAAATAATTTAATGCAAAGCTAAGCTTAGCGAGCTAATCTTTCAACATTAATTTGAAATTAGTGCGCATTTAATATATATAATATTCAAAGTAATTGACATGAGTATATATACACCCCCATATCACAATTTTTGTCATTTTAGTCTTGTTTTGTTGTCTCAAAATGTTTGTTATTTTAGTATTTTTATCCCTTACATTTATTATAAATTTTTAATGAATAAAAGAAGAATTGTTAGTGATGTAATGGGCAAATGAAATAAAGAATATATAGGAATATATATTTATATTTGTTACTTTTCTTTAAAAGAGCAAAATTATCTAAAACGGCAAATATTATGAGACGGAGGAGTAATGTAAAGAATAAAAGGGTTGAAATTCTATTAATCCACATAATTCACATGGAAGTGGAAGCATACATGATTTTTCGAAAATGGGTTGATTTTGGTTTTATGAAATTAGAGGTTACCCATGCACTTTGTAGTTCATTATAGACTTATAGGGGTCCAACATATAGCTCAAACTTGGGATATATTATACATCTCTGGCTAAAGAATCAAATATTATTCGATCGTCAAAATTCAACATACACTTGCATGTTGTGGGTAAAAATAAGGTTACTTATGTGTGGTTCAAAATAGGAGATGACAATGATGGTAGCTGGGACTGGAATGTGTGGTTATAAGGGTAGTTGGCCGACTACTAATATTCATATGGTCGATGAAAGTATTAGGAAGGCCGCCGATTCGTTACCACTTACCAACTGTCAATCGGTTGACTTGGTCCTCCAATGTGTGTATGTGTATGTGTGTGCGCTTTTGACCAATTTTTAGTCTTTATTAGGCAATTCATTTGGCATGTGCAAATTAAATTTCACTTGGATGGATATATACTGGTATAATGGTATTTGCCTATTTGGTATACCGTATACGTATGACATTTCTGATCTTCTTTAAGATTGCTTCCAGCCTGTAAGTACCACTTGCATTTTTCCGTTTAAGCATACATTTCAATGCCTTAGTTTTTTTTTTTTTTATCCGTTCAATGCCTTAGTTTAAACGTAGGTTCCAATACATATCATTGCCTTTGCAACTGGAACTTCTATCGCAGCTCTGTTTTGAATTGTTTGTAGGGTTAATGTTTAAGTTGGGGTATCTTCTTGCTCAAAAAAAGTTGGGGTATCTTCCGATTTGAACCATCCGTCTTAGTGAACTCAGGAATGTTCTCGAGTCAAGAAAGTGAAGTTCTGAAGCAAAGAAGGAACATACACATGGATTAAACTTACTTTCTTGCCAAATTTTAGAGTTTTTTATTTATTTTTCAACGAGTTTGAAATGTTGGAGTTTACCCATTACCATTTGCTCACCCTTTGTTACTTGTTAGCACAAAAATGTCAGATGGCTCTGCATGTCCATGGAGTTTTGAAAAATCCAAACATCTCGGAGATAGAGAGCTAGGAATTTTTCAAACGAATCGCACTCCTTCATATACGTCAGGAGTCCATTAATGAGAAGGGGTTGGGGAAAGCTTGAACCCAATTCCTACAGTGATGAATATACCAGTGAGAAGGGGTTGGGGAAAGCTTGAACCCAATTCCTACAGTGATGAATATACCAGTGACTTTGCTCTGTCCGCCATATATCTTGGCTTTTGAAATGAAAACCACCAAGTCTTCTTCTATAGTTAGTTTCTTCTCTTGGTTTGGTTTGTGATCATTCTTTTGAACATGGCATCTATGGTGTAGCAATGAGCGCCACCAAGACCTTGTATTCGACGGACAGAACAATCCCATTCTTCTTAAAGTTCGCGCACCATGGTACATGATACCCTTTTGAACTTGTCATTCTTAGATATAGAAGCTGCACCTATGTTAACTGTAACCGAATTATCTTATGAGAGTTTGAATGCTTGTCTAGATAACTTTTAGGCGATTCAACTCATCATATGGCATACTAGCCTTTCCACGGTCATACTCTTCTTTGTGTTTGAGATAATTGGGCGCTGAGTTTGAAAGCTTGTCTGCAAGTGCTCACATCTTTATGCCTTCAGTACTGAAGTGGACAACCAGATTTTCATATAGATGCACTCGCTCCATAATGGATTTTGACAATGCCCACAAATTTACAAGTTCTTACGATCTAAGAATTTTAGGGGAAGATAGATGATGGCATATACAAGCTGATTCAATCCCAAAGATTTAACGGCAAGAAAATCGCTTCTAGTTTTAGCCATTGCTCAGTATATCCAAATTAGCTCAAACCATTGATAGGCCTATCTTCAGACAACACACAATCCAAAATGATTTTGTAAATTTCAGAAGCACAGCAAAACATTTAGATTCCAAATAGTATAATGCCAAGGCAACTCTAAGAGTTCAATGCAACAACTCCTTCAACAAAACCCAAAATTGAAAAACTGAGCTGACATGAAACAAAACTAGAATCCTAATAGTAGTATTCTCACCATCACTGCTGGCACAGCAGAATTAGCAGACAGTTTCAAAGCTTACTCTTCATCCTCATCGCCATCACCACCGGCGGACTTCTTAGCAGCAGCCTTCTGGTTCCTTCTCTTCACTCTTCCAGGTCGGCCACCTCCAAAGGGGCTGGTGAGGGAGAAGTCAATGTGCTTCTGTGAGTCAACCCTCACCATGAAAGACGGGATGTTCACCACCTGCCTGCCAACCCTGCAGACCACACAGCAATTATGATCAAGAAAGTTATATAAATCTTGAAGAGGGAAAACAGTTGCACAGTAGTATTAGCAAATCAAGAAATCAATGCACAAAGAATGGCATGATTCAAAACCAAGCAAGCAAGCACAATGAAGATTATAGCACAGATTGTATGAGATTTGATATTAGAACAGCAAGAAATCAAGGCACAAAGAAGATTATAGAGTGATTAAATCAAAGGCAAGCACATTTCAGCTCAATCCATAGAAGCAGAATTCATAGGGCACATACAAGTCCGTATACAGAATCTACTCACACTATCGTTCTCATAAGGGTGCATACTGAATATAGATGATCACATACATTGGATTTATATTGAACAATAGCAGTGAAGGGCATCCATAAATCTGTCTTTTATCAAACTTTCATATCATGAGTTTCAAACACAAAGAGTCAAATCTCAGCTCATCAGATCAAAGGGCAAAATCATATCATTCCCCTGATGACAAATTTGGTTGGCAAACCCTAATATGATTTGAAATGAATCTTCAACAAATTAATTTGGATATATACCTGATGTGTTTCTGCCTGATGAGGACACGGGCGTGGTGGATGGACTTGGCCATGCCAGACTTGAAGACGAGGGTCTGAAGACGACGCTCGAGGAAGTTCTCAACAGTAAGAGAAAGCACGTAATCGAGCTTGTTCTGGCTCTCGTCTAGAAGTCCGTAACGGAACATCCTCCTGAGAAGGGCGTCTCCCTCGAAGAGACGCTTAGGGTTCTTCTCATCGAGAGTGAGGAGATGCCTAGCATTGTTCCTGATCCGACTGAGGGTGTATTGGACCCTCAAGAGCTCCCTCTTGCACCGGAGCCCGTACTCGCCCACGAGCTTGAGCTCAGAGTCCAAACGCTCCTTCTCATAAGGACGACGGGGCTTCTTGAAGGTCTTTCCGTCTACACACAATCACAATTAGCACCATTCGCATTCAAACTAGGGCACAGACCTCAAATAGAATACAAACGGATCTGAGAATAGAAACTAAAGGGAAGAATCAAAAACTTACAATTGCGATAGTACGAAACGTGCACCATGGCTGCACGGCGCAGAAGGGCTCTCTTTCTCTCTCACGGTATTGAACAACAGAGAAGAGGATGTGAAACTGGGGACGAAGGGTTTCATTAGGGTTTACAACTTTACATATAAATGTAGGAATGGGCTGGACTGGAGTGGGCTGGGCCGATATGTATAAAAATGAGACCTAATTGAACAGCCTTGTCATATTATCACTTTGCTATCTTCTCCAGTGCGATGCTTTGTTTGTTTTTCTTACTCAGAATTAAGCGTTTCATTCAAGAATCCACATATTTCATAACTAGAAAGTAACTGAATTTAGAGATAACAAAGCAGTCCAATTGTCGTGTGTTTATCAGCACATAGTTACTCATATTCGGAATCAGATTACACGTCCGGACAGATCGGTCCCGTGGAGCATGATAGGGCATCGTAAATTCTTCATCATCCCTCACCCCAAATTTTTTTGACCAAAAAGATACTCGGAATCAGATGCACCCAGATACAAACACATGCTAGCAAGGCAGTGCTTCATTGTTACTAATTGTTCAATCAACTACTCTGTAGACGATATGCATTAATAAAATATAGTACGAGTTTGGAGCCAACATGCAAACAAGTTGATACGGTTGTTGCCCTCAACTTGAAGGAAATTGTTTCTGGGGTAAGTGTTGGAGTTTGGGAACTCAAAAGTGATCAAAGCAGGGAAAGTGATATCTAAAGTTAGAAGGTTAATGAAGTTGGATCCATCTTTCAGCACGAAAACTCCAAGCTAACGTGTAGTAGTTTAAGATCATTATTCTCTAGTTCTTACTTTTTGTTCGTGGATTTGAAATTATTATTGCAATCAAAATTTAATGCATTGCCTCCGGCATTTTCTTATTCAAAATATTTCCTCAAGGTATCAAATCATTGAACCGAGTTGATCCGACATGCCATTGGAGTTGGAAATTATAGCCTGAAGTTGCTAATATTCAACTGCCTGATCAGAAAGTCATCTCAACAATTAATTCGGTTTAGGGATTTGCAAGAGATGAGTGCATTTTGATGGCACAATTCATGTCAATTACCCACAAACGAGGGCAAATGAAATCTGTTATCTTCATACATACCTGCATCAGCATCTAGTAATTCATCAGCAAGCTAGCTCATGAAAATGAAAACTTCAAAGCCTATGGCTTGCCAAGATACCAAGGATTATAATCCAATGTCATAAAAAAGATCAAATGGCAAATTCTTATTACACTTCATGTCTGGATACCAAAGAATCAAGGTCATGAATTGGAGAATGTCATAAGAATGTCTGAAAGTAAGCTTCAGATCAACATATATTCCCACACAGGCACCAAATATGCCAAATACAATCCCAACACACTTGTATGTTTATAAAGAAACGTCATGCAGACTGCAGACCCTATTTATATGGCACCTCAACAACAACAATCAGTTGCACAAGGTAGTACTGTCAATGAAAATTGTGGGCAAACCGAACAGATGCTTGAACATAAGATGGAATCATTAAACTCTAGCTTTAAGCTTCGAAAAGGACATTTCTACCACCATTCAATTACACTCATCAGAGATGCATCCCTATCCAAAAACATCAGCTGAGCAATATACAGATAAGTGAGTCAGCAAGGCGACTTACTTAATTTTTGCCATAACCGATCCAACTTCACAGCTCAAACTCGTCGCTCTCCCTGAGAGCCAACTCAGCAGCCTCTTCCTCGTCCTCGTCGATGACAAAGTACTCGTTCCTCTCAACGGGTCGGAACATGTAGAACATCACCACATAGAAGACCAAACTGGCCAGTTCCTCACTCAAATTAGCCACCCACTGGAACTTGTAAGCAGCAATCGTCTTCAAGGCGAACACCACAATCCTGGTAAAGTACAGGTACCCAATCACAACCATGTAGAACTGCCTAAAAAGGCTCAATTTGGCCAGGTTCCTAGCAGCCTTCCCATCAGTCTTGGACGTCTCCCTGAGGGACCGAATTGACCAGAGGATCGGGAATATGATCGCACAGCAACACACAATGTCAACAAGCAAGAAGATCTGGTTCCAAGTGACCCAATCCTTGATGAAAGGTCCGGTCTCCCCGATCACAGTCGAAGCTATATTGGCCAGAACCTGCAGAGGGATCACAATCATCAACACCTTCTTCTCCTTCTCCTGCAAAAACGGCTTCAGAAACGACCAGCCGGTCCCAACCAGCACAATCACAGTGAACAACAGAACAACCCTAATTGACTGAAACAGGTAAAACAGGACATCCCAGCCATGGGGAGTCCCCGTGGCCTTCACGTAGTGCTTGTCCTCAGCGGCGCAGAGCAGATTGACGGCCTTGATCAAGAGCAAGGACGCCATGAGATAGTGGATCCCGTGGACCGACCTCCTGTTGTTGCAACACGCGCAGATCCAAAACCCTAGGAATGCGACGTAGGCGAGCGAGAAGGCGAAGAATAAGGCGGGGAGAATGGTCTGGCCGGCGGGGAGATAGTCCTTGGCGCCGTTGCTGTCGAGATTGTACATCTCGGTGCGGACGGACATGGAGACGGAGCTCTCGGGGTTGCAATTGGCGAAGAAGAGGCTGTATTCCTGGGGAGTGGGGACGGGGAAGGTGAGATCGTGGGAGGAGGAGGGGGGAGGGGAGAGATCTCGGAAGGTGAAGAGCTTCTGGATGAATCTGGAGTCCAGGACGCAGAAGGAAGGATCGCGTTGGATCTCGAGGAGGACGCTGAGGAGAGCCTCTTCGGAGAGGATGAAGAAGCCGAATCGGGAGGAATGGGGAGGGTGGAGCTTCGAGGTGGCCAAGACGGAGGACACCGAGACGGAGACGTGGCCGGTGCGGGTGAACCCGAACTTCTCGAAGAGGATCATGGAGCGGGAGTCGGAGGTGATCTTCAGCGTCTTGATCTCTGCGCTCGAGAGATTGAGGAGGAGAAAACAGAGGAAGGTGAAGACGATGACCTTCGACATTTTTTCCGGCGGATCTGGAGACAGTGCTCCGGTGAGTGGTGAGAGTGAAAGGCCGTGCGCTCGCGTAAGAGAGAAGGAAACAGGTGAGGGAAGGAAGGAGGAGGGGAATTAGGATCGATCAAGTTTGGATTTCTATATAAGGGAATTTGTTTTTCCGAAATATGCTGGGTAAATGGTTAATGAGATTTATTCGGTAATTATGGTGTAAGTGGAGTAATTTTTCAAAGAGGTACACCCAATCAAAACCATACTTAATGATTAGTATGGTTAGAAATACGGAGTAACAGTTACATACGGCAAAAATAAAAATAAAAAATAATTACACTTATTCGAGTCATCCACTTAATTTTGAAGATTTGTAAGTTATAACTTTAGATAATAAATGATAACTTAATTTTATGAAGTAAATAATAATAATAATAATGATAAAATTAATTTGTAAAAATAGTAATTAAGCATTCTTTAGTTAAAATGATATTACTTCTAATAAACAATAAATAGAAGTTAATAAATGATTTAAGCTCACACCAAAACAGTAATTTCAATACATGGAATGAAAGCTAAAAGATAAAAGATTTGATTGAAGCAATGTCACCGATTGAGTCCATTTCTTTATCAACCCTAAACCTATCATCACTGAAAGCATTACAACCTTACATTCTTCATGACTACCTCAGTCAAAGATGTCTCAATGTTTAATAATATCTTTCATTTTTGTAGATGGCATCTCCCTTACCTAGACGAAAGTTCTTCGAGAACAAGGTCGATACGAGCTCAACCAGACACGACTCGATCAACTCAAAATTTGTACAAAAACATAAATTTAGACTTTTAATTAAAAAGATAAATTTAAACTTTATACAGAGTATTAAAAATAACAATTAACAAACCGAGATGACTCTCACATATAATTAACTTTTACCCATCGAAAAATTTAGATCTTGTTTCACTTTTGCAGTGGAAAGTAGGGGTGGGCAAAATCCTGTCCGGACTGGATTTTTGGACCGGACCGGCCGGTTGGTCCATGAATATGGACTTTCTTGGTCCCGGTCCGGACCAGATGTTTACAAAATTTAAATAAAAAATTATATTTAGTAATATATTTATTTTAATGTTATATTGTTTATTTTTAATATTTAAGTTTCATATTTACTTATTTTATACTTAATAGTATAATAGTTTTCATTAATTATATATGATTTTTCTAACTATATTATAATTTATTTATATAAAAAATATTTTTTTTTAAAAAAAAATTCTGTCCAAAACTGGACTGGATTTTCCCGATGTTTTTCCATGTTACGATGCCCTCCCCTAGTGGAAACTGGAAAGTATTTTATTGGTTAAAAAGTAATGTTTTGTATGAAAAACTTATATGGGGAAATGTGAAAATAGAAATAGGATATAGATATTAAAAAAAAAATTTGAATGAAAAAATTATTTCGAGATAAAAATGAACAAACCCTTCGTACCATAATTCCTTTTACTCATCAGAAAAATAAGCAACCCCTTGACAAACGGAGAAAGAGGTTTCCCGTTAATTTCAACGCTACACAACGCCGACCCTCTTTCCTCATTGCCCGCCAATTTCTCTTATAAAAGGAAAAAAGAGAGCCTGATTTCTTTTTTTTTTTTCAAATCTTCCATTCTCTCTTCTACATTCTTCTCTTATCCTCTCTCCTCCTCCCTCCGATTCTCATTCGATCGATCGATCGATCGAATTGATAATCACTTTGTGTAGCGATATCTTATCTTTTTCAAAAATTTCGCAACACTTGCAATCGGTTGCCTAAATTCAATTCGAATTTTACCGTCTGCATACCTAGCTAGGGTTTTATTCAGAGCAATTTGGGGGGAGGATGTCGTGGTTCATAAAAACAGCGGTGCATAAAGCCAATCTCATTCGCATCCGCACCTACGCCGATTCCGTGGTCAACAACGCCGGCCAAGCTGTCGCCGAAGGTGCCAAGCTTTTCCAGGGCTACATCGTAATATCTCTCCTCTCACCATTTCTTCCTTTAGAACTGCCCTATTTTCTTTTTCAATTAATCTATTCATTAGGAAAATTGTGTGGTCTCAGGGCAGTGCAGATGATCAAAGCTTTCATGATAATGTTAAAAGATTGGAAGAACTTGCTGTTTCTTCTAAAGGGGGCGAAAGAGTTGTAATGTTGAGGAGGTGGTTGGATTCTCTCAGAGTAGCCGAAAGTTTTGACAAGAGGGTGAGTCACCAGCAAAACATATAAAAATTAAAATAAAAAAAATGTTTTCTAAGCATTTGATTACATTTTACTGCCTTTGATGAAGTTTGCTATGACAATATGACATTGTTGGTTTGCTTGTCAAAGACGACTCAAACTTCGTCTAATATTTTCTTAGCATTGGTATTTGACTTGTTGAAGCAGAATCTGTCATAATGCTATATTTTATTTGCATAAGTTTGTCTTATGAGTGTGCTATGTGCATTGGTGCAGGAATTATCTCATGATGTTGATCATGGAGGTGAACCTTTAACCTTTCGAGATGTCATTCTGCATAGTGAAGCTCTTGAAAGCATTGTAGTATCTATGGTTCGTGACAAACCACCAATACTCAACTCGTCTTAAATTCTATTCTGTTAGTCCCGTAACATTGACCAGTGAATGCACGCATTCAATTATGTTACCTAACCTCTAAAGTTGACACGTGCAATTGTTTTGTATTTATATACTTTCTTGTAACAAAGCACTGTTCTCCGTTTTAAGGTGCAGTTGACTTACTATTTAGGGTAATGAAAAATGACTGCATAAGATTATGGACACCTGATTTAATTAGATGAAAATTTGTTCCTGATTTAATCAGATGAATTATCCCTTCATCAAGTTTAGAGCAAAAATTTAGAGTTACCAGATGCAGTGATAATGACCTCAGTGGTAATACAGATTTGTAGGAAACCTGATTTTAAAATAAAGATTGGCTTTTTACTGGCTTCAAATTTTTTGGAATTGTTAATTTTGGACTTTTTGAACTTGCTGATCCATGGAAGTTAACCGCAGGTTAATTCTTTTGTTTAACCAGATTCTTGAAGCACCAAATGATGAAGAAGTTGCTCTGCTTCTTGAGATTTTTAGGTATTTTCTTGTTGTTCTGTTTCTTTACCTGCTCATTAGATTTGTAAACTGCTGATATAATTTCCTGATCCTAGATTTCATATTCTTATTAGTTACTGTTTTAAATTTGTATGAATCAATGCATTCAGGTATTGTCTTATGGGAGGAAAGGAAGTTCACAATGCAATACTGAGCAGCGTAGTAGATTTGGCTAATGTTTTCTCATGCTACCCTCACGAAGCAATGGTAAAAATATGTGTGATGTCTTCTCTTTAATTTTTGTTTAATAAAAATATGTCTGATTATATTTTGATTTGTTTTTCTCATTTTAGTGGGCACAAATTTGATTTGATTCTACATGATTTTCTTACTGAATGTGTTTATTGACATTGCTGAAGTATCTTACAACTTCACCCGTTTTCAGATGAAACATGATGAATTGGTTCAAATTGCCCACAGTTCCATATCAGGGATGAAAATCAATCCTAATCAAGCTAGGTAACTCTGAAGGATATATTCTCTTTCTTCTGCTTCTGCTTTAAGCTGTTTACATTTTCTCTTTTAGATGCAAATAACAATAAGTACAGACGGAGTTTCTACCCAAAAATAAATAAATTAGAGAAGTATTTATCTTTTGTATTCATTGGTTTGATAAGAGTCTTTAAGTTAATGTGACAATCTGAAAACATGTTATTACAATATATCTGCTTACAATGCTTCAATACTTCCTCTTTTTAATTCCTTGAAGAACACAAATAAATTTCCAATAAGGTGACCTGACAATTGATCTAAGAATAGAGTTAAAACTTATAAGCATCTGTTAAGACAGAGGTGTAAAATACAAAATAATTAAGGCTAAAAGCCTAAAATAATTGGATTTTAATCATGATATTACGTCTGAAAATGTAATTGTGTCTCTATAATGTCATCTGGTCTCAGAATAGATGTGGAGATCACTAGTTTAAAAAATGAACTCATGAAGGAAATCAAGATACCTTCAGATGAGAGTCATGATAAATCATCTCAAGAGTTAGATGATGTGAGGACACAGGTTAGTTTGATGTTTATAACTGCATAATCTTTTGTCATATATAGCTTTATATATAGCCTTCGTCTCTATCCTTTCAAAATTTCCTGTATCTTCATTTTAGGCAATTAAAGAAGCTCTTTTGCACGTACGACTGTATTCCAAGTTGAGCACACTCCTGATGCGAAAGAAAGTTATAAGCTATGGAGATTCTCCAGAAGCTCATGCTCACAAGGTTAGAATTTGGTGTGTTCTTGTCATATCCTAAAATTTTCACGATGCTTTTTAACATAATTTTGATTCATTTGTAGATTGACAAGTTCCAAACTATATTGCACTCTCTCGCCAACTCTAGCTCGAAAGCTGAAAAAGAGATAGAAGACCACAGGTTTTCTTAATCAGCTTTCAACGCACACATCAATCTGAACAATTAGGACCAGTGTCTAGCATAAGGTTCTTAGTAGGATTTGTTTGACATGAAATGGATCTTGAAATACTCAAATACATGACTAAATGATTGCAGCAAAGAATACAATTGCAGAATCAACATTATATATACATGAAAACTTTCAAGTCAGGCAAACTTGAGTTTTTGAGCAAAATTAGCCCTCTGAACTTCAGAAGAAACTAGCTCAGAGTGCAGTCCTTTTAATATCTAACAAGAACCATGTCAAACAGTCATGTAAACTTTGTATTTACTAATTCTTGTAATCTGTTTCTTTTGTGGTAGACGTAAAAGAGAAGATGCATCAAGCTTTGACGTGGCAAAAGTAAATGAACTTTCCCAGGCAGAGAAGGTAACTGACTAAACAAAATTGAATATTTTATATCCCATTACTTTGACCATTGTGAAAGGAAAAAAATCGTAAAAAAATAATTCTTTTTTAGGATTTGGAAACTGAAATTGAAAAGCTTCAGCAGCAAAAGGATGCACTTGAAGCTCAACTGAAAGAGGTAAATTATCTACAATAACTTCTTTTTCCATTAACTTTTAAGAAGTCTCTTCTATCAATATATAGCAAAAAGTTTAGCTGGGTATAAATAATGTTTTACAGGTGCTATTTTATCTTGCAGTTTATTTCAACACAAGTTCCTTTACTGGATTTCTTATTTTTGATTGGTGAATCAGTGCAGGTCAATGGTTCATTAGCTTCTGCTAATGGGCGCCTTCAAATTGCTAGGGAAGAGAGGCAACATTTGGTTGAATCAAACAAAGAATTTCTTGACCATTTTGAAACCAGAGTATGATAGCATGACATTTCTCGATTCATCTTCAAAATATGACTAAGCGAAAATTTAAAATTTATCTCTAATGCAGGAGCATGAGCTATTAAGATCTGTTGCATTGTGTAAAACGGAAACAGACATTGCTTCTTCTTGTATTAAATTCATTGAATCTACTTGGCGTCTACAGAGTAACTTCACAAAACAAAAAAAGGAGATTGTAAAGTATGTGAATTGCTATTTCTGACCTCTATCTAGCTTTTCAAATGAGAACAATTCTTATTTCTCCTAATTTATGTCTGCAGGCTAACTTTTCCCTTTTTTTTTTTAAGTGCTGAATTAGGAGAATTCGCTGAACATTTTGTGAACCTATCTAAGCTTCTTCTTCCTGCTTACCAGGTTTCACTTCTAAGGCATCTCTGACAAAATAAATAATAGTATGCAAATATGCTAATGTTTTTGTCTCATGCATACATTCACTGATGCAAATCTAAACTGCGCATTCCTTTTCAGAAGGAGCTGTCGTGTTCTATCAAGGATTTCGAAGACCATGCAGAGAAGCTGAATGATGTGTATGATTCAGTTCTCCAATAGTTATAAGCCCTATCTATAAAGTATAAAATGGGTTTTCTCAAATTAAATGTGATTATCAACTATTCAACAAATCCTTGCATTAATTTTTTTTTGATAAATGCGATCATAAACTTTATAAAATAAGGTTCTTAGGCTGAACTATTAATTAGAAGGTAACGACTTTTGCCCTTGACCATACTTATTCTCTTGAGGTGGTTTACTTGGTGCTGGAGCTTTTCCTGTGGATCTTATCCGCAAAGATACATGTAGTGCTTGTGACTTTGTCAGCTAACATAATAAACAGAATTCATGTGTACTAATGTTAGCTTGTGCTTGTGTATTTTTTCAGCTGGCATGGCCAACTAATTGTGTTCTTATATACCAGGTCAGATGTTCACCCATGGAGTAACGAAGGCCATGCATCAGCCAAACGCAGGACAAAACTAGAGGAAGAGTATCTTGATATGGAAGCAAAGGTATCAAGCTGTATGTATGAAGTTCATTTTGTGAAACACCTTCATTTTTTCAGCTATTCATGTCAAGACAGTTTTCAAACAAGCATTGTAAAAAAGTTACTCTTCAATTAAACACTACATACAACACTTCGGCAGGGATAAAACTTAAACAGCATACAGACATCAATCATCATCATGTCACACCCTCAATTGCGATATGACTTGACTGGTTATTTGACTTTTTGCTATATTTCTCTGTATACTGAATTGAAAAAACACACATGTTTTATTGAATTTTTGTATCAGCTTATATCTGCCTTCAGTGTTGTGGAAAGCATTAAACAACTACTTGCTCAAAGCGAACCTTTCTGCAGGTGTAGTGCCTTCATAAAATCTTTGATCTCTTCTTTTCCAACAAATGCAGAATCTTTCTTTTTTGTGATCAATGACATAAGCTAATGCGTCACATATGTACTACTTTGAGCAGGAAAGACGACTATGAACATATCCAAAAGCTAATGAATGATCTTCAAAAGGTGAATGATGAATTTGAATCCATTGAAAGGCCAGATTTGAGAGTTGAAACACCCACCACAATGAGATGGAAAACGATAAATAAAAAGTTGGCGTTTAAGGATGGTCTGAAAGCATCGGAACGTCCACGATCTAGACTCATGCCACAACATGAACCACCACAAGAAGAAGAAGAAGAAAAAGAAGAAGAAGAAGAAGAAGAAGAAGAAGAAGAAGAAAAAGAAGAAGAGAAGAAGAAATTGGACTTCAAAGATAACAAGCGTCGTAAACAGCACCGCCGGATTGTTACAGTTGATGGTCAGGAACTTGTGGTATCGATGCACATACCATTCAAGCCGGATCATCACGTGATTGATGGCCAAGAGCTTTTGGACTCTGACGATGAGATGACAAATTTCGATTCTGAATTTAATCCGTCCATTAGCAGTAATGCAACTCGTGATTTCAATGAATGGGAGGTATAGGGGAAGGGAAGACAAGTAGAAGGATATATATACTAACAACATAGGTGTTCTGCCTTTGCTTTATAAGAAAATTCCCCCACATTGTGAATGTTCAAAGGAAGAAAAGTCATTTTGTATTTCAATATGTGCATGTTTCTCCCCAACTAGTTTTATGAAATTGACTTAAGGTCATGTAAATAATTTTGAAGACCTTGTAAAGATATAGAGATCATCAGAATGTTTTTCTGTAATGCCTCCAGCTTCTGATTCCCATATAGATTTTCATGGCAAGATGTGAGAACCAAAGGATCAAATTGACTGCATATATTCCATATATTGTAATACCTTATTATTACAAACTAATTGAATGCATACATTTTTCAATACATTAGTGTCAAATTAGCTGCATCTTGTGGCATACAATGTGGCATTCTTCAAAGATTCTCCTAATTGGAAACTATGACAAACCTATGATTAAAACTAAACACAAAAGAGATAAAAATAACTATGTATAGTTTATGGCTTGCATTTTTTGTTACCTGGGCTGGAATACCCAAAATAGTACATATGATTGATATCGCTTTTTTGAGATATAAACAATGATAGCATTTGCTTTACTTTGGATTATTGAATATTGAGCATGTTTATATAAATTCAGCAAAAACAGTACACTTGAAGAAAAGAAACATCATTAGTGTTTGATGACCGGCCAATAGCTGCAAAAAAAAAAAGGCAACATCAAGAACAAACATCTTGGATACATAATACTTGCTTCAGACTCACAACAGAACAGACTCATTTGCAACTTTATTAGCAATATTTTTCCATCAGAACAACGTTTTGTTTGCTCTTACTGACAAATCACCTGCACAAAGGACACAAAAGGAAGCACCACAAAATTAGTTTGCTAAAGCCAAAAGTCAATTCATAAGGATAATATATTCAGTCCACAATTTCACTCATTCTTAACAAAAGCAAGTTACCTATTGATAGAACTGAATCGTAGGAGGGTCCAAAGAATGTCAAGAAAAACCAAGGACATTTGTATAGCTAATTACTTTTGCTTCTTAATAACACAGTGCCCGATAAATAATATATCTACTTTAAACAGAAGGCATTGATCTCAAATCTAGATACATCAAGAATCAACTAATACACTAATTTAAATGCCAGTCAGACAATAATCAGAAAAATGTGATGTCCAAAGTTCTGGCAAAATTCAGCTGAGGATGTATGCTTAGATCAAGCATAAACTACTCTTGCTAATTAACAAATTGCCTGAGAGATGATAAATCAAATCTAAACAATACTTGAATGCTGTCAGACAGATATTTCAGATGAAGATCTGGTGTCCAATAGTTGTAGAAAGAATCTCATTCACATTACAAACAAGCTAAAAAACACCTAAGATGACATAACATGAGGAATCAACAAGAGCTCATAAAAAAAACACAACACAGGCACAAAATGAGGAATCCACAACAACTCATAAAGAAGCACAGGCACAAAATGAGGGATGAGTAGAGAAAGAACTCACTTGGAAGAAGAAGAGACAGACTCAAGAACCTCATCATAAGGGTCCCTACGACCTGCGACGTTGCTGATCTGAGCATCCCACGCCAGCTGAGAGTTGTGGCGCTCAAACGTCCAGAACCCGTACGGTCTCAACGGAAGAGCCCACATTTCCTTGGTCTTTTTGCAACTGTCTTGCAGCGTGTACAAGTGCTCCCTGAACTTTCTATCCCTCTCCTTTGGATCCTCCATGAGTCTCAGCACCAAGTTCTCAGCAAACTCCATTATGAACCCCATCTCTCTATCTCGGAATTCAAAACCAGCCCAAGCTATAATCAGACAAACACAATTGTATACGAATCGAAAATCCAAGCCCTAAAAGTTGGACAATCGATAGCTTCCATTCTTTTGGTTTCACATAAAAACCCTAGATTGCAATGACCAAGCAAATTGAAGAATTCACAGACGCACAAAAACTCTGAAATTCGCGTGAATTACCTGATTGAAGGACGTCGCTTGCTGGTTGATAGAGAATCGACTCACAATGAATTTGGGGAAAAATGAGTCTTCTCTTCTGGAGAGAGAATAAGCATTGAGCTCGGATTTGCTATGGTTCGGTCATCTCCGGACTAAATGGGCCTAACTGGATAAATTTGGGCCCATCAAACGGCCCAAATAGAAAACCATAGAGGATGACGTCGTCGACCGCCACGTGTCCATTTTCATCTCTCCGTCAAGGCGGGGGCCGGTTGCCGACAAAAGCAGACTGTATGCGTGTATCTCTCCTCCGCCATTGATATTGATGCACCAAAAAGTAAACATTCGCTGTTCGATTGAATTGCTACTTTACTCTCAATAAAGCTACCAGGAACTGCTCACCAGATTTAATTTCAAAGAAAGAGACGCTTCAAGCAGTAAAGACAGAAACTGTTACTTTGTGGCCGTTAATGGGAAACTCACATCGGTTAAATCGGCCGTTCCGTCCTCCCACACACCCCCACGTGTCTCCCTATATATACCCTCCTCAGCCTCAGCAATACCCCTACCCTCCGACGCCGGCGCCACCGCTACAACCACCACCGCCGGCCACTGGGCCCCACATGGATCAGTCCGTTCCTTACACTCATGTCGACTCCTCCCTCCGAGCCCTCGCCGGCCAGGCTGAGGGTTTCGGCCGACACGCTGTTGGTGGCTTACACGGCCCCCTCCACATCGTCCAAAATCTCCACGGTTTCTTTTTTACCCCCAATTTTCGATTTCTTCAATCCAATTCCATTTTTGTCGCAGTTTTCTGGTATAATACTAATAGTGATTGACTTGGTTTCCTCCAACTGTAATTTCCGACCATTTTCCGCCTGATTCTTATGATCAATTTGTCAAAGAATAAAGCAAAGTAGCACTATCAGCAAAGTTACCCCTTGCTTTCTACTGTTGCTTAGGGTTGTCCTTTCTGCTTGATATGGAAGCTAGCTAGTTATAAATTCAACTGTAATTTGAACAATGAGCATGAGCTTCGCATAGGGCTTGTGTTTTCTTCAGTGCAAATACCCAGATGCAGGCCTCTTTATTGAATCTTGCTGACCTCGTCTTTGTTGAATTAGATGACGGGCCAGGATCGCTTCGAGCAGCATGTCGTGAGAAGGGCCCGCTATGGATCATCTTTCAAGTGTCAGGAACCATTCATCTCAATTCCTACTTGAACGTCTCATCTCATAAAACGGTTGATGGGCGAGGACAGAGGATCAAGATCTCAGGGAAGGGGTTGAGACTCAAGGAATGTGAACATGTGATAATCAGTAATCTGGAGTTTGAAGGTGGCAGGGGGCCTGATGTAGATGGGATTCAGATTAAGCCCAACTCGAAGCATATATGGATAGATCGGTGCACTCTTCATGATTTTGATGACGGGCTCATCGATATCACTAGGCAAAGCACAGACATTACAATATCAAGGCCGGTCACTTTCCTTAATTGGCTGTAAGATATTGGTGAACTCTTTTGTGCTAATAAGCCATTTGTTGCTGTGTGTGTGTGTGTGTGTGTCAATTCAGATGCCATTTTGGGCGACACGACAAGACGATGCTCATAGGAGCAGA
This sequence comes from Polygonum aviculare, assembly GCA_934048045.1. Classification (NCBI taxonomy): domain Eukaryota; kingdom Viridiplantae; phylum Streptophyta; class Magnoliopsida; order Caryophyllales; family Polygonaceae; genus Polygonum; species Polygonum aviculare. Next base: position 25,335,495 of record OW204031.1, read on the forward strand.
CCCCTCTCATGTGGAAGATAGATGCATGCGGGTCACCATCCACCATTGTTTCTTTGACGGTACTAGACAAAGGCACCCTCGAGTCAGGTTTGGCAAAGTGCATTTGTATAATAATTATACAAGGAATTGGGGCATCTATGCTGTCTGTGCTAGTGTGGAATCACAGGTGAGCTTATTGCAGTCATTGATGTTATTTTTTCTTGTTGCTTTCCATATTGATTACCCTATTTTCCTCTTGTTTTTATCAGATATTTTCTCAATGTAACATCTATGAAGCTGGACAGAAGAAAGTAGCTTTCAAGTATTACACAGAGAAGGTAACTCTCTTGTTCAAATGAAAGCTTTATCTACCCTGGTAAATCTTTGAGCTGCGTTTGTTGTGTTTCCCAAATGCCACTACTTTCATAGAAATAGGCAAAACACTCAAGTGATAATTTGAAACCTTTCTATATCCTCCTGTCTCTTGTATTGATGATCGTGTAAGTCTTTGTTTCGTGGGCTCGTATGCAGGCAGCAGACAAGGAAGAAGAAGGAACGGGTTGCATAAGATCTGAAGGAGATGTGTTTTTGAATGGGACTCAGTCTGGATTAAGACCACTGCCCAAAGAAGACAGCGTTTTCCATCCCTGCGAGTTCTACGAAAAGTGGACGGTTCAGCCGCCTTCAGAATCAATGAAACACCTTGTCATGCACTGCACTGGATGGCAGAGCATTCAGTGTCCACCTGATCTGCCCCCTTGTGCTTCAGCTTGATTCAATGCAGTTGGATTCTGAGAATGATCACCACATGAATTCCATCTATTCTACAACTAATATGCGTAGTGCATATGTATGCTATATGTCTAGCTGCATTTCTCACTTGACCAAAATATAACGTTTTTACTACTAAATTTACCCTTTTGTCAATTTTGCTTTGCATCCTTCTCGTTGTAGACTCTTTTGTTTTTTCGCTTGGTATCTATATAAGAAACGTTGGAAACAATTATAGGTGATGAAAGATTGTAGTGACAGCTCAAAGCTCAAATCATGAATAATTTCATTCTGTTTACCATCTGTTAGTCAGCTAGCTTGGCTGTCTTGAGATGAACAGCAGCTTAAATCTCGATCTTCATCCATTTTATTGTACAAGTAACTTAACTTGCAACAGCAACAACAGAAACTTAGTCCTTGAAGGAAAGCATATCATAGTTTAATTTCCGTCTACTTGTAGATCTCCATGATCCAAGAGGTGTTAACACGGCATGCAAATCTGATGCCTGCAAACCCGGCCGCCATGGCTAAGGCGAGAAACTCTTTCTTGGTCCTCTCCTTTCCTCCCGCGGTCTGAGCCATCATGTACACATCCATATTGCTTAGCGATTTTGCTAGATCGCTCGTCTCTGGCTCTTCTGAAATGATTGGCTCAACGACGATGACCTTCCCATTTTCCGGGATCGCCTTGTGGCAGTTCTTCAACAATTTCAGGCACATCTCGTCTCCCCAATTATGAAGAATCGACTGCAAGAAAAGAGTATCAAACATATTAATTTTGAGCCTTTGTAGCAATTATACATGTCAATAAACTATCTGATTTCACCTTCAGGAAAACAGCATCTGCACTTGGAACATCCTCAAACATGTCTCCAGCAATATGCTCCATCCCTATTAAAAATGCCGGTTTTTTTATATACTTGGGCCTATATAAATATTCAAGATAGGCCAAAAACTGCGAGGTTTAAAGCTTTTGGTTGGTACCAGGAAGAGCAGTGCCCTGTTTTGTGACATGAGGAAGGTCAAAACAGATGCCCATGATGTTAGGATACTTGGTCAAGATGATCTTAAGGGATTGCCCCAGACCACCACCAACATCGACAAGCCGATCAATGCTCTCGAAACCGTTGTAGGACTGAACAACCTCCTTCATTAACCTTGTTGTGAGGTTAGACATTGCGCGGTTGAAGACCTCATTGAATCTGGGGTCTATGGCAGCGTACTCATAGAGACTCATCCCATGGGCCTTTTCGAATGCAACTCCTCCTTCCAGCACAGCATCTTTGATTCTGTAACTGCATACAACGGTCATGCTTACTCAGACGTCATCGGTTTGACTTTCATGGCAGTGACCATAACTAAAAAAAATAGTAATAGACATACAAATGTACCTAGCTAGCTTCAAGAACATGCAAGTTTAGCATAATATCATACTCTCTCCTTCCTATCCTTAATGTGTCGTTTTACACTATAACACATTTTTTAAGAAAAGGATCAATTAAACTCAAAATTGTAAATCTTTTCCTCATTTTATAACCCAATATATTTTTAGACCAATAAATGAAAAGTTTTAGTCGACAAATTTTCATAACTCACTCATAATATATAAATGGCCTAGAAAATCTAAAACAACACGTGGATAAAAAACTAAGTGCTAAAACGACACATTTTAAGGATTAGAGGGAGTAGATAGTTTCATTCAGATATATAGTATAAAGTTCTATCTTGACCAAAAAAAAATAGTATAAAGTTCTATAGAAAACACTTAAATCATAGTTAGGTTATACTACAAGAGTTGTTGTTGTTTTTTTTTCGAAATACTACAAGAGTTGTTAACGTTAGCCCATTTATGACTTGATCAGTTTGGGGTGGGTTATGTGTCAATTTTCTATGTTATTCTCGTCAACTAATTAATGTATGCACTAACCAGCTATCGACGTAGACTTTATCGCATATCAAACTAAAAAGCGGAGTCATGGTGACTCCGACTCCATCATGGTCCTTGACAAAGTGCCTCCCCACGGGCGTCAACCCGTACACCCTCCTCGTCTCTCCGGCGACGGTCTCGAGAGAGCAGCTCACGACCGAGAATGCGGCCAGCTGGCGGAGGAGCCTCTCCACCATGCTGGCCGCGGACGGGTTGGCCTTGGCGGGAAGCTTGGCCGCCACTTGGGCGGCCGTGAGTGGGTCGGGGCCGGATATGAGATCGAGGAGGCCGAGCTCAACGGCGGCGTGCAGGGTCAAGGGGACCGTGATTTGATCCGCGAGCATCATTGCTTGTGCCATCGACTCCGACTCGTTGCTGGTGGCCTCAGCTGACGAGCTTGGTTTAGGAGTCGGCATTTTGGTGATTGCTTTGCTTTCTTGTTCTTGTTTTTGTGCAAGACAAAGGTACATGTGTATATATATAGTTGGGACTTGGGATGTTACGTTTTGCTCGTCGAAGAGTGTGCTTGTTTGGTACACCTACCGTACATAAATACGCTAATTAATTGTACCTTTTTTCTGAATTAAGGGTCTACGTACGTACCATACCAACCCCAGCATAAATGAAGCTTAAGGTTCCAATGTTCCCTTACATAAATAACAAGTCATATACTTATATACGCTGATTAATTCACAACTGAATACCGACGGGGGTGTTAGGAATGGGCGAGCCGGGGCCGGAGGTTTACTTCGTGATTTGGAAGGTCATTGGATTTGTGGCTTCTCTCACAACATTGGGGAGTGCATGGTGCCGAAGGCGGAGCTCTGGGGATAAAGACATGATGCGTCTCTGAGGACAGCAACAAGAAATATATTCAAGTTCATTCCTCCTACTATCCAGTTAAAGACAGTGTATTGCATCAAAATAAAAGCCAAAGACAACAGCATATCCTTGAAAATGCATGAATCATCAGCTTCTGAGATCTAAAGCTCAAGCAAGTTACTGTAGTATCATGGATGCACAGTCGAAGGGCACATTGATTCAAGTTGGCAGGATCAGAAACCCCATATGAGTAACTCAATTGCTTACAGACATCTATTCAAGACATGGTATCTCACAACTAATTTCATTTCATTTATTATACCTTTTTAATTACAATTTTTAGTGTTTTCAGCCAGTTTAAGTCTTCATTCTTATGTAACCTAAACTAAAGCAAACTAAAGCACCAGCAGACTAAACAGAGTGTTACCACAAAAGACCGTGTACGTTATTAACCCAGCTTCAGAAATTGTACATTCAATCATCATTAACATTACAGCATATGATACACTTCCCCATCATCAACTTACTACCAAAGAAACTTGGTGTGGCAGCAGGGCAGAAAAAATTATCTCCGTAATCATCTGAAGTTACCCAATTGGAATTGCAATTGGGGGTTTAGCCGTTTAGCCATTCAGGGCAAAATCGGGGCAGTTAGAAGAGCATGGTAAACACAGCAAATGAATTGGAAAAAAAAGGTTGAGAGTTTAAGAACTCACTTTGTAGTTGTATTCCGGGCGTCGCCCTCAAATCGTCGAGGTGCACAGGCGAGGGAGCTCAGTGACAGTGAGTTCTTAAAAATGACAAAACCCACATGCAAATATCAAATTTTGACGGGAAATAAAAATGGTAAACCGGGCCGGTCACGGGAAGTCATTAAAACAGGCCCAATTTCATACAACTGATAAACCCTATCAAGGAACCAGAGAGAGATAGAGAATCGAGAGACAGAGTTCTTCACCGCCGGCGTATCTTCTCTGCTCGTCAAAGTCTACAGAGGTACGTTTAAACCTTCGTCTATGTATCTCTAGGTTTTGATTCTCGTTCGTCTTGGTCTTAAACATCCAAATTCGATCGGGTTTGAACTCGTTGATCTCAATTGGTCTGTTGGTTTCTAGTAATTTTATGCCAACCGAGTAATTCTTGCTTCTTCTTTGTCAAGAAAGATCTGAATTTTCACTTGTAGAAGCTTTCAATTTCAGTTCGCCTTGTATTGATTAGTTTCAGTTCCTCTTTTATTTCAATCTCAGCGTAGAACTGTAGAAGCTTTCGTTCTGAGTGCTGACAATGGAGGATTAGAATCTTTTAGAAAGAATAAGAATTGAACCTGCTTTCATAATGTTGATAGTCTAATTGTATAGAAAATCATATAGAACCTTGACAAATCCCGGAATCATAAACCCTTGTGAGATTCTTTACTCGGGAAAAAGCAATGAGAAATTGTCGGTGTATTGTGTCTGATTGGTGTTTTTAGCTCAGGTGTTGATTCTTCATTGCAATTTTGAGCTTCAAATTTGACCTGAGTTTGATGTTGTACAAGTAGCATGAAATCTGAAGCTTGTCTGTGTATCCATGTAACAGATATCATTGGCATTCTTGTAATATTTGTTTCTGTGATGATCTAGAAAGGGGATGATGTGTATAAAATGATCAAGACCGGTTTTTGTTGAGCTTATTAGTACTTTTGTACATTGCTGTTCTTGAGGTGTCTAATGGGACGGGTTGCATTTGTTGTTGGTTTTTGCCTTATTGAGCTATAGGTAACTCTCGGGGTAAAAAAGTTCTTGACTTGTCTATTAGCTTAGGACTCAGAAACAATTGCCTTAGTTCGGTTCTTTATTGGGTGGATATTCCTATTGAGCAATCCTTGTGGTGCAATTTACTCGTTTTTATTCGATGATTGTTGCAATACATGCTTTTGTGTTGTTCTGTTTCTAACATGTTTTCTTCTTCTACAAATTATGATGCTTCTATGTAAAGTTATTTCTCGATATCGCTTTCCTGGTTCTATCTTTCAATCCCTAAAAACAGTTGAATGTGTCAGATCATGAAGAACACAAGTGAGCAAAAGTCTAAGTCTTTGGGGACAGATGAGAGTGTTGCTGCTCAGGAATTTGATAATAGTTGCAGAAAGGAGAAGAAAGAGAAAAGGAAAGATAGAAAAAAGAGCGAGGTTCATACAGATGCTATGATGACTAGCAATGAGCAGAGGGTGGGAGAAAAACAGAAGAGTGGAAAGAAAAGGCATAAGGAGGATGTAATGATAGAGGATGATGACAAAGGACAGGAGGAAATTCAGAAGAAGAAGAAGAGGAAGAAAGATAAGAACGACATTATCCTCAATGGGTATGGTGATGACAGAGAAACGGAGAAGAAAAAGAAGAAAAAGAAGGATCATATGGTGTCCTTTGACGAGAATACAGAGGTGAAGGATACGGAGGAAGAGGAGGAAACTGCAGCAGTTGAGGTTGAGGATGAGAGGAGCTCTGATAGAGAGAAGGTAAAGATGGATGCTACAAAAGCTGATAATGGCGTGAAGAAGAAGAAGGGGAGGAAGGAGAAGAAAACTAAGGTCGATGAGACAGCTGATGTTGAAGAGCACAAGAATACGCATGAGACATTGGAGAAGGAGAAAAAACAAAATGTGAAGGAAAGGGGAGATGAAGTAGAAGACGGTGGAGAGACAAATGGTAGTAAGAAGAAGAAAAAGGAACGGAAGAAAAGGAAGGATGATGTAGCAGTTGGTGATGAAGAGCATAAGGAAAAGGTGAAAGAGAAAAAACAAGGTGTGAAGGAAAGTGGGGATGAAGTAGTAGATTGTAAGGAGACAAATGGTTACAAGGAGAAGAATCAGAAAGAGAAGAAGAGGAAGGAGAAGAACAATGGGGATAATTTGACAGCTGGTGATGAAGAGCAGAAGAAAATGGTGAAGGAGAAAAAAGGGAATGCTGCGGTCCATGAGGGTAATCGCTCAGGGAACGAAGGCGAACACCTAAAGGGAAGACGAGATGAAGGAAAGAAGAGGAAATCAAGCACAGATGACAGGGGAGGGGCAGCTAATTCTGACCCATCTGAACATCCTACACCTCGGACTAGGAAAGTTAGTTTTTCAGACAAGGTGAAGGTTTTTGATCTTGCTGATTCGGAAACTGCTGACAAGGAGGATGACCTTGTGTGGGGCAAACGGTTCACAAGAGAAGAAGATGAGGCAATTATGAACTCGGTTCACGAATATATAGAAACACATCATCTGGGTGAAGAGGGTCTGTATATGATTCTACATTGTAAAAAATTTCCAAAACTAAGGGGTTGCTGGGAGGAGATAGCAGCTGCTTTGCCTCACCGGCCAGCTTCGAGTATCTATTACAGGGGTCATAATTTGTTTGAACGAGGCGATACCAAATGGACCAAGGAGGAGATGGAGCTTGTTAAAGAATCTTATGAGAAACATGGTCGGAAATATAAAGTGATAGCTGAAGAGTTGGGGAAGCACAGGGTCCATGTGAAGGATGCAGTGCGCAGACTACAGTTTGCTGACGCGAACCGAGGACAATGGACACAAGAAGAGTACCAGAGCCTGTACGATCTAGTGAGCAAAGATCTGCAGATGAAGCTTTTTGAGGAGAAAAAGTCGAAGCATGGTATGTTGAGGGATAACATATGTTGGGGAGCAATTAGCACTCAGATGAAGACTCGGCTTTTTAGCTCGTGTTGTGGTAAGTGGTACAAGCAACTTAGGTCGCCTATGGTTGTTGAAGGCACTTGGGCTGATGCAGATGACTACAGACTGCTGCTGAAATTAACTGAGCTTGACGTGAGCTGTGAAGATGAAGTGGATTGGGATTACCTGCTTGAACACAGGTCAGGCGACCTGTCCCGTAAGCGTTGGAAGCAGATGGTGGATCATCTTGGTGAGAACGGGAACAAGTCATTTTCTGAGCAAGTTGAAGTTCTATCAAAGAGATATTGCCCAGATCTGTTGGAAGTCAGGGAGGCATTGGACGCCAGACTGGTTGTCGACTGATCAGGTTTGGTGGCCTATTGATCCCAAATCATAGCTCCACTTTGTCATAATTTACATGTTCCTGAACATTTAGTGTAGTTCAATGTTAACATAATATTCAGATGTTGCTTTTTCTTGTGGGTATCAATTGCATACAATTTCAGTTGCTCTTGAATCTAAAGCTGTGTAGGAATATGCATTCCAACTGCATAAATGAATATGCTCATCATACACTTGTCTGTAAGTTTTGTAGTGTACAATTACTTGCATGTTTCAATGCTGTGCTACACAGACTGTTGTTAATGCATTCAATTCGTCCATTTGCACATGAGGTTTTGCCGTGGTTGTGACCCGTTTAATTCGGAGAGATAACTATGAAACAAGAGGGTAATTAGTTAAGCGTTTATTGTCTATTGGTTGCGTGTAGCCGACATGTTTCATAAGTCTGTGTTAAATTGGAGCACAGTTGGCTTTCAATGTCAGTAGGCTAAGATGTTTATTGACAAAAGCATTTCTTCTGCCTACAATTTAAGAAATTACAGAAATTTCCTTACAATTCTGAGGCAACTGTGGGAAACTACAGACTTATGTGTCATGTGAAATCGCATGATCAAGTAAAATATATCTCCGTGCTAAGAATTGATGCTCGTAACTGGTTTATACTCTGTTCTTTCCTGTGCAGTCTGGCATAAGTTGGATCATCCCAATGTAACAAAGGTGATCAATCAATGCTCGTAATTACAGCTCACCCGCAACCGCAAATTCTTAAAAGCTGTGGATAATCAATCTTTATATTGATAGCTTTATTGAAACCAAGCTGTATTTCTATCCTGTGCATGTTTTGGAATTTGTTTTCTTTTTTTTTAGCCTAATCAAATGTGCCTCTATCTATTGGACACATTCTCCATAGTTGAGTTGTTTTATGCCTAAATCTTTTTGATATGTGCTGCTTCGTTTGAAGAGTGCATTTCTGAGTTTTACTTGAACAGGGGGTATTTTTTTTCTTGAGAGTTTAAACTCTGTAGCTTTACGTGCCAATGTATGAAGGCATTCTAAAAATAGCAAAACCCAAATTTCAAGCTAAGACCAAAAACATAATGGTGCCCCCGTGCAACGCACGGGGCTTTCACCTAGTACTTAAAAGTCATGTGTAAGAAAACATTACTTCTATCAAAGGGTTTCGGTTTAATCGCTGCTGTTGTTTTCGTACGAGTAAGCATTCTTGTGCTGAGTATACACATAAGACCGCATAGCGCAGTGGATTAGCGCGTTTGACTTCGGATCAAAAGGTCGTGGGTTCGACTCCCACTGTGGTCGTTTGGATTTTTTTTTGTCCGGTTTGAAAATCTTGTTCTTCGTTTAGTTTTTTTTTCGATCAAATTGTTCTTCGTTTAGTTGATTCGGTTGGTTAGGTTAATTTGCCTGGAACTCGATTTTATTATGGGGTTTGTAACTCTGTATAAGCTTGGGAGCATAGACGGACCTAGGGGGTCATGAGTGAGACCGAGCCCCCCTCCCGTCGGGTTAATTATCGGTATATTTATAGTTTATGTAATTTGGGATTAAATATAAATATATTTTAAATAAATTTATATTAATATGAGATGAAAATCAACTAGTTTAGATGTTTTGTTGCTTAGTTTTGTTTTAATTTCACCAAGGTTCAATTCTCCATAGCACCACCATTTTACTCTTTTTTTTCACATTTAATGCATTCCTCTACAATTTTTGCTTATAAACTAACTATTTATTGCATAAATTAGATTTCATACATATTGTAATTTTTTTGAGAAATAAGCACCTATATGCATTCCTCTCCAATTTTTGTTTATAAACTAACTATTTATTGCATAAATTAGATTTCATACATATTGTAATTTTTTTTTGAGAAATAAGCTCCTTTTTTACTATTAAAGAGTATTGAGTAACTAAATTTATCGATTATTCTTGAATCATTCAATCTCGTACAAGAGCTTTGCCCCCCCCCCCTTTAAATCCATTCTGCGTCCATCATTGCTTAGGAGTGTCTACTAAAAGGTCAGAACTCAGATGTATTTCGTGAATTTGATTTTGACAATATGGGTTGGCGAGCATTCTTGCTAAATCCCAACCTCCACCGTCATAGAGTGAGCATCCGCATTTGTAAGGCGATATTAAAAAAGGACGAGAAAAGAGTTTCAAAACAACAAAACTCGATAAATTGAGAAACCGAGATGGACCTCAATATCCAGACAAACCGATAGAAAAAAGAGCCTAAAACAAAACCAATACTACCCAAGCATTTTCATCGAATTTGAAAAACTGACAAAAAACGAGCATGAAGAATGCCAAATCCGTTAATTAGAAAAGAACTAACATAAACGTATGATATCGTTGGGGAATAAGGTGGCGTTTGGTATAAAAATTATAGAAAGGAAACGGAAAGGAAACAAATTTGTATAGGAAATGGTGATGATCTTCTCTTTTTTGGATGAAAAATGAAAGGAGAGGGGTAATGGTTAGAGGAGTATGAGGGAAACCATTACCCCATGTTGAGGGGGTGAGGAGAAGTTGTTCAAATTTTACATGAAAAGTGTAGGAGAGGGGTAATGATTATCCTTTTAAACAATGAACCGTAAACTAAATAATGTCTAGATACATCCCTTAACCATTTCCTTTCCCTCCAAACAAACCAAACGGGCCTAAGATGACATGAAATCAGTTTGGAAAGGGGTGAGGATTAACATCTCAAACATCCATATAACATTGGATCAACATCTCGAACCTCAACTAATAAAGATAAGATAATGGATTGATAACGTAAGTACCCCAAAGTATAAAATATTTTTCAAAAACACAATTCGAAAACGTTGCACGGAATAGGGCTCAACATCGGTTTGAAACCGAACCGAATTTGTGAATTTGGTGAGAAAAAAAATTAGATTACAATTTATTGAATCCAACCCTGTCAATTTCGGTTCGGTTTGGTCTAATTTTTTTGGTTACCGCCGAACCCTGCTCAGCCCTGCCACGAAACGTCGACGAATTCTCGTTTTTACTAGGAAAAAAGATTAAAATTCTCCATTGGGTAAACCTCCTCTCTCTATCACGAATTACGACTGACGATTCCCCAGGCCGGCGACCAACACCTTTTCCTGCGCAGCTGCGCTCTACAGTTAGGTCTCTCACTCTCACTCCACCTCTCTTCTCTAACTCTTCAATGTCTGAATTCTATCTGCTCGATCTCTCCTGTGTTCAATTTGCCACGACTTCTCTCGTCTTGCTCGAATTCGATCGTTGGCCATCTCATTTCTCGTTGTTTCCTGCCTCTCCTTTCTCTAGTATCCCGTTGAGTGCTTTAACCTATTGTTTCTGTTGTTGTTTCCTTCACGTATTGATCCGTATAATTATTTTGGAATTGGCGCCTGGGAAACCTAGCTCTGTATATCAGAACAGAATCTGTATATTATCTTCCAGAAGCACAATTTGGTTCAATTTGTTGTTGCTTTGAGGAGATACATTATTTTCCCTTTCACTTGTTTGATTAATTTTTCTTCTTGCTCAGCAAGGACTTGGGGCAAGATGGTGGTGAGGATCCGCTTGTCTAGATTTGGCTGCAAAAACAAGCCATTTTACAGAGTAATGGCAGCCAATAGTAGATCACCAAGAGATGGCAAGCATTTGGAAGTTCTAGGTTACTATAACCCACTTCCAGGTAATCTCTTAAGCCATCACTCATTCCTCTATGCCATATTGTTACATTGTATGTATGGCTTCTTAGTTTGGTTACGTCCTTGCTCAAAACTGTAGCCATGGTAAATGCGAGTGAAAATAACCTTGGTTGCTGCTTGGTGGATCACATGCTTACATTTCATGTGTAGCCATTGTAAATGGGACTAATGGCTGTGAAAAGCATAAACTCTTATGTATAGAGCAAATATTTCTCTCCACTTGACATCTTATAATCTGTTTGCAGGTCAAGATGGTCAGAAGCGTATGGGACTCAATTTTGATAGAGTCAAGTAAATCACTGTTTTCAGCTTCTTTTTTTCTTTCATCCTTGTATGTTTTCCAAACCTTTGTTGCATTATCAAGTTGAGTGTGAAATCTTCTAGTTATTGAATATTTAAATGAGCTATGGAATCACAATCTCTGCATTTTCTGTTGCATTTTGTGATATGATCCTCTTCTAAGTCAAAAGGCGTTTGTGTCAATGAATGATAGGGTTCCCTTATCACATCCTTGTAACACTAGTATAATGTGATGTTTATCAATAGAAGAATATGAATATCTTGCTTGAAAGAATGTTTTGAGCTAGAGCAGTTGCAGGACTAACTAGTAATTCTCTTTTCTTGCAATTGACAACTGCTGGCTTCTTAATGCGTATGAATTATTTGTATTTGCCACTGTTTCAGAGATGATCTTGTAAAATACTAAACAGTAGGCATTAGGACTGACACTGTTAGACTTCTTGGGATTATTAACCTAAAATACTAGTGTGTGCATCTGTTATGTTATTCCAAGCTTTGTGGAGGAGAAACATGATAATGGATACATAAGATCACACTGTCCTGGGGACTTTATTTCTCTCATATTAATTTGTCAAACATATACCAACTTGATTAAGACTGTACATATTTCTTTTCTGTTCCATATTGAAACTGAAAAGTCTTTCAGATTTGATAACACAAGGATCAACTCAAGGTGCTAATCAGCTGTTGTTGCATGCAAATTGCCTGATAAAAGCTTCACATTTCCTTAGCCCGTAGTATATCATGATGCATGTGAGGGTATATGATTTCCTTGCTTCTAATATCAGTGTAAACCATGAAACAGGATAATTTCTTCCCTGTATAAATCACCAAGCTCCAGGATTCTATCTTTTGATTTTCCTTTCTATTTTGCAATGTTTTCAACCTTGTTGGGTACTAATAATATCAGATGGTGGACATAACACATGCCTTTTTTTTCAGTTATCCAGTAGTACATTTCACTATGAACAGTATGAAGTTAAACGAAATTGATGGTGTACTCCATCACTTGGTGATGTTATAGGACCCTGGTTAAGTGGTTCTAGGTTCACAATGTTTACCCAAGTCCGTTAAGTATAATTCTTGTCATGTTCTTCTGTTCAACAAGTAACATCCATTAGTTTTCAATGTAATAACACCCATTACTTTTGAAAGTAATAACATCCTACAGATGTTTAGCCATAAAACAGGCCACCTCCACACTTTGCCATGCTGAAAGTGTGTTTTACTTACTGAAATCCCACCCATTAGCATCTTCTAAAAGTATGCAGTACTAAGCTCTTATCTACATTTCGCAATTATTTCATTATGGTCCCTGCCTTCCTTGCTATGTATCATTGAATCAAATTGCTAAAAATGATCGGAACCAATCAGTAAGAAATAACCTACTCTCAATAAACTTATCCAAACACTTCATACAATTGTGCTCTGAGCACAAGTACTGTGTTTTAGTTACACCTTGTTTATAATCGAATCAGTATGTGAGTAAGTTTATTCTAGGCTCCATCTTCATCTTCATTTCTTTTGGAATGAATAATATAAACACTGTGAGACTGAGAATCACAATGTATGCTTCTAATAATTCGGTTTGCTTTTGTTGATATCTAGGTATTGGCTATCAGTTGGTGCCCAACCTTCAGAGCCAGTGGAACGCATTCTGTTCCGAGCCGGTTTGCTACCTCCACCACCCATGCTAGCAATGGCTTGTAAAGGCGGGCCCCGCGACACTCGTCCAGTCAATCCCATGACTGGACGTCTTTTGGCAGCAGAGAGCCCGACCAGCTCTAGCCAATCTGATGAAGCCAATGTCGAGCCTGACGAGATAGTAGATACTCCATCCACATCCTAAGTATGTTCTCTAATTTTTTGGGTTTTTCCCTGTCCTATTAATGAGTTTTACAGCATGGTGTTCTGCACTGCTTTATGTTAGATTTTTTGGAATAAGATGAAAGTTGGGAAGTTTGTTACTCTATCAAACAGATTTTGTTTGAAAAACTGCATTAGAATGAGAATTGACTTTCAAAGCTTCGATATATTTCTTGTGTAGACAGAAGCTATGTTTGTTGCTGTTTTAGATCGCCGCTGTCCCTCTGGAAATCATCTAATCAGACTAAACCCAAAGCACATGTGACACTCTCGGGAAGATGTGCATTACTTTTTTGGATTTCTTGGTCCAGATATCCTTTTTTCTGTAAGAAATTAACTTCTTCAAGAAAAGATCGGAATTCCAATGCAATGGAACTTCTCAAAGAAGTTACATTGATTCATTCAAATGCAGTGTATATATATGGTTACTCATGAAAATCACGGCTTTTCCTCATACATCTATCTAGCTATGTTCTTCTTCATCTTGCTTTTTTCGTTTTTTTTTCTATCAATCTATCTTGTTAGAAACTGTGACTCTGTTTCTGGAAAGATTCCTGCAGCACAGCAGCTATGGTACTATATCGTTTCAGAGGCTGCTAGGTATATCGTTGTATGAACAATGAAACGTGGGCAATTGAAGTACAATGATTGCTGATGGGTTGTATCTTTGGAGTCTGAAACTTGCACTACATACTGTTTCCCTTGCCATTCTGAAACTCCAAGGTAAAAAGAAGCCTGGTCATTTTGAGCTTTAGGCTTATAGGCAAGGAAGCAGAGCACAAGCCCCATAATTTCACCTTTTATCTGCCAACACTAACTCTACCCCTCCAATTCAGCAACTTTTCCAGTGTCTTGTTTCATTTCAGTTGTCATGACTTGTTTGTAGTCACAGACAAAATGATCAACTTGGAAGTGACCTTAGTGGGACAGCCCTTGGAATAGAAGAGCTCAATTAACCTTTGCCTCACCTGATCCGGACTTTAAGTGAAAGTTTTCAATTGATAGTTTCATTTGGTATCTGAAGATATTGATGGTTTCCTTAGGTTTAGTGCTGAGATTTTATAACCAAAACTCTCACAGCAGGAGTTGAAGACTCATAACAGTTGATTAGTTGGTCTTTGATGGCAACAGAATGAATACCCACAATGCAAAGAATATCAAGCAATAAAAAGTGTAAAGAAGTATAGCAATCCAAAGTAGCAAAGGAGAAGCCATAAATACAGCTTAAGAAAGAGGCATTTGTAAAAGCAGCTTCTTTTAGTTCTTCCAGCTAAAAGTAAAGCCCAATCACACTAATGTTGTATGAGGGCATATATTCTTCTGGTTTCTTACGGAAGAGAAGAGTAAGAGATGTGTAAAATGGGCATCTGATTCTACCATAAGGTTGTGGAGAAAGAAGATGGAGAAAGTGACTTTGTGTCTCATCCATCCACATCCCTATAAAAAAGACCCAAAATTCCATTTTCCATTCACCTTCAAGAATCAGAATACAATTCTTATTCCTACATATCATTCACATAAAAGCCACTCACTTTATATCACAAGTACTGCCATTTGCTAATTACTCATGCCAGTCAATTAAGTATGGTCAGTTAGGTTTTATTTTGGATAACTTTAAGCTGTGAATGGAAGGTGCTTGTTCTTCCTTTGTTAAAGAATTGTAAGTTAACTGTAGCATTCTCAATCTCAACAAACTTTCTTGCCAAATTTGTGAGTTCAATCTCCAACAAAAAACTGACTGTAAAAAGTAGAAACGCGCCTTCTGGGGCAGTATTTTTTTTTTTATCGTTTTCACCTGACCCGTTATTTACATAGAATGAAATCAGGAGTCTCTGCAGTTAATTTAATTACCGATCAGCCAATTTTCTAGCCGTTGGCCGCAGGCATGTGAAAGTTTTCATTCATGTCTTCTTTCACAGTGTTAACTCCTCCAAGTTCAACAGAGCTTACAATCAATTTTCCCACCAATGAATCAGAGGCGTAAAACCTGTAGGCCATCATCTACAACTAACCCCATTTCACCGTCTTTTTCACCATTCAATTTCATCATTCATTCCCATTTACTGGTACACAGAACAAGGCTAAGTATTAAATAGTTTCTGAAAACCATTGTGCATGAACATCAATCATCACCGCAACTTGCAAATACTTATCAGTCTTATCTACCTTATACAGTATATTGGTATATATTTAAAATAGAAAATTTAATTCAACTTTATGAAACCATAGTAAAAGGAAAAATTCACCATGCACCTCATACAACAATACAACTTACATACATGTAAATATATATTTTTTTTGGTCAGATACATACATGTATATATGTAATGTGCTTACTCGTCAAATCTTAAGTAGCATTATTTTTCTTTTGTTTTGTTAATATATAGATATTTATTTTTTGAAGAATCCAAATTTGACCCCATACCAACCACCGCCCATAAGCTCCAAGCATAAAAGTAAACAAACCAATTGGAAACTCAGCTTGAATGACAAGCAAAAACATTCATATTTGCCCAACAAAAATCTTCTCTTTCAAGCCTTCCAATCCAAACAACCAAAAGAAATTGCATATTCCCTAAACCACCACCACACCAAAAAAGAGATGAAAGGAATCAATATATCTTGTTCATCTCATTCCTCCACAGCAATTTACACACCCATCTCCATGGACCAAGCCTCTTCCTCCTCATCCTCCTTATCTCCGGTGACCCTCCTCGGCGGCTCCGGTGGCGGCGGAGGCGGAACCCGAGCCATCGACCGCCACAACCCGATCATCGCCGACGAGAGACGAGTGGGCAGAGCAACCCCACCCAACTCTGCTCACTCAACACCCTTCTTCACTCCAAAAACTTCTCCTTTTATCAACAACAGCCAAAAGAAAACCCCAAAAAAGACCAAGAAAAACACTTCCTCTTCAGCTAGCAATGCCAAGAGGCTGATTGGGCTAACCTCCAAGATCAAAACAAGCAATGACCATCCTCATCAGCAAGTCCATGCTTTGAAGAAGGGCGAATCCCAGCCGTCCGATCTGATCACTGTCAAGAGCCCCTCTAAGGCTGCTGTGGACCACATTAGCCCGCCCGAGTCGTCCCGTTACTTGCTGGACGAGCCCAGAGAGGAATTCGGGTCCGGTTTTCTCGACCGGGTCCTGTCCGATTTGGACCCGGTTTTGAAGTTCAAGATCCCATTTGAGGAGCCCAAAATATCATCTTCGGCTCGTCATGATGAGCTAGTTGTGGTGCCTAAATCAGTGGACGGTCATTGCAAGACGTCTAATTCTGCGAAGCCACCTCTTCCTACATCTAACTCCTCTTCTGATAATCAGGTTAACTAATAACGTTACATTTTTACTTCTGTTTAGTTGAGTATAAGCTCATTTGACACAATTCTGACTTGGTTTTGAATGTTTAATGCATGAAAACAGGTGGTTGTTCTGAGGGTGTCATTGCACTGCAGAGGGTGTGAGGGAAAAGTGAGAAAGCATATTTCCAGAATGCAAGGTATGCTTAAAAGTTTGCTTAGTACTTCAATGTCTTTATTCTTCCTTTTGACTTATATATTAAACTAAAGCCTGTGCTCTACTTTTCCCATGGTTCTAGCTCAAATCTTTGCATCTTTTTGTATAATGGTGTATGATTGTTTCCTGCAATTTATTAGACATCGATCAATCAAATTTGATATCAGATAGTATTGGAGTCCCTAGATATTAGGACGCGTTTGGTATCGATATCAAAAGATATGAAATATTGAGCATCGGAATCGGTCTACGATTTGATGACTTGAGTACATAACAAAATATTGTTTCACGTACTGAGTTGCATCATGCACTTACCGTTCTTTATGTGTTAGTTACAGTAAGGGAAGTGGACCCAGATGTTAATAAACAATAAATGGTAGAGATAAGAAACCTACCAGCCTACTAGGGACCATTCAATCTTGCTGGTATCTTTCTATAGTAATCACGTAACAGCTAGAACACAAAGTTTCAGTAATGAAATCTGAGATATCTGCAGATTGATCGCCTTAAATGAAGTTTGTACGTACTCCTAGAGTCCTCAACACATAAAATGTGCCAATGAAAGTCTAAACTGGGTCATTATGCTGTTAACTTTGATTGACTATGCGATACTTAGTGTTAACAACGATGATTAATTAAACAGGAGTGAGATCTTTCAACATAGACTTTGCTGCTAAGAAGGTGACAGTGGAGGGAGATGTGACTCCATTAGAAGTGTTAGCCAGCATTTCTAAGGTCAAGAACGCTCAGATTTGGACTCCACCCAAATCCATGGATCCAATTACTCATAAGAGATTCTAGGTTTTACTTAATCAAACAACTTTGAGTGCTTTGTTTGCTTAACTAAACCCAGAGAAGGGGCGTGATGTGTAAATGTTGGGTCATTAGCAAGGATTTTCTAAGTTAATTATTGTTAGGAGGCTGGTATTGTGTGTATTAAATGTAGCTGAGTTGTGTCAGAATCATCTAAGTAAACAAGTTTTAATCTGGCAAAACAGCCTGGTTTGGTTTCTCTAGTTGTTGTCTTGTACTAATTCATGCCAATGCTCAAAGCTAAACAACTTTTTTTAGCTTTTATTATCAATAGCATCTTTGTCAGACTACAAATCTTACTTAATTGTTTATAAATTTGATGTGCATGAATTGTGAAGTTATGATTTGTCTGCCACGGGTTTGTTTGTATAATCATGATTTATGAGCACCACGCTTAGTTTTACCAGTTTCTCTGCTCTGCCCCAAAAAGCCTGGTTCATGTCTAGTATTATTACTTCATTTCTTAATACTAGTATACACATATACATTATATGTTTGTATATTGGACCTTGTAAATATCATGCATTATATCTTGGTCAAGTCACAAGTGTCATCTTGGTTTTATTTGGAAACACCCTGTGGACACAAGGCAGTGAAAGACTGCAGGTTTGGGGGAGCATGGACAGTAATGAGTGAGATGAAATTATTGGTGGACGTCATATGTGAATGTCACATGGACCCAATTACAGAAAAGCACCCATATAAGATGGATTTACGAAGATTAAAATAAATGGTTCATTTGCCGAAACCATCCAAACAAGAGGGCTTATTGCCCTAAACCACCTAGATTTTGTAATATAGAAAAGGGGTGGTGTTTGGCTAACAAGAAAGTCATTAGGGTGATTTTCGGTAATATCATAAAATCTGAATGATTTAGCGCAATATACCTTAATATACGGGTGGGTCTCGTTAAATTGATCATAAGTATATGTATATTTTGTCATCTTACACCATGTATGGAAAATGAAGATAGAATAAACGTATGAAATCAGAAGTGAGCTGAAAATAGGTAATGGGCCTTAAAAGTGTAACAAATGCCCACCATTCCACCAACTAGTCACTATCCATAAACGAATGCCTAAACCCCTCCAACGGCTTCAAAGTTCATTATTGCACATGGGGGTTTTATTTGCAAACATGGAACATCTCAACTACTTCAAACCAACATCATCAGATCAGCAACGTCAGCCATAACCGGAAATCAGCAAATCGAAGATTTTGCTGATAAGCTAAATAAAACCATATATGCATAATATAACAGATCATATTTTTTTACTGTAAGAACTATACTTATTCAGATCTACCCATTTGAAATGAATCGATCACAATGATCAATTCCAGAGCAGAGCATATTATGTGCCTCTACGTTCTGTCTACATCGAAGGTGAAAATCTCCTAAGTACTAGTTTACATTACCATGGATTCAGCTATAAGATCATCAAACACCATCTTTCCAATTTCCCTGCCTAAGGCATCAATGTGCATTCCCAGGTCCATCCACTGCTCGTCGCTCATCAGCGCCACATCTGCAACACATGTGGCCGCTTGACGTTCCAGAAGCTTCCACAGCTCCACCTCAAACAAGACCTTGCTCAACTTTGGCACTGTTCTGCAGCCTCCATTGGTCTTCTTCACCCATGGATGGGGGTTTATGGAGCGTTTGGCAATCTCTGTGACTCCATCTTTTATTCTGTCAAAGAGAAGTTTTCGGTCTGGTTTGGAGCAAATGGTATCCTGATCAGTGTATTTCTTCTCGAGCTTCTCGAATAACCAGGGGCCCACAGGGCATTCTGAGGTGTTCCACGTGGCCATGCCTTCTTCAAGCTCGAGTTCATCAAGGACATCGGTTGTGTAAGAGGCCTGCCAGCTGTGAGCTTCAGCAAGTGCTGGCCCTTTTGCTACTTCTACAGGTACACTAGACACTTCATCCTCCTCATCACTTGAGATCAACAAGCTTCCTTCATCATAAGCATTTGATTCTTGCTTCAGAAGCTGAAGCTGCATCCTAAGACCTGAAAAGAATAGATTCATGTGTTACACATGCTAATCAGTAATCATATTGAATTAATTATTCTGACTTCGAGTTAGTGAGTGTGACCTTTACCTGACCAGTAAATGCGTCTCAATAGGAAGAACGTAAAACTCAAAAGTAAAAAATTGAATGAAGAAATATCATACCATTAAGATCAGCGCTGACTCTCTCAAAGCATTCAGAGCCTGATGAGGGATCTTCTTGGAAAGTAGCTTCAAGAACTGAAACTGGACTAGGCTGATCAGCCTCCTTACTGCTAGCTGGAGATTGAGGTTCGGCTGCATAGCTCTACAAACAAGGTAAACTGTTATTCTTCCATGTTTATGGTTCTACAATACCATATTGCACATGTGTATGATTAAGAACAAAACAGTCAGAATAGTGGGTCCAAACCCCAAGGCAAGTAGAGATTGTTTGACAAACGAAATGACAACATATGAAAGAGAACATAGGTTTTATTTTAATGGGATTCCTTCAGGACTAAAAAAAATAAGATGATAGAAACAATTAAACTTAATAAGTATGGAGCGTATTTGAGCTAATATTGCACTACCTAGATCAACAAACTTAAACAAGGAAACTTTTCAAGTAGTATCTTCTGTAATTAAATTCAGGAACAAGATATGACAAACAAAGCACCAGGTGGTTAATCAGACATGCACATTGATTTATTGTGATAACATGCTCCAATAAGCAAATCAATCACATGTACAATTGCAGGAAAGTCTTTTAGCATAGCAGAAGAGCTTGCACAAGCAAAACAGTGCATACATTTACCATAACTCTTGACAGAATGCATGTAGCTCATAAGGACAGCCTTAAATCACGTGTCAAATAGTTGGCTATAAGAGATGGCTGAAAAAAAGCATGCATACATGATCTGAGCAGCAACTATGAAATATTTATGACTAATGTGGTCAAATAGTGGATAACAAACCTGAGCAGATTCGTGTAGCAAACTGCTACATGATTCGTCATCTTGTAGTTGCAAATCAGTGGATAAATCTGCATCAGGTAACAAATCATTACCAGATTTTGGTGATACATGGACGTCCTCATGCTCTACCTCCATGGTGGAATCAAGATTCAAAATTGTACTCAGCTGACAAGTTGGTGCTTCCTGAGTTGCGGTTTTATTTTCAGGAGAATGCTTCTCTCCAAGAACACTCTTGATTCCACTAAGTCCACCTTGGTTTTCTTCCTCATCATTTCCCATTTCCTTGCTCATGCAGTGAGAAGAGTCGGGTTTATTATCACTTAAACTCCTACTTTCAGAAGATGATCCTTCTTTCAAACTCAGATCCCTACTCGCTGCCTTCTTTCTACTGTGCTTGGCACCTTCCCTAGTCCCAAGCACTTCATGCTTCATCAGTGTCTCATGATTTTTGACATGTTGATGAGCATTTGGAAGAGACCTCGATCTTGATAAACTTCTGATGGATCCATTCTTCCATCCATCTTTGCTGCTAATACCCAAAGGTTCAGCTGAACCTACTAGCTTGAGTTTAGTATCAAATCTGCCAGAAGACCCATCTTCAACCATTGCTTCATCCAACTTTGGTGACCTAATGTCCCAATCAGGCATAGAAAGCATCTCTCCTAATGTAGTACCTTTCTCCATTTTAATTTCTTGAGACCTATGAGTCACATTCCACCTTTCTGACAGTCTCTTCCTGCCTTCATTGTTTACAGATGACTCGGCAAGACATGATGATGAGGATTTTCCTCGAAAACTTGAGGAGCATGGAGTTTGGGAAGATAGAAATGTAGTGTCTGATTCATTACCTGACATATCATGAGAACTCTCATCTGCAGAGTAACCTTTATATCCTGACAGAGACACGTCAAGGGAAACTTCACCTAATCTAGTTTTCATTTGTTGTGTGATCTCCTTAGCTATCTCCCTGGATTCTCGAGATCTACGTGTTGAAAAACCCAGATCAATGGGCAACCTTTTCTTAACCCGTAGTTCAGCTTCACCGTGCCTATCATGCATTTGTTTCGTGGTAGGCTTTTCAACATCTGACCAAAAATCACAAGGACTGGAAGATGAAAATGATTTGGGAGTTCTCTGTGACCTTCCAAGATTTGGTTTCAAAAGAACTATTTTTGTTGGGGAAATACTTGTTGCTTCTTTGCCTTCAGCAGGAAAAGTGACAAAGTTATCTGAATGCGGTGCATGCTTGTGGGATATATGACGAGAGAAGCTAATATCAATCTTCTGTGAACCTTCTCTGCCACCTTGCCCCCCGATTGCATTAATATTGTAGTCCAAAACCTTTGATGCCTTCGAAGCTCGAACATTTGCAGAATGGGATTGTTGAGAAGCATGGAAATCATGCAAATGCTTTGCAAACAACGAATCAGGTTCCTCAAGTAACTTCAGGAAGAGATGATTGTTGGAATTCAACACATCAATAGCATCATGGAATTCCTTCGAACCCTGAAGCTTTTCATCAGTGGAGAGACGTTTTGCATCCATGAACTTCTGTCTTATAAAATCCATCTCATCATCAGTATGCTTTGTGTTGAGAGGCATACGGGATGAATAGCCTTTAACTTGGCCTTTCAAACTCTCGTTAACTTCATACACATCCTTAAACTGATCTTGTTCCCTTGCAATCTTCCTACACGACTGGTTCTTGCAAGATTTTCTATGTCTAGATGTAGCAGATGACACAGTTTGCCCATGAAAAGAATCAGATGGTTTTTTAGGCTGTTTACCACTACCATTTTGGGAAGGCATCCTGTCGAGACCCATTAGTTTTGCTATGACGCTAGGTGCTCGCCTTCTGGATTCAGGCTCTTTCTGCATCTCGTTTTTCAACAAACTCCTCATTAAGTTGCCAGGTGGTGATGAGGAACTAGTTCGACCCAAGTCAACTGCAAACTGTTACAGAATGTTCATATAACCCATTAATAATAATAAAAGTGTCAAGTGAAAGAAATTGCATCTTCATAGTTCATACAGCAGAACAATGGCATATGCCGGAAGTCAGAAGTTGTTGAAGAAAAACATAATAATAATTATAAAGCGTTCCTCTATGAATAAGAAGAAACAACAATAACAAGGGGCCAGCCTACCTGATCTTCCAATGTTGTTCTAGTCCTACCACAAGTGCTGGAATCAGATTCTGCTGTCCGGAACTTCTTCCTCAAAGCATTATGGCCTACTGAAACAACCACAAAACAGCATCAGCAAGTACATCTTCAAAATTCACACAAGCAATGCAAGGTGGAAGTTTTTTTTTTTTTCTTTTGCTACAGTTCAGAATCAGAAAGCCCACGTCTTCATAAAGCTTGAGCAGATGTTCAATAGATCTCAAGGAGTGAACCTCAAATTCAGCAAAAACGAAGTAGCTAAAAAATCAATTTCTCGCTTCAAGATGCGGAACCTACTCGGATTGCTTAGCTACCCTTCAAAATCTGTTTGTTTCGTGAAGCCTCGTTTGGGATAGAGGCGGTTTATGTGAGAAAAAGACCAAACCAGGAAAGAAAGATAGCTTGGCGTACAAAAATAGAAGAAGAGCAAAATCAGTGTGTGTGAGAGAGACAAAGCAGTGGCACAATAATGCAACATCATAACCCTAAAATTTCAGTCCAAGGCAGACGCAATTATGTCAAATCCCACTAAATAAAAGTTGAAGTTTAGTACCACCACCAGTTCAGTATTAACACCTTTAAGAAAGTATCCAACAAAAACCATCTATTTCGAGGAAAATTACCACAATGGTCAAAACCAAAGGAGAGAAAGAGGGAGAAGAAGTACCTCTGAGAGGCTTATCATTGCAAATCAGCTTATCGTCGGAGCTCTGGCTCCGCTCAACGATCGTAGTCACTTTCGAAGCCGGCGAAGACCTAGCAGCTTGTGATCTCTGTCTGCGTAACCGCTCCATTTCCAAACATCTATTTCGGCCTTCCTTTTAGAAAGTTCGAAAAGCAGAGATACAGAGAAAGAAGGGATTCGAGATATCTATGCAGAATTGGGAGAGAATACCGATCGGAGATTGCGGAGACGAGGAGACAGAAAAGAAAAAGGAATTAAAGGCACGCGAGAGCAAAAGACGACAGCTGAAGGATCCGAGACACTCGAGTCTCAATAGCCTCCCCTCACTCGGAATTGCAAAAGGCAACAAAGCGGAAAAAGCCCTAAATTTGGTCTGGTACTTTTTGGTTCAAATTCGGAAATGAAAGGAGCATAGAAAGAAGAATCTCAGCGCAGATCTCAGTATCAGATAAAGAGAGACGAAAATGCAACAAAGGAGGAAGAGAGCAGGAACTGACGAAAATGGCGGAAACTTGCAGGTGAGAGAGGAAAAATGGAGAGACAGTAACTAACCGAGGGAAAGAGAGGGGCGGTTAGATAGGTAGTGGAAGGTGGACATTAATGGCGGTTCGTTGGGATTCTTCACTCACTCTCTCTCTCTCTCTCTCTCTCTCTTCTCTCTCATTCACAAGCGGTACGAATCTCTCTCGCCATGAGAGAGGATTTGAAGATTTAAATACGGAAGTCTGACGAAGAGAGGAGAAGAGCACCTGACCTTCTGGGCGGGCAACTGATCCTGTCCGTTCGATTGGCCTCTCCCGCCACGTGGCGTCTCCGATCGTCGTCTCCTTCAGTCTTCCGTTTCTGCTAGTTTCTGCAAGCGGTTTTTAATGGTTTTTCCCACTACTAAACACGGCGTTTATTGTTATTGTGTAGCTTGTGCAATACGGAGGACGAGGAATGGAGTATAGGGACAAAACATTTCCCACTTGTATTATGGTAACAATAATAATTTAGATCAGATTATTGTCGCTTTTAGGTTTGTCCAGTTTAATTCTTTTAACAAATGCTACGGAGTATATGATTTCAGGTTTTCCAAATGTATATTTCTCCTCTACATGAAAATTTGTCCAAAAAGCACGTGTTTTAGGGATATTTAGAAGAAAAATAAATATTGAGTACTGAAAAAATTGGATGTTAAGTGTAATACTGAGTATTGAAAATTTGTCTAAAAAGCGCGTGTTTTAATGACACTATATCTGTGTATTATGTTTATCAACAAAACAATTTTACATTATTTTAAAAATAGATTACTTAAACTAGTTCACCCACGTTTTAAAAAACTTCTATTAAAATCTTATAAAAATTTCAAATTTATAAAATGGCAATAGAAATTTCAAAATTCCATATGTTTTTTTATTAATTTAAAAATTAAGGGCATTATTCTATTATACAGCTTTGAAAAATGTAATTCGTGTTATAATAAAGAAAAAAGGATGTTTTTTTAAATGATAGCATATAGTATGATTTGTGTCATGCAAAAAGAGTAAATAAATATATAGTTCTAAAATTATAAAGTGTTTTGTGAAAATAGACTACATAGGTTTATATAAAATTTTAAAGATAGGATATGGTCTTATACAATTTTAAATACTTTTATTTTTTTATAATATACCGACACTATTACAACGAATTTGCAAAACTTAAGGTCATCATCACCTTAAGGAATTTGCAAAACCCGACAGTCACCCTAAGAATTTAATTTCTGTGATCTTTATATGATCTAGGCGTTTGTGTAATAGAATTCCGTTTCTAATACCAACTGCATTCATAGGTAAGATTACATTGGCAAATGAAATGCTGATCCTATGGTTAAGATTTTATGAAATGCTGATTCAGAAAGTAAATTTATTTGTTTGTCAAAATTGCAATTCAAATAAAAGAGGCGACATTGTGTCAACTTTATTCACTTTGATAGCTGGTAAAAGGCAAATAATATTGGTGAAATTGAAATGAATTCAAAATAAAGCCAATAAAATGTCTCCAAAAGAAAGGCTCCAAAACAGTTTTTGGTGCTATCTCATTACGAGTCAAAAAGTATGAAACCAAAGGCAAAGGCTCCTCCTCTCGTCGATCTATAATGCCTACCTTGCTATTCAATTTTACCCCTTACAAATTGTTTTACCCCCATCTAGCAATAGCTGTAAGTTTGAATTCAAAACAATGTTTGTTTAATTCGGGCTAATTAAACTGGTTTACAGTCCACCGAAAAGATACTTAATTTGCAGCTGACCACGATCCGGTCAACATTCATCCTGAAGATTTTTTATTTTTTTTGGTCGAACATCCCGAAGACTAATTAATTTTTTTGGACTTCTAAATTTTAAATGATCATAATCGATGTCATAACACTATATTCCTGGAATTAACAGTGTAATGAGATTTAATCTCAAATTCAGCTGATTATAAGATAATCAGCTTATGATCTTGTTTTGGAGTAAAAATACACAAAATAATATAGGTCAATAACCAGAGATATATGATCGAGTTCGGTTGTCGGAAGATGCATGGAATAAAAAAGGACAACCGAAATAAATAAATATGTAATGTAAATTGAATGGAACAATAATACAAACAATATAATGAAAAAGAATAAAATTATGACTTGTTCTTTCTAGAAAAAAAAAGTTCTTTACGACTAACGGTTCATAGTTAAAGTTGGTAAAACGATTTCCGAAGATTTCTAAATCTCGTTGAAACTGCTAGAAAGGCTTGTTGTCGTTTTCTGCTAGAGCTTTCCATTATACGAATGTAGTCCGTGACCGATGCGGACCTTGAAAATTTGGCCTTCGATCACTACAATAGGGCCTTCACTAAATTTTGACCTTGAAAAATCCTTAATTTTATCACAATGTTTCATTTGGGATTCACAACTAAACTGAAACCAAGTTAAGAGTGAAATAAATTATATTCGATCAAAACGTGACAGAGTACACAATATTAGTAGTATATGGCAAATATATATGGCATGCATGCAAGGATCCAATATATATATCAGAATCTCTGAATTAAGCAAATGGATCAGAAATTCAGGAGGCATTGATACCGCCACATTGGCATGCAGGCTACAGATCCAACACACACCTGAAATTCAGTGCACATGCATTACACAGCCAAAACCTAGACATCATACTTAATTAGTCCTCGAACTTTCTTTCGTTTTCTAAATTAGTCTTTAATTTTTAATTTTTTTTAGTACTCCGATCTATTAGTCTATAACCTATCAATTTTTGACACGGCCCTTAATATTTTCGTTTAAAATATCATTAGTTATATTACAGGGACTGTACACATGTCATCTAGTTGATAACTTGGTAGCCATATTGGAAATAAAATCTTAACTATTTTTTTATTTGTATTTTCAAATGATATATGTGAGGAATTTTCTTTTATAATTTATAATCAATATACGTAATACACTTATATGATAATAATGAGTTTTAAACATACTCATTCTTAAAACACATATTAAATCCAATTATTTAGCTTTTAAATAGGTTTTTTTCAAAACTAATAAGGTAATACACTGTCAAGTCATCAACTAGACAATACGTGCAATCCATACAACGCAAGTGCTAGTATTTTTAATGGAAATGTTAATAAGGGACTAATGATATCATAGTTCGGTAGGTTAAGGGCTAAGATAAAAAATTAAAAGTTGTGACCTGATTTAGAAAATGTATGAAAAGTTGAGGACCAATTGCGTAATTTACCCATCAATACATTAGATATGTATATAGATATATGTATTATATAGTACATTTTTTTGGTAATGAACGTTGTCGGTGAGGACCTTCACATTGGGTTATACTATACATACACATATATATATATTAAAATAATTAAAATTTTAGAAATAATAATCATAGATTTCCCTTGGACCGGTAAAGTATACAATGAGATTTATTAAAATACTTTTTGACATTGTCTTATTGTCACGCGAGATTACTACAGAGAGATAGGACTGGACACATGTTCGAAATTGAACTAAACCGAACCAAAACCGAAATTTGTGAGTTTGGTGAGTCGAAAACGATCCGAAAAAAATTCGATTCGGTTCAATTTTTTCAATTTTTGATGAATATAAGGTTTTTCTTTGAAAAAGTTGAGCCGAACCAAAAAATTAACCCAAACAAACCGAAACCGAAGTCCTGAAATTTATAAACTCGAGAATTAAACCGAACTCCGTAGGTTTTGATTCGATTCGGTTTGGTTCGGTTAAATTTTTCGGTTTTCCGACCAAACCGTGCTCAACCCTACGGAGAGATAAAGTGCTTGATGAAGAAATTTTCTCAGGGAAATGTTTCTCTGGCAATTAAATTGATTTTTTTAATTGTCTTTTCATTTTTTTAAAAATTTGACTAATTTTCCGAAATTTACATCATAGACTATATACTAAATACGCACTCAATAATTGTGCTGTTGACAAATTAAACTCTGTCCCACTCTATTATAAGTATGTATGTATTCCTCTAAAACCATCATCGCCTTTTTTGTCCATGATCAGTAGTAATGTACTACTGTGTGTATGTATATAGTCTCTGTTTTTGGTGCCTTTAACTTCAATTCCTAGCTAGTACTCCAGTACATTGTTTGAGTTGAACGTGATTCTACCTCCTACTTAGCTAGCAAGCTAAAAATGACGTGCATTGTTTAATACAGTATAACTGTTTACATATAGCTTAAGATATGCTGCATGTGTTGGAATTTGATCGAGTTGGTAAATGATCAATCATTCAATCCAACATACTGTAGTATCTACAATCAGTGACAGGCATATGATGAATAGGAAGCGGCACAAATAGCTTGTTCACAAAAAAGATGATCACATTTACAATTTAAAGCTTGAATAATTGACAAATGAGACACATTATTGAGGGGTATGCATCACCCCTTGTCATGTATGTACAATTGATGGTAAAATCTTGTGTTGGTTGTAGGCGCTAGCCATCATAGGTTCGAGGCTAATGAAGATATGATTCCCCACCTAGCATTGGAAATGGAGATGATAAAGGACAAACGTTTGTAAGTGCTTGAATTGAGTGAAGTCATAAAATTTAGTATGGACTCATAATATAAGGGCACTGTACATGCTTAGTGTATAGGTTCAATAAGATTAATTTTAAGCTAAAAACAGAGTAAAAGGTTGGATGGATTAAGGGTCTGTTTGGATCACAGGTTTTACTTACGTGGCTAGCTAAAATGTTTAATGATGTTTTATTGAAAAAATGTTATCGTTATCATTTTAATTTACTTACCTGGCTAGTTAAAATGTACAAATTATGCACTACCAATTATCGGGCCTGATGTAATGGCTTTGAAGTATTACCATAGGGTCCAAATTCATTACATTAGACCTAGTGTAATGGTTTTTTTAAACTTTTGGTCTGTTACATTAGGGAGGGGTTGCATTAGGCCTAAGGTAACACTTTGTTCTCCTAGAGTAACGGGTTCATAATTTTGAAACTGACCATTACAATAGATAATAATCCATTACCTATTACATCCGTTACATACCTGTTACAGTTGGTTTGATCATTACATTAGCTATATCTCATTACCTTTGTTAGAACCATTGCATTAGGTATACATGTGTTACCTTAATTATAATAAAATGCAATTTCTTTTACATATATATATATATATATATATATATATATATATTACTTATTCATATTATACCTGCTGAATTCGTGTGTAATTAAATCTCTACCAAATTCAAACAAACACTTTAACTCAAATGTCAATTGATTAATTACTCAAACTTTCAATCTAGAATTACAAAACATTGCCAAGCATTCAACTCCAAGTGTTGCATGCATACATATGGCCAATGATGTGCTATTGTGCTAGCCAGTTATATATTCAGTGAATCAGCTAGAAAGCTGAATTGTCAAATGCAAATGAAGAAATAAAAAATAGACCCTAAGCATTCAAATGCAGTTTTTAATACTGATTTCCCAAAAGAGTTAACAATAGACCTAAGTTTCATCTTCAACCTTCTTTCAACCATTTCAATCTTCTTGGCTTTGATTGTCTTCATCTTCATCCTGTACAAAATGTAAGATAGAAATTAATGAGTATCATGCCCTAGCTCATCCCAGTCTGCATGCATATATGAAAACACAATCATACATAAAGTCTCCAATAAGATGTTCTCATCCTACAACATACAAATCACAAAAGCAAAAATTGCAGGCTTAGGGTCAAGTTTACACATACATAAGCAAATCAATCACAAGTAACACCCTCAACAACTTATTGACACTTTCTCACACCACACATGTAAAAATTAAAGCTGAAATGTCTACTGTTAAGAATCAGGCACTTGTTTCATGAAATAATACATAGTCTAGGTAACATATTGTTAGAAGACTGTTTCAATTCAGCCAGCAAGTATATTTTTAATAGAATACCAAAATAGAAAACAATGCCAGATTGCCAAAATACCAATATAGAGAATAAGGCAAATCATTCAGCAGAACAACAATAATGTCAGTATCTGTCAAAACCTACCAGAATCATAACTATGGACTAGTTTAAGTATAAAACTTATTTGAGCAAAACAACAAATGCAGGTAACATAATCAGCAGAGCAAAGAGTTAATATTTTTGAGTTGATTGTGAAATTTTCACACAAAATACAAAGATCAAGGAGAAGGAAGTAGCTCAACAAATGCAGTGGCAACAACAATCGGCAGAGCTTTCATGATCATCGTGATCCATCCAGCTTCATAATCTCACAATCTCTTCCTTCTCTCAACAATGGGTAATTTTTGGTAGAACTTTCACTTTCTAGTTTTCAGTTTATTTTTTGAATAAAAACTGCTAAGAAAATCTGCCCACATACCTTTTTCTAGCTTTCAAACTTAATTGCAAATTTTGAGAATTAAGGTGAATATACCATATACTAAGACAACTACTATGATAATTAACTAGGACAAAATTTTCCACTGTTTTCAGTATCAATCAAGAAAACAAGGATTATGGAGACCCTATATTTGCCCAAAATATGTGATTAAATGCTCACATTAGGCATGCTATTTCAGTCCAAAATATGCGATTTCAGATCACCTAATCCAGGTTAGGCATGCTTCCTTTCTGTTTGATAATCCTAAAACCCTATATTTGCCCCAATGAAACTGAAAAAATATCCAGACATAAACATCAATCCCAAGGCAGCCCAAAAACCCAAATTTTCTACTGGAAATTAAGATACCAATATCAGCACCGGTCAAAGCAAAAAATAAAATAAAAACACAAAACAGATTCAAAATCAAGCACATACAAGAAAACCTAATGCAATAGTTCAAATATTGGATTGAAATGGGGGAAAAGATAACTTGCAATGAACAAGAAGACGAACACAATAATCTATGGAGCATGCATGATCTACTTGTTTTGCATATCAAGCAGCAAAAGGCTTAAAAGAGGGCAACCCACATTGATACTAATCGTAAGCAAACAGGGATGTATTAAAATTACAAACACAGAGATAGTTTATACATGAGATACATTATTGAATGGCATGGGACCGAGTTCAATTAGTTGTGCTCAGTTTATGGTATGTGTGTGTTATATATTGAATGTGTATAATCTAATTAAGACTTGTGTGTTTCTTGTATAAATGAGAAAATGCGGGGTAGACAGGGTGTTATATATTGAATGTGTGTGTTATACATAGCAAATACAGGTAAATACAAATTAAGTATAACAATGAGAAAAATTCTTATAATGTAGTAAGTTGAGGTCGTATTTGGCTCAGCTCTTCTTGAAGAACAGTAGCAGCCTCCCATTTCTCCTCACATACTCGTCCAAACACCACCAATCAGTATATGCTTAACTAAGTCATCATAAACACACATGTTACTAGAAGCTGACATCAAAGTATTAAGAACTAGCAAAACGTAATCAAATCAAAGTTCAAGTTTCAGATAAGAGACGAGTTAGAAAACCTAATGAAATCAAAGCAGCCCGATAGAACAATGATCCATCAGCCTTGGTATTGAAATCATTTGCAGTTATTGCATCCTCAAGTAGGAAGGTTCGGTTACATTTTTCATCTATAAGATTCCTCCCATGAAGCAGATTGAGCTCAGTTTTTCCAATTTTGCTGCTATGAAACAAAGCTCAGACGCTCCAGAGCGTCAAAACACATTCAAAAGTGAATGATTAATGCAATGCTATTTTCATAGAAATTAAGCAACCATTCCCTTGATAACCAATCACCTACTACTATACAATTCCATTCTAAAGTCGAATACACAGACATCTTCAGGATGTGCATTCACTTAAACAATCCAGCTTAATCAAACATTACAGATGCATATATATAAAGAAGAAGAAGATAGGAGGTGCAACTCCAAGAAACTAAACAAGAACTTGCATATCTAGCAAATGGTAAAATGGGTTTAAGGAGAATACAATTGAGCGTTACAGAAAACTGGGTGTCTAAACATAGCATACCTCCTCTTAATCAGCAATCATAGCACAGGTGAAGCCGTCACAGACAAGCCGCTCAACTACATCCCAAACCTGTCACAATCAGCATCCTTATTGTAAACCTGAACAGTTGGTCCAGGTCTTTTTGCTCGAACCCTCCGTAGTAGTTCACGTCATTCAAGTACCTAGGAGAGATACAAAATTAGGAAATTAGATGATAATGATGTTTAGAACAGTAAAGAAAGAAACCCCAACAAATCAGTTTCCAAACCTAAAAATGGCAGCAAAGTGGTGATACATGATCTCTCAAGCTCCATACGAAACAAGAGATTTGCAACAGAGAGAACACACTTATGCACTACAAATTCTTCACTATGGAAAAACACTGAATTCTAATTGAACGGAGACTATTTGCTTAATTTTCAAAATCAAGGAATTGGAAGATCCAAAAACATCAAATAATCCAATCGGTGGATGAGATTCAATTCTATTCAGAACGAATTTGAAAATCGGATGGAGAACAAGAAACAAACCTACGAGAGGTGGAAGCGATGGCCGACGACAGCAGAAACGGAATGCCCGACGACGATACAGGAGACGGCTCAGGCGACCATGGCCTGGACCTGAAGCTCCTCAATGATGGCGAGAAGGTCGTAGGCGAAGCCCTCGAAAGTGGAGTAGTGGTCGTGGGCGGGATGGAAAAGGGGTGGGCGAAGAGATCACGGCACTAGGCGGAGTGGGCGGCGAGCCCGGAGACGGCCCAGGTGACCATGGCCTGGACCCGCATGGGCCCATCCTTGAGGATCTTGGCGAAGGCGGAGCAGATGCCGGCGAGGATCATGTGGTCGAAGCTTTCGGGGTCGAGGGCAAGGAGGCCGATGGCGCGGGCGGCGTTCTCCTGGCCGTCGAGGCCGTTGTTGTCGCTGGCGAGGTAGACGAAGGAGGCGGCGGCTTCCGAGCGGGCGTCCAGGGAGCCGGTGTGGAGGAGGGCGATCTGCTCGATGTCCGGGGTGGAGATAGGGGGTTTGGGGAGAGATAAGGGTTTTGTGAAGGGTTTGGGGAGGTTTGAGAGAAGTTTGTGTTTTAATTTTTGTGTGGGGTGTTAAAGCGCCATTTTTTTGGGTTGAATTTGACATACCGCTTTTACTTTACAAGTTTCCGCTAATGTTTTAGGAATCTAATACCATTACGTTTGTTATCTCAGTTGTTGCATTTGTTAATGTTTTTTTATTTTTTTTTATAACCGTTACATTTGTTAGAATGATGTGTTACCATTAGAATCTCCCGTTACAATTAATCGTTACCATAGATGGTACCATTACATGTGTTAATAAAGTGTTACAGTAGGTTATCTAATGTAACATCTAAATAAACCATTACAATTTTTGGTGTTACATTTGGCCTTATATTTGGTAGTGATGATGTAATTTTCAAGATAATACAAAATGACATTATACAACTATCATCCAAACATGTCCTAATTTCTTTGTGTTATATAATATGCAATATAAATCCTGTTATTCAATGTTAGAAACTCCCAACATGAAACTCATTTTTTATTTTTAGTAGGTAAAGTTTAGAATGATCCAAAATACAATTGAAAGTCTAGTCTAGAGCATCCGTTACATACGGAAATTGTACTTATAAATTTATAACTCTACGATTGAAAAGTAGATGAGCATCACTTGTAAGGCTTGAAAAGACAATCTCATAATACTACCATCGAATCTTTACGATATCACTGAACCAATTATGTCCGAACAAACCCCTATAATTATACACTCGTTTGAAATTGAAGACAAGTTCATAATCGTCCAGCAATATACAGTAATAAGTTAATAAAATTTGACCCTACCGCTTTTAGAGCCTGTTTCATGCATGCATCCTAAACTTTCAGGACTACAAAAGTGTACTTTTTGTCGCACAATTACTTTTCTTAAGAACGTGAGATTAATTTGAACACACTTTAGGGTTTATTTAGGGCGCAGCCACACCCTTTCCTAAAAAAAACTAAGATACGTATATACACAAATCACATAGATATAATAGATTCGGAACAGCGGTTCCAGGCCAGCTTAAATTATTGAACACAACAATGCCATACATTGTCTGATTGTCTCTAGCTACCTTATATATAATTGAATGCACAACAAGTCAAGAACTTATAAGATCGGCATACAAATTAAAATATATAGATCACTCGTGTACCCACTACTTCTCTGTGCATGCAATCTACTATAATACAGTATAAAGCAGAACCCAAGTCTATGTAAAAAATTGCGCCACATCATCGACCTTGAATAAATTAATGATTTTATTTTTTTACATTGTATTTTTCTAAAAATAAGTCATATATCTAGCTACTTGATATCTTATCCACTTTCCTTATAAATTATATCTACTTAGGGCCCGTTTGGTATCCAACGTCGGAAACGGAAACGAAATGGAATGGAATGAAAATGAACCTAGTCCAATTATGGGTCACTATACATTAATTGAAAAAAATATTTTAATTTTAAAGTTTGAAATTTGTGTGTCTAGAGAAGGGATGAAGGGAATGATTGAGGTGTTTTGTTACCCCACCCTTAGATTAGGGAATGATTGAGGTGCCACAAGGGTACCGCAAGCCCCCCTTGCGGTAGTTTTTGAATGAAAATTGAGGTGACTCATCATGTATCATGATGCTAATGTGGACTAGGTTCATTTCAATTCCATTCCATTCCGTTTCCGTTTCCGCCGTTCGATACCAAACGGGCCCTTAATATCTTACGCAATTGATTTTTTCCCAACATGATTTTCTTAAAATTATATCCTTATTTGATTATTTCCCAACATGATTTTCTTAAAATTATACCCTTATATGTATAAAAAAATTAAGTGATTTTTTGTATCTTAACAATTTTTACTTACTAATTAGTATACATTTTTGTCATTATTAAATCTTGAAAAATAGTGAAAATCTTTCACATGTTACATATTTTACACATAATTTTTTTTGTCAATAGTATATTAATTATATAATAATATAAATATAAATTTTTGAATAGAATCATTTTAAAATGTACATTGTATTAATAAAAGTACATATATAGGTCAATAGGTCGGACTTCGGTCTATCGTGTTTAGAGTATAAGCGAATTCGTGTCAAAATTCGATCTCGAATCGGTTAATTCGGGTTTATATTTACATTACCCGTACATGGTACGGGCATTGTACTAGTTATTTATTATAATACATAAAGAATTATATTGCTCGGCCATCTTGTCAAATTCGTGCTTGTCTTTTTGCCAAGCATCCTAAGCTAAGCTTTGGTCCGTAGCATTAGCTTGTTTGTTGTTGGTGTAGACTTGTATATATTTAAATGTGTCTGTCTCTTACATCACTGAATAAATTTTATAATATATGTGACCAAACATATATGTGTAACGAATATATAAAGTGGGTTATGTCTTCCCATTTTGTCAAATCCTACTTGGTAGGTTTTTAAGACCTTTCAAGGAGTGAACAGTGCATGTCCTTTACACATATGCATGTAAAGATAGCCCTACTTACATAAGGAATGGGTTTGCATGTGAAGTTAATCGAGCAATGTATGTAAATTAATTAATGTAATGCGATACCTGTATCTAGGTGATATGGGCAGTTAGTTACTTGATTAATTAATAATTATTGGGAAGCTAGCTGGACATATGATATAGATATGTACGTGTAACAAGTGTAATGTGTTGGAGCCCTACTTACATAAATAATGATATATTCACTGACTCACTGTTGGTGGTTACTGTGACATGTAGTTACTACTTACCATATATGTTTATTCGTACAGTATTATTAATTAAAAAAAAGTGACTATAGTTTAGAGATTTTGAATTTATCTAAATCGGTCACTCTCCCGAGTGGGATAATACATGTTAAAGTTTAGTGGGTAGATAATAATTAAACCCGATGACGATTTGGTAAATTAAGTAATTAATTGCCTTTTTTTATAACATGAACCCGAGATTGTAAGCCTCATGTACACGTACTACAACAAAACCGTATACTACGTACATTGTTGGATTCTGCTAAAAACTACATTGGTGGATTCTTTCGTCCTGCATTCTCTCTCGGTGTTAGCTCTAACTCCATCCTTAGAGAGTTAGAGACATTCTCTGTAAGAATGCCTTATTATAGCTAGCCAGTTAGGTTGTCCTAACTCTTTTTCTTATAAAAATATAACAAAATTGCAATACGTGATTAATAAGCATTTTGCTACTATGCACTTCCTTTATTTTACCATAGTTGCTATATAGACGGTACTTATTCATTTTATATTTTTTTTTTCTCTTTTCATTTATGTATCTAATAATTAACTTAGGAGTATATTATATTGGTTGACTTTTCCATGTTTATTTACTCCCCGTATTATGTTAATTGATCACTATATATGCCAAACTCTAGTTTAGTCGTTGATGGAATCCTGAATTCCATAATTTGGGTGCTCAAGATTTCTTGGGCCACAGACTCACATGATCGCTCGAGATCATATACATTAAGTTACATTTGATTTAATTCGGACATCCTAAATTAGCGTAGGTGTAGCTAGCCTTTGCAGAAACAATGGAAGTGTAGATGAACAGCAAAGGTAATTAATTAATTACTTTAATTATGTAAGTTAATCGCCCGCTCAACGAAGCTACATTATTAACCATTTAATTAAGCAAACAATTACCAAATTCTCATGGGGTTTAGTTAATTACTTGATTTCCGCACCACGTACGATCAATGCTGGCAGAAATTGGGAAAAGTTTTGTTTGGACCAACACGGACAAACATTTATTATGTAAGACCATATCACCTTAAGCTCGAGCGGTGCTGGGATTAATAAAGAAACTAAGTAAGGACTTATATCCTGAGGGGATCGGGGATCCAAATTAAGATGCGGCCAAGGTGGCGCCAAATCCTCCCGAATTGTACGGCGTACGCGTACGTACATACATTTATTATTCAATACGAGTACATTGAAGGTGGGGGGATTCACTTTTCAAGTGAAAATCAAAATCAAGATCTCTCGTTCGTGACAATGGGGATTTCAATTTGCCCATTGTACTGAATCCAGTTGAAAACACGAATTGAATGAAATTTATATTTAGCCAGCCAGCCCTCGATATGATCGGAGTAACAAATCACGTACAAGTGAAGGATTCAAAGCTAGCTAGTGAAATCAATGCTCAGAGCTTGGTTCCCTGCATAATGTCAGTTCCTCAAAGTCAGTTCAACATTTACAGTAGTATTTTCTGAACCCACTCACAAGTACACACTCTCTATGCATGCATGTTTACCGGGTCGAGTAACATGAACTTAACTTCACTTCTATTTACTCCTACTTCAGTCTTTCAGCTCGGATTATTAATTGTGTCGGGTAAACCTTGGCCCAACCCATTAATACCGCCACACGTACATATTGAACCGATCCGATCCAAACCGATAATGTCCTAACTCCATGGTAACTTGAAACCGAATCCCGACTTACCTGAATGAATTGGTATGACATTATCCGCAAATCAAATCGAACCCGGACTTGAATTTATTCGAAATCCGAAGTCATCCGAAAACAATTGATCTAAATTTGAAAGTGTGAATAGCTGCGAATACTCACTAGTATTTTATGAAAGTTATTATTTTTAAAAATACTGTCCGATCACGTACATTATGAAAACTTCAACATTTTTAGTCAAAACCTTTGATACAAATAGTATCAAAAAATTATTTTAACTTTAGAGGCACTATAGTACTCAACATGTTTTCTTACAATGTGAACAATTTATTATTTATCACTTTGTTGTAAGAAAATGCTCAAAAACATTGATATATTGTTTTTATAGTTTACAATACATAACTCAAATCACTATCATTTTTTTCATTTTATGATTAAGAAGGAATAACAACTTGGCTCTATTGAAATCAAGATCACCTCAAAATTCCACACTATCAACATTCGCGCCAGCCTAAAATTTGACTTGACCCGAAACCAAAATTTTCTGCTATCTAACTCGACTCGAAAATTTTCTCAATCAAAGTCTAGCTAGATTGACCGTCAACTTGACCTTACTCCAATTGAATGTGAATATAATCCAACCCAACTTGATGACAAGTTTTTTTTGTTTTTTTTTTGAAAAGATAAAAATTCGGAGTACCAAATAAATTTGGTAGTCCGAGAGGCCGTAAGACGGGAGCCGTGAACGGCTAGGAAACTCAAAAAGAGTCACAAATGGCAAACATGATGGACGAATGGAAGGACAAATTTTCAAAAAGAAGGAGTATAAAGAGTTTGAAATCGGAGTGAGTAAAGCACTAAAACAGTGCCGCCGACATCAAGTCGACCCATCCTGGGGTGTGCGAATAACCTAATCTATAATAACTTGATGACAAGTTATTATAATCTATAATAACCTAATCTGATATTAACCCAAAATCGACCCAACCCAACCCACCCTATCGACACATGCCCTACGTCTTATCTTATCTTTGTGTCCGTCATCATCCCCCAGGTTGCACCATGGGAGTTGGGCGTGGCCCAAAGAGAGACAAATAACCCGAAGAAAAGGGTAACCCAAAGAGAGACAAATAACCATAAACCAAAAGGTCAAAACGGAAGGTAAATAAGTAGGATTTTTCTTTTGATGCTCCTGAGTATTTGTTCTTTTTTCTTTTTTCTTTTGTGTTCTAAGAAAAAACTTATTTTTTGGTAAACTTGAGATTTTGACTTTCCTATTACCACCTTTCTTAGGTTGAAATTGATTAAATTCAAGATCATAATTGTTTCTTACCCTTAAAATAATACGATTCAACTCCAAAAACACCCAAATCCATAATTAATCAAATCATTCCAATTTGAATTTTAAACCTAAATTTTCATTTAAGGGGTTGTTTGGAAAAAAGTTTAAAAATTCAAATTGGGATGGTTTGGGTGTTTATCAGGTCGAATCTTACTAATGTAAATGTAAGAAATACAATTATTCACTTAAATTTAATTAACTCCAACTTATGAAGGACGACAGTAGGAAAAGTCAAAACCTCGAGGTATCAAAAATAATATTTTTTTTATTAGAACACCGGAAGAAAAAGGCGAGAACAAGGAAATTCCCTAGAAAATAATACTCGTAGGTAATATAGAACGAAACACTACGGAAAGCCCAATTTCGAGCCCAACGCATTGCTCGCTAAATAATCTGGCCCAATAGGTAGAACAGCTGAATTTGCTTGTGATACCAATCCTGTCTCGATATATTACTCGAGTCACCTTCTTCCGCGCTCTGAGCCCTAAACCCTAGTTTGCTGTTCTCCCGCCCAGGTAATTCTTCATCTTCACATCCATCTCCATTCCATGGATCTGCTAAATCCAACTGCAATTGTTTCTTATCTACTTCCGCATAATCCTACGATTTTGTTCGTGTTGTACCACTTGTGTGCAATGTCCAGTGGGAGTTTTTTCCTATTTTTACGGTAATTTGATATGTCTTTTGTCAGGTTTGTGTTAGATTTTAGGTAGGGACGATCAACAATGGCTCCGAAAGGTACTCTTTCTATCTCTTGTTAAAGAATTCCATTTGCGATTTGTTTGATGGAATTTGCCTTGTTCGAGAACGTTTTGGTTCTGCAATTTTTTTTTTGTTTTGCAATCGTAGGTCGCTTTTTTATCAGTGGGAATTTTGTTGGATTGTCTAACTTATATTTGCAGTAATTAGCTAAGAAGTGTTTAGTTTAGGGTTTAATCATGGGCTCATGGGACCATATAGCTGCTAACGTAAAATGATTCAGAAAGATAAACGTAGGATCGTGGAGAAATATTCAGTAGTAATGGTGGATCGTCACTTAAAGGCTGAGGCAGTGGCCTTTGTTTTGAGCCTATATGCACTGCTAGGGTGTGATGAAATTGTCATTTAATGATAGTTCATTTGCCTGAGTTTTAATGTATGTTCCTTGGCTGATACTGTAACTGCATCTCCAAATCAATGTCTCTTTTAACTAATGAACATTGTTCTGTTTGCTGAAAATCTGCATATGAATTTTATGAACTGTAAGAATGATTCTAGCACCAAATGTTAAATGTTGCTTCGAGTACATATGGATTATATGTAGAATGAGGATGCATGGTATTATGACTGCAGCTGACCTGTCAAAGAAGGCCGACCCCAAGGCCCAGGCCCTTAAGGCTGCAAAGGCTGTGAAATCGGGCTCATCAACCTTGAAGAAAACGACAAAGAAGATCCGAACTTCAGTCACATTTCATCGCCCAAGGACCTTGAAGAAGGCAAGGAACCCCAAGTACCCTCGCATCAGTGCAACTCCAAGGAACAAGCTTGACCAGTACCGGATCTTGAAGTATCCACTCACAACTGAGTCAGCCATGAAGAAAATCGAGGACAACAACACCCTGGTGTTCATTGTTGACATTCGTTCCGATAAGAAGAAGATCAAGGATGCTGTTAAGAAGATGTATGACATTCAGGCGAAGAAAGTGAATACCTTGATCAGGTGACAGTTCAAGATTATTTCCATGTTACATAATTTGGTGCACTTATAAGCCTATAATAACTGCTTCGCTGTTTGTCTGATCCTTTATTGGCTCTTATAAATTAATTTACTGATCAAGCATATCATGTGGTTTTAGTTATACTGAATCGAACATATCATGCTACCTGCTGGATGAATTATTTTTTAATCATAGTTTATACTACTACTAGTTATCGCAATATAGCTTTCACAACTTGGATGTACACAATTTGGTTAGGGAAAAATAAAAGTAATTATCTTCTTATGACTTTTGTCAAAGTAATCTATCTTGAATTACTTGTAGTGTCTTGTCTTATCTTTCTATGATTTTGATTGCAGGAGCTTGTGAACTAATCATCTGAGTCTACTATATGTATGCTGAATTATCTGCAAAACTGATGTTGAGTTTCTGCCTATGTTAATTTGCAGGCCTGATGGAACAAAGAAGGCATATGTGAGGTTAACACCTGATTTTGATGCTTTGGATGTTGCTAACAAGATTGGTATAATCTAAATATTGGTCAAGGCCATTTTAGTTGGACATTGGTTTCTGTATTTTGCATTCGGCATTAGGCGAATTGCTCTAGTGTGTGAATCTTGAGTGAAGTTGAGATTATTATCAATTATAAGACGTGCTTTAACTTTTGTCAACTGACACAGTCTGTTGTTTGTGCTTCTATGATTATGCTTTTGGCTTATAGCAAACGCTGGTGGTTAATTGATTGTTAGAAGCTGACCATTACCACACAAGACACTATCGAACAGTGTAATCATTGTTTCCTAATGTAACATAAACAAAGCACACTGTAATGCTACTACACAAACAAAGCAAATTGTAACTGAGGTAGACGCTTTTTAAATATATGAACCAAACTTTTCCGAAGGTTAGAAGTATTATGAAATTGCAAGTGGGGAACCAACCAAATGTGCAAAGGACTACCATAAAATAGGTTTCAAATTGATCACCGATGACTGATGTAATGCTTCAACAAGAGAACACGAGTTGTTATTTTTGCAAATTGGGGCCTAAACTGATTACTTTTGCCAAATATGCTAATTTATATTCACCAGAGGGTGCATCTTTGGATTTTGATATCTCCAAGTGGTATTATTGTGAAGAACTTATTGGTTTAGCAGAATGTCAACTTGGATTTCTACTTTATCCAGCAAATGGTGAAATTTGATGTGCAGTCGGTTGTTTGCTCATTCTGTTTCTTTGCAATACAGTATTCTTTTGTAAAACATCACATTTTCTTGTCCAGAATGGATGGAGTTCTTGATCACAAGTTTCTTATGCCCCCTTTTTTTGTTCTTTTTGGCTGTTAAGTAGGGTGGGGGAGACAATATGGTTTGAAGGTGACAAAGTTAATATCTTGTACATGTCCTTTATCATGTTAGTTGACCTATTTTTTTTCATATACAGTATGAAGTTAATAGTTTCTTGCTTCTACCCTCTTCTGATTGAGCAGGCTCTGCAAATTGATCAACTAAACCTAGCTGAAATTGGGCCGAAATTCAAGCATCATACAGTGTTTCCGGCAAGGACAAATACTGGTGGGTTTTTTGTGTGTCAATTGATAGGGTGGCTTCTCTGCCTTAGTGTTTGTATGCTATGTCATTTGTAGTGGCATGTACAAAAAGTTTATAATCTCATATCAGTTGCCTTGTATAAAATTTATAAGTTGCCTCTGCTTTAGTTTTCAATGCTAGCTGTATCAGGCTTCTTAGATTATCAGAACTCTCATTTTTTAAATCAATAGAAGCTGTCATTAATGGTGGGGAGCAACTACTTTATTTGCCTTTTATATCATAGATAAGTCAATGACCTCCATCTTGTTTTGATGTTCCAGAGTTTGTACAAGTCTTCTCTCATTCACACCTCAAAATGCGTGTATGGGAACGTGGTGCAGGTTGGTAGTTGCTATACGCCTATACCAGTGTATTAAGATATGCTCTTTGATGTCAATAATACCATATTTCAAGGCTGGAAATTGTTTGTCAATTTTGTATGAAGTTCTTATCAGTTTATTTTGATTTCAGGAGCCACTCTAGCTTGTGGAACGGGAGCTTGTGCTGTTGTTATAACTGCTGTTCTTGAGGGCCGAGCTGAACGGGTACTACAAACATTTACCAGGCTATTAATCTGAAGTTTTTTTGAATTAAATTTGTTACAGAAAAATGAAACCATAATTATTCATTACGTCTACGAAGAAAAGTATCCTCCATATTGGGACATTCATATATCCAAGGACGTTCGGCATTTGGGAATATGTCGTCCAACTCTCTGCGACTTGCTTTCAGGTAGGGCATATACTCGAATTTCAGAATTGTGACGTTCCACGCACCTTGAGTTGGGTCTGTAGGAATTGCTTTGAGATTTCCACCCACGAAGTAGAGCTTCTCAAGGTTGAGGAATTCACCTTGATGCAACCAATTGGGTGCAGTTTCTAAAGGGAAACAACTCAACACCAGTTTCTTCAGATTATCAAAATGATTGCTTCTTAATGGCTCCTCCTCCTCTGAGTCACTTTGGCACATTTGTGACTGTTGCTGCCAACACTTGAGTTGCTTCCATTTAGAGCGCCACAATGCTTCTGGCCTAACACCATCATGTGGTTCTTGATCCTCATCGTAGTTCCTTTTCCATGTGATCTTCATGTTGCAGAGGTTCTTCATTCCCTGGAAAGCCATAAGATCTTCACTGTTGGGGAATTGGTCTCTGTTCAAAGCAAGGGTCAACTTCCTCAGCTTCTTTAAACTCAGCAGCTCTTTGAGGGTGCATGCCTCTGTATGCTGTCGACCACCAGCCTCAAAAGTGATCACAAACCCTTTGAGCACCTCAAGTTTGGATAACAAGGATAGTCCTTTCGGCAACATGGAAAGGAGGTGACAGTTTGTTAGGTCTATATGGGTAAGATTTGTGAGGGACCCGATGCTAGCAGGGAGTTCCTCCAAATTACTACAATCTGCAAAACTGAGCATTCTGAGACCGGTGGCCTTGCAAATAGAATCGGGAAGCTTCTGAATGACTGCAAATCCCTCCATGGACAAAAGCCTCAGCTGCTTCATGTTTTTCAACTCGTCCAAGAACTGCATATCCATGATATCAATCTGCTCCTCATTTTCCAACAGAAAACCTACAAGATGAAGCACAGACAAGTTCTCCATATGGGAGAACCATTCTGTTTTGATATCAAGGATGGGTTCATTAACATAGAGCAATGTATGTATTGTTCTGAATCTTTCTAGCTTTAAAGAAGAGTCAGTGTAGTTGAGCCAAAGTTTGCAAGAAGACGGGCAACTGACTTGAGATTTCAGCAAGCAAGCTCTGGTGGTGGCAGTGATATGTGGAGTGAGCTTGCCATTGTGCTTGTCG
Organism: Polygonum aviculare; assembly: GCA_934048045.1. NCBI lineage: Eukaryota > Viridiplantae > Streptophyta > Magnoliopsida > Caryophyllales > Polygonaceae > Polygonum > Polygonum aviculare. The sequence continues at coordinate 25,379,411 of OW204031.1, forward strand.
AAATTGAAGAAGTGCTCATACTTTGCTTGTGACCTGACGAAAGCGTGCTCATCAGGGGACATGAGCCATTCTCCTCCTCTCAATTGCCGAATGAATTCCTTCTCTTTTAGAGCCCCAAAAATCTGGCGTACAATGTCTTCAATTGTATTTACATTCTTCCTGGCCTTGGTAGTAGAAACTTGCCAGGAAGTTTGGTCTGCACCGTTTCTTGCTGATCCAGTCGCCCCACTCGTACACACATCTGGATTGGGATTCAAAGATGCTGGGTCCAGCTGATTCAGGCTTTCGTTTGGACTGAGCTGAATATCTGCAGTTGAGTTATTAGCATATGTAACAACGTCGTCAACTAGTGCCTCACCATACCACAACTTGAATAAGACCGACTGCTTGGCCTTTATGGAATCGTCAGTGACCTTTGGAAAAACTGCAAAATACAACAAACAATTTTTTTGGATATCTGTAAGGGATTCATAGGAGTTACGAAGGTCTTCAAGTGTCTTTGTGTCCATGTCTTCAATATTACCAACATCTTCCTCATCCTTGATCGTTGCAAACTGCGACTTCTTCTTCTTCTTCGCAACCTCTTCTTCAACACCCACTTGTTTAGGAGGAGGGACTAGGAGCTGCAACTTGGCAATCACCCGTAAGAGTGCAGATAATTTTATAGAGTGAAGTGGGAAATTATCAACTGAGAGTTTTGCGGCGTCCACGAGGTCAATCAAAAGCTCCTCCACACTAGTGCAACTGCTAGAGCTCTCAAGGGCGTCGATGTGTTTTAGTATGTATTTCAAATCAGCACGCATGTTTCCAAACTTCCTCTTGAAGGCTAGACTCGTTGGGGCCACCACACTTGTTGGGGTGCTTGTGGCTTTGATATTCATCTCCACCTTTGAAATGAGATCATGGAGGCTTTTGAATTCATATACAAACTGATCAAACCCTGAATCACACTTGAAAGTGGAAACAATATGAAGATCATTGCGGTTAGAAACTAGCCTTTCTTCAACGCCTACTTGTCCCATCCCACTGGATTGAACCCCAGCGAAACCCATCGGAGGCACAAACTCTTTGAGCTTTACGTGATTAGACAAGTCTGGTGCTTTTTCCACTAATGTTTGTGAGAGATTGAGAGTTTGGAGATTGGTAAGGTTCGCTAAGGAAGGTAGATGTTTGACATTAGTTTTGGAGAGATCAAGCCTCTCAAGGCATACCATGTTATCAAAAACACCCTCTCTCAATTCTTCCAACGCACCACAACCAGAGAGATTCAGCTCCTTCAAGTTTCCAAGGCAACCTACATCTTCGGGCAAATCAGCAAGGTTTTCACAACAGGAGAGGTCAAGCATCTCGAGTGTAGTCAGGCTTTTCATCATCGGAAGATTCACTAACCCAGTACAGTCCATGAGTATCAGTTGGCGAAGGTGTATGAGACCTGAAATGAATTCAACGGATTCAATGCCGGATCTTGAAAGATCAAGAGCTTCAAGATCGAGGCTTTGCTCTAACATGTCGACATGTTCCAGATTTTGAACTCCAGAAAGATCAAGAATCTTGAGGCCAGGTAGAGGTAAAGAGTAGGAAAAAAACTTGAACCTGTCTATATCTCTCAAGAACAGGTGGGTGAGATGAGGGGGAGGGTAATCATTATCTTTGAACAAACGCAGTGCAGTACCAGACACATCAAGCATCTGAAGGCTTGGATGACTAAACATCATGATGTCACCCATATCCTCCAAAGTGGTGCAATGAGATAAATCAAGCACCTCGAGTTTTTGCAATTCCCAGAAGGGTAATGAAAGGGAGCGTAGTTTGGAACACCCTCTAAGAATGAGCCAACGGAGCTCACTAATGTTAGTATAGAACTCATATTCATTCTCCTCTTCACGAGGAAAGGAAAGGTTTCAAGAAGAGGAAGATAGGACAATTCCAGGCTTACAAGTGCAGGCATCCGAGGAAATGCCGGAAGGGAATGAAACTCAGAGCAGCCTCTAACGACGAGGGAGCGAAGATTTGTGAGTTTGAGTAAGAAGTCATCTGTAGGTAACTGTTTGATGGGAAGATGAGACAAGGTGAGGCTCTGAAGTTGGGTCATCCCAGAGATTGCATCAGGAAGAGCTGTGAGTTGGCCGATCCCGGAGATTTCGAGAGTGGTCAAGCTTTCGAATTTCTCGAAGGGGAAGTGGGCTGCTTGTAGAAACAACAGCTCACAGCCTTGAAGTAGCAACACAGAAGGCTCCTTTATCCTCTCAAGCACAGGCCTCACAGAGGCAGGGGTGGGATCGGACTGTGATACGTATTTGTGGCCCTTGTTAGGGGGCACGAAATGCTTGAGCCGATGGTTTATGCCAATCAAATCAGATGTCACCCCAAAGCTCTCAGGTCCGCCAAAACCGAACAAGTCGAACGGTCGAACCCCAAATCCCTGAGGTCTGCCAGTTGAATCCTTATTGAGCTCAGCCTCGTTACTCATTTCTGCAATAGATGGTGCAACAGAGGTACATTCACATACAAATTATACATATACACACATTTTAACTTAATGATCCCTATAGTAGTTGTAGATCTGGTTATTTGCTTGCACAAACCGGTTGTTTTCAGTAGCTGGGATATCTATACTATTAGGCACAGACAGAGATATATACATATCCATATATATACAAGATCAGTAACAGAAATGCTAGAAAGATATTTTCACTTTACCCCACATTAATTCATGTGAAGTTGTATATATGCATTAGTTAGCTGATCAACAATAACAACCCGGGTGTGTAAGGTTGAAAAGGATAAGAACATCTATGGTTGATGACTAATTCAAGTTCACATTCCCTCATTAATCGTTGTGAGACAGCAATAAACCAAGCATCCGTTAGATGAATACATACCTGGAGATTGAAGCTAGGTAGAGCCGTTGACTGAAGTAGCTAATAGGGAAATGGGAGGAGTAATTTCTGCGGGAGCCCAGAATTTTTGTATGAGGGAATGATCCCGTCTTGACCCAGTATATATACTGGAGTGGATTAAGTTGAATCACTCCATCAATTAATAGCTCGCTAATAGTGTTCATATTTGGTCGTTTTTCTATAATACTTTTTTGATCATATTGCTTCACCCAAGATTAAAATTAAATGCATAGAACGTGCCCAGATGCTTGTGCATGCAACTACACGTGATGTGCCCATCACGTTTCAGCTGTATGTTATCAGTGGGGGACGCTGTAGCTTCCTGATGCCTCCTGAATCCTGATATGTATATGTAATAAGACATTAAAAGAGGGGGCAAATTGAGCTGTGGCCCTGTGGTCATTGTCGATTCTAGTATACATATGTATTATATGGCGAATGAGGATGCATGTTACTACGACTGCAGCTGACCTGCCAAAGAAGGACGACCACTCACGACCGAGTCAGCCATGAAGAAATCGAGGACAACAACACCCGATGTATGCTGAATTATTGTGCGAAACTGAGGTTGAGTTTCTGCCTTTGTTAATTTGCAGGCCTGATGGCACAAAGAAGGCATATGTGAGGTTAACACCTGATTTTGATGCTTTGGATGTTGCTAACAAGATTGGTATCAGCTAAATATTGGTCAAGGCCATTTTAGTTGGACATTGGTTTCTGTATTTTGCATTCGGGATTAGGCGCATTGCTCGAGCGTGTGAATCTTGAGTGAGGTTGAGAATATTATCAATTATAAGACGTGCTTTAACTTTTGTCAATTGACACGGTGTTGTTTGTGCTTCTATGATTATGCTGTCTTGGCTTATAGCAAGCGCTGGTGGTTAACTGATTAATTGTTAGAAGCTGACTAACATATCGAACACTGTAATCATTGTTTCCCAAATGAAACACAAGGAAAGCACATTGTAATGATACTACACAAACAAAGCAAATTGTAACTGAGGAAGACACTTTTTAACGCACGGGGGCTGATCGAGAGTGTACCTATGAAGAAGAATTTTAACAAGCAGTATAGTGTTGATAGAATTGAGAATGCACGGCATACAACCCCCTAAGTCTGATAATTGCTGGATCTGAATGTTTGATTTTTTTTAATGTGGGAGCTTGGAGAAGACCGGCTACACACCTCTAAGTCTACAATATTCTCTTCTTGGACGTACGAGTTTTTTTTGAAAAAGAAACACACACTTTTCAAATCTCATCAATATATCCAAAGAGAAATAGGTACACCATATATCATTCAGTATATTTGTCTGTGTCAAGAAAGAGGCATACTACACCACAATCATAGACTTTAGAAGTTGGGTATTTCTGTCTCCAGGCTCGAACCGCTGACTCCACAAGGGGTTTTGCTGCTGCGCCACGGTTTGGGGCTGAATCTACTATGCCCACCACTTCTTTGTTTGATAGGACATCCCAAATTTACTCAAGTTGAAGGAGATGGTAAAAATTAAATGTATACTCAAGTTGACAAAAAAGAAGCAGCAATATGTTGTCTTACTCCATCAGTGGCTATGGCAACAAATTCATCCCTCTATGAGTTTTCTATGGAACATATCTGCAACCGAGATTAACCTAGGTAGACAGTTTCTATGGGGCATAGGCCTCCCAAGAGGTAACGGAGGCATGCGAATTGGATAAGCTCCTGTCAATAAAAACTGAAATGGTTAGCAGCACATGGAGTTGGAATGTATAGCACATAACTTCAGTTCCAATGTCATAAATCCAAGATTACGATCTCAGTTTCCCAAAAAGCAATAGACAGCTTAACTAATAATGTAACTGGATATTATTCTTGGGGAGCTATGTATCCAATCTATTAGGAATGATACTCTTCACAATTTATATAGACCCACCAAATTAGAAGTTAGAGAGTACACTTGATGACAAGCGCTAGAAATGCATGCCACCCATTTCCCATGAATAAAAAATCGATTAAGGTACCCTAGCTAAAATCACAAGCAAAGAGCATAACATTAGGTTATATTGAGCACCAGGGTGCATCAGTTCATGAAGACAGCTTGCAGTAACTGCATCCATAGTGACATGTCCAACAAGCCAAAACAGACAAGCATTATTATAGCAATCGGTACTCCAGTAACACCAAGCATTTCAAGGTACAGCAGAGCATTTAAAAAAAGAAGATGCTTTACAGTTTCTACATTTTGTAGCTATTTCCAATCCACAAACCGTTGATCCATCAATATAACCTCCACATGAGCCAAATGATTTTGTGAAGGTCCCCATCATGATATCCACACCAGCAGTGTCTACACCCTAACAACTCACAGACCTCTCTACCCATTTTCCAACCGCAGCAACACTGCACGCTTCGTCCAGGTAAACATAAGTGTAATATACAGTCAATGAAGGAAAAAGTCAGGAATTAAATTGATGGATAATTGATTGTCATTACATGGTACCTGCCATCGATTAGCCTTAAAAATTAGCTGTTGCAAAGCAGGTAACATGTGAAGCAGTTCAACATTGTCCAGGTCCTGTGTTCTCTGTATTACAAACCAATTATTTGTTTTGACATACAGAACGAGAGAAAAAACTAAATAAATAGACAGCCGAATGTATGCTTACAGTGAGTTGATATACAGATATTGAGCAATTCGAAGGCTTAAAGTCTAGAAGCAAAAATAGATAAAAATACCTTTGGAGCAGCCATTGGATGATCTTCATGATGAAACAAATATAACTTGAAAACCCCTCCTACACAATAAATCATTCAAAACATGCACAAAAAATTAGGATTCCTGAATTTTGTATTCTAGATAAAAAGAGGAAATCCGGGTTTATATTCCTTCCATACTAAAGAGAAGCAATGGAAACAAAAATTCATCAAACATGCGTACCTAACCATGCATAGGATTATTTATCAATCAAGTTTCAGTGTGCGTTTGCAACTTACAAAATCTGACCCAATAAAAGATCCTAAGATAACAACAGTTTTCCCATATTATAGTTTTCTGCTCATTTTCTTGTTTTTCTCCTCTCTAAATGAGTACTTCTGTTCCCGAATTTTGGTGCTTATTCTTTGTTTCTGATTAGGTAATTGCATTTTTCACTGAGTTAAATGCTTAAAGAACATCACCCTAGCACCACAACATCCAGTAAGGGTAAAAAAACAAGTTCCTGCTCTTCTCACCTTGAACACCAAAGTGAGCAATTCGGGAGAATTCAACATTAGCATAGTAGTTTTGGAATGAGAAGGCAAGCAGTAAAAGAAATGATATCCAGCAAAATCTAAAAGGAATTATTAAATCAATATGCTACGAATTCAACATTAAATAGCAGTTTTGAAATGAGAAGCAAGCAATCAAACGAAAAAATGTTATTCAGCAGAATCTATAATTTTCAATTTGCAATCAATCTTATCTCTAGAAGGTAGAGTTTTTTAACAAAAGAAATGAACAAAAGTTATTTAGCTTAAACTCAGCCGTAATTGGAATAACAAAAGCTTTCCATCTAGTAACCTAAAAACTTGAAGCCATTTCGATGGTGCGGTTAAAAATGGCCTAGCAGCGGCGGGTGGAACGCTTCGAAATAGCGATGGCGAATGGATGGGTGGCTTTGTGCATAATGTGGGAGCTTGCTCGGTCCCGATGGCGGAACTTTGGGGGATCTTGGACGGCCTCAAGTTGGCTTGGAACAAGGGTTTTCGCAAGGTTGTGGTCGAATCGGATTCCAAGCTGGTTATCAACATGATTCAGAATAAAATTAACAAGAGTCATCCTCTTGCTAGCCTGGTTATGCAATGCCATGGCTTCATTAGTAGGGATTGGTCGATCCAATTCCGTCATGTGTACCGTGAGGCGAACTCCGTTGCGGATTCCCTTGCGAGTTTAGCTTTTGATTTTAGTATAGGTTTTCATGTATTGCTTGCCCCTCCCGAGGGGATTCTTTTTTTGTTGTCTAATGATGTAAGGGGCCGGGCTATCCCCCGAGTGATGACTACTTAGCCCATTTTCGAATTTTTAATAAAACGCCCCTTGAGGGTCCGGAGAGTGCCGCCTCTCCTTCAACAAAAAAAAAAAAACAAAAAAAACTTGAAGCCATTTCAAGCTGAAGAGTGTGTTACAAATTCAATTACCTAGAAGCAAATTACCATATAGCTTCCATGACAAGGCATAAAAAAACAACCGAACTGCCTAGAATTTCACGAATGCAAACCTGATCAGTGAGAGTTGAATTGGCATCAAAGAATGACTTTATAGTTCCAATATCCTCCCAATAATCATCAAATAAATATGCCTGCCCACACAAATTAAAAAAATTCATAAATGAATGATGATCAGTCTAACTCTGTAAACATGAGTTATCAAGTTTACTTGAACATTGTGATCAGCAACAGCTGGAGGAATGATTTCAGAGCCAAAATCATTAAAAGTTGGACACTTTCATGTCAGAAGCTGAAGAAGAACATCAGTCTTCACAGCCTATACACATGTAACAACCAACAAGATAAGAGTATGAGTGTGTGAGCATTGAACTCCATGCACCACAGTATGCCCTAATGAATAGTTTTATCTCTAAGAAATATACTTATATCATTGCGAAATCATATGATGAGATGGAAGCATTTACAAAATAGAGAGACGGAAATTGAGCCCTAAATTTGGAATGTAGAGATTCATAACCAGTAATAAACATTCTCATAAAATCCACACAATTGAATAAGCAGATCTTTGTATGTAACAGAAAGCAAAACATGACAAAAGCAATGTCAAATTCAAGAGAGACGGAAATTTACCAAATGCAGAGGATATCGGCCCTACAAATCAAGCAACTCAAAATTGGAATAGGAATAAAGCATATAGGAACACAAACAATACAAAAAACACCAGGAAAAATCCAATAAGCAGTAGCAAACCGACCTTTATTCATATATTCTTATATCGATGTGGAGATTGAAAGAGCAAATCTATTACTATCAACCTACACGTGCCAATATCTGCTACAAACATGATGACAGACACTTTCATAATATTGTGAAACATAACAAAAATACGTACCAAGCCCGATGGAAGAGGCTACACCAAGTGCAGTCCACCAAAGCACAATCTGGCCATATTGAAGAAGTTCCTGAATATGTTGTAACTGTAAGACATGAAAAACTATGCTACTTTAATGACGCCAAACCATAAACTGTAAATGCTAAAACTAAATAAAAGATAATCCCCTTTTTACATGCATTATAGCATTAGCAAGGAAGGTATATCCATGTCTATTTCAGATTTAAGACCCAAATTTATTCATGTACAGTAAGATAGTATTTGTAACAACAGTACCACAAGAATGCTGCAAATTCAAATTCCATATATATTAGGCCTTACAATAGTCCTAGAAGAAAGCTTTCAACAAAAGGTACCTTTTCATGAGTGCCTCCAATAATTGCAAGGCAAATTCCCAACACCGCTAAAAGGATAGCAGAAACCACAAGGTAGCGACCTTTTGACAGTAGATACAAACTATGTACACATCCAAACCACGCACCATTCCTGGCGCATTTTGATGTGTGCCATAGAATCCATCAAGGGTTGTTATTGTTCTTGAGGTTAGCTTGTCCTGTAAATGTATAAGAATTGTGAGAACTAACTCGTATATAGAAAAACAAATAATCACAAGTGCTGAAACATCAATCTGTAAACTATGTATGTGTCGACTTGGATAACAAGATATCAACAGTAATTTAAGGGCGTACTCATGGGGTCCAATAGTCGTCACTTCTGCCTATGTGTTCACCTGTGACATCATAAAACCACAAGCCCAGCATGAGAGACAGTTTTGTGATAGCAAAGTGCAATTTGTAGAAATAGACTAACCTTTGTTTCTTGCAACAATTATTAAAGATTAAACAGTTGACAAAAGCTTCTTCCATGGAACGAAGAGCTAAGCAACAAAAATTTGATATATGCATTTACACAAAAGCTTCACCTTTGTTTCTGACGGTAATTTTTTTGGGTGAGTCTTTTTAACGCATGGTGAAATTGCTTTGTAACGCACTATAAATAAGGGTAATTGACGCTTTTGCCCTCTTCATTCTTACGCACCCTCTTCGTCCCTCTTCTGCATCCAGCGATTTTTGGCCCTCTACTTCGTTCATCCTCCGCCCTCTTCGTTCATCTACTTCGTTCATCCTCCGCCCTGCTGTTACAGCAAAACGTAACTCAGAAACAACTAAACACACAGAAAGATAGAGATGGACTAATGTTCTCAAGAACAACACCCCATTCACGCTTAGTTCGCAGATTCGAAAGAATTAGAATCCAAAACAGGCAAACCAGGCACTCGTTTATTGATTGAGAGAAAGGAGATTACAGAATTGTCTTAACAGAGATGAATGAGCTTCACACCAGCTCCAACAACCTATTTAAACGGTTCTGTAACAAACTTTTGAGTTTAATGGAAATTACAAAATGCGCCCAACTTTTACAATTTTTCCATTTAAAACCCGAGTGCCTATTTCCTGTAACAGATCTTCCCCCGCTGAAGAAACTTGTCCTCAAGTTTGGAATTCAGGGAACTTCTGGATGAGATCATAGAAGAACTCCCAAGTAGCTTCTTCTTCAGACTGGTTCTTCCACTTAACTAAAACTTTAGTAGCAGCTTGGCCTTTCCTGTTCACCATTTTCCTTTCCAAAATGAGTTCAGGCTCCTTAACAAATGTATCTGGCATCACAGAAGGCAATTGATTCGAAACCACAGTGCTTCCCACATGTTTCTTTAACTGAGACACATGAAAGGTTGGATGAATTTTGGAAGTAGGAGGCAAAGCCAATCTATATGCCACAGGACCACACTTGTCAAGGACTTGAAACGGGCCAAAATATTTGGGAGCCAGCTTCTGATTAACTCGAGAGACCACACTTCCTTGTCTGTAGGGTTGAAGTTTCAAATAAACCAAATCACCTAATTCAAAAGCCCTCTCACTGCGATGCTTGTTAGCCTGTTGCTCCATTCTATGCTGTGCTCGAATTAAATGAAATTTCAGCACCTGAATCATATGCTCCCTTTCCTGCAAGCTTCTAGCAACCATATCTACTTTTGATTCCCCAGGAAGGTAAGGAAGATGCACCGGTGGAGCTTGCCCATAAACAACTTCATAAGGTGTCATTTGAGTGGAAGAGTGGAATGTTGTGTTATACCAAAATTCAGCTAATGACAACCATTTACTCCAAAGATGTGGCTTATCACTGCACATACACCTCAAGTAATTTTCAAGACAACGATGGACCACTTCAGTCTGGCCATCTGATTGAGGATGATAAGCACTAGATAACTGCAGAGACACTCCCTGTAATGTAAACAACTCTTGCCAAAATTCACTTGTGAAAACATCATCTCTATCTGATACAATGGACTTGGGAAAGCCATGGAGTCTAAAGACATGATCTAAAAAAGCCTGAGCAACAGAAGCAGCTGTGTAGGGATGAGAAAGAGCTACAAAATGTGCAGCCTTGCTAAATCTGTCCACCACTACCATAATAACAGACTTTCCAAAGGACAATGGTAAGCCATCAATAAAATCCATTGATAAGTCTTGCCAAATAGCTTCAGGAATAGGTAGAGGTTGAAGCAAACCTGGATAAGCAGATGTATCATATTTATTCCTCTGGCATACTACACAGCTTCTCAAAAATTGCTGAATATCTTTGCTCATTCCCTTCCAATAGAACAGACTCTTAACTTTATGCAAGGTAACATCTCTGCCCGAGTGCCCATTAACTCCAGAAGTATGCAACCACATCAAAATATCATCCCTTAAAACAGAATCTGCCCCTACCACCAGCTTACCTTTCCTTCTAAGTTGATTGTGCAACCAAGTAAAATGTTTCTTAGCATTAGAATTCAACCTCAATTCTGCAATTATATTCTTCAATTGAGTATCACTATCATAACAGCCTTGAATTCTAGTCAATAAATCTGATTGCACAGTTGAAATAGCCATCAACAAGGGATCCATGTCCTCCATTCTCGACAAGGCATCAGCTGCCAAATTTTCCTTACCCTCTTTATACTGAATTTCATAATCAAATTCTAAGAGCTTAGGCAACCATTGCTGCTGTACTGGAGTATTCAATCTCTGCTCTAAAAGATACTTGAGACTTCTTTGATCAGTTTTAATCACAAAGTGAGAAGTCAACAAGTAATGGCGCCACTTCTGTAGAGCAAACACCACTGCTAACAATTCCTTCTCATAAATGGAAAATTGTAATTGTCTGCCTTTAAGATGTCGACTAATGTATGCCAATGGATGATTATCTTGCATCAACACTGCTCCAATTCCATAACCACAAGCATCAGTTTCCACCACAAATTTTTTAGAGAAATCAGGTAAGGCTAGTACAGGGGCACTACACAAAGCTGATTTCAGAGATTCAAAAGCACTTGTAGCTTCATCAGTCCACTGAAAACTGTCCTTCTTCAAAAGCAAGGTCAAAGGCCTAGCAATAAGTCCATAATTCCTCACAAAACGCCTATAATACCCTGCTAACCCCAAGAACCCTCTCAACTGCTTAATGTTCCTTGGAATAGGCCACTTAGCTACTGCTTCCACCTTATGTGGATCAGTTGACACCCCCTCAGCAGAAATAAAATGCCCCAAATATTCAACCTTATCAACTGCAAAAGCACACTTGCTTCTCTTTGCAAACAACTGCTGTTCTCTCATCACTTGCAATACCAAGGTTAAATGCTGAACATGATCCTCCAAAGATGAACTATAGATCAAGATATCATCAAAGAAAATGAGAACAAATTTCCTGAGAAATTCCCTGAATACAGTATTCATCAGATTCTGAAACGTGGCTGGAGCATTTGTCAATCCAAATGGCATTACCACATATTCATAATGACCACTATGAGTTTTAAAAGCTGTCTTATGCACATCATCAACACACATACGCACCTGATGGTAACCAGCCCTCAAATCAATCTTAGAAAATACTTTAGATCCCCCTAATTCATCCATAAGATCCTCAATTAAAGGAATTGGAAATCTGTCCTTAACAGTGATATTATTCAATGCCCTGTAATCCACACACAAACGCCAACTTCCATCCTTTTTCTTCACTAAAACCACCGGAGAAGCATATGCACTGGAACTGTGCTGAATTATCCCTGATTGCAACATCTCTTTAACCATCTTGTCAATCTCATCCTTTTGATACACTGCATACCTATAAGGTTTTTGGTTCACAGGGTTTGCACCTTCAATCAACCTTATAGAATGATCATGACCTTTCCTGAATGGAGGCAAAGCTGTAGGTTCTTCAAAAACATCAACAAATCTCAATAATACTTCAGAAATCTCACTTGGCAACTCAAAAGCTTCATCTGTACCCACTGAATACAACAAAGGAGAATTAGTAACTTCATGCACACACAACATAGCCAATTGACTTCCAGTATCAAACAACTTATTCAACTGACTAGCCCGCAGTTCTCTTACAGATCCTGGATTAATCCCATTCAGAACAATATTCCTATTGTGCAACTTGAACTTCATGGTTAACATCTTAAAATCCATCACAACTGGTCCAAGAGTCTCTAGCCATTGTACTCCTAGAACCATATCACAACATCCCAAGGGAATAACCATCAAATCAGTTCTGAAATTAGCATCTTGAAATGACCACTGAAATCCCTCAACCTTAGAAGACACCTTCAATGTACTACCATCAGCCACAGAAACCTTTGTAAGTGATGCAGGTGTAAACTTACAACCAAGCCTCTCAGCTACAGCTCGATCAATAAAATTGTGAGTACTACCTGTATCAATCAAAATATACAAAGCTTTCTTGCCACACATCCCCTTAACCCTCATAGTTCTGTAATTTGAAATTCCTGCAACAGCATTAACAGAAATTTGAACTGTTTCATACTCCTGAGATTGATCTTCCAAATCAACATCCTCCTTGGCTTCCTCATTATCCAACTCTATCCAAAACAGCTGACTCTTCTTGTGCTTAGCAGAGTGCCCTGGAGTAAACGGTTCATCACAGAAATAGCATAAACCTTTAGCTCTCCTTTCATTCATTTCCTCTACAGTTAATCTCTTCCTGCCTTCCACTACTTTCTGTGTATCAGATGGTTTAGGCAACAATGGAGGATCCTTCTTAACCTGCTGAATTCCCTTAAACTGATTGAATCCTCTACCTGGATGAGCATTCTCATACAATTTACCAAGCAACAAACACTGTCTCACAGACCTAGGTTGAAACATGCGAACGTGCATCTGTGTATCATTCCTCAACCCTGCTAAGTAAGCACTTATGACATAATCCTCTGGAAGCTGAACTCTAGTGCGAATTGCCTCAAACTTAGTGTGATAGTCCAAAATTCCCTCAGTCTCTCGTAAGTTCTTTAATTCTGCAATCGGATCATCAATAACCTCACCAAATCTTTCTAACAACAGTTTCTTATAACCCTTCCAATCCAAAATCAGACTCAAATTTGGCTCAGACTGTAACATCGATTGGTGCCAACGAGCTGCTAAATCATCTAAGTGTATGGATGCCAAATTAACCTTGATATCCTCCGGAGTATGATCAATGAGGAAAAACTGCTCACATTTGAAAATTCACTCCCGTACCATCTCTCCTTGAAATCTAGGGAAATCTAACCTAGAAAGTCTTGTAATGCCAGAATAACCTGAATTATTGGAGTTAGGGTTACCAGCGCACTTGTGACGAGCTGCATCCACCACTGGAGAAACCTGATTGGGCACAATCGGAGCAGAATTCAGAGTTTCTCTGTCAATTACAGGAATTCGCAACTCACCACCACCACGATTAGATGACGACGGCTGGCCAGTCAAGATCTTCATCATCTCCATCATTTCAGCGATCTTGGAGTCGATTTTCTCCTCCATCGAAGAAAGTCGCTTATCCAAAACTGCAATTTTATCGTCAATTTCGCCATTCAACACCGAGATCTTGGATGATAAGACCTCCTCCATGTCATTGCGAACAGACAATTGAGAGCGCGTTGATTCAGCAACAACCATGGCGCAATTCCACAAGATCGCTGACTCCTGATACCAATTGTTACAACAAAACGTAACTCAGAAACAACTAAACACACAGAAAGATAGAGATGGACTAATGTTCTCAAGAACAACACCCCATTCACGCTTAGTTCGCAGATTCGAAAGAATTAGAATCCAAACCAGGCAAACCAGGCACTCGTTTATTGATTGAGAGAAAGGAGATTACAGAATTGTCTTAACAGAGATGAATGAGCTTCACACCAGCTCCAACAACCTATTTAAACGGTTCTGTAACAAACTTTTGAGTTTAATGGAAATTACAAAATGCGCCCAACTTTTACAATTTTTCCATTTAAAACCCGAGTGCCTATTTCCTGTAACACCTGCGTTCAGCAGCTCTTCGTTCCTCCACCTTCGTTCGCCGTCGTTCCTGTTCGGTCGCCTTCGTTCGCCGTCGTTCCTCTCAGCAGGTCTCCCTTCGCCTCCGCCTTCGCAGCAGATCTCCCTTCGCTCGCCATCTCGCACATTCTCCTGCTCACCTCCAAATCCATCTCGAGCTCCTCCGACGCCGTCGCGAGGTATTGGCTCCAAAATCCCTCTCCAAAACCCTAGAAATTACTCGATATCTACTTACTCGATTGTGAATTCCAGTACAACCAGACAAATTTAATACCCAAATTCCTACAAATTACTCGATATCCACTTACTCGATTGGTTTTTGCTGTTAATTCCGCCATACTAGAGTTCCCAACTTCTTCAATCACAAGCGTGGAAGCACAAGGGGGAAACGTGCGGGTCTCTACTGAGAGTTCCGAGTCATGTTGACTCTTTGAAAGGTATGCAAAAAAGCCCTTATCTTCCAACTTTTGTTCTGATCTTCTTTTGCTTGTTTTGCTCTTCCAGTTGTCTGTAATCTTCCAATTTTGCTTCTTTTGTTGCCCTTTCTTAGTGTGGACTTTCTTAGTGTGGACAAGTTGGTCGTTGTCCTAGCTAATCTCAAACCAAGGAACATGCGAGGTGTGAAATCATGTGGTATGCTAATGGCAGCTTCTGATGCATCGCATGAGAATGTTGAGCTTCTTGTACCTTCAGAAGGTTCTCTTCCCGGTGAAAGAATATGGTTTGGCTCAGAGGAGGACAAGGAGAAACAACCTGCTGCAGCTACAGCAAATCAGGTATTAAATCTTTGCTGTTTATGGTTTAAAGCTTTTTGTGAAGTTAAATATGTAGAAGTGGCCTGCTCAACTGGTATCTATTTGCAATTTCTGATCAAAACTGTTGCACAGAAGTAGTGTATATTCTTAGTCATCAAGTTTGAGAAATATGATATCACTTAGCCTGAGAATTTTAGTGCTCGCCAGTCACCACTCTAAATTGGACAGTTCTGGCATGGGTTATTTCGTGTAATTGACCCGAATATAAGCTTTAGGAGAAGATTTGACTGGTTTCTAGCCATAAATAATTAAATGAATACTGGTTTCTAGCCATAAGTAATTAAATGAATATTGTTTAATCCTACATATATTAGCATTCTCATCTAAAACTATACACTCCCCTGATTTTGTTGCATTCACTTAATGAAGAAAATCTCAATACTTGCTATGATTGAGCCTGAGAAAAGTTGTATCATAGATTGACCATAAGAGTGTAAGGGACTTTTCCAGAATGCTGAACTAAGAAAAGACTCAATTCGGTTGTAAAAACATGGTTTTTTGGCACTGAATTTAAAGGGTAGAAGAAGTATATGAATGCGCACAAGTTTGTTTGAGGACTAAAGGAACTTGTTTCACTGTCTGTATGATACTTTCTCTTATTTTCTGATATCAAGTTGATTATAATTCATACTACACCCGGGGCTTCTAAAACATAATACTTATTTTTTGGTTTACGGTTTCACTTTTCCTTTTGGGCAGTCAAGATGTGTTTCCCCTATTCATGACAAACCCATATATAGAAATGACTGAATAAATGATTTCTTATTTTATAAAAGTTTAGAGTAATAATTCTCTCATGCGCTAGATTCAGAAGAAGAAAATATGGGAATCAGTGCAGCCACATCTCAAGACCGACTCTTCTCGTGTCGCTCTGCTTGGAGGAGAACATCTTATGCGGACATCTACCGGGCCTGTTGTCTCTTCGTTCTTGCAGAATGCAAATATATCTTAGCTCTATTCCATCTTTATACCAATTCCAGATCGTGACACGAACATGTTGTAATAGAAAGCTCAGGAAGCATGCTCGTGTAACTGGAGTTTTGAGTTGAGGGTTTTGTTTGCTATCCATTTAGTGTATACTTCATAATGTTTGATCGTATTTACTGTGGTAGTTTGGTTAAATTCTTACAGCAAGGTGGTAGCACCTACTCCTGGCCTCCTAGGCAAGAGTCATATTGGAACTCCTTCATTGGCAAGATTGGATGCTTGCTTGAAATGATGCTAGATCAGCTTTCTATACTATGTATTTGTGAACAAACTAAGATGAGCTGACAATTGTATTGCAGGGAGGCGGCGAAAGTCATAAGCAACTCTATGAACGTGCCACATCAGTTGTTCATCGAATCGGCGACAAGCACAAAGGTATCCTCAATGAAACTAGTCATAACATGAAACTGAAAAGTTTGTATGGTTGCCTTGGTAGAATTCTGAATGTTGGTTGGTTGGTTGGCTTTAACTTGTAGGGGAGCGGGTGGTCGTGGTGACTCATGGAGCGGTTATTGTGGTGCTCCATAAGCGAGCTTGTCCAGGTGGATGTGCAGAAGACATTCGCAACGCGTCGATTGGGAGACTTCATGTATCCGAAGAAGGCGGGAGGTTAGTGAAGGCATGGAATGACTTCAGCCATCTTGAACAAACTTGAGTTTTGAAGTCTGAATTTGGTGGCAATCAAGCCACTACTTAACTTATGTATCAATTAATTTGATGGCTTTTGTGTTTTAAGTTTCAATTGGATTTGATACTCTTAAGTGTTCAATCAAAGACAGATCCTAATGGTTCATTTATTTACTACAACCAAGAATTGCCGGTTTATCTGTTTGTACAATTCCAATTAGATTTCCCAAGTCATAAGCTAGCTTCCATCCCTTAATTCGCTGACTTTTCACTTCACCACTCTTTATTTTCAATTTCACATAAAACAACCCCTACTTTCTATTTAGTTTCCATTTAATCACTATTTTACAATCCTATAAGCTTATAGCATACGAGAAATATAAATATGAATTTTTTAGCCCCTACTTTCTATTTATTTGCTTATTATTTAGTGAAAAATAATAAGCAAATGAGAGATAATTAAATGAAATATTAGAAAAGCAAGGGGTCTTTTTTTAATCAATAATCGATTATATACGAAAGCATGAGCATGTATGAACCGTTTATAATGAGTGTTGTTATTATGTTGAATAATGTGGTTAAAAATGTCTTGAAGAATAACACATAAGTACCATCAATTTTCATAACACCAAACACATGACTCGATTAAAATGTGTTAGTTGTGGGTTAAGTAATGCTATACTCGCTTAAAATGTGTTAGTGGTGGGTTAAGTAATGCTATATAGATGCGAATTTCAACTTTTCACGTACTTATAAATCGTCCATTATAAATACATGGAAAAACTTGATACGTCCACACACATATCATGGACAAAGTTTAAGGGTCCATAAGTTTTGGCCATTTCATTTTGGAGCATACCCTATATTTCATACTAGCACACCCCCTACAAGTATATAAGAAAATTTTGTGAAAATTACACCAATCACCCTCATTTCTATCTCTCTCACACCCTTCACTCTCTCTTCCTCCATAGCCTCTCTTCACCTCTCTACCTCCATAACCTCTCTTCCTCCTTTGCACCTCCATCAACAACCAATTGAAGTTCAAATCTACCATTAAGGTAAGTAATCTTCTCCTATTATACTTTTGATTTGCTACAACAAGCTTAGAAATAGGATTTAGGGTTCAAAATTTAGGATTTAGGTTTTTGATTGAAATCGAAATTTAAGCCTATGAGTACTCAAATCTTGTCAAAACCATTAAGTAGTAGTAGTTTATACGTAGATTTGAAGTTTTTAGGTTGAATTTGGAACGAAATGTGCGACATTTGTCGAATTTGGAACGAACCAGTAGTCGGCTTCGCGAGCTTGAAGACGACACAGAGCCGTTATGGCCGTGTTCGTCGGCCACCGTAACGGTCATGGCCTGATTCTGCCATAACGGCAAAATCAGTTCATGGCCGTAACGGTACGAGGCAGACATGGCCATAACGGCCGTGTTCAAGCTTCGCCATAACGGCCTTAGCCGTCTTTTGCCATAACGGCCGTTGTCTACTTTGCCCTAACGGCCGTAGGCGTGCTTTGCAATAACGGCCCGATTCATGAGCTTGTTTGGTTTTGGTTTTACAGATGTCGAATAGAAGCGCTCGTAAGAACCGTCGTGCCGAGCTTAGGGAACAGGCCAGTCAGCCGGCTCCGGCTCCGGCTCCGGCGGAGGAGGTAGTTCCTGCCACTTCCACGGTTATACGTTACGAGCGGAGGAAGCGTCGGCCGACCACATCACAGCTACAAATAGAGGTGGGGAGCAGTTCACAGGCGGCTCCTACGCCTCCTGTCCAGCCAGTGCGAGTTGATCGAGATCGATCTCGTCGGCCTACCCAAGAGTCTACGGGTGGTGGCACGCAGCCTACAGCAGCCTCCACTAGAGGTACTGGACGATAGAGATCGGTACCATCTGTTCGAGGCCCGATCTATCCATTGCTCACCCACCCAGTTCCGGGGGGGCCGGAGATCCCAGAGTTGCTTATGGGATTCGAGGCGCATGTAGCCCACAGTATCTATGCCGGCGTTGTAAGTTCATTATTTTGTATCTGAGATATATATTCCTTTATTATATTTAATCTATCTCATAATCATTGTTTAACTTTTGCTTTCATGTTTTACAGGAGCGTGAGGCCCCTTTGAAGTTTCAGTACCGGCACACTCAGGTGAGCGAGTGGCTACCAACGGGGGAGGGTGATTGGATCAACTTGGTGTATGGTAGTGGGCTTGCTCATTTACAGACCCTGATGCACAAGAAGGTACACAACACCCTCATTTCGTCTTTTATTGAGAGGTGGCAGCCGGAGACAAACTCCTTTCATATGCCGTGGGGAGAGATGACCGTCACGCTGCATGATGTGGCGCTCATCCTTGGCCTCCCGATTGACGGTGATGCTGCCATCTCACGTCCAGATGATCGTCCTTCGATGAGACGATTTACGGACTTTTTTGGGATACCTGATGATTGGATGCACGCCCCACAATACGACAAGGGTGGGGTCAGCCACCGTTATCTTCGGCAGCTTTGTATGGATGATGACCATATAGAGGACCCAGAGATTGTAGCAACTGGGTTTCTGTTGTATCTATTGGGATCCACGATTTGCCCAGACAAGTCGCAGAACCGGATCCCTATCACATATTTGGACTTGGTACGGGATCATGATTCTGTGCAGAGGACATCATGGGGGTCAGCTGCGCTAGCTCATCTGTACTTAGCCCTTGGAGAGGCCTCTCGTGCTGGTGCGGCGTTGGTGTCGTTCTGTTACACTCTACTTCAGGTAATTGCTCGGTGTTCAATATTTCTTGTTGGCAACACTTTAAAGAAAAATCTCAATATGTACTTGTTGTTGAATTATGATGTTTTTTCCATTACAGTCGTGGATCTTCATGTACTTTCCTACGTTTCGCCCGGATCAGAACCCGTTAGGGCAACGCGAGACCCCATGGGCTGAGAGGTGGGGAGATGGTGGAGCAGTGGACAAGAGACGCAACTACAGAGAAGAATTGGATGCTATGTCTGTCGATTCTGTGAGTGTGCTATTTCGTTATTTCATTTGATCGATATTTTACTTTTGTTACAGAGACATTATTTTGAAATTCTGAATCAGGTGGATTGGATGCCCTATGGTCAGCTGGATTTGGCCCATGCTTTCAGTACATCCCGGTTTCATGGTCTGATTTCATTTCTGAGTTCTGATGAGTCGTACATGCCGGATCGGTGTTGCCGGCAGTACTCATGCATACAGACGATACCTCGGGCCATTATCATGCCAGCGAAGGCCCATAGACCAGAGAAGGTGAAGGAGTACGTCGTGGAGTACGATCCAGCTAGATGGGTTTGGAATGCAAGGGATACCCACTCCATTAGGCTGGACTTGATGGGACCACCAGTCATCGACGACCCATCTGCAGTCGTACAGGGCTATATGGAGTGGTTCCTTCCGCGTACTCATCCGTATGTCAGTCCGCCCACCGCGACTCTACAGCAGGTATAAAATCACTGATTTTACCCTGTCCAAATTAGACATACAAGAAGATAACTTATTTGTTGCTATAATGATAGGACCTGCGAGTGGCTTTGGGTTATCTATCTCCGTGGACGACATATGCAGATTTTATGCCTCCGGGTTGCCAGCAGGATATCAAGAACGCTTATGACCTGATGAGTCGACATGTGCATCACGATGATGATGCAGATGACTAGGATCATATTAGATGATGTATGTTTTCTTTACGTTGGATTATGTTGGACGATGTTGTTTTCTTTCCGTTGACACGTTACTACGTTTGTTTGAATATTATGTTGGATTGAACTTCGTACCACAAGTTTGGCTTATATGAAAACATGAAAAACAACCACAAGTTTGATGTAAAAACATAAAAACAACCACAAGTTTGGCATCAAAGGCCTCACATGTTCCACACTCTGTTTGCTGTAAAAACATTGAAACATCCCTCAATCATGGTTTCCATCTCCTTTGAACTTTTTTGAACGATCATGTACTTCACATCCCATCAAAAGTACGTCGTTGTCACATCTAAGCTTCCACATGTTCCACACTTCCGGTAATGGTGAATCGTCAGAAAAAGACACCTAGAAGTGCAACAATTAATGTAAATATAATTAGGATTAAGTTTGAACAAGAAGTTAAGCCGTTACGGTACGTTCTGAATTAAGCCGTTATGGCAGAATCCGATATGGCCATAACGGCCACATCCCAACATGGCCGTAACGGCCAGATCTCAACATGGCCATAACGGCCGTGTTGGATTCTGCTGCTATGCCCGACTCATGAACTCGAAGAAAATGGAGCAAGAAGGTTTAAGAAGTGTCATACCGATATGAAATGAGCTTCAGCTTGCAAGAACTGGATACATATTATCCCATTCTCCAAATTGTTGCGAGTGCTAACTAATGGAAGCCAAGCCATATTTATTGAAGATCCCACACAAACAAAGGGTCTGAAGAATGTTTGGGCCACCAAAAATCCCATTTCTGGAAGTGTTAGCCAAGTCTCCATGGGTGCAAATCCACGCTCAAAAAAAGCAAGTCTCTTCTTCAAGTCATCCACAGTCATGTGGTATAAGCATTTCTCGAATACATGTTGGTGTTCATTAAGCGTATTAAGCATCTGATGTCGCACTTCGTACCATTTATCTTCACCCCATCCAAGAGAATGCGCAATTGATCTATATCCACAATTTCCATCTTTCTGAATATATGCAAAACCATTCAAGTACGGTCGCATGCATCTTGGGATCCCGTCCATGTACCTAAAATCCTTAAGTGGAAAAGGGGGAGTGGGAGGAGTTTGGGGTACCCTGGAAATAGATGCTGAGGAGGAGGGTCTCGGAGGAGTCGGAGGAGTTTGGGATACCCTAGAAATAGATGTTGAGGACGAGGGTCTCGGAGGAGTCGGAGGAGTTTGGGGTACCCTAGAAATAGATGTTGAGGACGAGGGTCTCGGGGGAGTTGGGGTCTTAGGATGCTTAGGGGGCCGACCTCTTTGTTTTTTTGGAGGTGTTTGGTCCATCTCCTTGGCAACGTGCTCCCATTCACTAAGAAATCTTTTGTTAGGGCTATTCTTTGGCCGTCCCTTAGGCCTTGCAACATCAAATTCCTGCAGAGTAGTCTTTTCTGGATGAGCAACCTCCTTCAAAACACTGACACACTTTTGTTGTTTATCTGCTGACATTTGCGGAAATCCGTTGGTGTAGAATTCATCCATCAAACATCTTACAACTTTCCGCTTGCACCCTTCATCATCCTCACTTTGGCCTACTCTCTCCATATCAAGCGTCCTCCAAAATACATGCATAACACTTGGAGGAATTGGGATTTGATGGGCTACATGATGTACAATGGTATGGACACAAGGAATTCCGAGTGACACTGGTCTCTGACACCTACAAATGGGGTCAGTAGGAACTTCCCCCTTATGGTACTCCTCAATCAGAAACTCCATAGCTTTGTCAGAGACAGCATACTTCAATAACTTAAACACATCCACTGATGCCAAATGAGATCGTGTCTTCAGTACACTCTGATTGAAGGAAGCCTTTATCTCTTGCACTTGCATCTGTAGTAAATCATGATAATGACTGAATACTGTGTCAAGACGACTGTTGCCGGTACTAAGCCAATCTTTCAAGGCTGAATGTTGTCCTTCTACTCTGAAATGCAGAAACAAAGCCGTTACGGCCACTGGAACAGAAGCCGTTACGGCCACTTGAACAAAAGCCGTTACGGCCAGACGGCATACACGCCGTTACGGGCATAAGAATATTAGCTGTAACGGCTAACTTCCTGTAAGCCATAACGGTTTGTCTTCAGCAGAAGCTGATTTGTAAAAAAATGAACTAACGTTTTACAGAAAATGCGTACCTGTTTGTTGTATTACATTCACATGTGAAGACTGTATCTGTCCAGGCTGACACGATCCTAGTCTTATACGGTTCAAGCCATTGTGATCTTACATATTGCAGAAGACTTTTTCTGGTTTGCCATTTTGCTTCAATTCTTCTCAACTCCCTCGTGTACCCCTCTTCAGTTGTTTCTTTGAACAATACCCAATAATCATTTGAAAAAAACTTGGCATCTGCTTTACTTCTCATCACCTGTCTTGCCCTGGCCTCAATATTCTTTTCTATGTGTCGCCTACAAAGTAGGTGTTTCGTGTTGGAGAATAGTCGGTCTAATGGATTCATCAAAGCTTTCTCCCGATCTGTCACCATACAAGTAGGCTCAACTTGTGCAACATCACAAAGCTTATGAAGTTACGGCCCAAGTATAATTCTCTTCTGCCTCATGGGCTAAGAATGCACCCGCTAACGTGTAATTCTTCCATGTTGAAGTAAATCCAACAACTTCCAAAAAAGGCACCTTATACCTATATATAACCCAACATGTTAGTACACACATAACATGATAAATTACTAAATTTAAAACTTATGCACTACTTGACTTACATGTTTGTAGCATAGGTGGAGTCGAGTAGTAAAACATAAGGAAATGCCTTGAGGAGAGCAATTGCATCCGGACTAGCAAAAAAGACATCAGTGATTCTATTGTTTTCTGCTCTATACTCAATAAAGTAGTTGTACTCTTGAGCTTTATGAAAGAATTCTTGAACGACTGTTCTTCCTTCCATCCCTGCCTTCCGCATATTATATCGTAGAGTGTAAATTTGTTTCCTGCTCGTATAGTTCAATGGAAAATCATTTAATGCCTTTGCAATCTGGGACGGTTTACTATTGCTAGATGTCATTGACTTTGCCAACTGAAGTTTTTGCCCGCTGAGTTTTCCTGCCAATGGATGCCCATATAAATCATTTCTAATAACATGATTGTGAACTCCCCACACAACCTTGATTTTCCACGATCCTCTTGGACGCTCAATGCAATGCAACTCAAATCTACAACCGCATTTCTTTGACTTTATAGATTCACCCACCTTCTTTCCTTCTCTCTTCTTTGGAGTGCTTTCACCTACTCTCTCACAATGCAACCAAGACTTCCCGAGCTTAGATGTAGTTGACGGTTTGACTCGCTTAATTATTATGCACATGTTGTTTGCAATGCCGGTTGTCTTTGCCCATTCAGCTGCATCATCTCGGGAACTAAATACCCTATCGGTAGTGAATAACTCTGTATAATCATCTGACCACTGTGGTGCCTCCTCTACTGGGTTTTCAAACTGTGGAATGCCACTCAAAGGCGGAAGTCCATGCTCATAAAACTGGTTTGTTTGAGAATACATGCTAGCATATTGATCTGTCTGTGGATATGTGTCTGTAAACTGATTTGTCTGAGAATACATGCCAGCAAACTGATTTGTCTGAGAATACATGCCAGCAAACTGATCTGTCTGAGAATACATGCCAGCAAACTGATTTGTCTGAGAATACATGCCAGCAAACTGATCTGTCTGAGAATACATGCCAGCAAACTGATCTGTTTGAGAATACATGCCAGCAAACTGATTTGACTGTGGATATCCAGAACCATATTGATTTGCCATCATCAAGTCTACATGCAAGTTATTGTATGGTTCTGGTTGCATTTGCTGGTATCCATAAGCATGATTTGTATAATCGACATTTTGATCCGCACTGCCATCTTCAAGTTGCAATTCATCAAGACTGATATAAACTTCATTATCTTCCTGCACAATTACGACCAAACCAATAATGCTACGACCAAATCAATAATGCGCGTGAGAAGTTAGTGCGAAAAGTAAGAAAAACAGCCGTTAGGGCCATTGAAAACCCGGCCGTTATGGCCAGAAAGAGTCACGGCCGTTATGGCTAGAAGGGTCAAGGCCGTTATGGCTAGAAGGGTCCCGGCCGTTATGGCCAGAAGGGTACTGAGCAATAACGGCTGGGTTCCAATAGGCCATTACGGCCGAGACCTTCGAATTCATACATTCGAATTTTATTGGCAAGATTTCAATGATCTTAACACTTGTTCTTTTCAATAAATATGTAGTCATATCTAACAACATTATACAAGTTAATATATCTATTTTCTACACAACAAAAACAATTAATACATCAAAAAAATAAACAATTACATGTACTTGAATAATAGTAAAGAGGATGAAGAATGATATTACCTCATTGTTATTCATATGTGTGGATTGTCCATCCAATCCATTGTAGGGTATAAATCCACCATTGTTATCCATTGAAGAGGAGAAAGAATAGTGAAAATGGAGTGAAAAGATGATGAATGTGTTGGTAAAAATGGTGAAGAGTAGAAGATGTTGGTAAAAGATGAAGAGTAGAAGATGAGTTGTAGTAAATGAAATTAGGTAGTAATAGGTGAGTAATAGGTGCAAATAGGGGGTAATAGGTATTAATGGATAGTAGTAGACGGTAGAAAAAGGTTTAAAATGTAATAAATGTAAACGGCTCATTATGGCGGTAGGTGAAAATTACAAACAACTAATGGTTCTCAGCCGTTACGGCTGGGTCCTTCGTAGCCGTAACGGCTCGGCCGCTCTTAGCCATAACGGCTATGTCCATCTTAGCCATAACGGCTGAAAATTTTATGGCCGTAACGGCTCTAGGGTGCGCTGAGGTGAAAAATAGGGGGTGCGCTGAGATGAAACGGCTTAAGTTTTCCATGGACGAACATTTAATGACCATTAAAAAAATGTTGGACAAGGTTCATAAACAAAAACTGATGACACACCAGGCCAGTGAAAATGTTTGGACAATACTAACTTGTCCACAAGTTTTCTATGGTCAGGTATGAACCGTCCACAAGTTTTCTATGGTCATGTATGAACCGTCCATCCCTTTTTAATGGACAAAGGGGTGCGCTATAAAGTAATTCGGGGGTGCGCTATACAGAAAAGCCGATTTTTTATTACGTACTTTGCTCATTTACAAGACGGTAGAAAAGGAGTAAAGGACAACAGACGAACAACGATCTTGGCTTTCACTCCGTCAGCTTTCCCAACAAACCCCATTTCTCTCATAATCCTCCACAACCATGACCTCCGCCGCCGCCGCCACCAGCTCCCTGTCTCTCTCCCGACGCCGATCTTCGTCTTCGTTCCTCTCTCTCAACACTTCCGATTCCTCTTCTTTCCGCCTTAACTCCCTCTTTCTCTCCAAAACTCTCCGGCGAAACCCCAGCCTCCGAGTCTCACCTGTTTCCATGAGCGTCCAAGCTCCCGAGAAGCAGTCCACCTCCTCCTTCCTCGATCGCCGAGAAGCCGGTTTCCTTCACTTCGTCAAGTACCATGGCCTCGGCAACGATTTCATTTTGGTAATCTTTGAATATGAACCTCTTTGTCGATTTTCAGTTTCTTCTCGGGGAGTCAGATTGTGCTTTCGATGAAAATTTGTATCAATGATGGAATTCGGAAATGAATGCGCATTTTTAGGTTGATAATAGGGATTCGACGGAGCCTAAGGTAACGCCAGAACAAGCCGTGAAGCTCTGCGACCGCAATTTCGGAATCGGAGCTGATGGAGTGATCTTTGCGCTGCCTGGGACCAATGGCACCGATTACACTATGAGGATTTTCAATTCGGATGGTAGTGAGCCCGAGGTGATTGAAATTCTTTCAGATTTTTCTTTGTCAAGCTATGTAATAGATGTTTTCTGTTGGTATTCAGCTACTGAAGTCTTGTCTGGTGCATTCTTTTTCATTTTGTGTGCTTTACAGATGTGTGGAAATGGAGTGAGGTGCTTTGCCAGATTCATTGCTGAGCTTGAGAACTTGCAAGGGAGGCACAGGTGCTTGTACTATTTGGAACTCTTTCTATGGTTTTTTGTGGTAGCTTAGGGTCATGGTGTGTGGCAATTTACATCTTATCTGCAAGATTTAACATCAACCTAGAGGATGCATTTTGGGGTGGCACTGAGCAATATAGTTCGCTGTGTTGAAAATATATATAAGGTTGATACTTCCCACTTCTAAAGTGACAAAAACTAAGTCAGTTTCATATGGTTACGAAACATTTCAATTTTTAACTGTGTTTGCGATGAATGAGAATGGCTTGGGGACTGCGGAGAGCTGTTAGGACTTGCTTCCAATTGCTTATCTAATTTAATAGATAGTTTGTGAGAAAAGAATGACATTTATATCGAAGTTGTCAAAATAAAAAAGATGCAAAAATTCTCTTACTGTAGAAGTGTATAATGTTGTTTAACATTATCAACTTATCATTTGATATCTGATGCATTCAATTTATTTCATATGTCTTTAAATTGCTTGTGATAATCTCTTCTGATGACATCTTGTGTTTCAGTTTCACTGTGCATACTGGTGCTGGTCTAATTGTTCCTGAAATTCAAGAAGATGGACAGGTATCTTCCTTCCATATAATGCTGATTTACTATTTATTGTGGTGCTACCATCCGCAGTCCGCTTGATTTTCATACTGAACTGTTCATAATTACTGGCCTGTATCTTGGCCTGATTAATGTTTTCAGTCATAACCATTTTGTTGATTAAATGCTGCATCAGGTTAAAGTTGATATGGGAGAGCCCATTCTTAAAGCTGCGGATGTACCTACAAAGATACCCTCCAATGCTGATGTTTCTGTTGTTAAAGCAGATTTGGATGTTGATGGTACAACCTGGAGTGTAACTTGTGTAAGCATGGGGAATCCACATTGTGTTACTTTTGGAAGAAAGGGAGATCATCAGGTACTTATGCATGTGGCTTAATGTATCAATTTACCTTTTACTTGTGTGTAAGAATTCATGGTCTATTCTTCCTTTTTACCCTCTCCAAGTTTTATGCAACATATTATCAGCAGGCCTCTCTTTTTTCTTCTTGCTGGATGATGGGAACTGTCTGTATCACTATATACAAGTGTTGGGTTTTGATGGATCTGCTGCTGAGATAAACTTTAGGAAACAGCGATTGAAATAATCCAAATCCTTTAATTATTGAGGTGACACCTGATTTCTTAAAGCTGATAGACACATCAGAGTTATTTTTGCAAATTGGAGCTTAAAACTGATTACTTTTGCCAAATTTGCTAATTTATATTCACGAGAGGGTGCTTCTTTGGATTTTGATATCTCCAACTGGTACTATTGTGAAAAACATATTGGTCTAGCAGAATGTCAACTCGGATTTTACTTTATCCAGCAAATGGTGAAATTTGATGTGCAGTCGGTTGTTTGCTCATTCTGTATCGTTGCAATATAGTATTCTTTTGTAGAACATCACATTTTCTTGTCCAGAATGGATGGAATTCTTGATCACAAGTTTCTTATGCCGCTTTTTTGTTCTTTTCAGCTTTTAAGTAGGGTGGGGGAGACAATATAGTTTGAAGGTGACAAAGTTAATGTCATGTACATGTTCATTATCATGCGAATTGACCTATTTTTTTTTCTTCATATACAGTATGAAGCTAATAGTTTCTTACTTCTATGCTCTTTTGATTGAGCAGGCTCTGCAAGTTGATCAACTAAACCTAGCTGAAATTGGGCCGAAATTCGAGCATCATACAGTGTTTCCGGCAAGGACAAATACTGGTGGGTTTTTTGTGTGTCAATTGATAGGGTGGCTTCTCTGCCTTAGAGGTTGTATGCTATGTCATTTGCAGTTGCATGTACAAAAAGCTTATTATCTCATGTCAGTTGCCTTGTATAAAATTTATAAGATGCTTCGGTTTTAGTCATCAGTGCTAGCTGCATCAGGCTTCTTAGATTATCAGAACTCTCATTTTTTTTAAATCAATAGAAGCTGTCATTAATGGTGGGGAGCAACTACTTTATTTGCCTTTTATATCTTAGATAAGTCAATGACTTCCATCTTGTTCTGATGTTCCAGAGTTTGTACAAGTCTTCTCTCGTACACACCTCAAAATGCGTGTATGGGAACGTGGTGCAGGTTGGTAGTTGTTATACCAGTGTATTAAGATATGCTCTTTGATGTCTATAATACCATATTTCAAGGCCGGAAATCGTTTGTCAATTTTGTACGAAGTTCTTATGAGTTTATTTTGATTTCAGGAGCCACTCTAGCTTGTGGAACTGGAGCTTGTGCTGTTGTTATAGCTGCAGTTCTTGAGGGCCGAGCTGAACGGGTAACTACAAACATGTACCAGGCTATTAATCTGAATTTTTTTTGAATCTAATTTGTTTTTTCTATATTTTTTTTATATAACTAACAAAGCGAGAGAACGTCACATCCTGAAGTTTCTTAGACCGGGCTCACTGTAGCTGGCTTTTAGCCTGGAAAAAGAAATTAAAAGTGATTAGAGTTCTCTTATAAAAGGAAATACTTGTTCAAATCTCAGGGAGAGACTAATTATTACAATTTATTGTTTTCTTGATTTTCTTCTTTATTTAGATTCATTTATTTGCGCCCTGTTCATGCTAAACTCTGTTGGTTCTCTACATGCATATCAGAACTGCACTGTTGACTTGCCTGGAGGGCCACTGGCGATTGAATGGCGAGAGGAAGACAACCATATTTACATGACTGGCCCTGCTGAAGTCGTATTTTATGGTTCAGTGCCATTCTGAGACGTCTGAATCTATCTGGTTCGACTTGACTGCCTCCATCAGCTTTTTGGCCCCGCATTTGTGTTTCAAGTCTCATTCAAGGTGGTCACGAGACGACCCAATTAGTATGAGATTGTAGGTGAAATGACAAACTGCGCTGTTGTTTCCATTGTTGTGTGTTCAGTATTAATGTTGAAAATTTTTGATTGTACCTTGCAAAGTTCAATGGTAAGAAGTTCTCATTCACACTTTGGAAACATATCCTTGAAACTCATACAATAGCAGTGTATTGTTTATTTTAAGAGACTTCCACACTACACTTGCATCCCAAATCCATTTCTTCAGAGATTCGATCTATAGTATTATTACCTCTTATCCAATACCAGAGCGAAATGTGATGAACGTCAAATTATTGAATGCACACAAAGAAAACTGAACAAAGGGTCTTCATTGGGCAATAACTTTCTCTTGGATGTTTTGGGTTCTCTACTGACATAACTTTCTCTTTTAGGAGATGCTTCCAAAAGAGAAGGAATCAGTAAGGCCTTGTAATAACTAGATTGTCCCCATAATTTGACATTTAAAAAATGGTTACAGAAAAAATGATGAGAAAAAATAAACCATAATTATTCATTAGGTCTAGGAAGAAAAGAGTTTACAACAAATTGATACTAATATTCTGAATGCTCAATTTCAATATAGGGACATTCATGTATCCAAGGACATTCGACATTCGGGAACATGCAGTACAACTCTCTTATCCTTGAGTTAGGTCTGTAGGGAATGCTTTGAGATTTCCTCCCACAAAGTAGAGCTTCTCAAGGTTCAGGAATTCACCTGGATGCAGCCAATTTGGTGCAGTTTCTAAAGGGAAACAACTCAACACCAGTTTCTTCAGATTATCAAAATTATTGCTTCTTAATGGCTCCTCCTCCTCTGAGTCACTTTGGCACATTTGTGACTGTTGCTGCCAACACTTGAGTTGCTTCCATTTAGAGCGCCACAATGCTTCTGGCCTAACATCATCATGTGGTTCTTGATCCTCCTCGTAGTTCCTTTTCCATGTGATCTTCATGTTGTAAAGATTCTTCATTCCTTTTAAAACCATAACATCATTACTGTTGGGGAATTGGTCTCTGTTCACAACAAGAGTCAACTTTCTCAGCTTCTTTAAACTCAACAACTCTCTGAGGGTGCATGCCTTTGTATGCTGTTGACCCCCAACCTCAAAAGCGATCACAAAACCTTTGAGCACCTCAAGTTTGGACAACAATGATAGCCCTTTTGGCAACATGGAAAGGAGGTGGCAGTTTGTTAGGTCCATATGGGTAAGATTTGCGAGAGACCCGATGTCAGCAGGAAGTTCCTCCAAGTTACTACAATCTGAAAGATTGAGCATTCTGAGACCGGTGACCTTGCAAATAGAATCCGGAAGCTTCTGAATGACCGAAAATCCCTCCATGGACAAAAACCTCAATTGCTTCATGTTTTTCAACTCCTCCAAGAACTGCATATCCATGATTTCAATTTGCTCCTCATTTTTCAAGAGAAAACCTGCAAGATGAAGCACAAACAAGTTCTCCATATGGGAGAACCATTCTATTCTGATATCAAGGATGGGTTCATTAACATAGAGCAATGTATGTATTGTTCTGAATCTTTCTAGCATTAAAGAAGAGTCGGTGTAGTTGAGCCAAAGTTTGCAAGAAGACGGGCAACCGTCTCGAGATTTCAGCAAGCAAGCTCTGTTGGGGGCAGTGATGTGTGGAGTGAGTTTGCCATTGCGCTCGTCGAAATTGAAGAAGCGCTCATTCTTTGCTTGTGACCTGACAAAAGCGTGAATACGAGGATCCATGCCCCAAGTCTCCGGTGACATACGCATTATGAATGCCTTCCCTTCTAGAACCCCAAAGATCTGGTGTACAATGTCTTCAATTGTATTTACATCCTTCCCAGCCTTGGCAGTAGAAACTTGACAGGAGGTTTGGTCTGCACCGTTTCTTGCTGATCTAGTTGCCCCACTTTTAGACACCTCTGGATTGGGATTCAAAGATGCTGGGTCCAGCTGTATCTGGCTTTCGTTTGGACTAAGCTGAAGATTTGCAGTTGAGTTATTAGTATCTGTAACAGCCTCTTCAACGAGTGCCTCACCACACCACAACTTGAACAAGACCGACTGCTTGACCTCTATGCAATCGTCACTAACCTTTGGAAAAACTGCAAAATACAACAAACAGTTTTTTTGTATATCTGTGAAGGAGTTATAGGAGTTACGAAGGCTTTTAAGTGTTACTGGGTCCATGTCTTCTTCAATGTTGCCAACATCATCTTCCTCATCTTCGCTCGTTGCGAACTGCGACTTTTTCTTTTTCTTTTTCTTTTTCTTCTTCTTCTCCTCATCCTCTTCTTCGACACCCACTTGTTTAGGGGGAGGCCGAGGGACTAGGAGCTTCAACTTGGCAATCACCCGTAAGAGTGCAGATAAGTTTGTGGAGTGAAGAGGGAACTTATCAGCCGAGAGTTTTGCGGCCTCCACGAGGTCAATCAAAAGCTCCTCCACAATAGCGCAATTGCTAGAGCTCTCAAGGGCGCCAATTTGTTTTAGTATGTATTCCAAATCAGTACGCATGTATCCAAACTTCCTCTTGAAGGCCACCACACTTGGGATGCTGGAGGCTTTGATATTCATCTCCACCTTTGAAATGAGAACATCGAGGCTTTTGAATTGGTATACAAACCGTTCAAACCCCGAATCACACTTGAAAGTGGAAACAATATGAATATCATTGCGGTTGGAAGCTAGCCTTTCTTCAACGCCTACTTGTCCCATCCCACTTGATTGAACTCCAACGAAACCCATCGGAGGCACAAACTCTTTGAGCTTTACGTGATTAGACAAGTCTGGTGCTTTTTCCAGTGATGTTTGTGAGAGATTGAGAGTTTGGAGATTGGTAAGGTTGGCTAAGGAAGGTAGATGTTTGACACTAGTTTTGGAGAGATCAAGCCTCTCGAGGCATACCATGTTATCAAAAACACCCTCTCTCAATTCTTCCAATGCAACACAACCAGAGAGATTCAGCTCCTTCAAGTTTCCAAGCCAACCTACGTCTTCGGGCAAATCAGCAAGGTTTTCACAACCGTAGAGGTCAAGCAACTCGAGTTTAGTCAGGCTTTTCATCATCGGAAGATTCACTAACCCAGTGCAGTCCATGAGTATCAGTTGGCGAAGGTGAATGAGACCTGAAATGAATTTAACAGATTTTATTCTGGATCTTGAAAGATCAAGAGCTTCAAGATAAAGGCATTGCTCTAACATGTTGACAGATTTCAGATCTTGAACTCCAGAAAAATCAAGAATCTAGCTTGATGCCGGGTAGAGCTTGAAAATAAAAATAAAACTCGAACTCTTTTATATCTCTCAAGAGCAGGTGGGTGAGATGAAGGGAAGGGTCAGCGAATTCGTCGGAAAAACGCAGTGCAGTATGAGACACATCAAGCATTTGAAGGCTTGGATGTGAAGGGTTCTAGGGATGCAAACGCAGCGGAAAAACATTAACTTTGATCCTAAACCCTAGCCTAGGATCCGTATGATAACGTAGAACATGTAAATAGTTCAGACAATTACCTCAAAGAAGAAACCGAATTGCAAGTTCAAACCTTTCTTCGTGATCACCAAAGAGCCCCAAGTGTTGCTCCTCTAGCGGTATCCACGCACACGAACGGGACGGAACTCTGCACCGAAAACTGCTTGTTAGAGCACTAATCAGTACGCATAGAGAATCGGATTTTTGGAGAATTGGTGCCGGCACTATTCTAGGCTCTTGTTACGTGAATCCCAAGCCAAAATCCATATCCAATATATAGACAATTGCAAGATACGTATATGCCTATTAGTGGATTAAAATCTTAACTATTATTATCTTATCAATTTGTTAAGATCTTATCTTATCCACTTGCCATAAAAGATAAACTTCTATCTATTATCTTTTATTGATCTAATTTTCTAAAGTTATAATTAATCAAATATCCTTATGATTAATTATAAATATCTAAGAAAATAATCTTATCTCCAAATTTATCTCATGGGTCTAATTAAGACTAAGACCCATCAAACCCGACCCGGTAAAAACTAGACCCGATAGCTTGGTTATTGTGCATAACTATCAGGATGGCCACACCTCATGATGTTACCCATATTCTCCAAAGTGGTGCAATGAGATAGATCAAGCACCTCGACTTTTAGCAATCCCCCCCCGGGTAATGAAAGGGAGCGTAGTTTGGAACACCCTCTAAGAATGAGCCAACGGAGCTCACTAATGTTACTATAGAACTCCGCCTCTTCCTGTTCGCAAGGAAAGGTTTCAAGAAGAGGAAGATAGGACAATTCCAGGCATCCAAGTGCAGGCATCCGAGGAAATGTTGGAAGGGAATGAAACTCAGAGCAACCTCTAATGACGAGGGAGCAAAGATTTGTGAGCTTGGACAAGAAGTCATCTGCAGGTAAGTGTTTGATGGGAAGATGAGACAAGGTGAGGTTCTGAAGATGGGTCATCCCAGAGATTGCACTAGGAAGAGCTGTTAGCTGGCCAATCCCGGAGATTTCGAGAATGGTCAAGCTTTCGAATTTCTCGAAAGGGAAGTGGGCTGCTTGTAGAAACAAGAGCTCACAGCCTTGAAGCGCCAACA
This sequence comes from Polygonum aviculare, assembly GCA_934048045.1. NCBI lineage: Eukaryota > Viridiplantae > Streptophyta > Magnoliopsida > Caryophyllales > Polygonaceae > Polygonum > Polygonum aviculare. The sequence goes on from OW204031.1 coordinate 25,413,351, forward strand.
CAGAAGGCTCCTTAATCCTCTCAAGTACAGGCCTCACAGAGGCGGGGGTGGGATTGGACTGTGATACGTATTTGTGGCCCTTGTCAGGGGGCACGAAATGCTTGAGCCGGTGATTTATGCCAATCAAATCAGGTGCCACCCCAAAGCTCTCAGGTCCGCCAAAACCGAACAAGTCGAACGGTCGGACGCCAAATCCCTGAGGTCTGCCAGTTGAATCCTTGTTGAGCTCAGCCTCGTTACTCATGTCTGCAATAGATGGTGCAACAAATATACATTCACATACAAATTATACATATACACACATTTTATTAACTTAACGATCCCTATAATAGCTTTAGATCTGCTTATTTGCTTGCACAAACTGGTTGTTTTCAGTAGCTGGGATATCTATACTACTAGGCACAAACAAAGATATATACATATATATAGAAGATCAGTAACAGATTAATGCTAGAAAGATATTTTCACTTTACCCCACATCAATTCATGTTGTTATTAACAACCCGGGTCTGTAAGGTTCAAAAGGGTCAGATCTATGGTTGATGACTAACGTTTTTATGGCTAATTCAAGTTCACATGCCCACATTAATCGTTTTGAGACAGCAATAAACCAAGCATCCGTTAGATGAATACATACCTGAAGATTGAAGGTAGGCAGGGCCGTTGACTGAAGTATCTAATAGGGAAATGAGAGGAGTAATTTCTGCGGGAGCCCAGAATTTTGGTATGATGAAATGATCCCGTCTTGACCGAGTATATATAGCTCGATATTAGTGTTCATATTTGGTCGTTTTTTTATACTACTTTTTTGTTCAAATTGCTTCACCCAAAATAAAAAATGCATAGAACGTGGCCAGATGCTTGTACATGAGATGAGACCACACGTCAAGTGCCAGCTATATGATGTCTCCTGCTTCCTGATGTATAGTGTATGTAATAAGAAATTATAAGAGGGGGCAAAATAAGCTGTGGTTATTGTCGATTCGGAAATTCCAAACGTTGCACTAATATAAATAGTATGTAGTGAATAATTAAAATATACTGTATGTTAATGTACATTTTCAGGATTAAGGGAAATTAGTAAACCAAAATTAATGATATTCAAAATTACCAATCGAAATTAACATAAAGTCAATTTATATAACTTGTACAAACAATAATAAAATAATTATGGCATTAATTAACGTGAAAAAGCACTTCAATTTTGATGTTCAAGGTTATCTCTGCAGCAGCGGGTGAGAATGAGGAGCCGATGGTTTGTGATCTGATAGATTGGTCCCGATGTTCATGGAGAGAGGAGTTGGTTAAGGAACACTTGTGTTGGTGATATTAGCGAAGTAATGGAAGGTTCATATTTCATTAGTATAAGTCCGTTAATGCACGTGTAGGTGGCATAGTTGGCGAGAGTTTTACTGATTTTCACAAGTTGTTGCATTTAACCTAAACTCATGATCGTCCACAAAGCAGTTTTCTACATTTTTTCTTGTGGTATTTAACGTTTTTATTAAAGGTTCATATTTAAGCCTAAACATTCATATTTAGTCGTCTAAAAGTTTAATACTTTTGAGAGCTTGTCTTATTTTATTTTTCTCTAGGAAATTTTAGAGTTTCTTAATATCATTTTGTGGTAACGATCTTATTATCCTAATATAAATATATAATCAATTTATAAGGTTAATTAGTTGGCTATCTTGGTATAAACAATGGCTTTATACAAGCCATCAATAGATCTCCATATTTCTATAATTGAAGGCTCGCCTTCCTTTTTCACAAGCACGTCTTTATATACTCATTTTGATGTGTTATCTTGCAATTTAAACCCCTTACCTTTTTGGTCTTGTTACACTTTTGAATGAAAGTATACTTTTGAGAAAAAAATATACTTTCATACAAAAGTGTAGCAAGGCCTTTAACACAAGAATAATCAACACAAAACAGTAGTAAAAGGAAAGAATATTTAAAAAACATAAAAGAGAAAGGGGTAATAAAGGAAAAAAGAGGGCTTTTCTTGTTTGTTCGTCAACACAAACCGAGCGTCCATTTGAATTTCATAGTTGCTAAACATCACAACATTTTTTCTTTTTTTTCACACTTTACCAATTTCTTTACCATAAAACCCCTAATCTAACTTTGGAAAAAATCATTTAGTGTACCACTAATCCAAAGCTACCATCACACGTCTTTCATTATGAAGATGGTGTCCCAAGGTGCATGCTTCAGTTTATTCGGGCTTATGTCAGTGTCCAAGGAGATGGTAATTGCCACTACCTATCAAGTAGCTTTGGTTATATTGTGTGAAGTTGGAAATTATTGGGGATCATACACGTATCTCCGGCTTACAACCAACCATGGTGTTCATCCTCCAAACAAAGTGGTATATATAACTTTACTGCATGATCATTACATGGCGGTATATATATAATACACTTACCTTCAATTTAAATATATATATATATATATATTTATTTATTTATAGTCTAATCTAGTGTTTTATTATGTGTACAGTTGCCCTAATCTCTTTGTCTCGTGTATCTCGGCCACCTTCCCGGCGCAAGCCGTCCTCACCAAACCTTGGCAGCCAAGGCGGTTCGATCTCTTGGTACTCGCCTGGTGCTTGCACCATGATTGTTCTTTTTTCTTCTTCTTTTTTTTCCAGATTATTATTTTAAGTGTCCTTTTTATTTTTATTTTATGGTTTAGAGTTAAAAGTACAATGTTAGAATAATTAGCTAAATTATTTGGGATATTTATTTTTATAAATCAATCTAGTGTTTTTTTTCCCAAACATAGTTGACAAGGTGAAGTTTAGTAAATCTATTTATTAATGGCAAGAATCTTATAAGATACTTCTTAATATGATATCTTTTTTAATTTTTCGTATTTTAAGAAAAAAAAAGGGTATTGAAGTAATTTCATGGTGTGATGTTTAGTAAAATGGTGTGATGTATAGCATGCCCCTTGAATTTTTGGAACAGATGGGACCCACGTTTTACAATCACGACTAGCCGTTATTGCCCACTGCCCATACAACTCGCAACACCTCGCATTTTGCACAATCCGACCATTCCTTTCTTTTTATCGAACTGCTGCTTCTTCACTGATCACACTTTCCCTCCCATTTCAAAATTTGAAACACTCTGAAGGTACTCGCCGGAGAAGTTTCCCAGGACACCTGCTGCGATTTTTCTCAAGATTGAAACCGAATTGCTACGCCGAGACGAGAAACGATGATGTCGATGACACCAGACGTGTCGAAGAAAACCGGGGTTGGAGTTACTCCGTCTCCGTTCCCCTTTCTCACTCCTCGCCCCGAACGGCGTCGTACGGATCTCAGAGCATCGGGCTTCGACTGGAACCCTAATAATCGCCAGGAGAAGGATAAGGACCGAGAGGTTAATGTCCAAGTCATTCTCAGATGCAGGTGAGGTTTCTTAAACCAGAGACGAAATTTTAGGGTTTTCCATGGATTGTTTCGGTGTGAACGGCTGAGCGCCATGAAACAAGTTACTTGTAGTTTAAAATTTTAGATCGTTTGTGTTCTTTGGATGAATCGGTCATGGAATCGCTGTACTTGGAACCCTAAATGTCAGTAGAGTAGAATCGGGACATGTTCTACCAGAGATAGCACATGGCTTTTCATGTAATCTGGAAAATCATTACCTTTTGTATTTACACTTCCGAGCTTTGATGCCAGGCCACTAAGTGATGATGAGCAGAAACTTAACGTTTCAAGAGCCGTGGCATGCAATGAACAGAAACGGGAAGTGATCACTTCACAGAGTATAGCTAATAAGCAAATGGATAAGGTTTTCACATTTGACAAGGTATTCTTCTACAATTAATCTGTCCTTTTTATTGCAATATATAAACGGAAGAGGAGTTGACGAGTTGTGTGATTTTTAGGTTTTTGGGCCAAAATCACAGCAGAGATCGATTTATGATCAAGCAATTTCACCAATTGTTAGTGAAGTCCTTGATGGTTTCAATTGCACCGTTTTTGCATATGGCCAAACTGGCACAGGAAAAACATATACAATGGAAGGAGGAATGAGGTCTAAGGTATTACTTATGAAAAACAGGCTCATTAGATTACACACTGTCTCTCTCATTATATACTTACTCTGATTAGCATCATTTTAATCTGCCCAGAATGGTGATCTTCCGATTGAAGCTGGTGTTATTCCAAGAGCTGTTCGCCAAATTTTCGACACCTTAGAAAGTCAAGGTGCAGATTACAGCATCAAGGTCACCTTCTTGGAGCTGTATAATGAAGAGATATCTGATTTACTCGCTGCTGAGGACAATTCAAGGTTTCCAGAGGAGAAGCCAAAGAAATCAGTTTCCTTGATGGAAGATGGAAAAGGTTGTGTAGTTGTGAGGGGTCTTGAAGAGGAAGTTGTATACAGCGCAAATGATATCTACAACCTCTTAGAACGAGGCGCAGCCAAAAGGCGAACAGCTGATACTTTGCTAAACAAGCGTAGCAGGTATAGAAACCTGGACTTGGAGTTGCTTATTTATAATTTTGAACGTAAGTGCTGTCATTGACTCATTGATCACAATTTTCCCATTGTCCAGTCGCTCTCATGCAGTGTTTACTATAACGGTACATGTAAAAGAAGCCGCCATCGGAGAGGAGGAACTTATAAAATGTGGAAAGCTAAATCTTGTTGATTTAGCCGGTTCAGAGAATATTTTGCGCTCGGGAGTCCGTGAGGTGTGTGCTTGTACACTTCTTTATATCCTTGTCATGAAATCAGAAGCATATGTTAAGATTGTTAAATTGACTGATCATGATGTAATGTGTGACAATAATTACTATTAGGGGCGAGCAAGGGAAGCTGGAGAGATAAATAAAAGTTTGCTTACACTTGGCCGAGTCATAAATGCATTGGTGGAGCATTCAGTTCATATACCTTACAGGTTTGAGCTGATTATACCATATGTCTAGTTGTATCCATATGCAGAACCCTTTTCTGTTATCCTATTTTCATTTATGATGTACAATTCAGGGATAGCAAGCTGACAAGGTTACTAAGAGATTCTCTAGGAGGGAAAACAAAAACTTGCATCATCGCAACAGTTTCACCATCTGCTCACTGCTTGGAAGAAACTCTTAGCACACTTGATTATGCTCACCGTGCTAAAAATATCAAAAACAAACCTGAGGTTTGTCTAAGGCTGCAGATCCCTAGTTCATGCTTTTTGTTATCTGTTATATATCTCTGCCTCATGTAATGTTTTACATCCTTTTTTATATGCTTTATCAATTCTTCTGCAGGCAAATCAAAAGATGTCCAAGACTATGCTTCTTAAGGAATTGTACTTGGAAATTGACAAAATGAAACAAGGTAACCCAAAAGTCACAATCTGTTTATCCCCTTAACTTATAAATATGATAACATGTAAGATGCAATTTGTGGCATTTACTTAACTTCTCTACACCTCGTAGATGTCCGGGCAGCTAGGGAGAAGAATGGTGTCTACGTACCTCATGAAAGATTCACCCAAGAGGAAGCTGAAAAAAAGGTATTCCTCAGAGCTATTAGTATTGTGATTTAAATGCTACTAGATTCAGTTCGTATTAAATAGTTTAATAAATGTCTCAATCTTGCAGGCACGGTATGAAAGGATTGAGCAATTGGAGGCTGATCTTAACCAAAGTGAAAAGGTAACTTTTTTAAGGCTCTTCCTCTTTAAATGATTGAATGTGAAAATTATTCACTTTACATTATTTGTTATTGTAGGAAGTTGAGAAATACCGTGAATTGTATTTCTCAGAGCAAGAGCAGAAATTGGATCTGGAAGCTGAACTCAAAGACTGCAAGGTATAATGAACGATAAACAGTTGTTAGACTCATTGCTCACAAGATATGTGTGGATTACTTCTTGTCATGACTCTTATCACATTGACATTGGCACAAAATGTTGTACAGAGGGAGCTTGAGAATACAAAGAAAGCAATGCAGACTCTAGAAGAGAAATACAAGCAAGCCATCTTACAGCTGAAAGAAAAGGATTTCATCATTTCTAAACTTTTACGCTCGGGTAATGAACAAGTAATTTTGGTTATATATTCTGTTGATCATACTTGCTTTTGCTCTTTCTCTATGTTTTTCTAATCTTGATGTAAATACAGAAAACTCTCTCATCAATCATGCAAAGGAGCTGGGGTCTAATTTGGAAAGTGCATCAGACAGTATCGACACATTGCATATGAGAATAGGTATTTGTTGTCTCGTTCTCAATGAACCCGCAACACATATTCAGGGTTGGAATGCCTATTATATAATCCATTTTGCATATGCTGCAGATCAGAAGGTCAAAATGGAAGCAGAAAATCATGAGACGGTCCTTACATTTGGTTCTCATCTTGATCAGAGCCTAAGAGAACTACACAAGACTATCTTGGGATCAGTTTCAGGGCAGCATGATCAAATAAGATGCATAGAGGAGCAAATGAGCTCATTCCTAGCATGCAAACATGATGTAAGTAGATACTGAATGTCCAGCTCCATTTAGTGGTTTTTTCGAACTCAATGTTAATGTCCTATAACTGATTTGTGATGGCTTTATCAGGCAACTGAGAACCTGCAATCACAGATCAATACCATGACAGAGAAATACACTTCTGGAGTACAAGCCTTGAGGGAGCTTGCATGCACTCTGCAGACAAAAGCATCCACCGATCTTGAGCAGATCACTTTCACCATATCATCTCAAAAGACGTCCATAGAAAATGTATGTTGTAATCGAATTTGAACAGAGAAAACAACTAAAAAGTGTAGTAGATGAAATTAACATGCTTACCTTGGGTTGTAGTTCTTGGAGTCTGCAGCTTTTGATGCCAATGAAGTCATAAACAGCATCCTGAATTCTCTTAGTATGCAAAAGCAGCTATTGGCTTTCTCTAGTCAGCAACAGGAGGAGGTTAGTACACATACATACTATCATTAGTCCTTTATCATCAAATGCCCGTATCTCAGTTTCTACTTTCTAGTAACTTTTTCTCTCTTTTTTCCTTTTTTGAAATTTTAGGGGCTACAAAGAACTCTGGCTTCTGCAAAGCTGATCTCTGAAGCTACAAATAGTTTCTTCAGTGACTTATGTGGCCATGCTTCTAGAGTCATGACAAATCTGCATGAAACCCAAACTAAAAACCATCAATGTATAAGTGACTTTGAGAAGATGTTCAAGGTAACTATTTTCTGCCACTTGTCTTATTGCCTATAGGGATTAATTAGATGGTTATCTGAACTACATATGTGGACCAGGAACAAGCTGCAAAGGAGGAGAGACAGGCGACTGAAAAAATTGCTGACATACTTGCAACCTTGACTACAAAGAAAACTGCCATTGTAAATTTCTTACCATTCACATATGTCTTTATGTTTATAACTTCATGAATATATAAATAAAACTCCTTTTGATTACTTTTATGGTACCTCCAACTGAGCAGGTTTCTGATGCCATGAGAAACATTCGTGATATGGAAACACAAGCAAATACAACATTCCAGCAAGAACTATACCACATTCAACAAGTTTCAAGTGTTGCCAAGGAAGAAATTGACAGACACTTTGAAAGGGTGGAAGGCCATTTTCTGGAGGATTCACACATGCTGACCCAGGTGAAATCAACAATGAAGGAGCGTCTTGAGGAGTGGTATGCTTTGCGACCCTTTTGTTACATGATGAATATTCTGTTCACCTAAAACTAAGAATATAATTGTTTTCAAAATGCAGCTCTCAGTTGGTGGGATACTCGAGACAACAATGGGAGAAGACTCATCACTCATTGAACGATATTCATGATCAAGGACTTTCAGAAATACAATCCATTGTCAAGTACGTTTATTTGCTCTTCTTTTTCAGCTTCCAATTATCATAGAAGTCTTAATCCGTTTTTTTGACTTACTTATTCTAAATATGACAGGCAAAATGCTAGTGATAACAAGACAATATTTGACAAGTATGTTTCTGAATCCGTCTCCAATGATGAAGAGTTCAATTGTGGTACATCAATCCTTCAAACCACCATTAAGGGTACGATTGCTTCCTTAACCACAAACTTAATATCAGATATTTTCTAAACGGTGTCTTACTGAAACTGTTTTTACCTTCGATTGCAGATTCATTCTCAGTAGACTCTGAAACTAAGAAGGAAGTGGATTCATTGGCAACTGTATGTCTTGAACAACTTACTTCCATTCAAAAGAACCACAACGAAGGCGTATCAAGTATCAGGAACCGGGCACAGCAATGCATTAGAAAAGACTATATGGTACTCATCGTTCTAAAGTTGGTTTTGCTTCCAGCCTACAGCACACTCTTTAATCTGAAATTTGTTTTGACTTTGTTTATTATGTTAAGGTTGACCGGCAAGAAACACCAGTAAAGCGAGTGATGAAGGTGCCCACGTTGGAATCAATTGAGGGAATGAGAACTTCTGCATTTGAAGACGGTCTTGTGGAAAATAGAGACAGCTCAGAAAACATAATGAAATATGGGAAGATCCAAGAGCAAACGACAGAGAATTTCACGTCACCAAACAGAACTCCATTTGTAGATGTCAACTGATTTTGTTGAACCAGTCTTGTAGCAAAAATGAAGTTGATGTAAGATTGGAGTAGAAACGGTTTTTTAGTAGGTCCAACTTGTGGGAAGTTCATCTACTGATGAGCATGTCATATGAATGAAGACTAGAACTCTTGAATGATTTGGCGGTTTATCCAATTTTAGATGCAGTGTAAAAGTTTGACCCTGTTTTTCTATTTTAGAGCGGAAGTGGTTAACTAGCTGCTTTTAGGAACTTTCATTTCACAAGTACAAAGGGGTATCCAATTTTAATAAGCACAACAATGTACAAGAATGGATCATGGGTTGGTGCACTTGAGGCCATTAAAAGCAGCCTTCAAACACTAATTTCACATATATGGTGGCAAATTGGCAGCAGTACTACACAACATCAGGCTTTCATGTCATTTTGAGGGGAAAACACTCCTCCAATCCAATTTTTCAAGTTTTAGCAAGGAAATCCCAAGCAGTTCCCACAAAGGAACACGACTTTAAACCTTTCTACATGAGCAAACAGAAATTGTCTCCAATCCACAAGAAGTCACATAACAGAAAATTTTCACTGAGCTGGGAACTAAACTAAACTTCAAGCTTGAATGTAGTAGCAGCTGAAACAATTGATGGTCAGAAGAAAGATACAAGTAAAATCTGATAATATATTTGTTCCTTGCATAGAACCTCCAAGTACTATTTTTTCCCCGAGGATGCGATCCTTGAGACCTCATCCCAGAATCCAGATAAGGTGCAGCTTATGAGCCACAGCAGGCTGATTTCTGTGCAGCTTGGGCTCCACCAGCTGCTGGATCTTGTGGATTAATCTTGAGGGAAGCTGGTTGCTGTAATGAAAAACAAAACATGCGATGTTTCAAACTAACAAAACTAAGGTTTCACTTACCTCTCTTTGACAAATTAAGCCATTCAACTTCATACATTATACAATCCAAACTATAGCAGATCTTTCGTGCAGTAATAATATATTTATTTCAAGCAGCAGCACTAATACCTCAGTCTTGGAGTCAGATTCTGCAAGTCTCTGCTTGATATCCCTGCCTATTGAAAAGAAGACCTCTTCGACATTCAGGTTTGTCTTAGCACTCTGCAATGCATCAAGTTTTCAGAGCTATGTAAAAGAAAATATACTTATATAATAGTTTCACTACCTGTAGTAAAACCACTTAACTGTTTCAAAAAACTTGATTCCATACTCATCAGCAAGGGCTTGACCTTTAGCGGTAGGAACAGCCTACAGAGAAGCTTACATTAAAAATGAAATAAACTAATAGCATGCCTCTGAAAGAGAGAAAGACAAGAAAGAAGGATAATTACCCTTTTACTCTCATCCATATCAGCCTTGTTGCCCACCAGAATCTTGTTGACATTGTCAGATGCGTGCTGCTCAATGTTACGAATCCAGTTCCTTATATCTACATAAGTATGAGCATGAAAAACAACATATACATCACGATTTTATTCAACCAATGCTGCATATAGACGATAAACGCATGAGCAATTTGTGATGTAAAAAACTAAGAGAATAAATCAAGAAAAATTGAAAACCTTAGTCCCTGTAACAGAAAGCTTGATCAATATAGTGCTCACTCGACAAAAAAATACGTAAAAAGGCAAGGACTTACTGTTGAAAGACGATTCATCCGTAACATCATAAACCAGCAGAATACCCATGGCTCCGCGGTAGTAAGCTGCAAAAGATTGCATATTAGATTGAACCAAAGTGCATATAGTCAAGAAAGGCTGTATGATAGTTTGAAAATTAGCAAGATAGGGGGGAAGTGGAAGCAAATAAGAATTACGTGTCAATAATCTGCAAGTCACAGTACAGAGGGATAAGTCTGCAGTCGTGCACCCAAAATTCCGAGACATGTCATTTGTCTAAGACTAAGGGAATTGGATGTTGGATAACAGGATATTCTCATATAATTGCAGATAGCAAAGAGAAATGAAACAAAAACGAGAAGATTCAAGAGATGTCTGCTTGCTGTTTGGGAAATTATCACCATAATGGAGGCAGCTCAACTAACAAATTGCTGGAAGCAGTTACATGTGATCTAAATAGAATCCTCACTTAATGACTTGAATAAGCAGCCCTCAAGAGAAATATCTAATTCAGAATATCAATAGTTCATGCTATGCCTACTAAAATATCCAGAACATGTACTAGCATCAGCTAAGAAATTGTGCAGGAGTTTCAAGAGAAAAAGAATGAAGAATTGGGATGTATGCAACAAATATTCATCTGTCCAAAATGTAGAAAATAATCATTACAACATTACCAGTTGTAATGGTACGGAACCGCTCCTGACCAGCAGTATCCCAAATTTGCAGCTTGATCCTTTTCCCATCCAGCTCAATAGTCCTTATCTTAAAATCAATACTGCAGAAGGTCTAAATTTGTAAAGAGAAATGCCACTGAAAGCTTAGATGAAGAAATACAGCTCCCGAAGTACATTGATACAGCAAAGTGTTACCCGATAGTTGTGATGAAACTTGTAGTGAAGGAACCATCAGAGAAACGTAATAGGAGGCAACTCTTACCGACACCTACAGTAAAATGGCAATAATCACATGCTTAAAATATATAATTAACGCAACTATCTTAGAGAACAAAATCAGGTCATATGGACAACACTCCTAAATCAACAATTCTACCTAAATTTGCATTATCAGATACCATAGCATACGATATTCAGAAGGTAACCAGACCTGATACACTCGTAATGTAGATCCACAATACTTATAGTTCATTGAGATTTTGGCAAATGAAAAAGCATCCCCGAGTTCACAAACTCCCCCAAATTCATGGCTTAATATAGTCAAATTAGCAACTTCATTAACCTAGGAGCGGAGAAAACCATAATGCTCAATAAAATCAATCGAATAACGAGATCAGGATGCAAATCACGGATCAACGATATCGACAACGCATATACTTCCACTCACAGCCCTAAAGATCGAATCAAAATAAACAGGAGGATAGAGCATCATACCGCTATCGCCGATCAAGAGAAGTTTGATGAGATAATCATAATCGGCTCTGGCTCTAGCAGGTGGAGCAGCCATGGATGTTTCCTAGAAAGCTTCTCTCTTCCAAGATCGCTCGAGGAACGAAAAATTCGAAGAGAAAAACTATGAACCCTAGAAAAGGTATTAGTTGAGGTTAACGGAGAAGAAAAAGATACAGAGCTTAGAGAGAGCCTCTGAAAGGAAAACATAAAACAAAAATAAAAATAAAATGCACCGAAAAATCTGTAGAATGGGGAACCGGGAAATAGCAAAATAAAAGTGTGGAGGGTAAATTTAACAAAACTACCCCTAAAATATACTTATTTCATTCAATCAACTTTAAGAACTAATAAATTGACAAAACTAGCCACATTCTTGTTTTATATGTAGCTTATAAAATTTGGAGATGTACTAGACTAAGATAAACCTACCCTTACACTTGGTGTAGAAAGTGTATGAGTTAGATTCACCAACATTGATGAGAGGTGGATCCGGTTCTTATCTTACAAAGTCCGAAAAAATAATCAAACTAAGTTTTTTTCCTTGTTTCTTGAAGAGTTGTCAAAACTCAATCCGACTCGTTCAATCAAAAAGTTATTGGTTAAAATCAAAGAAATTAGACATGAAACTCGAAAAAAATTGAATTCATTGGAATGACCCGATTTATTATATATTTTAAATTTTATGATATATTTTACTATATAAATATTATTATTTAATTATAATATTACTTTAATAATCATAAAAAATTACACTATTGGCTCGTTAACCAAAACGAACCCGAACAATAACCCTCAATGACCTGACCCTTTTTCACTCACAACTCAATTGATCCAAACTTGAACCCGACCGAATCGACCCTTTGATAGGTCTATTTCACATGCAATAGCTACTTCACTTGGTGTAAATGAGTATCTAAGTCTCTTTTCATGTTGATGCTAAAAGTGTATAAGTCCTTCATCTTTCCTTGAAACTTCAAAGAAGTTAGATACTCCTCTTGAAACCAAGTTGGGATAACATGGGTTAGCTCACGCGTGAAGTTGATGGAGAATGGATAGTTCAAAAGTGGTGTCCGTTGTTGTTAGAAAGATACAAACATTGGTTGTTCTGAGGGCTAGGTTCCTTCTAGGCTTCTACTCTACTAGATTTTTTACTTTTGAATGGTTAAGGGTTTGACGACCTCAACATCATGTTTGTCATCCTAGATCATTCTCATGGATGAAAAATAAAAGTGGTTTAATGGGAGAGAGTAACTTATTTGAGCAATTTTATAGTTCACCACATTACCTTCCACCTTATGATATATATCAAATAGTTTTTTTGGAATCGAAGCAAATACTTACAAGATTTAAAGCAAATATGTTAAGGTTCTTCTCTGAAACATTTTTATCAATCAAAAATAATGATGCCAAGTTGTCAATAACCACTAACAATTCAGCTCCTAAAGACGACGATGACAAAATGAAGATACCTTTTGATAATCACATCACAACAACAAGAGTCAAACTCATTCAAGATGCAACATGTGTGTAAGTGTATAACTAGCATAGACTGCACATTTTTTTGTTGTGAAGCAACCTGCATGCTAGAGTGTATCATGCCTATCATAGCTTAGTAGCTTCATTCTCGAATTGTTATTTTTCCTGCATGCCTATCACTGCTTAGTAGCTTCATTCTAGAATTTTTATTGTTCTTGCATGCATATCATAGCTTAAAGTTTTATTATTACTACTTTCGTTTCAAAATACTTCATCATATGCTTATTTTTTCTTGTTTCATAATACTTGTTCATTTCACATTTTTTTTCCATCTCATTCCATTTATATCCTTAATAATTATCTTTCTTTATCATAATCATGACATTTTTTCATATTTATCTAAACAAATAATTGACTATACATTTGATAGGGGTATATGAATAATTTTTTTTCTTAATATATATGGAATGTCCAAATGGTCAAGTATTTTGAAACGGAGGGTATGTGTATGATTACTATTTATGTAATTGAAAACATTCTTCTTTAATCTTAACTACATAAATAATTTGATATTTTGTTTTTGTAGGCACCCCCGAGAATTCTCACTCATCAAGAACTCTTGAGAGTGCATCGAAATGCTTCTATGCCGAGTTGTGGGGTTTTTTATTATGTGGACAAGGGGGGTAAAGTCATATATACAGCTCTAGTTTCTCTCGATGAGCAAAGTTCCCTAGATGGGATACTAACTGTAAGAGTATCCACAATGGAGAGTAGGTAAATCTCTTGACCTTTAAAAAAAGAAAAGTCAGTAAAAATTCAGGCATAGAAACCTCTCTCTATAGAAATGAAAATCACTTCTGCAAAAATACAAAACTGTACATTTCTCTGCCAGTTATCTGATGTGGAGGAGAGAGAATACCAAAAAGCAACTTGAAAAATCTTTTTCCACTCTCTCCATAGTGGATGCTCTAAGCATCCCTCTATTGCACTTTCATTGAATGATGGTCTTCGCTATATAGCGGGTGGAAAAACAATGCATGCATCATTGTACCCGCCTTTCCATACCATGCAGAGCTTTCTCCTTAGGGATGACGTTTCAACTGTCATTGATTTTGGCGAGTTGCATCGATCATGACATTGTTGCCCTTATTCGTGGCTTTATTAAAGGCATGCTTTACCTTCTGGAGAACAATTATGACCCATAGAAATTTTCTTGATGACCAGCTTATTGTTTTTATAGCATACATAAGGGAGAGGAGCATAGAGGGGAGTATAGAGAGGAGTAGAGATCCTCACTCATCGACCTTTTTACGTCCCTGTTCCCCTCCGGTTGTTCATCATGCTTCCGAGAGTTGTGGCAATATTCTGCAAATCCGAATTCACACTACTCCGAACCAAGAGCGGCGAGGAGATAACGCGTCTTCTAATGAAGAAGAATATAGGAGCCCTCCAGGTAAACCTCCCTGAGGAATTGCAGTGCAAAATTAATGATGCTCGAAGGGTCGCCGATCATCTGCTAGAGGCCATCAAAACTGGAAACATGGAGTCCCGTATTGTGATTGAGGCCAAGATAATCTATCTTGAGGCAATAATCGTTGAGCTTTACAATCTTTTGAAGGTAATTCTCAATCGCTGATCTTTACATGTCTTTGAAGGTAATCCTCTGATTAGGATTTATGCTCTTAATATGAAGCCTGACCCCCTTTAATTTCACAGAAGGGTTCATTTTGGGGTTGTCTCATTGAAAAACTTGGTAAAACATTTTTATTTGATAGGTTAACTGAAAAGCTTGACTAATTATTCTTCGATTTCAATCCAAAATTTTAGAGCATGCTTTCAATATTCAATAAGGTTCTTGTGAGTTTCATTACAATTTTTCCTCAAAGTTTTAGTTCAATATTCCACCTTAATTGACGTTGTTCATACATCAACGCCTAGAAGTAGGCGTCCGTCCATTCAAATCTTCGAGCCTTTTTCAATAGCAGATGTAATACGAGATTAGCAAGAAGAAGTTAAATGAGTGCAAGTTCGGACCAAGGCCAACAAAAATAGTCTAAAGTAGATATGTATAATAGAGTTGACCTAATGGGACGAAAATGCCAAATTTTTGATGTTTTTTTGATGTTTTCGCCCCATTCTCGACCGGAACCCGCTCCAAACCCAAAATGACTTAACCCGGCCAATCCAAAAAATTTAGTGACCTTGACGATCCGAACTTGTTTTAGACTCGAACATGATTTATCCATGCCTAACCCATTTATGGAATGATGCCACCCCACTAGGAGCACCAAAAACTTTTCATTTGATTGAATCTGAGAAAGGAGTAGACTATTAGGTCTGACCAAATGTGACATTCATGTCACTTGGCTTGCGTTGCCATTTAATCATCCTCCTATTTACTTTCTTTGTTAACTTATCTACTACTCCGTATATTTATATAATCGACCCTCATAAAAATATTCTTTATCGTCACTTTTTGGCAGGATAGCATATTCTTATCATCTCCTCCTTATTTTCATCAGATATCGTGAAATGGTTTTATTCTCATTCCACTTGTGTAGTACTATTGTTTGAAATTTGGCAGCTCACGATTAGTAATCTCGATCAATAAAGTATTGTCCATTTTGTTACCATATAAATCTAAAAAATCGACCAAAAAACATAAAAACCTAAAGAGAATCGACCAAAAAATCTAAAGAAATTAATTATAATTGTAACTTTCGAGTTAGAGACTTCCAAATTCCAATTGTAAGACGAGGGTCTCATTCTAATAACCTATGTCACTCCATGTGGGTGTACGATAGAGAATTTAAGATTGATGATCTATTTTTTAGCAATCGGATTTGTTGTAGATGATAGAATAATAAATTTTATATAATATCACGTCAAAAGGAGTCGCTATATTAATAGTTTACTACATGCAAATATGTAATTGCAATGCTACGTTTTTTTGGCATTTGATCGGTTATAGATCTATACTTGAACAATGAGATGTGTTGCTGTAAGTAATCGTATTGATATTATTGGTCACATGTGTATATTGTTAACATTTCCAATAAATTACACCACAATTATGTATTGATATATTTTTTAGAATAATGTTAGATCTGTAGAGAAAATGTATAAACTTAATTATAAGATTTATGAACATTCATGAGCAGTGTTATATTACGCCTATGCTATGAATAATCCATACTCTGCATATATTTATATGCTTTCATAGTTGTATGGTAAAAATGTTTTTAAAAATACTGATGGTATAAACTTATACTTCGTATTAGATGATATTGTATCATAACAGATTGAAATTCTTCAAAAATAATTGCAATTACATTGTAAAATGAATGTTGTTTTTAACATTTGGTGGAATTATTGTGCTAAAGTGTACTGATCCAGTAAGTGTAAATTCGTATGCATCTAAATGGTATTCTAGCTAGTAAAGGTCCTTACATTTTGATGTTTGCTATGTACTACAGTATTCCATAGTGATCCAATAAGAATATGATAACATTCTACGAATAGAATGTGTATTTCCTTTTTTATTTTTTTTTAATTACATAGCATTTTTATAATAGTTAAATGATTTATCAACACCATTTGTGCACAACATTGGCTCGTGTGTTATGGTTTTGATTGCTGAACTTTGAGGTGTGGTGCGACGATTTTTTTCACGTCATTTGTTTTTTTTCTTTCCAGTGATGAGTCACGTGAAGCCCATTCGTTTTTTTTTTTCGAAAGAGAGGTGCTAGTCTCCATGCCCTCGAGGGGCGTTTGATTAATTAATCAAAATGGATTAAGTAATACGCAAACATGAAATAATCCGACCCCTAACATCATCAAACAATAAAAAGTGCACCCCACAAGAGGTGGCGGTAGTTCTCTATCCACCAACTTTTATTTTTTGTTTTTTGTTTTTTATAAGCTTCTCTCCTTAATTCAAGACTTGCATTTATTCATTGATTTAAACAAAGATATGTAGTTTTGCATGATCTTTGGGTGATGTTGTACTTGAATTTGAAAGTACCTTCATGTCTAGAAAAAAAATTCTCACTTTTCAACAAAAAAAAAGGATTTAGCAGCAAATTATATGATTTTATACTTTAAGTTTTTAAGTTCTTTTTTTTAGAGTGTTTTTACTTTCTAATTTTATTAAAGATGAAGTTTTGATATATAAAATCTTATTCTATATAGTTAGGAATTGGATAGAAAAACCATTAATGTATGATGTGACATCTTTGCTATAGATCCTTTTTCGGTTCAAACATGTTTGTCATATATATATATATATATATATATTAAAGTTCAATAGTGGACAATTAAATATGAGTGAATAAGTGAACAATTGTAGGCCTTTAGATGCTATTCCAATGGATGGTCCAGATTACATATAGAAATTTGGCCCAAATTCAAATTTGAACCTCATCCCTTAATTATAGGGAGTGTTAATTAATTTTTGGATTTATAGAAAAATCACAAAAAGAAATCCCTTAATTATAGCAAGTGTTGCTTAATTTTCAATTTTCAACTCAATCTCGTAATTATAGCAAGTGTTAATTATATATTGGATATTCACATGTCTTGTACGAATTATTAAATATATATACATGTTATAGTCTTGTATATACATCCTGTGATCATTATATACACTATATTTACAGTCTTGTAATTTTCGGATTTATAGAAAAATCACAAAAGGAATCCCTTAATTATAGCAATTGTTAATTAATTTTCAAATTTCAACTCAATCTCATAATTATAGCAAGCGTTAATTACATATTGGATATCCATATGTCTTGTACGAATTATTAACTATATACACATGTTATAGTTTTGTATATACATCATGAGATCATTATATACACTATATTTACAATATTCCGGCAGAATTGATTAATGTACGATTAAACATATGAATACAATAGATTTCATATATACATTTCTTAGGTTGTTATATACAATATTACTGTGCATATATACATATTGATCTGTAGAAATAGGTCACATAAACAATCTAACCACAAGAAATTCCGTATATACATGCCTTACGTTTTCATATACAATATTACTATACACATATACATCTTGATCTGAAGAAATAGGTCACATAAACAATTCAACCACAACAAATTTCATTTATACACCCCTCAGGTTGTCATATACAATATTACTGTACATATATACAATAATTGGCAACGTGGTGGTTGATGATGACTTTGGCGACGTGGTGGTTCAATGTTGTGGTTCCGACGAGATCTTCCAGCGAATTGGTGGTTCTGACGGCCGGCACAATATGGTGGTTCGATGTGGTCGACGCAATGGTGGTGACCGGCGAAATACGGTGGAGATATACTAAATCAAATCAATCATATACATAATGAAAAAATTATATACATTCCTCGGGTTATCATATACAATATTATTGTACCTATATACATCCTAATCCGTAGAATTAGGTCACAGAAACAATCAAGTGGAGACAAATTTCGTATATACATTCCTCGGGTTGTCATATACATTATTATTGTACCTATATACATCTTGATCTGTAGAAATAGGTCACGTAAACAATCTACACAGAAAATCACACCATATACTAAATCAAATCAATCATATCCATAATGAAAAAATTATATACAAAATTACCTTATGTCATATCTATACGATTAATAATGCGCAGCATGGTGGTTCGTGGTGGCTTTGGCGACATGGTGGTTCGATGCGGTGGTTCCGATGGGGGATTTTGCGCAATGGACGGCGAACCACCGGAATACAAGCCGGTGAACCACCACGACGACGGCAAATGGGGATTGCGAATGGGCGCCTACGCAATGGACGGCTCACCACAATACATGCCGGAGATCAACACGATCGGTTCTGCGTAATGGGCGGCGAACTACCGCAATACAGGCCGGCGAACCGCCACGACGACGGAAAATGGGGGACTGCGAATGGGCAACTACGCAACGGACGACGAACAACAATGGAGGACGGCGACGTGGTGGCCGGCGAAGTGGTGGAGGCTGCAATGGAGGCCGATGATTTTCGGGTGCGTCTCTTCTGGATCTACAATGGAGCGTAAATTCTGATTTTACAGAATTGTATTTATGGTAGTTATCTACTATAATACAGTGAAAGCGGAACCCAAGTCTTTGTTAAAATTTGCGCCACATCATCAATCCTGAATAAAATAATGGTTTTATTTTTTACATTGATTTTCAAAAAATAACTTATATATCTACTTGATATCTTATCCAATTTCCTTATATATACTTAATATCTTACTCAATTATATATCCTTATACGAATAAGGAAATTCAAGTGATTTTCTTTTATATTCTTAAAAAAAATTCTTATTAATTAGTATACATTTTTTGTTATTATTGAATATTGAAGAATAGTGAAAAAAATTTACATGTGTCAATAGTATATTCATTAATAATATAAATTTGAAAATTTGAATAAAGCTATTTTAGAATTAAAATTGTATGAATAAAAGTATATATATAAGTTCGGACTTTGGTCTATCGGATTTGGATTATAAGTTCCCGAGTTAAAAGCGTATTCGTATCAAAATTCGATCTCAAATTGGTTAATTCGGTTTTATATTTACATTACTCGTACATGGTACGGGGTTTGTACTAGTTATTGGTAGATGATGGAGAAAATCTCTCCTATTTAAGATTTTTTGTGATTTTCTTATTTTTGGATATTGTGGACTAATATCTCACCATCCATTACAAATCTCATCCTACGGATGAGATTTGTTCACTTGTTCTCTATAGAAGGTTGTTCACTATAGAACCTACCTACCTATATATATATATATATATATATTTGGCCTCTATCTAGATCAAAGAATTTTTACATTACTCGTCTAGTTATATATTAAAACTCAACCTGACCTGAAAAGTAGACTTGAATCAACCGATAATTGAAACTCAATCCAAAAATTAGCAAGCAAAAGAAAAATTGAACTCGATTGACTTGAACCCTATTGGGTTGAAACTTGTTCCCGACTTACACACATTAGATTGACCCAATTTGTTATATATGTATAATAAATGACATTTTTAAAATATTATAATATATTATATTATAAACTATTGAAATTAATATTTAATCTTGATATTATTAAAAGAATCATAAAAAAAGTCCATATTTTTTATCAGCTAGGTCGACCCAGACAGCTAGATAACTTGTTATAACCCGACCCTCTGTTATGCGATTGGCTCGAATCCAAAATAACTAAACAGTCATATTTAACTGCTCTAATTGCTCGTTATATATTAAACCTTTTGATCCAAATAGGTTTTCACTTTTCAACATAAGAAATTTATCATCTTTCTTCACGCCAAAATAATTAAAAAAGTCGGTTTTTAACCTCCTAGGTTAAAATAGCAACAATAATAATAAGTTTAAAATTTGGTGTAAGTACATCCATCCTCATTCCCTAATGCTATTGAAAACTTTAAAAAAAGTTTTTGGCTATGTTAGGCACAAGCCTTTTTTCATACCCTTCCACCACTATTGCTCTGTTTTAGCTAATTTCGCAAAAGCAAATTGCAATTAATTCGGATCACTTTTTTATATCCCACGAATTGGCTCATCCCTCACCAAAAATTCAGATGCACGAACATGTAGAGATAGATAGATCACCGACGATGACAATCGTAGCGCATCCGACCCTCGCTTTTTTCTATTTGTTCTTTTCTGCTTTTCCCTTTTTCCTCCATACAATTCTTTTTTTATCTTCTCAATTTATTTAAATCCATTTTTCTTTATTATTCAAATTCCCTTGTTTTTTTTCGTACGCACATCCAAGCGTTAACGATAAGCCCCCGCCACGGCTCCACCGTAGGACCGTTAGGAACTCCGTCTCTTTCCCCCCGCATTCAACCGACTCCCAATCACGTCCCTCCACGTGTCATCCTCTGCCAGCTGGATCCACCTCCCTCCCTTAGGAACAATTCCAAGAATCTCTAGATTCTATTCGCATTTTCCCTTTCACTTGCTCTAGAAGCATTTTAGCCTCTTTTTCCCCATGTTAATTAGTATTTTTTAATTACTGTATTAGCAAGTGATTGCTTTTTGGTTAGGCGGTTGCTTAGATGCTTTGCCTGCCTTTAAATGGCAGTGCAGACGAGGCAAGAGAGCGGGAACGTATAGGAGCCATTTCCGGCAATAAGGGCTTTTGCTCTCTTCGTCTTCCAGATCTGCGATTGCTCTTGCTCAGCAAGCTCAGGTTTGTGTGCTTCTTCTCGATTTGATTTCTGCTCTTGTTGATGGTTCCCGTTGTTGGATCTGATGGTTATGTACTCCATGTGATTGTTCGATATGCTTTTCCGATCCTCCAGATTTCGCGGCCTTAGATTGCCGACCGATTCAGTCCTTGTTCTGTATTTTTGTTCCATAATTCGCTCAGTTCGTCCCGATTCTGTAACGTGCTCCCTAGATTGGACTGCCTATTTGTTCAGTGGTGCTTCCCAATCTTTCGATTTGATTAATTTACTGCTCCGTAGAGTGGAGTATTGGACTGCTCATCTTACAAAATGATTACTCTGCTGAAGCTGTAATTGCATGTTAAATCACTTTGAATCGGTGATTTCTGTTTTCTTTCTGTACTCATCACTCTGGGGATGTTATTCTGGTGATTCTTTTGTGATGGTTGAAAAGTGGGAGTTTGAAAAGATTTTAAGGAAAATTTTTGCATTGTTTGTATGCTGATCTGATGAGTCTGGTATATGCACCCTTGCTGTCTTAGGGAGTAATCATGACGCCGCCTATTGAAACCGCAACGAAGCCGGAGGTGAAATACGCACCACACCCGCCTCTGAATGAAAGGATACTGTCATCCTTGACCAGGAGATCTGTTGCTGCTCACCCTTGGCATGATCTGGAGATTGGTGCAGATTTTGACTTTCTAACTACCATATCTTTCTATTGATTAGAGTCAGTAGTTTTGGCAATTGGACTCTTATGTTTGTTTTATTGTTTATTGAAAATGATGCAGGACCTGGAACTCCAAAGATTTTTAACTGTGTAAGATCCCAGATCTTATGTCCATTTAAGCATAACTTGTTTGCTTTCAGTTAAAGCTTACTGAGGATGTATCCTCCCATATCCTTATGGATCTGGATATCTACGATTTAAGTTCAGGTCTTAGGATGGATAGAAAGATCTTTACATTTTCTGTTGAGTTGAATATTTCCTGGATTTTATTTAAATAGACGAGGTTGAATTAAAGGTATTCTTTGATGCTATAGGAGTGACATAGGACCAAGGAAACCATATACTAAATGTAGACTTGGTATAACATCAAAGGTGTTGCATGACTCTTTCTAAGCTGTGAACTTGTTCGTTTGAATATTCAAATTTTGCTTACTTTTTTTAAGAATGTTTTTTTAGTTTCTTTTCCAAGGTTATGAACCTTGAAAATGCAATTTAAGGCTGTCTAAGATAGAGCTAGGAATTAGAATTGACCAGGATGTCGTCAACAAATGCTGAAAAAAAAAGAAGATCAAAGGTCCTCTGAGTTCGGCAATTGCAATTCAGTACATATAGACATCTAAGTCGTGTTTCATTTATATGCAGGTGATTGAAATAGCCAAAGGGAGCAAGGTGAAGTATGAGCTTGACAAGAAAACAGGACTTATCAAGGTAAAATAATGTCTACATGCTATTTTTTATAACTTGTTATTCCGATATGTCCATATAATTCATCCTCAGTAATATGTGGTACTTGTGTAGGTTGATCGTATCCTTTACTCATCAGTTGTGTACCCACACAACTATGGGTTCATTCCTCGAACACTGTGTGAGGACAATGACCCTCTGGATGTTTTGGTCATCATGCAGGTATACAGCTTATTCACGTTGTATAGACTATATATTCACGTTGCATTTTACTCCATAGTCCATCCTTTCTTGAAGTTACGGATTTGAACAACCTCAAAGGCAATCAGATAATAAATAAGTCTGTCCCCATCTCTGATTTAAAAGTTACATCTAAGTGATAGCTATAAAGAGGGTTAACACTAATCTGATTGGCTTACACCATTACCACATAGTTGTAGAAGTAGGTCATCAAATCTTGTGATTTATGACTTGAATGCATCCTCTGTATGATATTTTACTCAAAAGTACTCTTAACAAATCTTTGTAGGAGCCTGTCCTGCCTGGTTGCTTTTTGCGGGCCAAAGCTATAGGCCTTATGCCTATGATTGATCAGGTACATAATCACTAGTACTGTTTCGGTTGGTCAAGTGTGACATAATTATGCATATACTGACAGCCTCTTATTTACAGGGGGAGAAAGATGACAAGATAATTGCTGTATGTGCTGATGACCCAGAGTACCGCCATTACAATGACATCAAGGATCTTCCCCCACATCGTTTGGCTGAAATTCGTCGCTTCTTTGAAGACTGTATGCTTTTAAAACCTCTCTTCTATTTTCTCTACAAGCATCAACATCCTTTTTACCATGGCTATAATTTATTTTGGGTTTTAACACTGTTTTGAATTTCTGTCCTTGGACCATGTTTGTAATGCCTTTTTCACTCTCTTGACAGACAAGAAAAATGAGAACAAGGAGGTTGCTGTTGATGATTTCCTGCCTGTAGAAAGTGCCCATGAAGCAGTCCAGCATTCCATGTATGTCCTCATATCCTCTTGTCTATTTTAGTACTTCCATTATTATTGATCATTATTACAAGATCAGTATGGATCTGAAAGTCCGTGAGAAACTCTTTTGTTTTAAGTTCTACCTCATGAAATTTGACAACTTCTACCAATGTCAGGCTACCAATTTGTCAGCATCACAGTCTGTTGATTCTATTAGAATAAGCTGTGATGCACTCCCTTTTCCTACTAACATTTGGAGGTGTGGGAGATAGCAAATTTGAATGGTTTTGATAAAAACTACAATATCTGTTGCATATCCTAACCCAGAACCTGATCAGTAAGCTTTCCAAAAGGCCAAACAACTATGGTGAATGACACTTTTCAAATGGGAAAAGCACATTGCCACTAATGCCAATCCAGGGGCTCACAATAATCACATAAGATGGCTGTTTGAAGGAATTTTATGGTTCATAGACACGATTTTACAAGATAGCACTCTTCAGCGTTCCATAACCTTTAATCTCTGATTTGAGTTGTGTTGATGCATTCTTGCAGGAATCTTTACGCAAACTACATTGTGGAGACCTTGAGGCGGTAGTCTCGTTTCTTCCTTTCATAACCACGGCTCTGAATGAGCTTGTGTAGCCTCCTCCTTAATACATATTTTTGCAAGTTGTTGCCCATCTCGCCCCTTTATAAACAAAAGCTGTGAGAAAGTGCAGTGCTCTATGCTTTGCTTTCTCAGCTGGCTGTTCATACAAAACCACTGGACACCCAGAATTGTTGGTTAATTACAACCCATCTAGATGTGAAGTGTGTATTATGAGACCATGGATTTGGCTTTGTTATATGCTTCTTCACGTTTCTCTTTCAATGCCTTCAAAATCGTTGTTTGAATTACTCTTGTTACTGGATGAGCAGGAATTCTAAATCTAAAGCTGTCATATATGGGTTACTACGGTTGACTGGTGATCAAGTACTGAAAATTGCCTAGTATAATGTTGCTTTGCACAAGAAAATGGTTCCTTCTACTATAGCATACACCATACTTGCTTCTTCACTAATAACACAATCTCTTTCAAAGCTTCCAATCGGCTAATATATTTACAATAAGTATTTTGTGATCTTTGAGAACGTTTGATTAACATGAAGCGAAAATGTAGTTACTCATATTTTGTTACAACAATAAGCCTGAAAATAAGAGATAGAATATCTAAAAATCAGCCAATGTTGAGGAATTGTTGTATCACACTTTGAGAAAAAATCTGCATTCGAACTTGAAAGAGGCTAAAACCCCTCATACTGCGTTCCAATCTCACCGATCACAGGCTTGCAACGATGAGTTCTTTCAATGGCGTCTCCCCAAACCCGGACAACCTCATCCTCCAAACCCTAATGGACCGCCTCCAAATCCGGCCACCTCCGCCTTCCTCCGCCGGCGTCCACCCCAACCCGCTCCTCTCCCAATCCCTAGAAGACCTCCTCCTCGACGCCGCCTCCAACTACCCCCTTTCCGATGACGAATTCGCCGCCTCCGATTCCGGCGACACGAGGAGCCTGCTCGCCAGAGAGGAATCCAATCTCGAGAAGGAGATCGTTAGGGTTATTCTAAGCGGGAAGACCGGCTCGCTCAAACCTAATTCCGGCCAGGCCGTTTCGATCGGCGAGCACCATATCTGCGTAGGGTTTCAGGATGAAATCGGGTCGGATTATCGCGTTTGGGAGTGGCACGGCCACGTCATGCTGTTCGATGACGAGATCGGGTACGCGCCTGAGTATATCTACGGGAGTTACTTCGAAACGAGGTTGCAGATAAAGGCTGTGCAGACGAAGAAAGAGGAAGGCGATGAGAAATTGGGGAGTCTGGGTTTGAAGGAGTTGATTGAGCAATCGGATCCGGATTCAGCTCAAAGTCGGATTCTTCATCGGGGTGCTAATACTCTCAAGTACTGATTTTTTGAACTCCCTTCTATAGATGATTGTTATGCTGGTTTGCGAATTGAGTTGATGATATGTTGCCTTGTTGATTGGAAGTTGCATAATAGAATTCTTTGGTTTGTTGATGGCTACATTGTGGGAAGAAGAAATATGTGAATGTTCAAAATTCTGAAACGTTCCTGTGTTATTAGTACATGTCAAAAGGAAATCTGATAATTAGTTCAATTTAGTGTGTGTTCGGCAAAAGCTTATTGGAGCTTACTGGAGCTTATGATAGCTTATTGAAATAAATAAGCTTGCAAGGAGGTGTTCGGCAAGAGTAGATTATGATAGCTTATTCTAGCTTATAGTAGCTGTTTTTTTGTTATAAATTTAAGTTCCTCATGTGTAGATTATCCAGCTTATGGTAGCTTATTCCCATTTTCTCCAAATTTATATAGGTGGGTCCATACCCCTCATCTTATTGTGTTCTCCCTCCTCAATACCTTTTCGTCATTTTACCCTCTACTTTTATCAACAATCAGCTTGTTTTACCGAACACCCGTTAGCTTACTAAAAATTGTCAGCCTTTAAAATCAGTTACGAATTTCAGCTAGAAATATAAGCTTCAGTTACAAAAAGCTTCAGTCACCATTTCAGCTTGATTTCAGTTAGTTTTACCGAACAGAGCCTTAGACGTGTTGTTGCTTGGCCGTGGCTCCGGTGACCCTACTGCCGACGTTAGAGCCCTCCATTTCACGACCTACACGTGGATGGAGATCGACATCTTTCTATTCTCACATTTTAATTAAAAAACCCCAATATTCAAACCAATATGTCTCATGTTTGCTTATGAGTTACTTTTAGACTCTCCTTTTTCTCGCTCTTGCTAACCTTAATCTGAGATGTAATATAGAATTACTAGGTTAATTTTGGTGAAAATATCATTTATGTTGTAAACTAAACGTAAATTATGAACATAAATATGTTAAGTATAATAATAAGAGATATCGATATTGGTTCTCTTTGAACGATTGATGCTTTAACACTATTTATTCTGCTAAATTATTTTTTAATTTAAAAATGGATAAGGAAGTACATATCCATCACTACGAAATAGAAAATAAATCAAACTAACTATGAGGTTATGAATCGAATACATCCATCAATCCTCGTATATTTATATGTTGGATAATAGGACTAATAGTAATAGTTGATGGTATTGTTTAGGCTATTTTTATCCATGATATTGTTAGTTTTTATCAATTTATGATTCAAAAATTGATTATTTGTTAGAAGAAGAAAAATCTTCCCAATTGAAAATAAGTTTAGTCTTGAAAATTAAAGCGAAGAAGGGGTCAGTTATTTTCCAAATAGAAAGAAAATACTCTAATTAATGAATTTTATGGATGTAGACAAAAGTTTGTACTTGTTCAAAATAGAGAGAGTTTTAAAAAATAAATTAAAAAAATTTGGACAATTACTTAATTAATCCCATAAATTTATTGCTACTATTCTAGACAATGATGTTATGGGTTAAGTTATCATCTCGTTTAACATTCGTTGTGAACTTGGTCAATTTCAGACCCCTATCAATTGAGATCGTCTTGTCCAACCTTCATTGCAAGTTCGAGTGCCTCATATGTAATGGGCCTTTTAAGGCCCAATCCAATTTATATGTTTCAACCTCAAAAACACATCCAAGTTTTATTTTAGGAGAAAGGTGGAATGCCCGAATAAGGTGGAGATGTGGAATTAGGTTTTGATCCTCTAAGCTATCTTAGTGTTGACACAACGATGACTGAACACCCGTTTGTTGTTTCTTGGTTAATTACTGCTTTGAACTTTTCCTCTTTTTCCCTTTTCGTATCAAGCGTAAAATGGCAAATTGACTTGAGTACGAACTACTCCTTATTTAGTGTGGTTAGAAAAGAGACTATAAATTGGATAACACGTCCTTACAAAAATCGTTCCGTAACATTGATCAACGACAATCTTATACCAGAAAAAGATGTTATTTACAGTACATGCTAAGTGATCATTACATTACATCTCAACTCTCCCGGCCAATGGCGTGGGAGAATAGTTGAATAAATATAAGTGGATGATCTGGAGTCCAGCTCAGCAACATCAAATCAAAGAATATCTAACACGTGGAGTCCATCCAAAATAGTTGGACCCACACTAGTAGTGAGTAGGACATGGTCTGAATTATTGGCAACCCACCCATATTTCACATTTATTATCGGCCATAGACTCATAGACGTAGCACAAGCTTTGGGCCCTCACCGGCCCAATTACAATACAATAGCTTATCGTTATAACTTAGAACCCCACCTTATCAACACATAAATACATCTCTCCATTACCCAACAAAACTTCTCATATCCAAATTCATCTTGAATTGTAATAACACAAATCGGGCAACATAAATTATCCCCACGTAACATTAATATAAGTTAACCGGCCTAACATAGAGTGTGGTTGCATGTCACTACTGTCACGATTCAATCGTTAAAAACTAAGTCTCATCGTTCTTAGTCGGTAATCGGTATACCTGATTCGCACTCCTTCCTAGTTAGGTCACAAAAATTTGGCAAAAGGAAAAAAAATATCAATTGGAGCCCACCATCACACCCCCTCTTATAGATTAAAGCATAAAGTTGATCACAAAGAATTTCTCCTCTTTGCTCTAATCCTAATTAAAATCTCATTTCCTCTCCCTAGCTCACACACACACACACCATGTCAGCTCTATGCTACATCCTGATGCTTCTGATCTTCATCACCCTACCCACCCTAATCTACACCCTCTTCCACGTGATCAAATGCCCTCCGAGCGCCCGTCCGCCTCCGCCCGCCGACGCCAGCCTCAAGCCGGGCCTCGCAATCGGGCAGGCGGAGCCGGTGACGGTCGTGGACGTGGCCGAGCTGGAGAGCACCGAGGGAGAGGCGCGTGGAGACTGCGCGGTGTGCCTGTCGCCGTTCGAGGACGAGGAGCGGCTCTGGCAGCTCAAGTCATGCAGGCACCACTTCCACGCGCCCTGCATCGAGCCGTGGCTCCACGTGCACTCCAGCTGCCCCGTCTGTCGCGCCTACGTCTTCTTCCCCAAGAGAAGCGCCGCAGTGGCCGCGCCCGTGGCAGCGCGTGAGAGTGACCTTTGGCAGGGGATGCCTGACTCGGCCGGCCTGGTCTGATCGAGCCCGGCCGAGTTGGTTGGTTTTTGTACGTGGTGCGTGTGTGGAAGGAAAGATGCCCATCGGCAACAGCTTGACGTTAGTTGAAGGTGACACATGCGTAAGAATTTTTGCTTGGCCATGGAACATTTATGGCTCTCGAAAAAGGTTGGCAGTTTGTGGTTCCAATATTATGCAAAATCTCTCATCAATATGGGGAGATTGTGATGTTTTTGTTTGGATGCTACTTGTACATTGTATACTCGGTCGATCTAATCTACACAAGAGATGACTAGTCATGTTGCTATTTGTTGTAGGTGGTCAGGTGGTGCAATATATACTCCCCTTTCCACAATACATTTGGATACATAGTTTTATGTTCTCTTTTAATCGAAAACGGTTTATGTTCTCTTTTAATCGAAAATGGTTTTAACTTTGCGCCTACTTCTTCGTGGGTTTAGATATCGTTGTTCAGTTCGGATTGTAATGATAATGATATACTCCTAACCATAAATCAACATAAGTACGTTGATCGATGTTGATATTTTATTTCATTTAACCATTTTTTTTTAACCAAAGCCAGATGTGTACGTAGCTGTTGTCGTAGAGTTTGTTTTTCATTCTTCTTCAAACCTTACCACATTCGACCTAACTCTGAAGACAAACGCTATTGAAGTCGATGAACCGGAGGGGATATGTCATTACTCATACGTAAGTATGTAACACTCAAATATGAGCAAGACCAGCCTTTTTCCAACTCAATACACTTGATGAGTATTAGCCAAATAAGTGACTCTATATGGAAAAACGACATCTTAGAAAGTAGACAATGAAACTCGAGAAGTAGATTACATGTCTCATGTGCACTCAATATTTAACCACATCAGCCTCACCACGATATTCGATCTCAATTTTGGATAAAAAAATTAACAGGTTTCTGTTTGGCTGACCACGAGATCAATGTATCCTTAAGAAAAACATAATTATATAGCTGGATGTGGATCTACAACCAGCACAAATACACAATCCAAAACTAAGCGAAGCAATAACAAGAGTGATCGAAGGTAAGATGGCGATCTCAAGAGATGAAGTGTGATTACATATAATACGCTTCAAGGTGGCTATTACATGACTTTTTGTAAGATCATGCATTGAATAGATAAACTTGTTGAACAACATAGGAGATGTTACTTCGAGTGAAAGTAAGATGTTGTAAAGCACCCGCCACACTGATCCTTTATAAGGGTAGGATCTAAGACAAGTGGCCCGATACACTAGGTCAAAGTGAGTGGTGGGTGTAGGATTGTAGTTAGACATAGATCGATGCATGCTCAACGATTTCTCCTACATACTTGTCTTGATTAGAACATGCCACTAGAAGAAACCACACCTGAGAAGACACGAGCAATTGGATTTTGTTGGTTGAAAATAATAAACAATTGAATAATCTTAACATTGGTGTTACCCTTTTTTAGTTTTTTTTCATTCGCATAACGTAGCACTGGCGTCAAGGTGCATCTCTCTTTTTCCCTCTCAGGTCTCAAAAACTCTGTTTTCCCCCAAATGGTAGATCCCCAAACCCTAACAAAATCCCGATGAAACGAGCTCACATCTCCGATCAAAAATGGCCGATCCAGCTCCTCCTACTCCTCATCACCTCCCTCCTCCTCTTCCTCTCCCTCTCCCTCCTCCCATCCCTCGTCTCCTACCCCAATCCCAACCACCCCTCCCCCACCGCCTCCCATTCCTCGCTCCCGACCCTCCCTCGGTTCGCCTACCTCATCTCCGGCACCACCGGCGACGCCCGCCGAATGCTCCGCCTTCTCAAGGCCGTCTACCACCCCAGGAATCACTACCTCCTCCACCTCGATCTCGGCGCCTCCGATGACGAGAGGCTCGATCTCGCCAAGTCTGTCAAGTCGGAGAAGGTTTTGAGGGCTTTTCGGAATGTGATGGTGGTTGGGGACGCCGATCTGCTCACCTTCAAGGGCCCGACGGTTATGGCCTCCACTCTTCACGCCGTGGCCCTCTTGCTTAAGCAGGCTAGGGATTGGGATTGGTTTATTAATCTCAGCGCCTCTGATTATCCCCTCATCTCCCAAGACGGTTGGTTTTCATCTCTCTTTGCACTTTACTCTACAATGCTTTCGATTTTTAGTGTAAATTTCTATCCGAAAGAATCTGGGTAGCGTCAGTTAATACATATTCCAATAGGGTTCATGAAAGATAGCATTGTGAAAATTTGGTTGCCAAATTTGAGTGTGAGCACTAGTTAGATTCTTTGCCTGTGGCCCTCTTTGCAGAAATGTAGTGGGAAGAAAGGTTGGAAATTGCATATTTTTGGTATGATGCAATTTGAAACAATGATACCACTCTAGAGAAGATGGCGTTGTAAAATTCTATCAGCCTTTTATAGTAAGTTTACATATGAACTGCATGCTAAACAGTGAAAAGATGGAAGTGGTATCTGAACCTATTCCATTGTGTTCCAACTCATCTGGGTCTGCACTTTGTGAGAAACACATTGCCTTTTTGTGTTCCTTTTGTTATCCACTAGCCTTTACTCCAATCACTCCTTATTCCTTTCCCTTCATTTCCCCAACTTGAAGAAAACAACCCCATTGATTATTCACATCAACTACATCCAAATGTTGGGGGTTTGTGGAGTTATCAAATGTGCAACTTCATAGATCCATATATGTTACTTATTATACTTGCATGTGTGATTTTGGAGTTTTTCAAATGTCCAACTCCATAGATGCATATTCATTACTGAAGACTTATTTTTGCATGTGTAAGAACTTA
The DNA here is from genome assembly GCA_934048045.1 of Polygonum aviculare. Lineage (NCBI taxonomy): Eukaryota > Viridiplantae > Streptophyta > Magnoliopsida > Caryophyllales > Polygonaceae > Polygonum > Polygonum aviculare. Next base: position 25,444,948 of record OW204031.1, read on the forward strand.
GTGAAGGTGTTGAACTGTACTGTTGGATGTTAAGTGTCTAGATTGAGAGTTAAGTAACAAGAAAGGGAAGGATTCGTGGCATGAAAAAGCTTCCCTTACCATTTTTTTTGTGTCTTGCAATTGTTTATAGAAGATGAATTCTGCATGATTGAATATTCTCACATTCAGGTTGAGAAGCTTAGGTGCTAGTCATGCCCTTCCAATGCTCAAAATGATCTAGGATGTTCACCTATTCGTGTGGTCTCTTAGTTCTGATTGTTATGTTTTTTTTCTTCTTTTTATCAGATCTCTTGCATATCTTCTCTTATTTGCCTAGAGAGCTAAACTTTCTTGAGCACTCAAGCGATATTGGTTGGAAAGAGTAAGAACCCTACCTTTGTCTTAACTCTTTAATTTCTATTGTATTCTAATATCTAAGTCTCCACCTTTTTTCATTACAAGTGAAATATTAATAGAAAGTTAAATTCCTTTGTTGCCCGCAGGAACCAAAGAGCAAGGCCGATCATTATAGACCCAGGCTTGTATCATACCAAGAAATCTGGCATTTTTTGGGCAAAAGAAAGAAGATCATTGCCTGTTGCATTCAAGTTGTTTACTGGTAAGACAACCTTGTGTCCATATGCATCCTTCCAAACTATGAAAAGTCCCTAATGCACTTACTTCATTGACCTGATCACGCCTTTTTGCAGGTTCTGAATGGGTGGTTCTAACAAAACCGTTTCTTGATTTTTGCATTTGGGGATGGGACAATCTCCCACGCACACTACTAATGTACTACACCAACTTTCCATCCTCATCGGAGGGCTACTTCCACACTGTCGTCTGTAACCACCAAAACTACCAGAACACGACCGTCAACCATGACCTCCGGTTCATCAAATGGGACAATCCTCCAAAGGCACAACCCATGAATCTGACTTTGCAACACTTCGACGACATGGTACAAAGTGGGGCACCCTTTGCACGTAGGTTTGCAACGGACGACCCCGTACTCGACAAAATTGATCATGAGCTCTTGGGAAGGGAAACCTGGTCTTTTACACCGGGCGGTTGGTGTCTGGGAAAAGATCGTTGTGTCCCCCATGGGATTACAGATGCTTTGAAGCCGAGTGTAAACTCAAAGAGGCTTGAAAAGCTTGTGCTTAAGCTTCTTGATCCAGAAATTTTCAGGTCAAACCAGTGTAAATAACTCTGACGTTGTCATGTCAAATTGGGCCAAGAACAAGGCCGTTTTGTATATGGGCCAGTCAAATCAACAGGAAATGGAAATGAGGACCAAATCTGAGAATCTATCAAGGTCACTCTCACAAGATCTTAGGATTCTGATCTAGCTGCCCCTGAAAGCTATGAAATTTTGATGGAGCACAAAATGGAGGAAGGATATGCTGGAGATACTGTATAGTGTAGCTACCGTTTGTTTTGGTCACGTATTGATTCTTTGTGACCACTTAGATGAATTCGAAGAATTGAATAGATGGTCATGGTCAAAAATTTAATTTGTGATTTATGGATACACATAAAGGACTACCTTTCTTCTTTTTTGGGCTTCTGTCTTTTCTCCCTCTTATCCTAGCATATAGCCAAAGACTTGTGCTTTAATTTGAACGACAAAGAAAATTAGTTTGAATACACTTGTCGAATATCTAACCTAACTATGGAACATTAGGTTTGGAAAATATTTCCAACTAGGACTGATAGCAATTTAACCAAAGTCGAAAAAAATCAGGAGACTGGTTGAATTGTCAATGGCTTTTAAGGTTTTCACTAGTTAACTTAGGATAATAGTTTGGATATGTTTGCTAAAAAAAAAATAGTTTGAATATATTGATTCAACTTTATTAATTTTATGATGAGGAATTCAATTAGCTATCTAGGATTATAAGCAGTGTTCTAAAAATCGGTCTAGGCGATAGTCTACCGTCTCGAACAGCCCCTAAGCGGATGGCTAGGCGGTCAAGTGAGCTAGGCGGGTGGCTACGCGGGGGCCTAGGCGGGCACCTAGACGACTGGACTAGGCAAGTTGAACATGCTAGACGGGTGCCTAGACGAGCTGGTCGGGCTAGGTGGCCTCCTAGGCATGTTAAGTGGACTCTAAACGGGGCTAGTTGGTTTTTTAGATGCCAATTTATATGAAAATATTATGAGATTGTTCATTTTTTCTATATTCTCACCAATTTAAAATAATAATATTAAATTTCCAAAATCATATAAATCCGCGTAAGCCCTGCCTAGGCTCCTAGGCGCTAGGCCCCATCCCACCGCTTAGCGTTTTTTAGAACACAGATTATGAGTCATATAAACTGACTTATATCGACTAGAGAGAAGAAATTCAAGATGATGAATTCTACTTAAAATTTTTACATGGACAAAGACCCATACTCATTCCAACTTGTAACTAATGTCTTTATATGAGATTGATTTTATAATCAAATAGTACATAATTAGAAAGTTAAACCTACCGTTCATAAAATCTATGTGATTCTAGAACCTGAGCCCAGGTACCAAGGTTCACAAATCATCATCCCAACTAGATTGTCCAAACACCACTTTATAGGTTTCACCACCATTTTCAAAAACAAGTCTCACACAGCTTCATTCAGAAGAGAGCAATGGTGACATCTCATTATTAACTAATTATACATATAATATAATGTATGATCATGCAATCTTTCATGCAAACCCATAATTAAAAACGTTATGATGAGGGGGGAAAAAAGCTCAAACTGGTCAGGATTCTTCCACAGTGCATTGTGTATACAGTGCAGACCCACCACCCCTCCAAAGCACCCAACATACCTTTTTTTTTCCCTTTTAATAATTCCAAACTTTATTGTATTTTAACACTAAAAAAACCAATTTCTTACATTTAATAATTTGATTTGAACCTTAACACAAAGCATATGCTGTATATATAATATACATGATCAATCTGAGTGTCTTTGTCAAAGTATAATAGTGTCATGAACATCCTGGCTAAGGAAGAACTCCCCCAACTTTTCCCAAGCTTAGCTATTCACACACCTTCACAGTCTGTATGAAAGAATCTCATAGAAAGCTTATAGACTAAGCAACAACAAACAACATGCATGAAATCATCTCATTCCACTTTGTACCATTTTTATATTATTGCATATTACTAAAAAAAACATGTACTTTGTTAAGAGAGAATGGAATATTGGATTCAAGAAGAAGCTCACAATATGTCTACCCCCTGATTGAAACATATATATAACATGTAAGTAAATATGAGTGACATACTAGTACTAGTATATATAGTAAAAGAAGGAGTTAAAAGAAAAAGGGAATAATTAAACTAAAAGAAAAAAGAAAAAGAAAAAAGAAAGAAGGGTATATCAGTATATGCTAGCTATATAATGGAGTAAAAGGGGTGTCTTTTATTTTGGCCTCTCTAAGCTTCATCATCCTCTTCTTCATTCCCAATTCCTTTTGCTTTATAAATTTCTGCCTCTGTCTTTCTCTCTTTCTCTGGTTTTGTAGATGTTATATTCTCCACCACCCACTAACCCCTTTTTTCCCTAAAGAGAGCTAAAGCCAACAAAGATTGAGAGCGTCCATCGCAACTAAAGAAGAAGATTTCCTTCCAAATTTTTTATAAAGCTAAGCACCTCCCCAAAGTTATTGTTCTAAAGCTAACATATATGGATTTTTCATCCATCCCAGCTTATCTTGATCCTTCCAATTGGCAGCAAACGCCACCACAACTACAACACCACCACCACCAGCAGCAACAGGTTTGTGTGCTAGCTAACCCTACTTTTATTCTTAATCTTTCTTTCCTTCTTTTGATCTTTCCCCTTTTTTTCTTTTTTGTTTTTGTAGTAGATGCTCAACTAACCAAATTTTAGCTTCCATGGCTCGCTAATTGTATGCCAAAAAGATAAATATTCCAAGTTCCACCTCCTTTCTCCTTTGAATTTTATGTGGGTATATAGCTAGCTAGCTAGTGGTATATAATCCTTAATTGATTGAATATACTAGTACATATATTTTCATCTCCTATGTATCTTATAGCTTTTTTAACCCTTTCTTGCTCTTAATTTGTTCCAATCATCAATATCCAAATCTACAGCAAACCCATCTTCATCACCACCACCACCAACAACAACATGGAGGAGGAAGCAACCTCAACCCTAACAACAACAACAACAACTCAAACCCACTCCTCCCGCCTCCGCCGCTGCCTCCGCCACTCCAACCGACAGTCCACGGGCACGCGCCTCAGGCGGGGCCCATGGGCGGGTCCATAAGGCCCGGGTCCATGGCAGAGCGGGCCCGAATGGCGAACATCCCGATGCCGGAGCCCGCCCTAAAATGCCCTAGGTGCGAGTCCACCAACACCAAGTTCTGCTACTTTAACAACTACAGCCTGTCCCAGCCACGTCACTTCTGCAAGACCTGCCGCCGCTACTGGACACGTGGCGGCGCCTTACGCAGCGTCCCCGTCGGCGGGGGCTGCCGCCGTAACAAGCGCTCCAAATCCTCCTCCTCCGCCAGCGCCGCCAGCTCATCCAAATCCGCGGCTAGCGACCGCGACCGCCCCTCCTCCTCCTCCGCCGCCGCCTCCTCCGCCAGCTCGGCGCTCTCCGGAGGCATGCCGGGCACGTCGAGCATGGCGGACATTCTCGGGCTCACCCCGCCGCCGCCTCTTTCAGCCCTAAGGTTCATGAGCCCTTTCCACCACGTGTCCGATTTCGGCGGCTACGGAGGGCTCACGTCAGCGGCCGCAACCGGGGATTTAGGGTTTCATCTGGGTGGGATGGAGCACCAGTGGCGGCTCCCGGGGCCGCCACAACTCCCGTATCTTGGCGGGTTAGACTCGGGGGCGGCCGTGGCCGGAGGGAGTGGTTTGTATGGGCATCCGTTTGACGGAGTCGAGTTTTCGAGCTTGGGGATCGGTCACGTGCGGTCAAAGGGGTTGGACACGACGGTCAAGACGGAGGGGAGCGGCGGCGGGGCCAGGCAGGATCAGATGAGTAGTAGTACTAGTGGTGCAAATTTGGCAAGGCAGTTTAACTTGGGAATGTTGAGTCAGCATGGGAATGTCGTCGCCGGAGAACATTTCAATTGGGGCGGCAGCGGCGGTGGTGGCATTGGTGGCGGGAGTAGTAGTAGCGGCGGTGGCGGGAATGCGAATGCGTGGACGGATATGTCGGGGGTTAACAACTCATCTTGCTCGACTACGAGTGCCATGTAAGAGCTAGTACGTGAATTGATGCAATATATGTCAACTACGTGAGAATTAATTAATTATCTTGTTTTAATGATGAATTAAGGAGGTTCATTTGGGGTTTTTTTGTTTGATGATCGACAATGGGTTAGTCTTTTTATTTTATTTTTTAATGAGAAATGTAGTTGTTTGGTTAGATATTTAGCCGCCATAGATGATGATGATGATGATCAATTGGAGCTCTCCTATATGTTTGTAATGGATTGGAGCCCTAAAACCAAGTATTTTTTCTTCTTTAATTGGGGTTTTTCTGATACATTTGATGGTTTTGGTAATTAACTACGTACTAGGTAGGGTGTTTAATGTTAATGCTTGAGGGTCGATCCCGGTTAGTTAATGTACGAGCTGTTTTCTTTCAACCAAAAAAAAAATGTACGAGCTGTTTTCTTGGCTAAGTTATGTATGACTTTTAGAGCAAGATTAATTTTTGTACTATAATGAATCCTCCGGTTTTAGTTTTGCTCCATGCATATTTGTTGCTAGCTAATCAATCTGATTTGGCATGTGATTGAACACAAGGCGAATATTGCTTTTATAAACTCCTCTTGGATCACATTGCATGCATTGATTAATTAAACTCCTCGTGAATATTGCGAATATTGCTTTTATAAACTCCTCGTGGCCTTAAATGTATTCTCAATCGAAAATGGAAACACAAATAAATCTCAAGTGATTTTTTTAAATCTAAATGTACGAAAGATGCCATTAACTATGATGAGAATAAGGGTTTCAAACTCATGATTTGAAGGCCACGCATGTTAACCTAGCTAGCTAATGCCCGGCCAGCTAAGCTAACAACGTCGCTTAGACCAAAAAGTGTAGTTTAATATTTCATGTGCATAATATTTCACCAAATTATGCTTTTCATGTGCATAATACTGTACTAGTTTTAACATTTCATGTGCCTAATATGTTAAGTATGCTTTTCATGTGCATAAATAAGTTTGCGCTTTTTACTGCCTGCCGAGTGTCAATGCTAGCTACTAAACATTTATCATCATAAATATTATGGTATGATTTTTATAAGAAAGTTGACAGTTTAAGTGTGATACGAATTTGTTGATTTTTTAGGGCATGTTTGCATTGTATACGTACATAACGGTCCTTATGTTATAGTGCGTGCGATCCAAAGAGGCCTTAATCTTATGGAACTTGTTGTTGAGCTTATATATGAGCTCCTTCATACATGAATCAATAAATGTCATTTCCAAATATGTGACTTATAATGTGAGAGCACACTCACCTCTATATACATCTTTCGCTAATCTTATCAATAAGTTGCTTTAATTTTAAACCCACCATATATAGGTTTAGAATATATATTTGGCTATCCAATTCATTATCAACATTACACATTGTCATATGGCATTATTGAAGGTATTTTCCTGATTAGACCGCAATAAGATATTCATATTGTAGCTAAAAAAATTACAAGATAATATATATAACATTTGAACATTTTATAGTATCATTTACATAATTGTAACAGTCATCTTATCGGACCGTAGGTATTGCTCATAATATCGGCTCAACCATATATCAAACCGAGTTTGTTTAAACAAAAACTATCATTCTTATAATTATATGTTACTGATTTAACGGTTTTAATCAATTCATTAGGGTCATATTTAGGTTCTATTTTGGGATTGAAAATCATTCATTCCACAAATGATCCATCTTAAAACTACCGAAATCGCATAACCAAATTACAATTCCAAAATTCTATATATGCATGGATTGCATGCACCGGCCGTTTTTATTCAATGAAACTAATTAGCTAGGTTAACCGAGGAATATACAACAACAACATTTGCACAGGACAATCCCGTTGCTGTAGGATCTTGGAGGTCAGGAATATATGCATCATAAATTGCAGCAATTCTAGATGACCTTTTTCTACTAAAAAGAGGGAATGAATTGAAATGAATGTAAGTGAAAAATAGGAAAGTAGGGAATGACTTAAATCTTGTGGGAGGTGGTCTTGAACGGGGCTTTTGAGGAAGAAGAAAGAAGAAAGTGATGAAGAAAGCCGGAAAAAGGAAACCCTTTGATTTCAAAAACAACAACAATCTCGATTTCATGCAAGGCTGTTTCCTTCTCACCTCCATCATATCAACTCTTTCTTTTTGTGTTCTATATATATATATAGACCTTCACTAGTCACTACTTAGCAGCTTTTTCTTCTTCTTCAGCTTCATCTTCCTCTTCTTCTTCTCCTTGTTTTTTACTACAGTACTAATTTAGTAACGAAAAAACATGTAATAAACCGGTTAATTAAATAACCTGGGAGTCCATGATCAGTACACATGGACGTTGCATATGGCCGGCTTTGCTTTTGTCTCCTTTATTTCACAACTGTGCAGTTCAAATCTCATTTTTGACCACTTTTAACTGCATGCATTTAGTTTGTTACCTGTGGCTGTACCTTATAAAATTTAATTAGTATCTTCATCGTTATTAGTTAATTTGTGCGTTCTCTTATCGAGTTACTAACTGCGATGTAATTATATTGACCCCTTTTTTGTTCTGAACGTACCCACTGATCGATCGTCACATTTGAAATCCAATAATTTCGCCATGAATTAATATAGTTCTTTGGAGTACACTACACAATTCAATTCATTTATTCTTTCGAGAAGCAATAATCATAGCCAATTTAGATTAGAATGTGATGTAGTTGTCCCCTTTTTGTTCTAATTAAACATATATACGTAAATGTTGATGTCATCACATTTGAAATCCAACAATTTAACAATCGTGGAGAACAAGTATCTAGAATGGTATAAACTAGGAATATATGAGAGAGAGGATTAACAAGAAGATAGTGAACCCGTCACACTTTAAGCATACTAAATATAGAAACTAAAACCCTAAAATAGAAATAATGAACCCGTCATTAAAATAAAACCAAAAAAATCAAAATTTACCAAATATTTCCATTAATAGCGGATTATAGTGTGCCCTGGCCTTGGGACACATTATAGAAAAATCGAAATACTAATACCTAATATCTCTCTTCAAGCTCAAGCCAAAGGCCGGTCACAACTTAGAAGGAGCTTATACCAACAGTTTTGGTGAAGATGTCAGCAATCTGATTCATATTAAACATGTTCTTCGATGAAATCACAATCAAGCTTGATATATACATTTGGACTGTTGATAAAAGACTGGACTGGCAACTAGAAGTGTGACTCCGGGATTTAAGATGGGGAGCTCTTGGATCCAAATTAATCTCATGGAAGCAAACGTGATGATCCAGTATTTAGGTTCCATACTAGAATGAGTGACTACTTTGTACTTTCGAGAGAACCAAATTATTAAGATTGACACTATAGAACGTGGTGAATCCATGCTAATTAAAAGCGACAATCATAATAACTCTACGCTACATACTATTTTGTTCAAACTTTAGACGTGGGAACTACTTATCCTCGACACATTCTCGCAAGTGCATCTACCTTTGCCCAGTTGACACTTGGAGAATATATAACGGGTTGAGTGCATTTCATTCCCTTTTATAACCGAAACATGAAGCATATTTGGGATCAGAATAAGGCGTTAGGCGAATAGCTCTGATACCATATTAAATTTTCATGAGCCGAGGGATCGAGAGCGACACATATGTAAGTGCATTATATAAGTCCCATGCATGAAAGTAATATATTTCAACCTAAAATCAATTGACAATAAAAAGAATAACCTAATAATATATATATATATATATTAAGGTTATTTTATTCCAACTTCAAATGTGAGAGGCACTCATTAGTCTCATTGAATCTCAAAAATAATATATAGATCCTCCGTATAAAAATACATATCTTGTAAACAATATCATACACAATGCTGTTTTTTTGGTCGAAATACACTATGCTTAAAGGCAGCCATCGGGGCTTGATGGGGACATCAATGGTTTCCCGGCCTTATTGTTAAAACTATATACGGTGAATCTTAATGTTTATACTCCAAATGTAATAGTTCTAGCGGTAAGTACACAATACTCCGTAGTCCGTATATATATAGTCTGAAACGAAGCGTTTGGGGGGAATCTCTTGGAATGCGGAGCGTTTGGTTTGAGAGAGAAAATGGTGGCTGCCGTGTCTGCACGTGATTTGTCCGCATTATGTTTTTCGTTTTATGACCCCTGACTAAAGTGGGCCTGTCTTCTTGCACCGTTTCTACTCATTTCTCTTTTTCTTTTTATTTGACCGTGGGGCCCATCCAGCATGAAAAAAGGTAGTAGGACCCACCCCAGGATTCCTTCCAATTTTCGACCTCATCCATCATATCATATCTCTCTTGATTCGCTTTTACTCTTGAAGAATAAGTGTGTGCCATAAATTGAAGGATGTCTTCACCCATCGAGCTTCCATTCTTGACTCGTAGTATTCCTAATTACCAGAATACACCCATATCTAGATTCTCTATTCAAGTTTTTCTTCATTCCATTCCTATACATTCCCTTTGTTTGTATGGCCAAGCCATAAAGTTGTACGTAAGTCCTCGCTGTGGCCACTTTTCTAACAAATGAACGACATAACTTTGGCTAGTAAGCTCGTCCTTGGTTGTTATATGTTCACGGGAGGTAATTAATTAACTTCCTCCCAGCTAAAACAATCTAGAATTTACTGTAGAGCTTAAGATAAATTGAGTTGGGTTTTTTTATATATAGGCCGTTATATATATAGTTTCATTTTTCTAAAAAAAAATATGTTTAGCCTAACGTTAAAATAAATTGTATGTTTAGCCTAACGTTAAAAAAATAAATATAGATATGGGTGTAGTGTGATCGATCGAGATCTGGATGGGAGGAGGCAGCTTCTTGTTTTTTCGCTTTTATAATTTCGTCATCTCATCTCTAACTCTACCTCTAATCATGCATCTTATCATATATGTATAATACATATGATTAAAAAGAACAAAAAAACACTTACATCCGTAAGATAAGTAAAAGGAAAAAGAACAAGGGAAATGAGATTCCGAAAATGGTCTGTTTCCAATCTCTATCGATCCCCAATTGCGTAGTTGCATGCATATATGATAGATATACGGGGCCACTTTTCCACTCCTTCCATCTACATATCTTTCCGTGCAATTTCAAATCTTCTCCTTTAATTTGACGTACATCATTTCAAAAATGGTTAGCCATTTTGATGTCTATAGTCTATATTCGATTCTTCTTTCATTTTCAATGCACTCCTTAGTCCTTACGCGTTCACGTTTATTTATTTATCACTAATAACATATGCCTATCGGAATACTTGATCCATCCACCACTAAAATTGACCTCGTAATGCCTTAAAGTTAATATATATAGAAACTACATTTATATGGTAATTACAAATATGATGCAATGTTTTTTTTATGAAAGGGTAATTCATTCATTGTTAATAAAGATGAGGTTAATTACAAAAGTCCGAAGCTTGACCTTGGTGTTTACGGAATCAATTATCCCGATCCGAACCATACATCTCCTAGCTTCTCGATTTCTCCATTTTGCAATTACACGGTTTCTAATATGCATAATGCACTTCGTAGTACAATCTTATATGGAGCATACTTTATTCCTCAAGACTCTCCTATTTCTAGCCAAGCAAAATATAATACATTGTTGTGCAATGACAAGTGTTGCATAAGTTGAATTTTAATGTCCTCTCCCTGCAAATTAATTGAATTGTCGTTGTAAGCCATTCTCCCATTCGATGCATGCAAGACACTCTGGTATAATCCTCGAGCATATAACTAGTATGGTCAAGTTAACATTGGACCATATATTCCGGGTTTAGCATTTCATTTTCTTTATGCCTTTACCCATATTTTAAAAGGCTTTGATTCAAATAAAAATCAACATTAACCTATAAACTACGAGCAAACAATGGCCGTTAGATTACGCAGATGGATGGTCACGATTAGAAGCTTTTCTCATTTTAATTTGTAAGGTAGCGGGGGCACAATCGTCATTTTGCGTGTTTTATTTTTATTTTTTGATTTAAACGCCTTTCTTCTCAGATCTCCATCCATGATGCCGCTCTTCTTTTCCAAATGGATTTGCTATCAAACCAGAAGATGAAAGGGGGGAGGAAGAAGAAGAAGGGACCAAGTTTCAATCCAAAGTAACCGAAAATGGTGAAGACAACGAGATCAAATTTTCGAGTAAGAGGGATTGTTGCCTCGTAGGTAGGAGAAACAGCATCTTAACTCGTTGACTTCATCGTCGTTGCACTCCGCCTCCCCACTTTCTTCCTCTTCCAGTCTGTGGTATGTCCAATTTTCATGTTCTGACCTTTCACTTTCCCTAATCATTGAGCGAACATTCATAATTTCAGTTTTCTTATCTTTTTAGAAGCTCCTCACTCATAGACCTGTGTCCGGTTCGGTTCGAACCGGCGAACCGGACCGGTCAAAACCGGAACCGAACCGGAACCTTAACCTAAACCGCCAAACCGGCTATTTTAGGTTAAGGTTAAGGTTCGGGGCTAGGCCTAACCGGTGAACCGGCGGTTTAGGTTTTTATTTACAAAAAATAAAAATATATTCAAGTGACCGTTGGGGTGGTCCCGCGGGCGCGGAACCGAAATCGCGACCGCGGTTTGATCACAGAGTTGGACAGGAACAACTCCGTCCCAGACCGCGGTCGCGTCGGGAAAACCGCGACCGCGGTTTGGACACCCGCGGTCGCGGTTTTCCTGACGCGACCGCGGTTTAGGGTTTAGGGTTTAGGGTTTAAGTTTTTACTCCGTCCACTTGTAACTATTGTAACTATCCCCGAATTGACTTCCGCTATTGATTCTATGAAGTCGAAATGATTGAGTTATTACAAATTTATTCCCGATATCTACCTTGTTGCTTGCATTTTTTATCCTAAACAACGGCTTCGTGGTTTGGAAACTTTATTAGGAGATTATTATGAGGCTTTGGAATCACCCTTGCATGAATTTGATATTAATGCTCAAATTGCGGAAATGATGATTAAAGTTAGAAGTGACATTGAGGAGTTGTACAAAGAGTATGATTGTAGCGGAGGCGGAGGAGGAAGTAGCTTCTTCCGAAACCAAACCAAGAGATCAAGGCATTCGAGCTCGAGTGCGGACTTTGAAAACTATCTAACAACTTCTTTTGACTATCCCGATGAAGGTTTTGATATTTTTATTTTTGGAGACGACAAAAGAAGAACTTCCCAATACTTTCAAGAATTGCGATTCAACTTCTTGCCGTTCCCGCCTCAACGCTTGCGGTGGAACAAACTTTTAGCCAAGGTGGACACATTCTCAACCCGAGAAGAACTAGCATGAAACCCGAGATATTGGAAGCTCGAGTATGTGTGGTCGATTGGAAAAAGGCGGAAATTAGACAACAATAATAACAGATTCTTCCTCCGACGTCTTATGTGATGACGACACCGCTCGTAGTACCGGCTCCGAAACCGAAGGGTCGTCTTAGACGGTAAGTGGGGGTTCAAACAGAACTACGTGGGCTTTGATTCCTCTAAAACCCCAAGATGTAGGCAACTTAATATTAAGTTCAAACCCTTTAATTTTCCAAACACTTTTGTTTTAAATGATAGAATGGAACAAAATCAGAAAATGAGTCAAATTATAAAGGAACTGCGGTCGCCACCGCACCCGCGGTTTTCATCCAAGAGAAGATCTCATCTTCTCTTTCATTGGATCCGCGGGCGCGGTAGGGGAGCCGCGACCGCGGCGCCGGACGCGGCCGCTTTCTTTTGGCCGCGCCCGCGGTCACTCAGGGAAACCAAAAAAAAAATAAAAAAAAACCGGAACCGGAACCGGCACTGGAACCGGTCCAAACCGGGAGGAAACCGGTCAAAACCGGAACCGGACCGAAACCGGACCGGAACCGGCTAACCGGGTTCCCCAAGGTTTGGGTTTAGGTTTACCCTAAACCCAAACCTAAACCGCCGGTTCCAAACCGGAACCGGCGGTTCGGTTAACCGAACCCACGTCTACTCACTCAATACAGGCGTTGGATTGGGGTTTGAAAACCCTAAAATCTCGTTTGTTAATTGTATTGGGATTTTTTTCCTGTTCATCTAGAATTCACTTGCTACTTCAGTAATTTAGCTTCTGTAGCAAGTCAGATTCATGGTTGCTTGATAAGTAGCAGTATGGAACAATCTGTTTAGTAGTCTTGTGGTTGTGATTGCAATGTCACCATTTTACAAGAGTTGGCTTATAAAACCAAATGTTTATGTAACCTTTTGTCCTCATCAAGTGTTGAATGCTATATGAATCCTTTTGGGTCAACAAGGAGCATGAACTTGAACAGGACTTCAAGAGATTCTGGGAAGAGTTCCGCTCATCCAGTCGGGAAAGGTAAAATCCTGCATTTTGAGTTTTTGTCATGGGAGTTGTTCCTTTCAGGGTGGATGTAAGTTTTTTCTTTTGTTTCCTGAATGTGTCGGTGATAATCATCTTCTCTTATTAGTCATGACCTGTTATTTCTCTACAGGAAAAGAAGTGACCTGTTATTTCTCTGCAATTTGAGTCAACGAGTTAAAATGGAGGAAGAAGAAGAAGAAAACGCAGATCTGGATCTGCAATGTTTCAAGTAAGAGAAAGAGAGAGAACCAGGGCTCGGTTTAGTTGGATTCGACCTCGGCTCGGTCGAATTTGAAGACTTCGACTCGAATGGAACGAAATTTTGACGGAATTAAGCGATTGAAGATGGAAGAGTGAGCTTCTGATTGATTTTGGTGCTCATTGCAATAGTTCTGATTGATTTTTACTTCCTTTTGTTGTGGTGGGCAGCAATTGGTGAGCCTAGGGGCATGGCTATTTGGTTTGTGCTAAGAGAGGTATGAGGTCAGAGAGAAGAAGACATCAAAGAAGGTAAATCCCTGCAAAATTCTCATCAGTAAATATCAAGATCTGGAATATGATTTGTAATTTGACATTTTATGTTACGAACTTACAATAAGAAAATGTAACCAGTTTTTTTTTTCCATGTGTGTGGTTCATGCTCACCAGTTTCTTTGACTTTTTCCCATAAGAAACTTGTGGATGTTTCAATTGGGCTATGGTTTATATTACTACTGCATCTTTCTGAAGAATCATTAAGCTGTTTTGGCTTTCATCTTAACATGTTGTTTGATGATGTTGTTTTGTTTTGTGAATTGTAGCAGAGACCAAGAGGACTAAAGGCCATGGGAGCTGTGCAAAGCGAATGGGATTGAGGAGACTAGAAAAGGAAGAAGAGAGGGGTAAAGGGTAAATTTGCATCCCTGGTGCACATAGTTTTAATGGTAGTTTTTGATGAAAATGTAATATTTGGGTAAAGATGTGTAAGGCCTTTGACTTTACTTTCAGCTAGTTTATGTTGTAATAAGGTACTTAATTATCTTTTTCAATTTGTGTATCTGAACATATCAGTAGAAGTAATTGGTTGTTATAATTTGCTTTGCCATGTGCGTTTAACATTCATGGGACTAAGTTGATTTGTTTGAATTACGGTTCATTCACCTGCTGATATTCTGTGAAAATTTTCAAGCTTGGAGTTCATTCACCTGCTGATACTATGTTGCAAGAAGCTCAACTCTTCTTTATCACTTATAATAATAATGTTCTCCTCTCATATTTTTTGAATCCCCGATTTAAATACTCACAACTCAATTATCTCAACTTTTATGAGTTGTGATCTAAACACAATATTAAGCAACATGTACGTATATGTTAGCTAGTTATATAACTATTGGAAATGACCGGTGTTAGATTGAGATCTAGCAAGTTGTCAACCAAATATGTGAAATGTACATCTAAAATACGTGAACATTATACTCAAATACCTGAACATTATACTCAAATATGTGAACACACATCTAAAATACGTGAACATGATACTCAAATACGTGAACGTTATAATCAAATATGTGAACGCACATCTAAAATACGTGAACATGGTACTCAAGTATGTGAATGCACATCTAAAATACGTGAACATGATACTCAAATACGTGAACTTTATACTTGAATATGTGAACGTACATTTAAAATAAGTGAACATGATACTCAAATACGTGAACATTATACTCATATATGTGAACGCACATCTACAATACATGAACATGATACTTAAATACGTGAACACTACACTCAAATATGTGAACACATATCTAAAATATGTGAACATCATACTCAATTACGTGAACGCATCTACTTCATATGTGAACGTACAACTAAAATACGTGAACATGATACTCAAATACGTGAACACAACTACTTTATATGTGAACGTGCATTCAAAATACGTGAACATGATATTCAAATACATGAACATTATTTGATATGTGAACCATGTAAAAAAGATATGAAATATATGAACACCCACATAAAATATGTGAGCATAGACATGATATATGTGAGCAGAGACATTAAATATGTGAACATATAGATGTATGAAATATGTGAACAAATGCATGAAATATGTGAACAGGGGCATGAAATATGTGAACGAGATTCATATACCATCTTTACTAAGATGTGAACCACAACATAAAATATGTGAACAACCTCGTCAAATAAGTGAACACCCACAGAAAATACGTGAACATGAAAACGGACATAATAAATTGTTTTTACTACATTCATGTACCATCTTTAAATATACGTGGACCACGACATAAAATATGTGAACAACCTCATAAAATATGTGAACACCCAAAGAAAAAATGTGAACATGAAAACAGACATAATAAATTGTTTCACATATTTAAAGTGATTTATACTTACAACCGTTAATCAAGGCTAAACAAAATGGGACTTTTCTATATTGCTTACTTGAAAGTTGAAATAAACGCTTCATTTTGGGGAGTTGTTTTGTTTTTTTTTCCATAGTTTTTTTTGGCTTGTTTTTTTTCCTGTCATCTTGTTACTACCCAACTCCTCCTTCAAGGCTTCAAGCTAGCACATTTGCAGAAAAATTCACAGGTTTCAAACCCTTGACAGAGAGACTAGAGAATCCAAACGGAGGTCTTTCATGTCATCTTTTTATTACCCATCTATACTCATCATTTACACTTGACTGAATACTCATCATTTACACTTACCCATCTATACTCATCATTCTGCCTAGATATTTGACATGAACAACACAACCTATTTACTCACTAAAAAACGTAATCAAAACAAGCAAGACCACTAAACCCGCTCTTCCTAATTCATACACAGTTCATATGACCTGAAAATTCCAAGATCCAGTTCAACCAACAATTGCAGCAAATGCCCTAAATCAGCTTGTAATAGCGGAGACAGACATATTCAGTTCATATACAGTTCTTCATCAGCTTCTCCGTCACCTCCCGAGTCTCGTTCGCGAGTGCAGACAGATCTAGCTCTCTCCACCATCGGACCTCTTTCGTTGGCCATGTACATTCAATTGGTACCAATTAGTCTCGTTCTCCATGATACTCCCAAACTTGCGAGCGGCTTTTCGGATCTGGACAAGGCCACCGAGCTCGGAGGCAGCAATCATGTCCATCTCCTCCTTGAACATCCGGAACTCTTCCACGACGCTCTCCATGGCCGATTCGAAGTAATCTTCGGCTTCTTCGACAGTGGTCTGAGTCTCCTCCACCCCCCGAGAGCCGCTGAGCTCAATCGCCGCTTAGACAAGGTTTTTTGAAATTGCAATTCGGTGGAAATGTCTGGTCTCCTTCTGTTTTTACCCCCAAAGACGATTTTGCCAATCAATTTGAGCATAATTGCAAAATTGCCACCTTCCCATTTTAAAACCTAATTCTCACATCTAGCTTTTTAGATCAATCTCAACCATAGATTTTTCGAATCCAATGGTTGATATTTATTTATAGTTTGTATCTTAAGGAATATTTGTACCTGAATCAACCTCATTTTAAAATTGGTTTTTAGCATCTCATTATCTTTACCTTGTACTACGTTATACACCCAAATTAAACCCCAAAAACACAAACGATCCAGTTCGTTCCCATATGCAATTTCGATGGCCCGTGATAAACTAGGTGTCCCAATGAAAGATAATCTATCTTCTTCAGAAAAGAAAAAAAAGAACGATCTTGTATGTCAATTTGATGAATACAAACTGTGCAAATTGATATAAAACATATGGGTATTAAATGGGGGAAAGGTGATATTTTAGTTGTTTGGATGGAATGAAAATGCTTGTCAATTCCAGTGTACCCTCCAAATCCAATTGCTTTGATGTGGCCAAATATGTATATGCAAAAGCAAAGCTGGGATTTGTTGCCCATGAACGTATGTTTCTCGATCGCTATGTGATGATGGTGATGATGATGATCACTCTTATCTTGATCGATCCCATTATTGTGTAATGATAAAGGAATTTCGTCATCCTCTTATCCGCCTCTTAATTTGAAAGGACATTGCATTACATTTATTCTACGCTTTTTATGGCTTTCCCAACTCCATCTAGCTAGCTCCTTAATCAATTGCATATTCACCTTGCCCAAGAGCTCACATTTTTCTGCACTCAATGATTCCCAAATACATCCCAATAAGCTCGGATATATCAAATTAAATTGTATGCCGATTAGAGTACATTGCTCATATATTCCTATAATGTCGACGCATAATTAATCATTGCTTAATTGATTAAATTTACACCTCCTGCTCACATGCATGTTAGCTAGCTAGTTAATTATTTTGGTAATTGTTTTTTGTAAACTTTAATAATTAATGCTAAAAAAATGGCTGAATTTTCGTTCATGCATTATCATATACGACATAAATATACATGCATGTCTTCTTAGACTCATGAATCGACAAAAATAGACCTACCCATAAATGATTGAACATAACAGATTAATCCGTAGTGGGAAATGCTTTATGTATATGAGATATGTGTTTACGTCAATCCAAATTTTACGTACATTTCACATCTTGCATACATTATTAGCTAGACAACGTACTCTTGATTTTTTATAATAAGACTAAAGATTACAAATGCATATTTATATATGGGCTACTAGTAAACCGATTCCAACTCAATTATACGGGTGCTTATACATACATATGTAATTAAGAATCCACTAATTATCATAGTTTCTTAACACAAGTTAAAACGAATTTCAAAATTCTGTTATCTAATTTTCTCATCTTACTAGTTATTGTTATTATATATGGTTTTACTTGCGTAGTCATGCAGATTGTAAATGTGTACGTAAGTATCAAACCTTTTTTTATATAAGAAAATTAATTAAGGTCGTCACAAGTACTATTTGGACTCACCTAGAATATCCACAAAAGATGAGAATTATCTACTGATCAGCTCTAAAGATAATAAGGTAAACCGTCACCCTGAAATCTCGAACCCGAGATCTCATGGTACTACCATGAGTGGTCAACTAGTGAGTTGATGTCGTCGAGCGCTACGTCAGTATCACATTGACTGCAACAATAATGTATGCACGTACAAGAGTCCTTTTTCTTTCACCGCGCATTGTGGAGGATGATAATTGGGTTCTGGTGGTGGTGGGCGGCGATGGCGATCTGAGTTATTCAGGTGAAATTGTGTTGCCTTAGAGGGGTTTCATCGAGAAAGCTGGCAACTTTTTCTTTCAAGATGAAGATGATGATGATTTGTCGTTGTATGAAGACCGGATTTTCTATATGCTTCGAGCAATTCGGTAATGCTCTATAGTTTGATTTTGAATTGAGCGTGCAATTCTATCACTTATTAGTTCAATACATTCAGATGGGAATTTATATGAACTCATCAAATGGAGGGTGAAAATTGGAAATTTTGAGAAGAAGTCAAAAACTTAAAATGGTCAAGGAGTTGAAATTTGAGGATGCAAGGCTAAGGTTTGAGACTGAGGAGGAAATGCGGCTCAAGGCGTAAGATATATATCGTGTTGGCCTATTCTATGTACTTGCTCTTCCTGGGTGTTCTTTATTCAGTTTTAGCTTATAGCTTTGGCTGTAATTTTCTTGTTCAGATTAGAGTTTTTTTCTTTTTCGAAATGGCAATTTTACTTAGAAAAGAGAAAGATACAGTACAGGGAACAAGTTCAGCAAATGAGGCAACAAAGCAACAGAGCAAAAAGGCGAATACAACAGAGGCAACAAAACAATTGTAAGGATGTTCAGATTAGAGTTGCGAGATGAAAAGAGGCTCGAGAACAGCAGTGCATTTGCTAATATATGGTCTGACATTGTGTTTGGCATTGCAGTTATTCAAATTCCATCATCGATTGTCGCCGAAGGTGTCAGCCATTTTCAATGAGATGAAACGTCACTCGGGAGCCGGAATCCGAATTGTTTCTTATTGCACATAATAAGACGACTTAGTACACACTTCTGAAACAAATGCAACCTTCAGGCATCAGCTTGAACAGATCATGGCATATGAAGCGCATGAAAGCTCACTTTTTGACTATTGTATGAGATTTTGTTTTGTGCAACTATTTGGCATTTTAGAGTGAAGCGTTTATATATGGGTAGAACGATTAGTTTCATTTGGAAAAGGATGATCTAGCCTCTTAAGTCTTCTGTGGTTGACATTTGGGCAGTTCAAACTTCAAACCATACGAAGATCCCCACATTTATAGGGACATTTATATGGGGATTATGGCAAACAACCTTTCAACTGTTGTATTTATAGATGTTCTTGCATCATAAGAATCATATGACAGTTTTCAACATCAATATGATCGCAGTGTATTACTGTCTTTCAAGTTAAGTGCAGCGCATGATTTGAAGTCACCACTCACCAGTCACCATCAATGCGATCACAGTAGGCATAAAAACTTGGATTTAGGACAACAAAAGCTTCATCACAAATACTACCATCTCCAGCATTCCTATCTTTACTTCTCGCAATGAAGAGACATTTTTCTTTAACGTTCGAGTCAACACAAAACTTACACAATAACCTCATACTAGGAGATTATGTGCATGATTTCAGAGATTGCTGCATCGGAAATTTTCAAGGAAAAAGTCTAACGAAGCAACAAGCTTAGGCAATAGAAATAACAAAGACGAAACTGATTATCCATTAAAACACAAAAACTTGAGCATCTGCCTGGATCAGACGAACAATTACCAGAGCATATGCCGCACTCTTAGTTCATACTCAAAACACAAAAGAAGCAACTAGATGTCTCAGAAGTATTGCCTTACCATCGTCGATCCAAGACCCGATTCTGGGAATGGGTGATGGATACAGTTGCAGGACAATATACTGAAGACAACACAGACAGATCCTACTCAAGACAAAACACTGAAATAAACCAGGTCTCCTGAATCACAATTGAAACTCAAATATTCAAACTCATTACTTGGCCCCCTTCTTGGCAGCAGCCTTGGTGACCTTGGCACCTGATGGATCCTTCTTGTCCACGCTCTTGATGACTCCGACAGCAACAGTCTGCCTCATGTCCCTAACGGCAAAACGTCCAAGGGGTGGGTACTCAGAGAAGGTCTCCACCACCATGGGCTTGGTGGGAATCATCTTAACCATACCAGCATCTCCATTCTTCAAGAACTTGGGCTCCTTCTCGAGCTCCTTTCCTGAACGCCTGTCAATCTTGGTCTGGATCTCAGAGAACTTGACAGCAATGTGGGACGTGTGGCAGTCGAGCACTGGAGCGTATCCGTTACCGATCTGACCAGGGTGGTTCATGATGATGACCTGGGAGGTGAAGCTGGCTGCACCCTTGGCAGGGTCGTTCTTGGAGTCTGAGGCAACGTAACCACGCTTGAGATCCTTCACGGCAACATTCTTGACGTTGAATCCCACATTGTCACCTGGAAGGGCTTCCTGGAGTGCCTCGTGGTGCATCTCAACAGACTTGACCTCAGTTGTCAACCCTGATGGAGCAAAGGTGACAACGGTTCCGGGCTTGAGGACACCGGTCTCAACTCTTCCAACGGGCACCGTTCCAATACCACCAATCTTGTAGACATCCTGGAGTGGGAGACGGAGGGGCTTGTCTGAGGGCCTCTTTGGCTCGTTGATCTGGTCAAGAGCCTCAAGAAGGGTTGGACCCTTGTACCAGTCAAGGTTGGTGGACCTCTCAATCATGTTGTCACCCTCAAAACCAGAGATTGGGACGAAGGGGATTTTGTCTGGGTTGTACCCAACCTTCTTCATGTAGGATGAAACTTCCTTCACAATTTCCTCATACCTTGCCTTGGAGTACTTGGGGGTGGTGGCATCCATCTGTGCAATAAATCAATGTAAGGGTCAATTACACATGTACAGAACAAATAACAATGAAGACATGAATATAAATATTAACAATGCAAACAAGAGAAGCAGGAATGATTATTTATACCTTGTTACAACAGCAAATCATCTGCCTGACACCAAGGGTGAAAGCAAGAAGAGCATGCTCACGGGTCTGGCCATCCTTGGAGATACCAGCCTCAAAACCTCCAGTGGTGGAATCAATAATGAGGACAGCACAATCAGCCTGGGAGGTTCCAGTAATCATGTTCTTGATAAAGTCACGATGTCCAGGGGCATCAATGACAGTGCAGTAGTACTTGGTGGTCTCAAACTTCCACAGAGCAATGTCAATGGTGATACCACGCTCA
This sequence comes from Polygonum aviculare, assembly GCA_934048045.1. NCBI lineage: Eukaryota > Viridiplantae > Streptophyta > Magnoliopsida > Caryophyllales > Polygonaceae > Polygonum > Polygonum aviculare. The sequence continues at coordinate 25,466,746 of OW204031.1, forward strand.
CGCTCTGCCTTCAGTTTGTCAAGAACCCAGGCGTACTTGAAGGACCTCTTGTTCATCTCAGCAGCTTCCTTCTCGAACCTCTCGATCACACGCTTGTCAATACCTCCTAGCTTGTAGATGAGGTGACCAGTGGTGGTTGATTTCCCAGAGTCGACATGGCCAATGACCACAATGTTGATATGAACCTTCTCCTTACCCATAGTAGCTGATGATAGACAGAAATAGGTTAGAAAACAAAACAATTAGAGCAAACATGACAAGTACTTTCTAGTAATGAAAAACCATCCAGATTTAAACATCCAATTGCAGTGAGTTAACGGATATACAAGAGCTAATGTTTCATACAGGAGACACACAACTCATCTTATGTCCAACACAATTCAACAACAAACCGGTACAAGAAAGCTACACAGGCAATCAACGCATTAAAGGCATAGTGATGACTCGTACAAACTCCCACAATCAAAAGCATTAAAAGGATTCACAGCATACAAGAACCACAAAGACAAATTCATGCAGCAAATACGATAAATTAACATGGAGAAAGAGCTCCTTCCATACAATCTGAATCATGATTATATATGAGATGCTTAAAAACACAACAGATGGCTCATCTGTCACTCATAACGGAATATCAATTATAATTGACCAAAAAAACAGATCTATACATATACAAATCGCAACAACAGAAACCGATAGACAACTCAGAAGCTCTGGTCAAATCGAGAGCATATACTCTCATACAGATCAAAACATTCAAAATCGCATAACAGATGAATCAAATGTACACTAGAACCACAAATCTATGAAACCACAACAAGAAAAAGCAACAGACAGCTCGAAATCTCCGGTCAAATCGAGCAAACAAGCTCTCATACAGATCGAAAATTCACAATCTCAACACATATGAATCAGAAGTACAAAAACGAACAACAACTAGTGAAGAATATGGAACAATCAATCGAAAGGAGACGAAGAGAAGAGGAGATCGAACCTTAGTCGCGAAAACAGCAGCCGCCGCGAGTAAAGAGAGAGTTTGGAAGAGAGGAAAAGAGAGAAGTAGGGTTTTCGACGAGGACTCGATGGCTTTTATAGGGGAAGCGAGGTTTAGCTGAAATTTTCACGGCGGCTAGGGCTATTGTTTTCCCCTTTGCGCTAACGGTTTAGGGCCAGGCCACTACTAATCCTTTATCTAATTAACTCTGACCGGATTAGAGATAATAATTAAATTAATTACTTCTGACCAAAATTATCATTTACAGACTAATTGCTTTCACTACAAAAATTACCATTTAATTTTTTCATAATTTTCAACGACTAAGATACAGAAAATAAGGATGATATTTTGGTCATTTATTTGATGTTGCGAGTATGATGACATCTTTGCATGCGAGCATTTGATTGGCGAGAAGAAAATACTCAAAGGGGGCTTAACAAAATATGCATGTATATTTTATGTCACGTCGAATTGAACTTATTCTTTATGGACTACTACATATCAACACAATATAGTACTAGTATATTTTAAGAGGCTCATTGTTTGACAAAAACACATCTTACATGATAACATTAGACAGTTGTTTTGAAAAAATTATATAAGGTGATTAGTTAAAATGTAATCAGTTTACCATATGGATACTAAGCTAAAACATTTTGAAATCAAGGACTCAATGTACTGTTTTTTTATTTTGATCAAATGTTATTCTTCTTTTTTTAATTAAGATGAGATTTTAAGGATTAAAAAGATAAATAAATGGAGCCGAATTTGTAGATTTCAATCTCAGATACACAGATCTTGTTGATCGCTTTGGAAGAGGAATCAGAAGACATTACTTTCTCCTCCGGTTAGATTCCCCAATCGTGTTCACGTGAACACAAGGGATTTGTTTTCGGGCTTTACATGTGCTAAAAATTTATGGACATTTTAATGGGCCATTCAAAATTATGGGCTTTCACTGGGCCTGAATCACGGATTGGCCTAATCTGTTCATGCACTGTTCCACGTTTCGAATGTCGGAAGGCCAAATTTCAACTAGTTTGAAATTCAATTCCGACCAAAAAAAAATAATTTGAAATTCAATAGTGCAATTTGGCTTCTTTTTTCTGTCTCAAATATATGCACGAAACAGTACAATATATTTAGGAAAATTGGATGAAAATAATCCCAAGTATCGACTTTTGAACAAAAATAATCCCAAGTTTAGAAATCACCGACAGCGATCCGAACTATTACAATATTAACCGAAAACGATTTTCCGTTAACTTCTCCGTTAAAATTGATGAGGTGGCAAACGGAAATATGAGATGGCGAATTAACACATTACACTTATATTTATTTTGTGACATGTCACTCATTATATTTAAAAAAAATTCAAAGGCCATATCATTATATTGATCAATTAGCTATCATCTTTGATTAAAAACAAAAACTAAAAACCCCCTTCAAAATTGATTTTTTTTTTTTTTTGTTTTGATGAACTTCAAAATTGAAAGTGAACACCGAACAAATAGAACAATGGTCTTTGAAGCAAGACCGCGGAAGAAATAGAACAATGGCCTCGATCAATATATCTCCGCCTCCACCATCCACAGCTACACCGCCCACCGCATCGCCGCCACCCACAACCACGCCCGCTCCCGTAGCAGCCACCCCTCCCCCGCATCGTCGCCGCCTCCCCAACACCCTCTTCTCCCGCGGCCCCACCACCGTCCGACGACGGATCTTCTCCAGGGCCTTCACCGGACAACAGCAACCCGGCTCCTAGCGCCGCCTTCTCTCTCCAAGGCCTCCCTCGCCGGATCCGCCCTTCTCGGATCCCTCGCCCTCCTCCTCATCGTCTGATCCCCCTTCCCCACCTCCTCCCGAACGTCGCCCTTATTTGTAGCCGTCGGGGGTGGATCGAGGCCGTTAGAGGATGGAGCGAGTCTGGAGCGAAGGCGGAGCGAGGCCGGCGCAAAGGCAGAGGGTGGAGCGAGGACGGAGAAGTCGGAGGCGAGATTCGGCGGCCGGATCTGGGCAAGCTCAGAGTGGGTCCAAGGACTTGTGTAACCTCCAGATCTGTGATTTGCAACTTTCTTTCGTGTTCAATTTAGATTTTGAAGGGATTTTTTTAGTTTTTCTTTTTAATTAAAGATGATAACTAATTCATCAATATAATGATATGGCATTTGAAAATTTTTTGTTTAAGTGACATGTCACAAAATAAATATAAGTTTAATGTGTTAATTTGCCAACTCATATTTCCGTTTGCCACCTCATTAATTTTAACGGAAAAGTTAACGGAAAATCGTTTTCGGTTAATATTGTAATAGTTCGGATCACTGTCGGTGATTTCTAAACTTGGGATTATTTTTGTTCAAAAGTCGATACTTGGGATTATTTTCATCCAATTTTCCATATATTTATATACATCAAGATCGCTTGAGTCTCTTATTCCCTCGTGTGGATGCTCTTAGCGACCCAAACTCTAAAAACACTTTCAATAAACATGCTTATATCTGGATTATGCTAAAATTATGCATAAAATTGTATATAAAAAAAAAAGTTTATAGGGGATTGGGGTGAATAAGATTCCAATCTAATCTCGAAAGAGAGAAAAACCATGAAGTTTATTGTGATAAAAGTTAAAAACACTGCTCTTCTATGTCCACCATGTGACACCTATCTAACAGTCAAGATTTATTTTTGGCTATTGATTAGTAATTAATTAAAATTAGGCATAAATTTAACCAAAAATGATGATAAAAAATATACCAAGATCTATAATTTAATTTTATCTATGTATATTATAGACCAATTTTGCATATTATTGGATCATTTTAAAATTGAATTTGTCTTTTGAATTTTCTTTTTATTAATACTCTCTTGTTCAAAGTAGTATTTAATTAATATCCATGCAATTGAGTATAATAAATGCAATTTAAAATACATATACTTATTAAGGTAAAAGATAATACACATGAAAAAAATAAGATATACTTATAATTGTGTTTTGAAAAATCAATGTATATTGAAAAAATAAAAAGTGAAAAATGGGATCATATGGCTCACCACTGGGAGGAAAAAAGAAGATGAATAGATGGTGGATGAAGTGGAAGAAAAAATAATGATAAAATAAGTCTATTGGGAGGAAAAAAGAAGAAGAATATATCGTGGATTAAGTGGAAGAAAAACTAATGATAAATTAAGTGTATTTTAGAAGATCATGACTATCTAGATGCTCGTAGTTGAGAATGTTCTTAGAAGTATGTCAAGTAGAAGTCGTTGGACCTTCATCTTGAAGTAAGAAGAATATGCATATGGAAGGAGAAGAGTCTCTACACGTGCCCCCCATATTAGGAGAGGAACTAGTAATAGTGTCCGTGCCCGGGAGGGCACGACTTATATAAAAAAAAATTCCTATGTTTCCTCAATTGTTACTATGGAGTATTGTATAATTATTTCATTTTTAAGTAGTTTGTGCAAATTCAATTTCAAATAGATAGGTAGGTCTAATAAAATAATTTACATTTTAAAGGAATTAAGATCCTTTGGTCATTTATCAATAAATTTAATGTTTTATATCGTATAAATTTAATATTTCAATCAGATATATTATAGCATAGTTAAAAATATAATATTTGCATAGATAAAAGATTTAGCATATGTTTTGCATAGATTTGGATAGATTTTTCTTAAGAAACTAATTAAAATGGAAATCAGTAGATAAGAAGAAATATAATGTGGGGTCTATAATGAAATTTCAATCAGTTAAACAAATTGAATTGTTTTAATAAAGATGGGTGATGCGGTCCAATGAGGATGTGACACATGTCGGGCTAAATATTATTTCTAATCTCCGCTTTAGTATATAGTTATGATATGTGAGGGTGTCATGAAAGTAGTCGCTTTTGACTCTAGTTGGTTGCATAGGTCTCTTTTGCTGTGTTATAGTGCCTACTTGGATGAAAATTCAGCCACTCTATAATTAAGGTAGTGAAGCCGTGAAGGGTCTTTGAGAAGGAATTTGTATGCGGTTTGGTGTGTGCGTTACTACTTACTAGATCCACGACGAGGATGTGATTGGGCATCACTCTCCATGCTCGGTTATTGTTGAAATTGGCTATCATGAATCATGTAGTGTCCTAAAATATGGAGAATGAACATTGTTTTGGACAAAAAGGTAATGATTGTACTCAATTATTCAACTAGTACAAACCCCGTACCATGTACGGGTAATGTAAATATAAAACCGAATTAACCGATTCAATATCAAACTTTGATACGAATCCCCTTATAACTCGAGAATTTATAATTCAAACCCGATAGACCAAATTCCGAACTTATTGACCTAGATATGTACTTTTAATAATACAACGTTTATTTTAACATAATTGTATTCAAATTTTAATATTTATGTTATTATTTAATATACTATTAACATATGTGAAAGTTTTTCACTATTCTTCAAGGTTTAATAATGACAAAAAGGTATATTCCGTAATAAGAAAAAATTGTTCAGATATAAAATAAAATATTCTGCGTATTGAATTTTTTAATCATATAAGGATATAATTTTAAAAAATCATGTTAGAGGAAAAAATCTTAAGGTATCAAAAATTGAGTATGATATTAAGTACATATAAGGAAAATGGATAAGATATGAAGGATATATGACTTATTTTTTGAAAATCAATGTAAAAAATAAAATCATTATTTTATTCAAGTTCGATGACATGGCGCAAATTTTTACAAAGATTTGGATTCCGCTTTATACTGTATTATAGTAGATAGAGGAGGTCACATAGAAGAACAGTAAAAAGAGCCTTGAATTTATTGTGAGCAAATTTTACGTGTGTATAAAATTGGGACAAAATAGTCGATCTTATTTGTAAGAGTTGCTAATTTTGTTGTTAGTTGGTTTTAGAATATAACTTCATTGAACTTATGTTTTGAGTTTATATATGCGCAGGCCCGTCTCAAACATTTTCGGGGCCCTAGGGCGAGATCAAATTAGAGACCCTTATTATATATTAAAATTTAAATATATTATTGTAATATAATAAAATATTTTGCAAAAAATACTAACTTTATACAATATAATCAAACCTTGATAATGTTAAGTGGATTCATCCACACCTTTTTTTAAAGCCAAATAATTAGTTGTATTTATTAAAATTTATGTACGTAGAAATCTCTTATGTTGAAAAATAATACAAACTAAATATGATATTAATGTTTTAGCACAATTTTTTAAAACCATATCTATATGAATAGAAATGATATTACAACTTAAATATATTTTTTTAATTAGAAATTTAAATGAACCTTTTTAATTTTAATAGCTATAATTTTAACATTTTATTATTATAATTTTTTTTCAAAACGGGGCCTCTAATTTTCGGGGGCCCATGGCGGCCGCCCTACCTTGACAACCCTTTTAGCCGGGCCTGTATATGCGTGATCCCCTATCAATCGGTTTATAGAAGCTTAGCACGGTATCAGAGCGGGTTTCGGTGTAGGTTCATTTTCTTACGTCTTCGGACTTGCTAGATTCGTGGGATCCATTTAGACAATCTACCTAATAAATGAGAGATCGAACCTGAAAGTGGTGGTTCGTCGGCCTTAGTAGAATTATTCGGACTTGTCGGCCCTTATGAGCACATTTAGGCAGTCTACCCATTATAGGAACAACCTGTGCAAACACTGTACGATACGCATGCCTTGAAGGATTTTATCCAAGTGTCGATAAAACTAGGCGGTTGCATTTGAGGGAGAATTATTAAGAGTAAACACACACATCGAAAAATAGAAAATAAATTACCTATTATACAAACCAAGAAGTTAGTCCATCGTGACAATGGTTTTTTTTTTGTTAGAAGCGTTTGACGCATCAACCCACTGGTTGTTGAACACTCATGGATGTACCATGAGGTCTTGGATTTGAGACTTTAGGACAACGATTTGTCATCTTCTCTTTAAGACTGGTTAGTAACTAGTTCTCATTTCTTGTGGATGTTCTAGTCAAGTACATTTCTCTTTTTTTTTGAGCTCGAATACATTTCTCGAGTGTCTCATTTAAGTGATAAAATTTGTGAAGTCCAATAGGCTCCTTTCGGCTCACATGGAAAGCGGGTTGCGTAGAGTGCTAGGTAAAAATGGTTCCATTGAAATACAAAAGTGTTAAATTTGGATTTGCAAATCCTAATTTTTCAAATTTTAATTATAACCTTATGTAATTTCTTTTAGGTGAGCATTATCTACAACCTGCAGGAGATAAAAGAAATGAGAAGTAACTTAGAGTTTACCACTCATAAGGAATATTCAGAGAACTCTATGCTCAAGTATAGCGTTGATATCAAGACGAGGAACAAATTCTATCCTACTTGAACTATTTTTTTTTTTTGGTCGAAAAAAAAATAAAAATAAAAATAAAATTCTATCCTACTTGAACTATTTTTAAAAGAAACAAAGTAACAAACAAAAAACTACGTAGTATTACGTTTATGAGCAAAACTTCGTTCATAAGCTCATGGGAATGATTTGCAAACTTATATATGAAATTTATAAGGATTTTCAACTAACAAATTTACAATTGAACCCAGTTAATACAAGTCATTTGAAATAATAAATTTTGAACTTTTTCATTCTTTTTAAATGCCTGGTATTCCTGATATTAAAAATGATGGGATCTACGAATACACTAATAGACAAAATCAAAATCAAAATCCCCTGCTGCTTGCCTTTGTGATTTTCTTCTCTCATTTTCCTGATTCAACAATGCATTTTTTACTGTTTCCGCGTGGAAATTTCAAAAAGATTTAATAAAAAAAGAACGCACATATAATCCCGATATTATTGGTAGTACCAGAATTTCCTGACGTGTAAAAAGCAAAAGCTACTTTTTTAATTTTGATTTTTCTTCAATTTTGCTTCCAATACAAAATCCCTTTACTCATCTCAAATCGTTTCCGGCAGCTGCCCTGATTCATCGCGCTCAGGTCCCACTCCCTCCCTCCTTGTTCAACCCCTCGCTCACCAAACCAAAATCACACTATCATCTCATCCAAAATCCGCTCTACCCAACTCGGAAGAGGAGGAGGAGGAGCCCCTCTGTGGGCGGTGGGGGCGAAACAATGGGGCAGGGCCTGAGTTGCAGCTGCTCCCAACTCAGACACGTCCACGGAAATGGGGTTTCTAGTGCCATTCAGAACGGGGAGTTGGAAATGCTCAAGTCCTTTCTCCAAAGGGATCCCAAATCTGTGCTCCGGATCTCCGCCTATGGCCACGATAGGGTTCCCGCCCTCCATCTCGCCGCCTCTTCTGGCCGGATCGAGGTCCGATTACTCGGCTTCAGGCCTCGTTTCTTGACTTGGGTTGTTTTGATTTGGGTTTTTCTGATTTGGGTTGAATTGGGTTTGTGCAGATTCTGTCTATGTTGCTGGATCATGGTGCAAACCCTGATTTGCTCGATCGCCACAAGCAGGTTCTTCTTCGCTCTCTGTACAATGGTAGTTACTAGTAGCTTATGATTTGTGTGTTGATTGAGGGTTTTGGTTTATTGGACTTTGAAGACTCCGCTTATGATGGCTGCAATGCATGGGAAGATCTCTTGTCTAGAAAGGCTTGTTCAGGCTGGTGCAAATGTAGGCTGATTCATCTTCACTCTCTGTTGCTTAAGATTTGGTGTTCAAGTACTGAGTTTTCACAGATTCTTGGGTTTGTTTTAGATGCTGATGTTTGATTCAGGCCAAGGAAGAACCTGCTTGCATTATGCTGCATTGTTTGGTCACTCGGATTGTTTGCAATCTCTTCTCTCAGCAGCTCATTCTTCTCCTGTGGCTGCCTCTTGGTGTGTCTTCTTTACTAGTTCTCTCTCATTTGCATCTCTCAGCTTTCGAATTAGTACTAATTCCTTGCTGGTTTGGGATCGGTTGGTTCGGCAGGGGGTTCGCCAGATTTGTCAACATAAGAGATAAGAAGGGATCAACCCCATTGCATTTGGCAGCCCGGCATAGGCATGCAGAATGTGTCCACATTCTGTTGGACAGGGGAGCTCTTGTTTCGGCTTCAACTGGTGCAACCAGGTAGTTCTTCATATATGGGATTGTGCTTTTGTGATCGCCTTAGTTGATATATTGCATTGTGATTAGTTTTGATGATTTATCACACCGTTTGGAGATTGAGCGATTTCCCCTCTTGGCAGCTATTGTGGGAGCACACCCCTCCATTTGGCAGCTCGCGGAGGCTCACTGGATTGTGTAAGGGAATTACTAGCTCATGGAGCTGACCGACTTCAGCGTGATTCAGCAGGGTAAATCCCTGGCATATTAATTGTCACAGTCAATATCTAGTCATTCCTTAGCAAACTAATTAGGCTTTGTTTGGCACAGTGACCGTCTTATAAGTTATAATAAGTATTTCATGCCAAATGATGCCGTAGTTCTTACCCAATAAAGCTTTCCTAGTCCTGACTATCGTATCCAAGTCCAAGATGCTATCATCAATCATAAGCTAGATTTCCTTTTCGTGCTGTTAATTGTAGATTTAAATCAAGGGAACGATGTAAGTTAAAATGATTATCTGTTGCAAGATTCTTAGAAGTTTGATTCGATTTTAAGAAATTACTTTTGGATCTTCAGGAGGATACCCTACATGGTTGCCCTCAAGTACAAAAATGTGTTATGTGCTGCCCTACTCAATCCTTCATCAGCAGAGCCACTTGTATGGCCTTCATCACTGAAAGTCATCAATGAGCTAAACCCTGATGCTAAATCTCTTCTAGAGAAAGCCCTCATAGATGCTAATAAAAAGAGAGAAAAAACCATATTAAAGGAAGCTGCCCACTCCTTCCTTCCACCACCAGATCCTACTCTTTCTGTTGAGGACTGCTCACCCGAGGTAAAATTTCTTTGATCATGGCATTTGTTTATCAAAAACCTGAATGATTTCTAACAAGTCAATGAAACTTTTTTTTCAGGATAGCGAAGTAGAGCTGTGTTGCATCTGCTTTGAACAAGCCTGCACAATTCAGGTTGAGGAATGTGGCCACCAAATGTGCGCCCATTGTATGCTCGCACTATGCTGCCAGGTCAGCAAGCCTAGTCACTATCAAACCTCCAACAAGCCTCCTCTTTGCCCCTTCTGCAGAAGCAACATCAATCAAGTGGTAGTTGCAAGGATGAATAAACTTGAAGTTGACAATGATGTCAGCATCAATGTTGATTGTGATTATGATGATGACGACGATGATTGTGAGGTCGAGTTGAGCCCCTCATCGAAGCCATGGAGATCAAAAAAGTACTGGACTTATACCGAAGGTAGTAGTAGCTTTAAGGGATTGTCTGCCATGGGTTCTCTTGGGAAGATGGTTGGCATTGGCTCAGGAAAGATTGCAGCTGAGTGTAGTGGAGAAGAGATGGATAAGAATAATGCCGGTGAGTTGACATGAAGCCAAGTTCATAACTCTTCCCTTCTCCAGATGAAAAATTCAGGATTAATACTTGACGCTTCATATATAAGCACTGAAAAACTTCTGGAGCAATGGATGAAAATGATCAGTGACCAGCCCCTGAAGCTTGGTTTCGTCGTGTAATATTGTATGATGGAAAGGATTAGTAGTGAGAAAAGATCTGAGAGAGCATGTATTGGCAAGAGAGGGGTTATGTATTGTCTGCCATTTTGCAATAAGGAGTGTGGTTACAGTAACCATGAAGGACTGAGGGTATAATTTTCTATATATCTCCAAAAATATCCATGAATCCTACTCTTCATCGATGGGAAACATTAAAATATTGATCTGTCTCTAAAATATAACTAGGAAAGGAATCTAGCTATGTTTTGAAGCTTTCCAAATTTCAGGCGGTGGGAATGTTTCACTGCAGGAGGTCTTAATGCTGACAAGGTGTAAGAAAATGCTTCTTTCTGAAGAGAAGAGCATATCTCGACAGGGATTCAGTAATATCAAGAATTTGGTGATTTCTTTGCTTGTAAATCACTTCATTTTTTTATTTTTTTTATTTTTTTTTTGAAAAGGTAAAAATTCGGAGTACCAAATAAATTTGGTAGCCCGAGAGGCCGTAAGACGGCAGCCGTGAACGGCGAGGAAACTCAAAGGAGCCACAAATGGCAAGCAAGATGGACGAAATGAAGTACAAATTTTCAAGTAAAGCCACAAATGGCAAGCAGTGATTTCTTTGCTTGTAAATCACTTCATGAACTTAGGCTGAGAGCTCTAATCTGCTCTTTTTTTTCTTTCTACTTCAAGTAAAGAAGAGAAATTTGTGGTGTGGTGTCGACATAGTAAGGTTACCATCATGGTCACCAGAGACCATGTTCTGGGCTTAATTAGTACAGTACAAGAACTAAGTGTGGACAGAATACAGACATATTGCTAAACGAACATATTCGGAGTATTAACATGCTTTAAAGGACACTAATGAGTATTAATCATTGAAAAGTTCACATTTTAACTTTCTTAAAAATTGTGACAAACCTTTAAACGACAATTATTCCAGAGAAAAAGGAAGCTGCCGAGGAAAATCTGCCAGATAGGAAGGCCTACAAAAGACCTGTGCAACCTTGAAAGAAGAGACTCCGGCTTTTGTAAGAAAATAGGGCCAGAATTCCCTAGCACCTAACAAAAACAGTACAGTAACTCAGGCAAAATAATGCATCAGGGATTCCCCTTGCTGTTATATCTATCTATCCTTGATGTTTTACTACACTAGAAGATGTCACTGGCACCCTCAGATATCACTCGTGACCAGCACCACCTCCAATTCAAGACCTATAAATGACCAACAAAGAAAAGCACCCAACTCAAGTATCCATCAGCTTAGAGTAAGCTTAAAATTCATGTATCTGCAACCGAGTCTGCAATTCTGAGCCAAAAATGTAAAAGAGAAGGTTATGGATCACTACCCAGGAGAGGAAGACTTCATTAAAAAGGACCGGGACAAGAAAATCTGCCCAGCTGGAATCAAAACTACATCTTATGTTCAACAAAAAAACCTACATTCTATATTCAAGGATGGGTATACACTCTGGTGTACAATGAAGCACTAAATGTATCTTCATGCCTTTCTATTTTGGACAGATTCAACTTTTGAGAGAGGTTTCATACTAAAAATCCTCTCTTTGGAATTTTTTCAAGGGGGACACAAACAAGCCAAAAGCTCTTGGCTTTTCGATGCTGACATAGTAAGAGGAGGATTTTGCCACACCGTTAAATTCTGGTGTGTCAAAATTTTGTGCAGGTTAGCTAATAACATCTGAGATATACAACATACTGCATATGATTGCACATTATAGTTATGGCTTGAAAGTTGCACCAGGTCGATACTGTCCAATTCCCAGAAGATCCTGAAACAAAAACCACTTCAGGTGTCAACCAATTCAGATATACATTTGAGCATATACTACTACTTAGGAAGAGGCGAGTGCGAAACATTCAATTGCAAAACTGCTCATACATCTTCTAAACCTCAAAAATCTAGTTTAATCAGCACGCAGGAAAAAGACAGGAATAAAGCTAGCTTCAGCAGCTATGACACAAGCGGTTTAGAACGGTTGAGCATTCAAAAGCAAATCAACAAGTGTGTCTAGTTTGCTTGATCCTATTGAGTTGTAATGTTGTAAGAACACGAGCTCGTTATGAAACACATTTAACAGAACTGTCATGAAAAACATTCAGGACTTGTGCATCATATGTTAACAGAAAAGAGCAATTACTGAAGGATGAAAAAATGAAATTCCTGAACGGATGGCGAATGTATAAGAACAGAAAGTCGAATAGCAACCTGGCATGCTCTATTCTTGGCTCTAGTTTCAGCTGTAGTGGGTATGTCATTATTTGGTTTCATAAATTTCTTCTCATTCCTTTCACATGAGCCCCATCCATCAGAAAACCTACCACTCCTGATGCGAAGAATCAACATGTTATGCAATAAGTACTGCAGATATAAAGGTTTGTTTATAGTTACAGTTCCTATGTTCAGCAAGCAACAAAATACATACGGCATGTGTGCTCGGACTAAAAATTCTGCACGCTGTACATTTCGCTTGTCATCAAACTCGATGGTCTTGTCTTTGATTTCAAAGGACACATTGAAGTAAAATGCCATCTTCCTCCAACCTATTCAGGGAAAATGCATATGAGTATATTTATAATTCTGGTCCAAGCACACTCATAACTGATAGAATTGAGTTTTTCATTAACCTGATTTCTTAATGTAAGGATTTCCTGAGATCATGATATAATCAGATTTCTCCAGAATCTGCCAATTTGTCAAAACATGAGAGACCAAGAAGATTTTACAAGCAACTTGCAGATGACATCAAACTACCAAACAACAATAACCTCAAAAATTAAGAATGCGTTATACTTAAAAGGAAACCTTCCCATTGACAGCTGTTAAGGTGCACCATTTATAGCAGAAACAGAATGACTCAAAGTGGAAATAGTATAATCTAAGTTGAAGATAAGAGTCAGTTTCTAAGAGAATGAGAAGCATTGTACAGTACATACGTACAAGTGGTACAACTTTGAGCCTTCAAAGCTTTATTAATAATGAAGTTAGAGCGACACATCTCTACACAACTCCATGGCATGTTAACTATGTGAGTGGAAAGCACCTCAATTCATGGAAGAATCAGCTACGAAAAACTTTGACACTGGTAATTTAGTTAGAATTGATAAGCAGTTGAATTCATATTTCTCCATCCTTTGCACCAAACAAATATTCATATCTGTACCTCAACATCGAGAAATAATCTAGCTTATAATAGCTTAAATCCTCAATGTTCAACGTCAAGAAGATAGTCTAATCTGTACCTCAAATCCTTCAATAATACTCGGCAAACAATTGAACGAACGCATACAAAGTCAAACTCTGGTTGCAATTATACAGGAAATTGTCTAGTAACAAGACAGATCGACTGAAAAATGATGAGTTTAGGTTAACTGACCGCCATTGCTGTCTCCTGGTACTCCTTGAACAAACTCACAGTGTTAACCCGCCCTCCTAAGGCAATCTGCTTGTCTTCTCCTCGTGGACAATCAATTGGCATCACGTTCTGTGCAAAAGGACTTATCTCCTTCCCCGTAAAGCTCCCCGATCCCGGCGAAGAGAGAACCGGAGTCGCCGGAGACCTAATCTGCGCGTGCCTCACGATCGCTGAAGAACTGTCTTCGGTCACCTCACAGGCGCGAAAAGAGGATCGCGAGATCTTCTGCGGACGTTGATGGTCGCGATCGAAGCTGTCCAGAACCTCGCCGCCTCCGCCTCCATAGTAGGGAGTAACGGCGTTGTTGGGGGAGGTGTTGTGGTGTTGGTTGTGCCTGGGGACTTTGAAGGACCTCTGGAACATTGGAGGTGGAGACGGAGAAGGCGAAGGAAGGATCTGAGGAGTTCGACAGTTGGAAGGTTTTAGGGTTAGGGGTTTCCGGGATCTGGCGGAGGAGATTGCGGTGTGAGAGGTGGTGGTTATGGCGGTGGAGTAGGATGCAGCGGCAGAGTCGATGACAGCCCATAGATCAGCGTCGTCGAGATCTTTGTCTTCGAAGGGGAGGATTACAGGAGAAGCCATTGATGAAAGCTCCGACGACGGCTTTGCTAGCTGCTGCCCGCTCTCACCTGAATTCAAATGGTATCTTCGGATGAAAGCCAGGCAAACAGAATAATATCTAACCACGACGTCGTTTTGAAATCTACTTCGTGTACAACATTCACAATGATATTTGGTCTTTTGAACATACTTCTTTCGGCCAATGGATAAACAACTTTAGTCAATAAATACAGATTCCAATAAAAATTATCATTACTCATTCAGTCATTTCTAATTAATCACTTTGAAAACCTAAAACGACACATAATATGAATCAAATTTTAAGTGCTAAAACGACAAATATTGTGAAACAGAGGGAGTATTTTTTTTCAAATAGTAGATATTTGACATCAAGGGGTGGTGTCTTTGTCCGAGAATGGAGAAAACCAAATGATTTAGACACCATTCGATAGCCGACCAGTATGCCCTCGCTACCCGCAAGACGTTAGCGGAAACGCTGCCCCCTTGAGGAAAAGAGGGTGTAAATAAATCCGTATCCACTCCCCCGTTCCACTAGTAAGTCCTCTAGTGCCTAAGGCCCCGTTCGGGTGTAGCGGAATACCCAAGTGGAAGATGAAAGGCCGGAAAAACGCTACTTGGCGTTGGTGTTCATGTGTAGTGGGTTGAGAAGCGGAAGATGAATTGGGGAGATGAAAATTCCCATTCCGCGCCCCTACCCCTCCCAGGGGAAGATAAATGAGCAGCGGAATGTGTACGAAATTCCGCGTAGCGGAATCTCAAATTCTTGCCCTAGCTCTCGCTGTGCTCCTCCCCGTCGCTCTTCTCAGATCTGGCCGACGACGGAAACGCATATAGAGTTGGTGTCGGTGAAGCTTTGGAGATCTGGATGAGCACAGAACGAGAAGACGGTGAGAAGGAGAGGACGACAACACAACGAGAAGAGGAGGGAGAGAATGAGAGGACGACTTACTAGGCGGCGTCGATGGAGATGCCGATTCCGGTGCCGGCGAAGCTCGAGATCTGCACGGAAACTATGCAGAAGAAGCACGATGAGGGTTTGTGGCTGGTTCACTGGCAATGTGTTGAATGAGAGAATGTTTTAAGTGAGGATATACTTTTTTTTATTATTTGTTTTAAATGTGAGGGTATTTTGGTCTTTTGAACATACTTCTGTTGGGATTCAACTACTTGTTGTGCCGAACACCCATTTCAATTTTTTCTATATTCCGCTACTAATTCAATTTCAGCTACTTCTCGGATTCAGCTTTCAGCTTTCAGTTCTATCTTTCAGCTAATTTAAGGAACGGAGCCTAACGGACCCTTCTGTATAATTCACCTCAAAAGTGGGTAGTCGGAGATCAAACTTTCACAAACAGTATTAGTACATGTCCTGCACTATTAAACCAAACTTGGAGGCTTGGACGCTATAGCGCCACATAAACTACCTTTGCATGAAATCCACATTAATAAGAAGTCCAGCCCATTAATAAAAATCCGGCCCAAGAAAAACACAAAAAAATCTGCCATATTATCTTTTCGAGCTTGACGGCCTTCGAAAACGTAACACCTCCACGTGTCCCACTGACACTTCAGTAGTTCTACTTTTCGATAGACCGCTCCCCGCCGAATTACCGCACCTTATCCCTTTTCTTTCGGGATATTTTCTTTTATATTTATATTTGAATCTGAATTTACAAATTTTCATTTCTTCTCGTGCACGTCTTTTTTGCGCAATAAACTTTTCCCTTCCTTTTGTCTCTCTCATTTTGCTCTTCTTTCTTCTACCTTTTCCTCCCAAAATTCTCGACCGCCAAATGAGCTGTTTATTTTCGTGTTTGCCGCTCTTCCACCATCTGCAAGAAAAAGGAGCCTTTTCTTCTATTCCTCGCTAAAACCCTACCCTTCCTTTCCCGTGATTTCTCGTTGTACAAATCTCAGATCTGTTTATATTCCGTCGTGAACGTTTTCCGCGAATTCTGATTCGTTTGTATTCATGAGAATTAGCCGTTGTTGATGCGGACTTATGCTGTGTCAGATTAAGATTTGAATCCGCTTGCCCCGTTTGAAATCAAGACAGGTAATTAAATTCCCTCTTTGAGTTCAATTTTCCAATTCAAAATTCGACTTCTGATAGTGACACTTACCTTCCTGATTTCGTAGATTGGCTGTGTTCCGAAATTTGATTTTCCATCCATTGGTTGATTTAAATCCCGTGTGTGTTAGGTTGAAGGTGCTCTGGTTGGATGACTGTCAGTTAGTAACGGTTGGTTTATCTCGTTTAGGAAGGATGACATTGACAAATTGAATTTTGATTTTTCCCATCTGGAGGCCATTGGCCAGTTTTAGGGTTTGGCAAGTTTATTTGTGGACTTGGGGACAGCAGTTTTGAGCATAGTGCTTTCTACATGGGAGAAGGGGAAGTTTGTGTGGCCGTGCTGTCTAATGGAGAGCTCGAAAATCAGAGGAATTCAAAAAGTGAGCTGAAACGGGATCTCCAGTGTGTGATCACTGATTCTCAAGAAGATTCTCCGTGCAAGAAGCAAGCAAAGGAGACCTTATATGATGACCTTTGCTCTGAGGTTACTGATACAATCATTTCTCCTCGAGGGAATCAGAACACCTCGAACATGCATGTTAATAGTTGTAGTATCAGTAAAGGTGTGAATTCAGATAATAACGGCAGTAATCAGGATAATTCTGGCGAAATCACTTCAACGAGTGTAGAGATGTCTAGTGATGAGGATATCTTGAGGCTATCGACTTCCCATGTTATTTTGGAAATCCCCAAGCATGCTTGCACGACCGGAATCAGGAAGATTACATTCAAGTTTAGCAAAAGCAAAGAAGATTGCACTAATAGTATATACAACGGAGGTACTCCCCAGCCTCTTTCCTATGATACGGGAGAACTGGCTTTGGAATCCAGGGAGGATGACTCCAGAAGCCACGTATTAGGCAACATGGAGCTGAAAATGGTGAAGAAGGTTTTACCCAAGAGCTGCCCAACAAATGTCAAGATGCTGTTGTCAACTGGCATTTTGGAAGGAGCACGAGTGAAGTATGTTACCACGTCACGGAATGTAAGTAAAAAGCTTTTGAGGGGTTGATTCTTATCCAAATTGAGATTGTGAACCTTTTTTTGTAATTTTTGCTGTGAGAGTAACTTTTTTTGATTCGTGAGCAGAAAGAGATAGCTGGAATTATTAGAGGATGTGGCTATTTGTGTGGTTGCTTGACTTGCGATTACAAGAATGTAAGTAAGTCTGCGCTGAGGTGTAGACCATGTATCATCTTACTCCCATGGTTCTCCTTTGCTGAGTCAAAATGTTAACTTCTGTGGCAGGTTCTCAGTGCTTATGAGTTTGAGAAGCATGCAGGTGGTGCTAAGACTAAGCATCCAAATAATCATATACATTTAGAGAACGGAAAGTCAATCTATGGTATTTTGAAAGAACTGAAGACATCCCCTTTCAGTTCGCTTGAGCATGTTGTTAAAGAATTTGCTGGTTCAGCTTTCAATGAATTTTCATTTCAAAGATGGAAAGGTAAGACGTATTATATATTTATAAAGTTTAGCAAATGTGCAATTAGTTTTCAAGTATATAAATCATGGGTGTATACATGCAGCTGGTGCTCAACACTGCGATGGATTAGCTCTTGTAGACAATAAGTATCAAAGGTAATGCCGTGCTTTTTCTGATTATGTGTGAGTTACTGAACTTGCTCATTGTTTAGAAACTCTTCCTTGTTTTGCTTGGTCCTTTATAAATAATTTGTGTTTATCTCATCTGAGTTGAGTATTGCTTCAATTAGATATCCCATTCTCTCTATTGGCCTATGGATTCTTTCTTTTCTCTTGCCTGACCTGTAATCCATTATAAATTTTCACAACTGTTAGAACTTAGAAGTAGTATCAGGTGTTTTTAGTTTATTGTCGCATGTGTACAATATATCCATTTTATTCACCTGTTGAGGCCATGAGCATTGTGGCAGATTTCCTTTATATGTACGTGAACGATGTGTATTTTGAGGAGCACCTAAGTGAAATTCTTGAACTAGTAGTACCCGTCATTTCCGTTTCATCACTGCCCTTTGTAATCCAACTCATTATTACGAAAAAGAGCTTGAAAGATCAGACTCCTGTGATGTCTAAGTAGCCACTTTTTTTGTTTATATGAAGAATAAATTCTTTCGAATTCTTTTTTGTACTGCAACCTACTAACATTTGGAAGCAGTGATGAAATGAAGTCACATTCTGCACTTAATATAGTACTGCAACATCATGTTCCTGGCAACTTATCCTATGTATTTCGTTTCTACTGTCAGTTCTTTCTTTTTTTGCCTGCTTTTAAAATCTAATGGCAACTGTAAATACTTTCTTCAGGTGTACCAGCATGGGTACAAATGAGCCTTATACCACTCTGACTGTACATGTGCCAAAACTTAAAAAATACTCTAGAAAGATTGGAAAGGGAGCGACATGTCCAGGGAAAAGGTTGAATCCTACACTGTGCTTTAATTATAACCGACTCTAATCTGTAGATAACTAGCCATTAGGTTGATATGTATATGCTACTGATGTTTGCTTTTGTCCAGGTCCAAGTCTTATGCTGTAAAGTTCTCTGTACAACAGAAAAGGGGGGGAGAAGGTGGTACTAGAAAGAGGTTAGCCCCCTAACATGCTTTTTGTATTGTATCTGGGTTTAGGTATACATAACTCTTTTCCCATTTACATTACGTTATTAAGTTTTTGAGAATCTTTTATATATCAGGGATAACGATCTACATCGACTGCTTTTCATGCCTAATGGACTCCCAGATGGGGCTGATTTGGCTTATTATGCTAAAGGACAGGTTACTACAGATTTTCTTGTTTATTTCGTTTCAAAAATGTCCTTATATCCTCCATCATGCAACGCAGGCAAAAGGCTGATTTCAGTAGTTCATAATCTCTCTTTCTTGACAGAAAATCCTCCATGGTATTAAAAGAGGGAATGGTATACTGTGTGATCACTGCAACCGTGAGGTAATATTATGATCTCATCTGAACTGCAAATTAGATGATTGACCATTTGACCCTTTATCTAAAACATGCTCGTGTTTTGCGTGCTAACAGATTAGCCCATCACAGTTTGAAGCTCATGCAGGATGGGCTGCCAGGCGCCAACCGTGAGTTTTTATTTTTCTTTTAGATGACGCTTACGGTATGTTGTACATGATGCAGCTTAAAAACTATATGTATGCCTACTGATTTTACAGTTACCGTCACATCTATACTTCCAATGGGCTTGCACTTCATGACATAGCTATTTCTCTGGTAAATGGACAAAGCCTTACTACTGGTCACAGTGATGATATGTGCACAATCTGTGGTAATGGAGGACAGCTTATGCTCTGTTCTAGATGTCCTAGGGCTTATCATGCAGGTATATAACTCTGCTGAGTACTAATTGTTTTTCAGCTTAACCTTGTTAATTTTAGATCATGGGTATGGTGAACTATCTTGCGTGTGCCAGTTTCTTTCACCT
The DNA here is from genome assembly GCA_934048045.1 of Polygonum aviculare. Classification (NCBI taxonomy): domain Eukaryota; kingdom Viridiplantae; phylum Streptophyta; class Magnoliopsida; order Caryophyllales; family Polygonaceae; genus Polygonum; species Polygonum aviculare. Next base: position 25,486,822 of record OW204031.1, read on the forward strand.
AGTTTAGATCATGCATTTCTCTTCCTTTGTGGATAGGTTAGAATTGAGTTTAGTTAGTGAGAAATGAGATGATGAGCAAGGAACAAAATTCTGACTAAATGCACTCTATTTAGCCTTCTTTTCTATGCTGTCCAGAAGTAATTATGAATCATGATTAGTATCCTGTGCATAAGCAAACCTTATGTTGCTCTTTGTGGTAAAAATGATGTATTCTATTACTAACTCCCTTTAGAAAAGATTGTCATTCTAGCATTTAGAAATGTTTGTCGTTTTTTAATTTTGGGAAATAATTTGTTGGTTTTGCTATTTTAGCTTGTACATACTGCTTAGAAATGAGGTGGATAGTTAATAAAAATTAAAACTTTAGAAAAAATAATCATGGACTCTATAGTAGGCGTGTCAACGGCTATGATTATCTTTAATGAACGGAGTGAGTATCTTTTGTCCTGGGATACTTTGTGTCTCTTTACTTTTATATTTTATGAATATGTAACTTCAATAGGATTGTTTTCCTGCAAAAGTTGAATTGATGGATACGTCTATATTTTTGGCTAAACTGTGCTAAATTTGAATGTAGCTCATTCTATTTTCTGTCATTGAGCAGCCTGTCTTGGATCCCAGCGCATTGCTGAAGATGGCTGGTGCTGCCCAAATTGTGTTAGTAAAGCTTCTTCTGGGGATACTTCTAGCAGCAATATAACGCCAATCATTATTAGGTTGACCCGGGTTGTGAAAGAAGTAGAGTGTGATAATGGAGGCTGTGTCATTTGCAGGTATGCACCTGTATATGTGTCTTTTTCTTCATCTTCTTCCTTGCCGAGTTATTGGGATGAACTTTCTGGCAGACTGTTACCTTGATTTTGAGAGTTTAAGAAGACATGCCTATATGAGCTACAGCTGATGAATAATTGACATTTTATGTTTGTAATTGTCTTTCTCTTTATACTCGTCTCAAGTTTTCACTTTGCTTATTGTCCTCATAAAATGATCGCTTTTCATGAAAAAGTGAACTGAATAAATTTATAGCATGCCTTTTTGACCATCTCCTCCCCCTCGTTATTTCATGACACTTTGATGTGTCTCAGTCTGTATTCTTTGTTGTATTCCAAACTTGCTAATTTCTTGCTTTCTATCAGGTCCCATGATTTCAGCTCTGAAATATTTGATGATCGAACAGTAATAATTTGTGATCAAGTATGTCTATTCCCTTCTTACATTGATGTTTGATTAGCTCTTTATATATGATGGATCAAATTGCTAAATGCACTACCTAATTTGTATATAGTGTGAGAAAGAGTATCATGTCAGCTGCTTGAGAGACAACGGCCTTTGTGATTTGAAGGTAAAGTCAAAATCTTCTTTTATATTGGTCTCTTTGATAGTGCTGGTTCTTCTTGTGATGCTAAACTTGTTCCTGCAGGCATTTCCTGATGGGGACTGGTTCTGCTGTGGTGACTGTAGCAGAATACATGATGCTCTGTGGGGGCAGTCTGCTGAAGGCATGGAGACAGTTCCAACCTCTGTACTTAGTAGAACTCTCCTACTGAAAGGTTTGAATTATACCTCTGAAAATGATGTGCAATGGCAAATCATAAATGGAAGTAAGCGCAGCAGTGAACATCTGCCACTGCTTTCAAGGGCTACTGCAATATTTCGAGTAAGTGTTTCATCTGTTCTCTTAGATTTCAAAACATTGACCCGAAGTATCCTCGGTGTAATTGAACAGCTCCTGCAGCTTTTGTATTCGTAATTCCAATTTTGTATTTTGCCAGAAAAAAAAACATAGCTTTTTCACCTGTTTATTAGTTTATTTCAGGCGGAATAGGTAGTATTTTTTGTAAGAAACACCAAGTTGGCATCATGTACAAACGTTCAGGATTAAGATTCTGTTTAGGTTTTACTGTGCTTTTTCCCCCTTTATGGATATGACACATTCATGTTGTTTTCCACAGGAGCAATTTAATCCTATTCTTTCAAGTTCTGGTCGTGATTTAATACCTGTAATGGTTTATGGGTGAGTCCCTTGCATTATTAATTTGCTCAATATATTGTAAGTGCTTTCTCCCTAATATAGTAGCAGATACAAAGATTTATAATCATTGCTGGTGTGTATCCATTAGCGTGTTAAGTTTATTGTGGAGATGTTCTTCAGATCTTGCAGTAGAGTATTAATTATGTCAATATTTGGGGATAAAATATAGCAGCATAATCTTACCTGTAGTGTGATTGGAAACCCTAGAATGCCATGATTCTTGGTTTTGGGCACTGACGCAAATGGAATGTTCACTCAACATTAGATAGCTGCTCATGGCATATTGATCCAATAAAGGTTCTGTTGGGTCAAGCCTGAACGAGAGGGAAAATAGGCTGGTTGGGTAAAGAAGCTCTGTACTTTGTGTGCTGGTTTTTTGTCCTAATTCTTCTGGTGAAAAGAAATGGTTTAGTGTATAAGGAGGAATTTTATAATGATAGCACATATGATTTTCTTTAAAGAGAAAAGCCTATAGTCTAATACCTTTTTCAATGGTTAGCATGTTTTGAGCTTGGTGTGAAGAATACTTTTGCTGAGGTTCTTGCACCGGGGTATGTATGTATATTGATAAACTTTTCCTTTGGCTTTTCAGGAGAAATATATCTGGGCAAGAATTTGGAGGCATGTATACTGTACTTCTATTTGTTAAGTAAGTTTTCTGGATCCTGATATAGAAGTTGTATCCACTGTCACAGATTCACAAACAATGGCTCTAATATATGTCCTTGTGACCTATTGATTTGTAAATATAATTTTGTTCTTCTGCATTTAAAATTATGCAGGTCAGTGGTTGTATCAGCTGGTCTCCTTAGGATTTTTGGTCACGAAGTAGCTGAACTTCCTCTTGTGGCTACATCAAAGGAAAATCAAGGGAAGGTAATCAAGAACGAAGTGGAACTGATTAATCAGATTCATGGCATTTTCCTGTAACTCAATTCTGTTGTTATTCGTTTCTTATATATTTTCTGTGTGACGTCCGTTTTGTCTGTTGATACAACATTATGTTTGAGCAGCATCCTGTTGAGAGCAAACCTCATATATTTTTTGTTTTATCATCTTTCTCTGTTCAGGGTTATTTTCAAGCATTGTTCTCCTGTATTGAAAGATTGCTTTCATCATTGAATGTGGAAAATCTGGTTCTTCCTGCAGCTGAGGAAGCCAAGGCAATTTGGACTGACAAATTTGGCTTTAGGACAATGACCCAAGATCAAGTAAGTTTTTTTGTGTGTGTGCGCGCGCGTGCGTGTGTGATTTGTTTTATTGTCTTTTTTTGTTTATGATGGAGGATAAGGTGATTGTGGGCTGTTCTCACCCTAAAAAGTCACTCCGCCTAACATGATGTGTGTTAGCAATCTTGCAATCTTGCGCCAATATTCTGATAAAAGCTTGTGCTTAACCTGCAGGTGTCAAGTTACCAAAAGAGCTACCAGTTAACAGCATTCAATGGAACTTCATGGCTAGAGAAGACAGTGGGTCATGCAACTGTATAACTCGTATCCCATCTCAGAAACCAAGACTCTGGGTGAAAAAGCTTCAAGTGAAGAAAACTTGTCTGCTAAACTGGGCTCCCGGGGGATGCATGATGGGTTTAGTTATTTTATATAATACTCACACATACTCACTTGGGCAGAGAGTCCTCACAGATAGTAAAAAGCTCAAAGTTTTGTTAGCAAACTCCTTTGATTAGTTATCTGTGCTTGTAGAGTTGTATAGTGTAGATGATTCTGGTTCCACTAGGCCGTTTTTATAGCTGTACAGTTTGTATCCCTTTGGGGGAGTCTGGTCTCTGTCTTTACTACTAGTTTAGAGTCTGTTTCAGTTGGCGACTCGGGAAGTTTGAAGAGGCCAGCTGTAGAATAAGGTCGCTATCATTGTGTTCAGATTACTGTATGTAAAGGCCTCAACGGTTGGTGTGGAGTAGTTATTAGCTCCAATGCAGCTCATTTACACGAGACTAGTAACTTAGTAACCAGGCCGGTGTGTCAGGTTATGGGTTATATCTGTGGAGAGAATGAACGAACTCTGTACAATAATAACAAAATCGAATTTATCTCTTCTCCTAAACTATGTGCCCGCCATTTTGAGTGCTTCATAACACAAATAGATAAAAAGGAGAGACAGACAAAGCCGATTGCAATTCTGGAGTTCTTCTCCAATGTAGTAGTCATGAAGCCCCTTCAATTCTATGTCATATATGTTGTATTTCATTCATATTTTCTGGAAACTAAGAAGCAATTAGAATCTTATGGGTCAAGAATAGGCCAAGGCCTCTTAAAACAAAAGCAGACTAACAACAAACAGCTATTTCGGATAGCTTTTTTTTTTCTCTAGGGATTATGAGCAAATAAGAGCACATTTATTGGTAGACCAAAATCTTGATAAAGGTATAAAATAATATATTTTATATTAAAATAATAAGAAAGAACAAAGTTTGGCCATCAATTTGGTTACCATGATGACTAAAATAAGTTTTGGTCTTTTGATGAGAAGGTGACACATGTACAAATTCATTAATTCTTTTTTTATTTCAAATTTCTTTAATAAAATAATAAGGAAGGAGTACAATTTTATATTTTGATGGCCAAAATAGTTTGTTAAGTGTTAACCATTATGTATACTCTAAGTATCTAATTTTTTTTTTTTTGGTTGAATAAGTATCTAAATTTTTTAATTTCCGAACACTTACTTATTTTGAATACTATTAACATATTTTATCAAATAAGCTCTTCTTTTTGCTTTCTTTTTTCTTTTTTCTTTCTTTTTGTTACCGAACATGGCCGTGCAAATCAATGTCAGGATGAAATATGTCCAGAGTGGGAAAAAAGAGGTTACTTTAGTTAGGAGTAGGACTTGGACTGCTCAGACTTAAAACGCACAGGCGTCCGCCACCAATTTTTCTTTCTTCCAAGCCCCCCCCCCCGCCGCCCTAAAACCTCTGTTGCTAAAATCGGAGGAGTGTAAGATGCCAACTTGTCTTCATCTCCACCTTCATCAATTCTCCAACCCTTCAAGGGTAATCTCTATTCTTCCCCCATTATTTTTCATTCGAGTAAGCTCAGCTCGAGTTGGAAAATCCGCAACTTCAATATTTTCATAATTTCATTGTTGTTATGGAGGAAATTTTAGAGATTTGTGGTCAAAATCGAAGCTTTCAATTTCTAAATGGCACTGAAGTCTTTGTTTGTGATTGAGATTTCAGTAATGCTGATTGTGGGTTTGTCTTATAGGTAATCAAAGGGTTTGGTTATTCTCAAAGGAAGACTACTACTACTGTCTTGTCTATGGCCATGGTGGAGGATGGCACTCGCATTGAGGCGGCTCCTATACTGCTTCCTGAAGGCTCCTGGAAACAGGTTATTGCTATTGCTCTTCTACATCTCTGTATTTTCTTATATATATACCTGTCTTGGTGTAGTGTAGTGTCTAAAATCTGGTCACTTCTGTTTTTTATTAGTATTTTGTTCTCTGTGTTTTCTAAGAGATATGGTTTTCTAGATTCCTGGCGGTGTTACAGCTGCTAAAGGGTTCAGTGCCAGTGGCATTTATGGTGGATTGAGGGAAGGAACTAAGCCTGATCTCGCCCTCGTAATGTGTGATGTAGATGCCATCTCTGCAGGTTCTTATTTTGAGTTTGATGTGTACTATATTGTCTTGCTTGCATACAAATACAATTAGAGTAAGCAAACATTTGATTGTTTGATATTTGTCTAAGCAGGGGCATTTACGACCAATGTGGTTGCAGCTGCACCTGTGCTTTACTCCAAGAAGAATTTGGAAGCTTCAAAGACAGTATGTTGATTACACCATTTTGATAGTTCTGTAACCAGCTATGTTTTTCATCATTATATGACTGCAATGTAATGCTTGGTTTTGTTGATTTCATTAGGCACGTGCAGTATTGATAAATGCAGGTCAAGCAAATGCAGCAACTGTAAGTCCTTTATTGCAAATTATCAAACATGGGTCTATAAATATAAAGGGAAATTTTGGAATTTATCTATAATGTTGTGTTGGCAATTGGTGCACTGGTTCTTCATTCCAGGGTGATGCAGGGTATCAAGATACAGTTGAATCTGCATGCGCTCTTGCCAAGGTAGTTCAGTCTTATAATCAGGGCAGGCAAAGTTTTTTGTGGAAGCCAGGATACCACTTCTTTTACTTTAATTATAATCTTCTTGTTTGTGTAGTTACTCCACATCCAACCCGAAGATGTTCTGATTGAATCCACAGGTGTCATTGGTAAAAGAATAAAGAAGGTAAACTTGATATTTGGTATAAAGTAAGTAATGATATCTACTTTGGACATTTGTGGCTTAAGTTAGTGATACTTTGATAAAAATAAAATCTAGGTGTTTCTATATTGGTTGGTTACTGACTGTGGGTATTTACTTACAGGAAGCGCTTCTTAATTCACTTCCGAAGTTGGTTAAATCCTTGTCATCTACTGCTGAAGGGTAAATTTTGCTTATTCTATTTTTAAAATACACTAAATGAATGTGATTAGATCTTCTACTTTTTCTCCTTTGCACATTTCTTCCCCTTTCCCTTGCATCTCTGTCTGCAGCTAAGTCAGATATTGTTCTTATTAGTGACACATGCTTAAATATTAAAGCTTGTTTGTAGAGCGGATTCAGCAGCTGTTGCAATCACAACCACTGACCTTGTGACCAAAAGTGTGGCTGTTGAATCAAAGGTGTGAATATTTCAATTGAAAAATAATCCAGTTATTGTTTGTGCGCTCAATTCCTTTTGTGATCTGAAGTTGCTGACTTTGCATCTGCTCACTTCTAAACAACTGTATGATGAAATGTTCTTTAGGTAGGGGAGATGAGTATCAAAATAGGGGGAATGGCAAAAGGTTCAGGAATGATCCACCCGAACATGGCTACTATGCTTGGAGTACGTGTTGTTTAGCTGCTCTCTTGTTCAAGCTTCCATTCGGTATGCTTTCTCATGTCATGATAATTTTCTGTTCAGGTTGTCACAACAGATGCCTTAGTTAGCAGTGATGTGTGGAGAAAAATGGTCCAAGTCTCTGTTGGACGAAGTTTCAACCAAATTACAGTGAGCGCCCATTAATCTGTATCGATAATGTTCAAAGAAAAATGGTCCAAGTCTATAGCGGTTGAACGTTCATACAAATTACTGCACGGAAGAATAAATAATGTCTGTTATATAGAGTTATACAACTTTTTTCAATCAAATGCTGCCATTGGGAAAAATAGTCCGGAGAGCTCTTTGAAGCAATTGAAATTGCATATTTGTTACCATTTCAGGATTTTTTTTTTTTTTTTGTCTCTGATATGTAAGGAATACATTGAAGAATTACATTTACCAAATGCAAGGAGATATGCACATAATAATGCTCTAGATGTTGGCTTTCGTAGGTAGATGGAGATACTAGTACAAATGATACTGTCATTGCTTTGGCTAGTGGGCTGTCTGGATCAAGTCTGATATCTTCTTTGGACAGCAGTGAAGCAAAACAACTTCAATCATGCCTTGATGCTGTAAGATTAAGTTTATTTATGCTATTCTTTCTGAAAATTAATTAGACACAGTCTAGGTAAAGCTGTAAAATTGCAGTTTAGACTTACTTTACCTGTTCTAGCCTTCCAAGGGTTGCTGTAAAATTGCAGTTTAGACAGCAGTGAACCATACGCTTTAAAAGCATGATGTTTTGCTCATCTGGTCATGAAAAGTTGCTCTAGATATGATTTGTTTTTGCTGAATCACGGCTGCCAATCATAAACATGTGCTGACTGTTTGTAATGATTGGAAATATTTTATACGTTTATAGAATTCCTTTTTACCGATGCTTTCCCTGTTTAGGTAATGCAAGGACTTGCCAAGTCAATAGCTTGGGACGGAGAAGGGGCAACATGCCTTATAGAGGTATATTGCATTGACTTCATCTCTCTAGCTCAGGCCTGTGCTGGCTGTGGTGGTATTGTTCTGTCTCGGTAGAGAGCAATGTACTTGTGTTCTTTTGGCAGGTGACAGTAAGTGGTGCTAACAACGAGGCAGATGCTGCAAAAGTTGCACGTTCGGTAGCTGCTTCTTCGCTGACCAAGGTAAAAGCCTCAGATTGATCATTACATATCTCCAACTCCAACATAGCAGCATTTCAAATTTACTTTTCGTGTGTGTTTTGGTGTATGTAGGCTGCTGTATATGGGCGAGATCCAAACTGGGGGCGTATTGCTTGTGCTGCTGGCTATGCAGGAATTCCTTTTGACCTAAAACAGCTCCAAATTACTCTTGGAGGCTTCTCACTAATGGAGGGTGGTCAACCACTTCCATTTAATAGGTACTTTGACCAAAGCCATCTTTTTTTTTAAACTTATACAGGAACTTGTAAACATGATTATACTATAAGGGTGTGTGTGGATGGCCCATTATATTGCAAAAATCCTAGGTATTAACATCATCCCATGAATTTCTCTTCCTTTGATTTTTTGTTCAGGAATGCTGTGAGCAAGTACCTTGCAGATGCGGGAGAGAAACATGGCACGGTTGAGATTTGCATCTCCATCGGTAAGCTTCTCTTTCTCAATTCGGTATCTCCATTGGTAATGTCGGTTGCAATACTATAATTTGTTCGCTCCGGGTTGCTAATGTGTAGGTAGCGGGAGTGGGAAGGCACAAGCTTGGGGATGTGATTTGAGTTATGATTATGTGAAGATCAATGCCGAATACACCACTTAAATCAATCAATGCAGTATTTGTACTCTGAGTAGACGGAATAGTATTGAAGCTTCAGTTGTTATGTATGATAATGCAAGTTTTTTTTCCTTGTATATCTAGTGAATTTGGCAGTTTGCATTGGAAAAAATGGTCAGAAATAAGAATTGGAAATGGTCAAAATATTTCAATGCTTTCCAAAGACTTAACGCCAAAAAAACAGGGAAAAAATGTGAAAGCAGAAATTCTTGTATGCATATATATTTGTTCCGCTGTTGCTATGCATTGCAAAGTCGAAAAAGGATGATTTGGCGTTAATATTCTGCACGGAATGGACTAGTTTTGGATTCATGTGTTAACCTTATGCAAGGAGTATTTGCCAATTGCCACACGTATCAGTGGAATGACATTAATTTTGTAGTTATGTTACCTCGGTAGATTGGCTTTGGTCACGGGGTTGAGACTTGAGACTGCTATGTGACTTTAAGCTAATTCAACAATTTTTTTCACATCATTCTTTAAGGCATTCATTTACAGCTTGAGAATATAGCCATATGAACACTGATTTGTCTTTTCCACGTTCTAATTCATGCCCATCATACATCATCAGCACAGAGTTTATGCTATAGTAAAACTGATACATATAGAAGCAAACAGCATTGCTTAGTAAGAGCAACATACAGGTACACGTGAAATACTACCAAGATGATCCTCAACCCCAACACATATCATACAAAAACCATTAGAGCAGTCCACACCAGAGTCCGACATTTCAAGTCATGATCAACAAAAGCTTATTTATCTACAACAAAAACATAAACTGTGTCGTACCTGAAGATCATCATGTAGTCTCAGCATAAGGGAAGTGAAGGGTCCCACGAGATTCCCGCAAGAAGCTACTCCCGCAATTCGAATCAGGGCTGTCAACATCATTATCATAATCCAAGAGTCCCACTGCGGACGTGTAATTGCTCGAAACTGTCTTCTCAGTGTCTGCAACTGCAGTAGGAGGATCATCCATGGCAAATTTCTTCTCGGTGTATGCAACTGCAATGGGGCCCAAACTCAACTTACACCGGCCCGATGATGGCTCTTCTCTATGATGCTTTTTGTCCTTCTTACTGCTTCCTCTCGCGTTCTTGCCCTTGTTGTTCTTACCCTTGCCATGCTTTTTGTTGTTCCTGTACTGCTGGTAATTCTTCTTCTTTGGTAGATGTGATACTGAAGAAGGTATGGGATCATACACATCAGGCGCCCATGACACGCTCAGTTTCCTCAGAGGTAAACCTTCTTTCTCACGGCTTCCTTTCAAGGCAGGAATGACCTTCCTCTGCACCTGCAGTGCATGGTGAGGATAACTGAATAAATATTCACTCCAAACATTTACAAGCTGGCAACAGCTGAGAATAACTGAATACGGGTGTGTTTGGATTACCCAACATAATGCAATAATAAGCCAATTAGGACAGAAACTTATATTTCTAACTCAAGTCCAAAAGCATCGATCGGGTTAACAATTGAGTCATGTACACTTGTAGACTGCTGGATGTTATATACAGGTGAAAAAATCACAGAAAGACTCTTTCCTGTAGAGGATATAGAGATAAACAACAAAACATTAAGCTACAACCGCAGTGAAAAGGGGAGATATAAATAGAACCCTTTAAAACGGGACGAAAAAAACCACACTGAAGAATTTAAAGCAAACATTGTTATGACAAGCACTGTCAATAAGATAAAAAAGTAGAAACGAAAAGTAATATTGAGCTAGTACGTGACATTGGCACCAATAAGGTTATGAAAGATCATACAACTTACAGGCAAGGACATTGAGCGCAAACAAGAACCATTCTCTTGTGCTTCAGAGGCATTTGCATTGTCACCGCTATATGCTTCAGGAAATGTAGAACTCTTACACAAGCACTTCACAGAAGCTGAAAGAGGAGCATTGAGCAAAGTCGTGTCATGTTCCTGTGCTATGCTCTTTTCACTCGCCATTGTGACTCCCATATCACTGCCACTGTTTGCACGCAAAGGAGAAGCAATGTTGTTTTCTACTTCAGAAGTTTGGAATTGTAAAGCCTCTTCAAAAGCACTGGTCAGTTGTGAGATAACATCCTCTCCACTTGTATCAGAAGTACACTGCTCGCAGCCCGAAGATGGTAGCTTAGAATTAACATCGTATTTGTTGTTGCCCAAATCCGGCAGTTCCACAGACACGCACCCCATGGACACAGCGACCTCTTGCATCAACTGCCAACAGCCATTTCATTCATTACCATACATTTCCATGAGAACATTAGGAGTTACAGTAATTGAGAGCACAGGGGCATAACTTCTCAACCAAAAACAAACATTTAGAAAAAAGACGTGGCGGGAAACTAAGTTCTGTGATCATTCCACTGACAAACAATCAGACCAGCAAGCATCAAATGATCACAAATTTCTACAGTAGCACAGAAGGCCTAACATAAACATCTTATGCATACAATTGGTACAAAAAGAGAACAGGAATCTACTAAACCAAATGCAGGCATTCAAACCATCATCTTTGAGAATCAACCACAGGAACAGAAATCACTCAAGCCAAACATCACAACAAAAAACTTTCACAAATCCACGAGAGCAAATCGAGAAAAAGCTTCGTACATACCTCGAGATTGGAATTAAAAAAAACGAAACAAGCAACCGGATTCCTTAACCCTCCTGAGACGTGAGCACCCAACTTCGATTTCTCTAGCGTCTTTCCCACTCCAGGTGAATGAGGTAAACAAGAACGAGAAGACAATACAAAGTACAGGGAAATAAAAAACTGCTCGATCTAGGAGGATCTCAACGCAGAAAAAAGCTAATACTAATTGGAATAACCACGCCAATTATCCTTCTCCAGCCGTTTAAGACGATGAGAACACAACGAGCTATGCAAAGCGGTGAATACGCAGATCGGTGTTGGGAGAGGGAGTTCAGCTAGCACCGAAGGCATTGTACTCCGATGCTGAAGGAAAGATTAGCCCCCTATCAAAATCCGAAACCTAATTTCTACAATTACAGACGATTGCAATATCCAGAAATACCAGGTGACGAATCGACCGATTGAAAAAGGGGAAAGAAAGCGTTAGAGGGGAGCTAGCTATAGCATTGAACAACCGATCGATCGAGAAAACGGTGGTGAAGGAGCCCTAGATCGGGAATGGATGGAAACAGACGTGGAAAAGGGGGCTAGGAGATGAAATGGATGACGATTGAGGGGTGAGAGTGACAACAATGGCGTTGAGAAAAGATATTTAAAGGATGATCCTGTGGATGAGGAGCTTCGGAGGCGGTCCTTGTGATCGAATCTGGAACGTACACGTTTCATCCAATTTGTCACCTTCGTAAAATGTGGGGGGATTCGCTCCATTTTTATACCTTTCTTCCCACGTTATTGCTAGTTTGCTACTACTGTCATTTTTCAATTTTACGCCATTTCCTTAAGGTTTTATTAAAGACCTTTATTTTTCTTTTTCATGAATTTCCTTACTTATATGATTATATCCTTTGTAACATGTTTTAGGAATCTAAAATAAGAAATTAAATTATTTCAGAAATTAAATTCCATGTAAAGGTTTATGTTCTTTTTAGGATAATAGTTTATATAGAATTTTTTTTAAGAGGATAAACGCAATATCTAAAATGAAAAGAGCTAAGAGGTATTAATAATTTGCTTCAAAGAATGGTACTCCATAGTACTCTGTATATTAGTAATATTTTACCTATCAAAGGTAGGGATAATAGAACTGTTATTTCATAATAAACCTGTGTTTTCTATCTCATGACAAAAGAACACGATATTTGAGGGATTGTCTTCTTATAACGTCTTTGATGAATTGAATAGAAGATTATTTCGGTGAATCCAGATAGTTCACCAAAGGAAGAGAGGTGAAAGTCCATCCTTACTATCTCTTAATGTTTGAAACAAGATTTTTGTAAGAAATCAACATTTGATTTTGATTTATAAAAGAGATCAATATTTGAAATTATCTAAAAATGCTAAAATTTGTCATTATGTTTAATATGCATTTACTCGTAAATGCATATTAAACATAATGTGGTTGTGTATCCCATATTATTATTATTTTCGGTTATAATGAGTTACTAGCTCATTATTGGATCAACATTAGATTACCCTACAGTTACGAATAATCTTTTAAAAATTAATAACAAAGGTTGAAGATTAACTAGAATTTTCAACTAAGCAAAAGGATTACAATCCGAAACAATATTACGAGGAACCCTTGAGATGAATGACAAACAACTATTATTTCGGTACTATCAAAAAAGTATGTCTATTAACTAATTGTGAGGTTCAACCAAAAACCTAATTGATTGTGAGGCTACTAGAGCTCTCAAACTGGTCGGTTCAGGCGGATTTGGGTTGAGTGTAGGTTTGGGTTAATCGGATTACAAGGCAAGTCAGGTTGGGTTCTGACAGGTTATTGTGCAGATTCAGGTCGACATAATGGGTCAATAAGTTGAATTTTGAATAATGTTTGGAAAAAATATATTTATTCTACACGTTTGAAAAAAAGAGTCAGTCTAACAGGTTTAGATCGGGTTTCAACCCAATCAGATTTGGGTTAATCAAGTTCAGTTTTTTCCTTTGTTCGCTACTTTTTGTGTCGGGTTTCAATCATAAAATTCTCGATCTATTCGGGTCAGTTTCTCGGGTAGGATTGGAATTTCACTTCTAGAAGCAACCATCAAATAAAATCTTGTATTTTGGGTGAGACTTTTGGAATTGTCCATGTGTTAAGAATTAAGTTATCAAACTATTATCCGAGTTGACTTGGCTATGATTGGGAAAGAAGAATTATAAATAAAAATTGAAAAAGTCACGGATTATGATTTATGAAGGAAATTAAAACATAAAAGGTGGAGCTCGAAATAAAACGTTTTCAACAATTATATTAGAGTAAACTTTAATAACTTTTAAAAATAACTACCCCACATAGGGTAAAATCAAAATAAAATGGATTTTAACCCGAAAATTTAAATCTGAGATCCAATTTCACCCGACCTGATTTAACCCAAAACCGTTGGGTTGAAACCCGACTCCATTGTATTCTAGGATATATAAAACTTATTTTGGAAAGTATATTATATTTTAGAATATATAAAATTTATTTTGAAAATTATAACATATTTTAGAATATATAAAAATTCCTTTGAAAGTGATATTATATTATATTAATATAGACAAATAATATTTAACTACTATATATTATTATTTAAATAATGTTAAAATTTTCTTTACTTTGTACCCATTGGGTTGGCCCAACCCAAAACCCGCAACGACTCAACCCAATAAACTTATAACCCGTTATCGACTCGAAATCGTGATGACCCAACCCGATTGACAAGTCTAATGAGAGCAAGATGAGGACATTATGCAACAATTATGACGACTTTGGTTTACACGATCGCATTTACTTCATCATGCATGTATAAATGACACCAAAGTTCCCGCCTCAATGGGGTTTTATAGTATTGAATTTATTCCGGTAATATCGAAATGAACTAATTTATAATTCATGCGTAAAAATCTCTTTCGCGATTACTTTTTTTCAAAATTGAAGCTCTATTCGACTACGTAAATATCACAATTGCACCCTATAGTATTTAAATTGTTTCTTAAACAAACGATTTGAAATATTAAACAAGAGCCTAGTAGATTGACGTTGAAATGAACATGATATCTAGACAAACCAATATGAAAAAAGAATAAAAACTATAAGATTAACCCGGAGACAATAAACCAACATAAAAACTTTGAAGAAGTTGGTGGATCACTCACGGTTTTGGTTTAGGGGTTCCCGTAACCGTTGAATCAGTGATTTGACCCGGTTCCAACCGCCTGTTCTAAACCGACTAGCGGGCAATTAAGTAACAAGAAAACAAAAAAAAATAAATATTCCCGACGAGTGTGGATCAAGGCTAAAAAAATATGAAGAAACAAAGTGTCGATAGAGCATGGAAGAAGTCAATTGAGAAAAAAACACAAGAGGAGTTTCTAGGAAACACGTGCATACACCTTATATTTGAATTCGTTAGGGAAATCTTCAAGCATTGATCACACCTCCACACTAGACGTGGGTCCGGTTCCGGAACCGCCGATTCCGGTTCCAAAACCGCCGGTTCTCGGTTCCAAATTTCATGGAACCAGAACCGATCCTTTGCCGGTTTTTCGGTTCCGGTTCCGGTTCCAAAACCGGCTAAAATTTTTAAAATTAAGATTTTATTTTTATTTACTATTTAAAATAAAAATTTGTTAAATATGGGTTTATTTAATCTCTTTTGATTTAAAATTTTAGTTTTGATTATTATATATAAACATTTAGTGCTTGATTTGTATTTTTTTTATATGTATTTTTTTATAACAGTTTTTTTTTAAAATGTTTGGTATAAATTCTGTATATTTTTTTTGTTAAGAAGAGGAGAAACCAACAGTTTGAGACGGTTTGAAACCGGCGGTTCCGAACCAACGGTTTGAACCGAATGGAACCGCCGGTTCCCCGGTTTTGGGTGAAGGGAAACCGGAACCGTAACCGTCCTTGGAACCGAACCGACGGTTCCGGTTCCGTACGGTTCCGGTTTTGGCCGGTTTTGACCCGGTTCCGGAACCTCCGATTACCCGATTCCATTGGAACCGGACCCATGTCTACTCCACACATATCCTTGTCAACTCAATATATTAAGAGCCCAAATACACCATAGTTAATGATCTATTATGGATTTGTGGTTAAGCTTATGCATATTTAGTAAAATTCATTAAATAAATGTTTCATTCTTTTAATAAAGAGAAAATTCATGTATCGGATAAGATTGATACATTGAGAAGCTAAAAAAACCGACAACAGGACAAACTGATATAAGAAAAGAAACACAACATATGAGTTTACTATTAAAGTTTAGTCTATAAGCGTTTAATGGTTGGTGGTGGTTCAATGACGATGGTTTGAAAAAAACATAGATGTGTGATTCATCCTTGAAGGCTTGTAGAATGAGATCAAATATGAGACGCTCACCATTATTTTTCAAGATATCATCTTGTGCATTTTCTTAGTGAATGTCTTCTTAGCTCTTCTCATTACGCTCCACACAATATGTACCTTATGTGATTATTTACTTCTAGAGAACTAAATTCATCCAACACCCATAATAATGTCATTGTTATTCTTATTTGTTAGTGTGTACACTCTCCCATGTCAATTTATCGACTGTTTATTTTTTCAACATCTCTATTCATCTCCCTCGTCTAAAAGTCTGAGTACATCATAACACTTTTCTTATTGAAAAACAATAACTACTTAGTACATTATTGTGTGACATAAGTGAAAATTGTGATTAAATGTTAAATTATTTAACTTAAAAAAATATATATTTTTAGAATTCTCTTTTCAAAGTTAGTTTCTAATAAATATACTACATTACTACTATATGTGCCATAATTGTATTATTATTACATTAATTGCTGATTTGATTATATCCCCCTCTATTTCATTTATTATTTTATTGTTTTTTAATCAATATTTCATGTCATTCTCGTATATACATATTTCTATTTTTATTACTTACTCCCTCCGTCCCATTGAGTTTGTCTCGTTTCCATTTTAGTCGTCCCCTTAAGTTTGTCCTCTTTCCTTTTATATCAACAATTTCTTACAATATTACCCTTATTCAAACTCACTTTTTACACCCAAAATCCAACTTTTCCTTCTACTTTATCACTTTTCAACTTTTTACACATATAAAATTACAATACTACCCCATTCAATTTCAACTTTTACCCACTTTCCCATATCCTAATACCTACTTTATCACTTCCTTAAAAACCGCAAAATTTGTCCTTTGAGACAAACTCAATGGGACGGAGGGAGTATTACTCTAATTTACTAGAGAATTATTATGGAGTATGTGCTAAAAATAGGTGTATGACTATACATACAGATGTACTCAGACTTTGAGTTTTACTTTATTTTCTATTTTTATAATTTATTACATTAATTTCCGAGATTCCACGCATCCCATTGGTCCATTCCCATATCACACGGATCACTACCCTAGCTCCTCAGAACCGTCGATTAACGAAACAATCCAACGGCTCCAATTCACTTCTGCGACGGACGCGAACTTCCTCCTTTATCCACGACCGGATATAAAGCTCCACCTTCAGCTCCTCCTTACGATCTCATCTGCGTCCGATACCAACAAAAAAAAACTCCCTCAAATCCCCATTGCTCTCTCAGATTTTCTTCCGGCGACCTCGACACCAGAAAAAATGGACAGCACCAAGGTCAAGAAGGGAGTCGCTGGTAGGAAAGGCGGTGGCCCCAAGAAGAAGCCGGTTTCCCGATCTGTCAAGGCCGGTTTGCAGTTTCCCGTCGGAAGGATCGGCCGTTTCCTCAAGCAGGGGCGTTACGCTCGGAGAGTCGGCACCGGAGCTCCGATCTACCTCGCCGCCGTCCTCGAGTATCTCGCAGCTGAGGTAATTTCCCGAGTCCGGTGTTGGAATCATTTCATTTCCGCAGAATTTTGTTCCCTGAGTTCCGATCTGTGCCCTAGTTTTCTAGGGTTTCGATTCGTCGTCGAAATTGCGAGAAATGGCTGCATTTAGAGCGATTATGTTTGTTTGTTTTGTGTGGATTGGGATTTGAGTCATTTGACCTGACGAGCTAGGGTTTTGGTTTTGGATCAGGTTCTTGAGCTTGCTGGGAACGCGGCGAGAGACAACAAGAAGAACAGGATTACTCCGAGGCATCTTCTGCTGGCTATCAGGAACGACGAGGAGCTCGGAAAGCTTCTCCAGGGTGTGACCATTGCCCATGGCGGTGTTCTTCCCAACATCAACCCGGTTCTTCTTCCGAAGAAGACAACAGCTTCCAAGGAGCCCAAGTCTCCCTCCAAGGCTGCCAAGTCACCTAAGAAGGCTTAAGTTGAATGGCCATGGTTGTGTGTGGTCTGGTTAGGATGAATAGGGTCATCCCTTTTGGACTCCTCTTAGCTTTTTTTGGTTTTCTTGTGGTTTTTGTATGTAAGTTTCAGGATGTTCCTGTAATTGTGGGTCGTAGGAGAAGTGTTTCGCTGTGTTGGATTTAGAACTCTGATTTGTAATGGCTCATTGCAAGATGAATGAAAGTGAATGTTTAGTTTTCTGATCATATCATCACCGTCTTTTTCTATGGTTGGCATATCTTGTTAGCTGTGAATGGCTTGTTTCAATGAGAAGATTATGAATGGTTGCTGCTGGATGAATCCGTGTCTTGTTGGTTTCTCAGTCTAGGGTTTGTGATTTTGGGTCTACAATGCACACTTCAATTATGTCATCTTCATAAATTCTCGAGTAATTCCCATGTTCATTGAACAATTGCCATGCTTACTGTTGGGTTGCACTACAAAACTAGGGTTGTCAATTAATTGCAAATGTTCCATGTTTGCTAGCTCCCCAAATATTCAATGGTCAGCATTCTCTAATTTCTCTTGAGCCAACAAAAACCAACAGCTTATCACACAATATCAGAGGCTCACCAAAAACACTCGGACAATGTCGGGCTTCATGAGTAAGCCATTAAAGATTGGCTTGAAAGAAGTTCAAATTGCCATTGGAGTGAAGGATTTTTGGATGATGAGTGCTCTCTGATTTGTAACAGTAGCTACCAAGGTGTAGGGATGATGGATGCACACACCACAATAGCAAGTGACACAAGTTCAAATTTAAGAGAATTTAATATTTTTCAAAATCAAATTAAATATTTTAACCAATCAAAAGTAAGAGAAACGATGTTTGGGCAGAGGATTTGGATGGTTTATTTGGTAAAAACAATAGTGGTTTCAGGCATTTGTTTTTTTTTTTCCCTTCCTCTCGCTATCAACAAAATCTCTACATTAACGCCTGTTACTAACCCTTCCAAAAAATGCACTCAATTGCATGAATAACAGAACAAGACAGCATCCACATTAGAAAACCACATTTCACAAATTAGCTTTGCATCTAAACACATACGAGTAGCGGCTCCATCTCAAATCTCAATCCATTATCAACAACAAAACAACGCCCTAGGGCAATGAAAATGTAGAACACAATTCGGAATTCCAACAGAGAGATTCGGCATCTCTAACAATCTTATTGACAGACTTTCCAATTACAACCATGCCACAAATCGCAAAACAAAAATCGGATCCCAACAAAAAGAACATCCATCTAAAAAAATCAACGAATCGACGAATCTTAACCCGATCATCCAACCGCACTAATCTAAGAGCTGGTGAATTTGGTAACAGCCTTGGTACCCTCAGAAACAGCGTGTTTCGCAAGCTCACCGGGCAAGACCAATCGGACGGCGGTCTGGATCTCGCGAGAGGTGATGGTAGGCTTCTTGTTGTATCGAGCCAATTTGGAGGATTCCTGCGCAAGCTTCTCGAAGATGTCATTGATGAAACTGTTCATGATGCTCATGGCCTTGCTAGAGATCCCGATGTCAGGATGAACCTGCTTGAGGACCTTGAAGATGTAGATCTTGTACGTCTCGGTGCTCTTCTTCGCCTTCTTCGCCTTCTTGTCACTTCCTCCTCCTCCTCCGCCGTCCTTCGGGAGCCTCTTCTCGGCCTTCGGCTTGTTCTCCGCCGGCGCCGACGGAGCCTTCTCGGCCGGCTTCTTCTCCGCCTTTGGCGCCATTGATCGATTGTCGCCGACGGTGATTGTAGAGATTGTTCAGAGATGGACGGGGGAGAAGAAAAGATGATTCGAGAAACAGAATTAGGGCGGTTATATAGGAATTCGGGGGGAAGGGTTTCAGAGTGGCCGAACAGGAGATAAATAAGGCCGTTTTGACTATTTCCATGAGTTTTAATTAAGTTGTTAGATGGTAGATATTATCAACTAATGCATATAAAATACTTGCACTTAAAATAACTTTACATTCTACCTATTTTTCACATTTTTAATGCATATAAAAATAACTTTACACTTGAAATGACTTTAAAATAACTTATTTATCTTACCGGTTTTATTGGGTGCATTTTATTTGGATCATGCAATTGCAAGAGTATCTCGATAAATGTTGTTTCGGATGCATTTAATCTAGGTTTGGATTATTGTTTTGGATGCATTTAATCTAGGTGAAACATACCCTTACAAGGGGTGGGAAAATGAAGAGTTAGCAAGATATGTGAATGTGAGAATACTAACAATATCTAGAATGGAAAACGATCCAGAAATGGTTGGCTCACACTCATGACACTCACCATACGTTCACAAATCCTATATCCATCTATCAAAATCTCACAATATACGTCAGCTTGAACAAGGATCACATATAACTTCAATACTTGTGTTTGCGATTTTAGGAGACCAATGGCGGACAACAATAAGCTTTGCGAAATACTGATCTCAAATGTAGTAACTCAAACAACAATGGTAAAAGGCAAGCATAGAACACATCCATGTTCGATCAAAAAAAAAAATAGAACACATCCATGGTCACATACCACACATGCCAAATCAAGATCAAAGGCCAGCAAGAAAACATAAGAAATGAAATGAATCTACCAAATAGAAGGAGGAGGAAAGAGAACTAAACAAGGGAACTGAAAAAGAAACACAGCATCATCAAGGCTATCTAATAATAACTATCAAGCATAGAAGAAACAACAAACAATAGCAATTAGGCTGCATGCATGCTTATAAAGACTGAAACAGGGGAATTGGATATTAATAAAGTATAATTACAATCTTCACATAACCCATACAATTCTTGAAGAAACCCCATTTGTCTAAGCGCAAAAATCTTGAGCATTTGAAAATTCAAAAAGGGATCATCAGCTTTCAATCAGACCGCATCCTGTTGAGCTGGTTCAAAGCCGGCTGCAAGATGTTGAAGAGCACCCAGCCGATGGCGGGCAGGATCACGATCAGGAGCAGAGTCCCCCTGTTGTCGCTCCCAGCAGCCTCCGCCGCGGCCGCCTCCGCCGAGCCGGGGGCGGCTGCCCACATGAGGCCGCTGAGTCCGAGGCCAAGGCCGACGCTTATGGCCTTCTCGTTCCTCATGCGGTTGATCTGGTTGAGGGCGGGCTGCAGGATGTTGAAGAGCACCCAGCCGATGGCGGGCACGAGGGGCAGGAGCAGGGCCAGGCCGCGGTTGTCGCTCCCCTCGGCTATCTGGGCCAGCTGCTGGGCCGCCATGGCGGGCTCGCACGAGCCCAGGCCCGCGAAGAACGCCCCGGCCAAGGCGCCCGCCTCGAGCGGG
Source organism: Polygonum aviculare (assembly GCA_934048045.1). Classification (NCBI taxonomy): domain Eukaryota; kingdom Viridiplantae; phylum Streptophyta; class Magnoliopsida; order Caryophyllales; family Polygonaceae; genus Polygonum; species Polygonum aviculare. Next base: position 25,507,819 of record OW204031.1, read on the forward strand.
GTCCGAGAGGAAACGAGGCCCTTTGGGATCGTGGGGAGCAGGGTCATGGGCTTGGGTTGCGCTGCGGGTTTCGGGTTGGTGAGTGTTGATTTGATGCACTTGGCGTTCAGGATTGCCATGGTTGCCATGGTTGCTGCCATTCTTCTTCTTTAGGATTCTTGCCTCTTTGCTTTGAGATTGGCTGGCTCTAGGACAATTGTGTGTATGTGTTTGTGTGATGGCAAGTGAAATCAGAGAAATTTGGTGGGTTATAGCTTATTGGAGGAGGGGATTTGAGGAAGGCCAATAGGAGATGGGATTTCCTTATCTTTGAGATTGTGCAGGGAGAGATTTGGGCCTCATGTTTTAACTTGTGATGCCCCACTTTGGTGCTCTTATCACTTTGTTTCTACGACCTTTTAGACACCATTTTGTCTTTTTTTATGGCTTGGATCAGTGTTCCAAAAAAACCCTCCTCAATTTGGGATGAATGAGATAGGCACAATTTAACTTACAGCAACAAAGTTAAGAATTGACAGTTTACTTGATGTGAAGAAGCAATTTCACCCCCGAAGAAGCAGTGACAGTTTTTACACACTGAGATAAGTTAGCTTATAGATAAAGAACACAAGTGACATCATTTTGATTACCATTTTGGTGAAGACTAAGTGTGTGTTCGGCAAAAGCTTATTGGAGCTTATTGGAGCTTATGATAGCTTATTGAAATAAATAAGCTTGCAAGGAGGTGTTCGGCAAGAGTAGATTATGATAGCTTATTCTAACTTATAGTAGCTTATTTTTTGCTAAAAATTTAAGTTCCTCATGTGTAGATTATCCAGCTTATGGTAGCTTATTCCCATTTTCTCCAAATTTATATAGGTGGGTCCATACCCCTCATCTTTCTGTCTTCTCCCTCCTCAATACCCTTTTCGTCATTTTACCCTCTACTTTTATCAACAATCAGCTTGTTTTACCGAACACCCGTTAGCTTACTAGAAATTGCCAGCCTTTAAAATCAGTTACGAATTTCAGCTAGAAATATAAGCTTCAGTTACAAAAAGCTTCAGTTACCATTTCAGCTTGATTTCAGTTAGTTTTACCGAACAGAGCCTAAGTGTGTGTTCGGCAAAAGCTTATTGGAGCTTACTGGAGCTTATGATAGCTTATTGAAATAAATAAGCTTGCAAGGAGGTGTTTGGCAAGAGTAGATTATGATAGCTTATTCTAGCTTATAGTAGCTTATTTTTTGCTATAAATTTAAGTTCCTCATGTGTAGATTATCCAGCTTATGGTAGCTTATTCCCATTTTCTCCAAATTAATATAAGTGGGTCCATACCCCTTCTCTTACTCTCTTCTCCCTCCTCAATACCCTTTTCGTCATTTTACCCTCCACTTTTATCAACAATCAGCTTGTTTTACCGAACACCCATTAACTTACTAAAAATTGTCAGCCTTTAAAATCAGTTATGGATTTCAGCTAGAAATATAAGCTTCAGTTACAAAAAACTTCAGTTACCATTTCAGCTTGATTTCAGTTAGTGTTACCGAACAGAGCCTAACTCTCATAATATAATAATTACAAGAAAGGATCAATAAAGTATGGAGATAACATTATCAACTTATCATCTTAGTACATGTAATAATAATAATAATTTACTTTGTACATTCATAAGCCTGTTCCAATTGTCTTCATTCTATCACTTTATTCTTGTTAAATCTTTAATCTTTTATTTTTGGTTTGCAAATAACCTTTCGATTTTGCAGTTTACTGATCGATTTAGGTTTGTATAGATGCCGTTTTGATTTTTTAGAGGTTATAAGGCGTTAGGTGAGTTTATTTAATACTGAACATAAGTGACAAACAAGATTGTAATTTTAAATGGCGGTTTTTCTATTGTGTGCCCTAAGGGCACACTTTAAGCCTACTAAATATAAAAACTAAAACCCTACAAGGAAAATAGTGAACCCATCACAAAAAAAATTTAAAAATCCAAAATTCAAGATTTATCAAATCTTTCCGTTAATAGCTGCTTAGAGTGTGCCCTAAGGGCACATAATAGAAAAATCGAATGGATATTGTAATTTAATAATATAGATGATGTCGGCATTGTGTAGGAAAATACATCTAGATTTAAGTTCTATTGATACACTAGTTTATAGTGATAAACAGTGGATAATTATAAACCATTAGATCTAAATATAATAGATAGACCAGATTTAATCTTTTTTTTTTATCAGGAAAGGGAGTTAGGATCCTGCGAGACTTTATTAGGAAATAAAACTAGGTCTGCTCATAAAGAGGTACACTGTCCAAAGACAGGAAAGTAGTTAGAGCAACAGGCGGTTGAAAATAAAGGACATAAGCATCCAAGGAAGAGGACGTGAGGCTAGTGAGCACGTCCGCCGTTTGATTGAGATCCCGACCAATATGAGAGACGACGACAGATTTAATCTTAAAATTGTAAATAGAGAAGATTTAGAAAATCTCATAATGATAGGAAACTGAAAACCACGTACGTATATGTATAATTATATTACGTTATATGCATTATATTTTACTGGTTGTGTATTCGTCTATACAACCAATAAAACATCATGCACATAACCATGAGTGCTCAACTAGTGAGCTAAACACAATGCGTTATATAATTGTTTTTGCATCAGAGTATAATTCAGTCAACTCATTAGCAGTTATCATTATATATGCATTCATGATATCTTTAAAAATAGCAAAATCAATGACGCTATTCTCCATTGTAAACAACCAATATGTATATTATGATGGAATAACGGAATAATGCTCTAAAGAAAATCAATGTCCTCTTTGCATATAACATTATTTTTTAAATTTTTTACTTAAAGTGTGAGAATATTCTTACTCAGAAACTTTTATTTGATTTTTTTAATAAAGTATGAGTATTTTCCTGATTATAAATAAAATAAATTGGTTTACAGCCATAAAATTGATTTTTAAATAATTTATAAGTGATTTGCAAATGAAAACCAATTTTTTCAATGGAAAAAGACTTAAATGACTGCTCTTTGCTTTTGTAATACTCAAATGTCAAAATTTTGGGTTTTTAATACCCAAACGTCCAAATTTTTTTTAAAGTACCCAATTGCCCAAATGGGACACATAATACCAATATGGCAATTTGGCTTAGTTGTTTTTTGTTTTGGTTGAATTTGGCCTAGTTGTTTTGTCATAACTACATACTAAAGCGGATGTTAAAAATAATAATTATCACGACACTTGTCAACTTCATATTGGACCACATCACTCATCTTTATTAAAATAATTTAGTTGGTTAATTTTGATTATAGACCCATGTGTATATAAAATATGAAAGAATGTATATCAATAAGATTGTATAGATAAGTTTTCCTTAAATATATAATTAATTAATCTTATCATATACTAGATTGGAGATTAAAATAATAATATAGAACAATATATGTTAACTCCAATTAAAAAATATAATTATAATTATAATACATAAACATTAAAATAAATTTTACAAATTTTATGAGTATTTAACTCTTATAAAAAATTGTAATCCTACAAATCTATATTCAATTAAAATAATATATGATAGCAGAAATGTTGTACATTAAAATAAATATCATAAAAATGACATAAATATAATAATATGAGATTTTATATCAAGCCATTCTTTTAAATAACTTTATATAAAATTTAAAGAAGTTTTTATTTAAATTAATTTCGTACCTTCAAGACACGGGACTAATACTAGTTAAAACCTATTTCTACATTCCGCATTCTATTTTTGATATATCTCACTTAACTATGATTTATCAAAACATTCGAAGGAACAAGCACAAGTACATGAATAATATAAGTTACCTATTCCCAATTCTATTTTTAAATAAATAATTTTCACCTAAAACAAAATTTACCGATACATTTCAATAACAATAATAACAACATTGACCCGATAACTTACCCATACATTTCAAATTAAATGAAAAAATAATTTTGTGTTCCAATAAAATGACCTCTTAAATGGACCTATCAAATTGGGCTTAATATAAACTTTAGGTTTAACTTTCCTGATTATAACATCGACAACTTTCGAGTTGATTAAATGAAGGGGCCGGGTCAAGCTTTTGACGTATATAGCTGGTGGCCGGTATGGACCTCTTAAATGGTTGGTCTTAATATGTAGGGCTTCAATTTCTCTCCCTCACATAAATTCCCGTACGCACATGTATATATTATATCGATTTTAGGGCACACAATAGAAAAACCGATATTATATATAGACTATATGGTTTCGCTGATATTTTGTGAGTTCGGTACAAGTAGTATCGACTATCAAAATGTAGGAGTTACTTTTTATGGAAATAAATTAAGGACGATAATTGTACTTGACAAAAGTAATAAAAAGGGAATCAAAGAAATTCCGTTTGGTACCCTTGAGTTTTTGCTTTTTCAGATGGTGTCCATGTAAAAAACTTGTTCTGGGAAATACCCCCGAACTTTTTAAAAGTTCGACTCGTATCTTTACTTACGTGGCATGAAAAATGGTCGTATGTTTTTTCGTAGAGTTGATAATCGATATACGCAGTTTTCTAAGAAAATAAAGATATAAGCAAATTTGTATTGGACAAGAAATGAATTCTTCCAGAAGTGATTGACCATCATTTACAACGTGATTCCCTCAACATTCACCGTCTGGTCATCTTAGTTTCCTTCTTGCTCCCGTTCACCTTCTTGTTTCTTCTACGATTTATAAATTTTTATATTCAATTTTTTTTTCGGCCGAAAAATTTTGTATTCAATTTGAAATCTACTAATTACACACTATTGATAACATAAATCTATAAATGGGGTCTAATTTTAATTAGTAGAAAATTCAAGGGCTCATTATAATTTACATACATACAAATAAAGACAAGGCTAAGTAAGAATTCTCAAACCACGATCTAGGTTGGTTAATTTGGGGAGAGATATACAACTTGAACTGAATTTTGGAAGAGGAGATAAAAGTCGAGACTCACAGACAATGATTCCACCCGAACAAAAGATTTAACTTGAAGTGAAGGACTAAAGAGCCCACAGATGCACTAATACCAATTGAAAGTGATGGGGTTTGGGAGATGTATTGTTTGTCGGTGCTAGATGACTTGAAGTTAAATTTGGACAATTTGCAAATATAAAAAGATTTTTCAATTCAATTGGGCATTCAAAATGTGTGAAAAAACGTGTGAATTGTAAAACAGTACCAATAAAAAGCGTAGGGTAAGCCCGTCATCAAAACGTGTTTAATGTTGTTAGATTAACTTAGTTACGATCTTCTTTTTTTTAAAATAGCTTCGGTTAAATGCTTAACCTATTGTCAAAAACTACTAACTATAACCTAACTGTTTATCCGGAAAAACATTCGGTCAATTAATTGTAAACAATTTTTCATTCTTCAGTACAATTAACTAAACGAAGTGTTCGGTTTTCGTTTTGCCCAGCTTTAGTCAAACGTTGACCCAATCTCATCTACGTCGATCGACATAGATCTTATTTATAGGTCCATCAATTGTGATGGAGCTTCAATAACCAGTGCTTGTCTTCGACGACCCCCTCTTGAGGTGGTACTAACGAGACATGTTTACAAAGTTATTTATGGGGAAAGTTGGGCTTCATTTGGACTACAAGCACGACTTTCTTATGCCACAAGCAAAATGTACTTGTGGTGAAAGGCTGAAACTTTTTGCAAGATGAATACATACTTAAATTGTGTACCAATCTTTCGACGAGTCAGAGTTGTACTTGGTATAAGACTGAGTTGTATTATGTTAGGTCGTCAGCTTTGTACTTTAAGACTTATGAAAATCCTTTATTTTGGTGGAGCATTGCCAGTTGTGTTCTCTTCGCACATTCCGTGATGGGTTGACTTGTTGCGTGTGACATTAAGAAGTATTTTACGCACCCTAATTTTGCTCTCATTTTTCTCTTCATTTTCAAGAATTTGCACTATCCTCACGACAATTTTGTTTGTCAAGTCTAACTCCTTTATTGTCCCACTTAATATTATTTCTATAACTTATTTCATTTTTTTTCATCTTAAAATTTAAAAAAATAAAAGCCTAATGCTTTATACACACAAAATATTTTCATGTACATATAAAATCTCACACTTTATGAAGCGTCAATTCTGATACCTGAGTAAAAACTTGACAACGTTTGAAGGTTTGTCATGTGTCAAATCTTCAAACGTCTATACCATTTTACTTAGGTGATAGAATTGAGCTTATAATACATCAAGTCTAAGGCATTGACGAGAGGAATATAAACACTTAGATAAATTTTTGGATTTGAGAAGAATCATGCTTCGTAAAGCGTCATGCATCGAGGAACACGAGTTTTGTGCCTCATTTTCGATTATGTTAGGCATCTGTCGATGACACGCATCATGGAATGTGGCCCGAACTGGATAATATAAAGGGGCGGGTATGGTCATTATTTAAAAGTCCGACCATTTCTTGACACATATTGTGATGCGTTGTTGTCCCCGACTAGGCTAGGTTCTCAATCCAGATCGTGGTAGAAAGTCTCCTTAAGTTGCGGAAGTGGAATTTGAGGTTTGATATGCGTGTCCAATGCGTTGGGCACAAGTGTTCTATGCGTAGAACGGGTGTAACACTCTAGAACAACACGATGCCTGGTACTCAACCTTATCAACCTGATGACAAGGTGTAAAGACCAACGTGATGATGTTCTAAGAGTGAGATCCACGTTAGGAACTCGAATAGCTAAAGCTTGGGCTCTTCGTAGAAATGACGAACAAATTGGAATTAGGAGAACACTCAACTAAACCATTGTAAATCTTTGTATTATGGGTGAGTAAAAGGATTACAATGGCTCAAACTTATAGAAGAAAACTAAGCTAAAAACTTTAACTTCAAGGAAAAGCTATCTTAGGCATAAGATAGATTCTTCCGTAACCTAACTAAATAAAATAAAATATTTAATTAATCTAGCTAATTTCCACACGTTTTGAAGACTAACATTCAACCTAGAAAATGGGTAGAAGACATTAAGATAGAAAGAAAGCTAACTAAAAACATGTAGAGACTTTAAGACAGATTTTCCAAGCCAACTTGCACTAGATTTTCCAAGGCGTGGCCGAGCGCTTGAAGTGTACGCACGCACAAAGGCCATGCGAGCACCTTGATCTTGCACGTTAGTGTAAGCTCGTCTCAAGCTCGCTAGCGTGCACGCACAAATGAGGACCTGCGATGGGTGCTCTTCACTCGATAGCAATGGTGGCTCAGTTGTGGCCTCAACAGTGGCATTGAAGTGCTCGATAGGGCCCGATTGCTTGTATTGGCGGCATCTTGAGGTTCTTCAGCCTATGAATGAGTATGTGACCAACTTGGAAGCTTGACTTGACCATATGCTTACAATGGCTTGAAGGACTAGGGATTGAGTGGCTCAGGCCACCAGCTTAGCACGACTTCGAGTGATGGGTCCCGTTGAGTGGAGTTGGAAGGTATCCTCCTCTTCTAGGGCCGACATGGTGGGCAAGGGCACATCATCCTCCCTCCGGCTTGGAAAAGTCCTTGTTTCTTCAACTTAGAAGGGCGGCTCCACATATGGTTTAAAGTCGGCCACATTAAAGGTTGCATACACTCCATACTTGTTGGGAAGATCCAATTGATAGGCATTGTTATTGATCCTCCTTATCATTTTGAAAGGTCCATGGACACGATAGTCTAGCTTGTTCTTGCGATGGTTAGGGTTCCTCTCCTTGTATAGGTGTAAACCAAGCTAAATCGGCAGGCTCGAAAATAAGTTGGCTACATCCTTTACTGTGTTGGGCTTCGTATTGTTTGGTTCATCGCTCCAATTGTGTCCTAATGCGCTCATGCATTTCCCGCACTTATTCGGCTTGTTGGGCACCACCTACATGCTCTCCTTCTCTCAAAGGGGAGGCATCATATCCAACATCGTCAAAGAATTGTGACCATAAACAATCTCGAAGGGGGACTTCCTAGTAGCCGAATGCTTAGGTCTATTATAAGAAAACTCAACAAACGAAAGTAAGTCCTCGCACTATCGAGGATTGGTCTTGAGGACGGCCTGAAGGAGCGCTCCCAAGGTCTGGTTGGTCACCTCAGTTTGACCATCGGTTTTTGGTTGATAGGAGGTAGAGAAAAGAAGTTTAATGTCGTGCTTGTTCCATAGAGTTTTCAAAAAATGTGCAACAAACTTGGTATCTCTATCACCTATGATAGTTTTAGGAACACTATAAAGTTTTACTACATTATCGACGAATAATTGCGATATTTCTACCGCACAAGTTTGTTCTTGGACACACAATAAAGTGTGTCATTTTAGAAAATCTATCGACAACCACGAGGATAGAATCCGTACCTCTTTTAGTGAGTGATAGGCCGGTGAGGAAGTCCATGCTCAAATCCTCCCAATGACCACTAGGAACCGACAATGGTGTGCACAAGTTGTGGGGGTTGGACTTTGCTTTGGCCTTGTCGCAAATGACGCACCCTTTGCATGACTTGGTCACATAATAATGCCAAGGTGTGTGAGCTCCAAAGTGAGATAGGCCCTCATTGGTTTCTTGGATAAGAACAACACGAATTCGACAAGAAGGGATGCATAGCTTACCCCTTCTTCTAGAGAGAGCATTGTCAACGACATTTTAGATCTACATGTATTCCACCCATCGAGCATGCTGCCGACTAAGTGTGGTTTGGCTTTTCAAATATGCACGTGCGGTGTGATCGATGTGGATCACAAACTTGCTTGGCCACAAGTAGTGTTGCCAATTAGTCTGAAGCACTTGGAAGAGCGCATATAACTCTTTGTCATGACTGGGGTAGTTTAGTGTGGCAACTGAGAGCTTCTCGCTAAAGTAAGCTATATGGTGCTTCTCTTGCATTAGCACACCACCTATGCTAAGTTCGGAGGCGTCACACTCGATCTTAAATCTCTTGGTGAAGTTCAGGATCATGCAGATTGGCTCCTTGCACAAGGCTTGCTTTAGGGCATTGAAAGCAACAACCTACTCTTCTCTCCATTTGAATGTCGTAGCCTTCTTGGTGAGGTTATGTAATGGGGTTGCAATGGACGAGAAAACTCGTACAAAGCGCCTATAGAATCCATTTGAGCGTCTTGGCCTTGTGCAAGTGCGCCTCAAGCTCACTTATGTGCACACACAACCGAGGACCACGAACCTTAAGTTGGCATTGTTCGTGGCCTTGCGATGGGCTCTCTTGGCTTGATAGCGATGGTGGCTCGGTTGTGGCCTTAGTGGTGGCCGTGGAGTGCTAGATAGGGCCCAACTGGCTTGTATTGGCGGCGTCTTGAGGTTCTTCACCTATGAATGAGTATGTGACCAACTTGGAAGCATGACTTGATCCTATGCTTGCCATGGCTCGAAGTACTAGAGATTGAGTGGCACGGGCCACTTGATTGACACAACTTCGAGTGATGGGTCATGTTGACCGGATTTGGAAGATATCCTCCTCTTCTAAGGGCTGACATGGTGGACAAGGACACATCATATTATTTTTATTTTATGAACAAAGAAGACTATATGATAAATAAACTCCTAGTCTAATTGCTTAATTCAACATGACAATTTCCGTCTTTGACTCTTGTTTACCTTAATTCTTTCTCTCTCAATCTTCATAGGTGTAATTTATATTATTTTAGCTAGATACTTTAAGAGGTTTGGAGTAATAGATTTCAACTCGTTAAAATAATAATAATTTAAGAAATAACGGGTAGCCTTATGTTCGACAGAGCCCGACCCTCACGACTGATACAGATATAAATATTTGGCCCTAGAAAACGGGTCTAAACCAGATCAAGTCAATATGCTGAAAAAAAATATCAGACTCAAGTAAGGAGGCAAATGGGGGCGGGACGGGGCGGATAATGCATTCCTCATCCCATCCCCTATTAGTCCAACGCGAATCTTTTGTCTCGGTACACGTCCCCCTTTCATGTCCCTAAATTCTGATTGGTTTAATTAATCAAAAAGTAAATACAAAATTCTAAATTTTAGGTAAAATAAAATATAAGGACCAATGAAAATACATGGGACATGAAGAGGGGACGTATAGACGGGACAGAAGATTTGCTTTGCTATTAGTCATCCCCATCCTCGCCCCGTCCCCATCAAATCCCCAACGGGGAGTGAGACGAGATATACTCATCGGGTTTAGGGCTAAATGTAACGAATAATAGGTTTCTCGTCCCCATCTCATCTCCGTCAGGAAATTAAAATTCAATGCTCGTATCCTTTCCTGGTACACACCAAGTCGGGAAATTCCCGCTCATTACAGGTGGATCTCTGCTTATCCCGGTCCCGTCATGCAAATGTGCCTCCCTTTTTTTTTTGGTCGAGGATACTACCCATGAGAATCGAACCGGGGACCTCTGAGTGCTATCCTGAAGGCTTAACCGATCGACTAAGTGCCCGAAGGCCGCAAATGTGCCTCCCTAGGCTCAACCTATAAACTTGTGTTTGATGTGGTCGAATAACAAGTAGAAATACGATATTCCGTAGCAAGAAAACCACAAAATACATGTACAGTAACGTATCATATATGGTTGCCTCCAAATTCCAGCGCATCGAAAGAAAGTGGGCCCCCCACTCATAAAAAAAAGAAGCAAAACAACAAAAGAGAAAAAAAGAAAAGAAGAAGCAGAGCGTCACCGTCAAAGGAACGGTGAGCGTTCCACCTTCCCGTCCTAATCGACCGTCACCGTCAAGTAACGGTAAGAATGGGTTCTGGTAGTATCCGGTGAAGGCTTCTTCTTCCGGTAGACAAGTCTCTGAACCCTACCACCGCCCCCACCTTCTGCCGTTGCGGTTTCCCTCATCTTCCTCCCAAACATCTATATAACCAAATCCCAAAAAGAGAGGGAAAACCCCAACGGACCCCAAGACACCACGTACCATCGCCAATGAACGTTATAGTAATCGATTCCGTCCTCAATTTCTATGGCCTCGAAGCTTATCCTAAAAGGTATTCTTCCTAGATCCCTCGCCGTCTAGGGTTTAGGGTTTCCCCCCCTTTCCCCTTAGACTAGAATTCTAACTCAAACATACAATTTTTGATTCTTTGTCACTAGCCTTTTTCTATTGGGTTGAATCTCATACTCTTCTTCTCCCTCGCCCTGTTCCAATTAGCTTGCAGATTCAAACAGATGGATTGTGGTTTCCTGACGTAGATTCTCTTTTTTGTTTTTATAAAGGAAAAACAGAAAGAAGCATCCTTATCCCCTTTTCTTTTCTCTTTTTCTTCTCTTCTAAGTACAGTGGAGGTTTCTTAAGAAGCAAAAAAAATTACAAGGTCTAGTTAATTCGAATGGGATTGTTTGAATAAGTTGTTGCTGTAGTAGTATTGATTTGGGGTTGGTGTAGATCAAGTAGTACAGATTCATGGGTGTTGGGGTTTGTGAAGATTTCAGAATTGTTGATTATGTAAGGCGCCTTTTTACCATTTGGTGTGCTCTTCCTATTTTGAATTCACTCTAGTCTCGTATGGTATTTTCCAAAGCAACAGAGAGAGCCGGTGTGCAATAGCAGATAAGCCAAGAAATGGTAGAAATCCTGCTCACAGCTCTATCCATGGAGAATCACCACCCCTCCACAATGCTGTCAATGGATTCAAGCGCCTCTTCCCACGACGAGCTCGACCTCGACCTCGAAATGAACCGCCACATCGTCCTCCCTCGCCCGCCCGACATCAACCTTCCTCTGTCAGCAGAGCGCAGCCCCACTCCTCAGCAATGGAACTCGGAGCCCTGTGAGATTCTTGAGGCCGGCCTTGCCCCCCAGAGCTACGAAGCCGACACTCATCTCAGCCTTCCGAAATCGGGGAAAAAGTGCGTTAAGAGGGTGGATAGTGTTTGGGGTGCCTGGTTTTTCTTCAGCTTCTACTTCAAGCCCATGTTGAATGAGAAATCAAAGGCCAAGATCGTCAGGGACACGAATGGAGTGTCCGGGTTCGAAAAGTCTGATCTCCAGCTTGAGACTTTCATGGTTCAGCATGATATGGAGAACATGTACATGTGGGTTTTCAAGGAGAGGCCTGCGAATGCGTTGGGCAAGATGCAGCTTCGAAGCTTCATGAACGGCCATTCTCGTCAAGGAGAGCGCCCTTTTCCGTTCAGTGTTGATAGAGGCTTTCTTCGGTCTCACCGGATGCAGAGGAAGCATTACAGAGGGCTTTCGAATCCTCAGTGTGTGCATGGAATTGAGCTCATCCCGAATCCTGATTTGTCTTGTGTTGACGCCGAAGATAGGAAAAGGTGGATTAAGCTTACAGGAAGGGAGCTGAATTTCTCCATCCCTTCTGATGCAAGTGATTTCAGCTCATGGAGAAATCTTGCCAATGCTGAGTTTGAGCCTGAAAAGGCGGCTGCTTTATCGAAAAGCAACCCTCCCAAGAAGCTTCTAAACGGGTCGGGTCTGAATTTGTCCACACCACCTTCAAACAACAATAGCAGCACTGATGGTATGGATCTCTCGCCCGTATGCAGCAAGAGAAAGAAAGATCTTTTCCCACATGCCAATGGGAATGGAAATAGTGTGAATGGTGAATATTGCTACTTGGGTCAGTCTGAAACGGATGTTCAAGTTCAACCAAGCGAGGCACAGTGGTTACACGACTTCAGCGGGGTCATGAAAGGCTCTTATGGACCCGTCACAGCTGCTAAAACCATATACGAGGACGAAGAAGGCTATCTTATCGTCATTAGCCTGCCATGTGTGGATCTTCAGAGAGTCAAGGTTTCATGGAGGAATGCCGTTACACATGGAATCATCAAAGTGTCTTGTGTGTGCACGTCAAGAACGCCGTTTATTAAGAGGCATGCCAGGACTTTCAGGCTATCTGATCCTTCACCCGAGCACTGCCCACCTGGAGAATTCATCAGGGAAATCCCGTTGTCCACCAGAATTCCCGAGGATGCGAAGATAGAAGCTTACTACGACAGTTCAGGAACAGTTCTTGAGATTATGGTTCCTAAGCTCCATGTTGGGTCTGAAGAGCATGAGGTCCGTGTCTGTCTGCGTCCTCGGCTAAGGTGAGGGGGTTTGCAATTCAGAAAATGTAGTTGCTGTTGCTATTTACTTTGTTTTAGTGTATTTTATATCATTTATAATATTGGGGTGCATTCTATTACAAGGATATGGTTTGTATTACAGTTTGTTTTCTTACACTGTTACACACCACATTACTCTACTTTATGTTCTAACATATACATTAAGATTTGATTTGTGATCCTTCCATTTTGGATCCAGAACATTGGACATGACTTGTGTAGCAACTTTAAATCTATGCACAGGACATGTGTGGTTATCATGTACAGATATAAGATATTATTGGCTTATCATCTTGTTCAACTTTGTCTGGTCACTATGGTAAGAGTTTGAAAGTGATATGAATGCGGACCTTTCTAGCAATCTCTTACGTGTATCAAGATGCTTAATAACTAGGGTTTGAAATTGTTAAGATTGAGAAGGTTCAACTGGGGTGGGGAGTTTGTAGGTAAAGAATGTTGGAAAGCTAGTGGGGAAGGTGGCAACTGGTTTGGTTGTTTACTGGCACATGATATTTCTCTGTAGAGGAAAACGATGCTTTGTTTATCAATTATCAGGCAATTTAGAATGACATGTCCTTATTTTTATTGCCCTTCTTCCCAAGCGTGAGCCGTGGAAAAAGCATTCAAGTCCAAATTTGATGCCCCTCTTTTTCCTCAACAAACAACCTATTAACAATTAGTAGTAAAATACAAGGAAGAAAAAAGAGGCGAGAATTATCAAGGATAAGGTCGGCAACATCTCAGCCAATGGCTGTTTTAGATGATATGAAATTGCAAAAAGAGGATTGTGATATGTTGACTGTGAGAGGCAGGAGATAGGTGGGTATGTGAATCAGTCTTAATCATGTGAAATTGTGTGCTCTCTTTTTATGGGCTTTGCTTATTTCTTGTGGGATTTTTTGGTAGTTGAGTTTGGTGGGATTGTGATTTTTAATTTGGGAGTAATTTTAATTGTATCTACCTCCTTGGCATTTATTAAGCTATGGCTCTGTTTATTGGCTTGTGCTTATGTGGTGGTCCTCTAATCTGTAGTGGAGAATACAAGAACAGTTAGCTATAGTAGTACTAATCTTGATAATGATCAGTTTGTTATTATTGTTGATACATGGGTTGTTTAGTTGGGTTTGCTTAATCAGTTGGTGGGCATTTTTATGGGCAAAGACCTAAGAAGAGCCAATTAGACTTTGATTGGAGGCTTGTTTGGCTATATGGCTTCTGAAGTGATGAAAGGCCGAATAATGGAGCAAATATTGTATTACTTTTTGACCCAGAAAAATTAGAGAAAAAACAGTAATCAAGGATTGACAGTTTGACCAGTCAAATATGAAGGGCACTTCCAAGTTGTTGAGTTCAACTATATTTGACATTTCTTCTCCTTACCATTTTTGTAGCTTGAGTGTTAAAAGAAAAGGCATGCATTTTTGTAGGAAAGCTAATTAGTTAAGAGATTGGTCATTGTTTGAGAGGTAGCTGACAACGTGTCATGTAATTGTGGGTTGCGAGTTTTGCAACCCAAATAAAGACCTTTATTTCTAGTAAGATTAGGCTACAGAAGATTACATGGGAACGAATGGCTGTTGATTGTTGTTGAATAAGACACGATTTAATGAGGAACGTGTACTAGTAGTTTTATGGTGGCCTACCTTCTGATCTTGTTGCTTGCAAGTGCAGGTAAACGCCTTATTATCATATATCATATGTTATCTATGATCTGTATAATCATATTTTCTGGTTGAAAGTTGAACCTATATATCTTTGCAATCATAGCTATCAGATAAATCATGTACATTATGGATGCACCACTTTGAGTAGATTGATTCTTAATGGTTTCCACTTTCTAGCTATGAGATTTGATTGTTTCATGCAACTTGGCATCAACGAGATTGGTAACATGTAAAGAGGCTAGAAGTTTACTCGTGTAACAAGTTTAAACATGCTGCATGAGGACACATTGTAGAGATACAAACGCCACCCAACATCAAAACTGCATGCATAGGTTAACTACCGATCGAGTTTTATGGAGCCAAGAGTGGGTCATAGACCGAGCTATACATGGTGCAGCCTTTTACTTGGGCGGCACCGCAGCGGGTGTTAGAGACAGAGATCTACAAAGGCATTGGAAATGGAACCTCGGTTAATGTTTGGACTGATCGGTGGATTCCTCGGCCTCACCTTTCGTCCCCAACTAACGAGCAACGTGATTGGCAAGTTAGTGATTTAATCGACTGGTCTACTGTCTCATAGAGAAGGGATCTGATCAAGGAGACCTTCCAACAACCTGATGCTGATGTTATTTCTAACATGGTTTGTGGATCCGTCTATGCAAGACGAATGGACGTGGTACTACACATAATCTTCTCGGTGAGGACGGCCTACCATGTAATGCTTCAATTGGAGTTGGAAGCTGAGCATGGATCGGGCAAGACACATGGGATTTTGGGTCGAGGGGTGTGGAATCGTTTGTGGAAGATGAGGACACTCCCCCGCGTTAAATCTTTTGTGTGGAGAGCGTTCAAGGACATCCTCCCTCATAACTCATAAGGTTAATTTGTGTCGATGGAGAATTGGTGAGACCAATGAATGTGCTTGTTGTGGCCAGGTTGAGGATGGTTTTCATGTTCTTTTTCGCTGCAGTGAAGCATAAAAGGTATGGAAAAAGGTTCCAAAGCTGAGGTACTGGGGTATGCAGGTTAATTTGATCCATGCTTTCTTTGATCAATTGCTTTTGCATGCTTCCGCTGATGATACTGAGCTCTGGGCGGTCCTGATGTGGAACGTTTGGATAGCTAGAAACAAACTTTTGTTCGAGGGGCATATCTTCGATTGGCTATGGACCTAGTTGATGAATTCAGATCACCAGAGGAGCCGTCGTCTGGGCATCAAGGGAACGAAGGACTTTTGGTGAGGCGTAAGTGACAGAGACCAGAGGCGGAATTTATTAAGATTAATTGTGATGCTTCTGTTTCTCTTCAACAAGGTTGTGCTCACGGTTTCATTGGAAGGGACGACAGCGGAGTGGTTTGCTTCTATGGATCGAAGCTGATTCAGGACGACTGACATCGAACTAGCTGAAGCAGAGACAGCACTCCCCATGGAGAGGTGATGTTGGTCGCCTGCTTGTTTGTATTCGTCACACCAGTAGCAGCTTTCCTGTTTGCAGTTGGAGTCATGCAAGGAGTGACGCTAATTCTGCAGCTCACTTTGTGGTTGGGATGAGGCCTCCCTCCCCCCTGTTTTAGTTTCTTGCACCAGATCAATGTTTAACGCCAAAAACAACTTGAGTAAACTGAAGTTCTTGCACCAGATTACAAAATTAAATGCAGAAATAAGACAGAATAGAAAAACTCCTTGCCATACAGAAAATGAACTCAGAAGGTGTGAAGAGCTTAGTCGACCTCTTCAATCTTGGGTCCGGGACCACCAGCAGCCGGAGGAGCATCGTCATCCATACCACCAGCACCACCCATATCGCCACCAGCACCCTGGTACATCTTAGCAATGATTGGGTTACAGATACTTTCAAGCTCCTTCATCTTGTCCTCAAACTCGTCAGCCTCAGCAAGCTGGTTCCCGTCAAGCCACTGAATGGAAGCCTCAACAGCTTCCTCAATCTTGGTCTTATCGGCAGCATCAAGCTTCCCGGCAATCTTCTCATCCTTGATCGTGTTCCTCATGTTGTAAGCATAGTTCTCAAGGGCATTCTTGGCTTCCACCTTCTTCTTGTGCTCCTCGTCTTCAGACTTGTACTTCTCTGCCTCTTGCACCATTCTCTCGATCTCATCCTTGGAGAGTCTTCCCTTGTCGTTGGTAATGGTGATCTTGTTCTTCTGCCCGGTTGTCTTGTCCTCGGCAGAGACGTTCAGAATACCGTTGGCATCAATGTCAAAGCAAACAGTGATCTGAGGAACACCTCTTGGTGCAGGTGGGATTCCAGAGAGCTCGAATTTGCCGAGCAAGTTGTTGTCCTTTGTCCTTGCTCTCTCTCCTTCATAGACTTGAATCAACACACCAGGCTGGTTGTCTGAGTAGGTTGAGAAGACCTGCTCCTTCTTCGTTGGGATGGTTGTGTTTCTTTGAATCAAGACAGTCATGACACCTCCAGCTGTTTCGAGACCAAGTGACAGTGGGGTAACATCCAAAAGAAGCAAGTCTTGCACTTTCTCGTTACCCTCACCGCTCAAAATGGCAGCTTGAACAGCAGCACCGTAGGCAACAGCCTCATCAGGGTTAATGCTCTTGCAAAGCTCCTTGCCATTGAAAAAGTCCTGAAGGAGTTGCTGGACCTTGGGAATACGGGTTGACCCACCAACAAGAACAACATCATGGACAGTGCTCTTGTCCATCTTGGCATCCCTCAAACACTTCTCCACAGGCTCCATACATTTCCTGAAGAGATCCATGTTCAATTCCTCAAAACGGGCACGGGTGATGGTGGAGTAGAAGTCAACACCCTCATACAACGAGTCGATCTCAATTGTGGTTTGAGCGGTTGATGAGAGAGTTCTCTTCGCCCTCTCACAAGCTGTTCTCAAACGCCTCAAAGCTCTAGGGTTTCCGGTAATGTCCTTCTTGTGCTTCCTCTTGAATTCCTGAACAAAGTGGTTCACCATCCTGTTGTCAAAATCTTCACCTCCAAGATGAGTGTCTCCAGCAGTGGCCTTCACTTCAAAAATACCCTCTTCAATGGTAAGAAGAGAGACATCAAAAGTACCGCCTCCAAGATCAAAGATCAAGACGTTCTTCTCCCCAACGCTTGTGGCCTTCTTGTCAAGACCATAGGCGATGGCAGCCGCTGTGGGTTCGTTGATGATACGCAACACGTTGAGTCCTGCAATGACTCCAGCGTCCTTGGTAGCTTGACGCTGAGAATCATTGAAGTAGGCGGGGACGGTGACAACTGCGTTCTTGATTGTGGCACCGAGATAGGCTTCAGCAATCTCTCGCATCTTGATTAGGACCATGGAAGAGATTTCCTCTGCAGCAAACTCTTTGTCCTCGCCCTTGTAGTTGACCACAATCATGGGCTTCTCAGCGGGTCCGGGAATGACCTTGAATGGCCACAACTTCATGTCACTCTGAACTGAGGCATCATTGAAGCGCCTGCCAATTAATCTCTTGGCATCTGTAAACAGGAACAGGTTAGATTATAGAGGAATTATGACATGGATTAAATGAAGCTACTAACACACAGTTGGTATAACAATTTCCACTTAGCAAAGCAAAACCATGACGATTGAAAAATGATTTAAAACAGATAAACAACAAATAGTTTCATCCACTACGCTCGATAAGTGACAAACCAAACTAGTTCTTACAGCTAATTCCAATCAAACTAGTTCTTACAGCTAATTCATCATCAACCCAACTTAATTGTATGATTTCTACTTCTGAGATTTAGATCACCTCAAATACAATGATATTCAACTACAAAGAGCAGATCTCATCATATACCACCTCTGGATTTCAATTTCTTTTCTTAGTTATTGAGCCTCAACAGTCTATCAGTTTTTTATAGCAATAGACTACCAATCAGGTTATATTAAGACAAGACCCAAAGATCATATCTTCGAAGCATAGGTCACCTTAAGCTACATCAAATTAATAAAACAGTAATCTTTGATACATGATCAATTTCAAACTAGACAAGCAAACCACAGTTAAACAATTAGACTTGGTAGATCTAGATCTGGCTTAACCTAGGTCAAAGTCCAAACCCATCCAACTAAACTCCCATCTAGATCCCAACAACAATGTCTTGCAGGCAAGCATAGTTCTACAATATCATCAACCAACACACACATTCGCAGAGAAAAGAAATCTTATACATGCACATTAAAAAAGATTGAAACTTTAACAAGATATGAGATGCAATCTAGAAGACTAACCAAAGACGGTGTTGATGGGGTTCATGGCGACCTGGTTCTTGGCCGCATCTCCGATAAGCCTCTCGGAATCGGTGAACCCGACATAGGACGGTGTCGTTCTGTTACCCTGGTCGTTGGCGATGATTTCAACACGGTCGTGTTGCCAAACGCCCACACAAGAGTAGGTGGTTCCGAGATCTATGCCGATGGCCGGCCCCTCTCCCTTTCCCGCCATTACTGGGTTCAGATTGGTGCTCAAGAGAAGAAAGAATAGAGAACAGAGAGAAGAGATGTAGTTTTGAGAGTCGGAGATAGGTAGGGGATTTATAAGAGATTTTGAGTTAGGGAGGCTACATGAGCTTATAAAGGAAAAGTCTTTAGGGTTTCATGGTGTACTTTCAAAATTCTAGAACCTTCGCTGACGTCGGCTTATTGTGAACCGTGGGATGGGAAATTCAGATCTGATGCTAATGCCGTTCAAATAGCTATACTTGGCGGTGTCATCAACCGACCTACCGAACCGCAGATCCGAACCGAAAAGGTAGTGAACCAACTCAACTCAACTCAAATATAAGACCAAATCAAAATTGAGACCAAACTTTTTTTTTGAGCAAATTCAGACCAAACTTGAAATGACCGAGCCATGTAAAATTTGACCGTTTTTTAGTCACCATGTTGATATATGGTAATTAGATAGAGATATATGAGAATTTTTTTAATTGTAAAATTAATAAGGATATATAATTATTAAAAAATAATTGGTTTATAGTTCATTTAATATTAGATAGGACCAGAATTAACGTGGAAGTTTGAAAGGATAGAAGATCTTAGTAGAATCTCAGTCATGTTCATATTTTTGTAAAAAGATCTCAGAAAGAAATTAAAAAATCATGTATTCACGCTCATGTTTATTTGTAGGATAGATATTAAGTTCGAAAGATAGATATTATGACTTTAATATATAATTAAAGATTAAATAATTAAGAAAAATAAAAGATATAAAATTGTTATTATCCGTTTGAGTTGAATAAGAAAATACATTAAAATCAATTAGATAAAGTGGAGCTAGAATCAACATGGTGGCTCGAAAACGGCCGGCTTTTATAAATAATCGTTGAATATTTCATATGATATTTGTTTTCCAATTATATGATTTTTAAAATAAAAATGGTTCAATTATTTTGGTGAATAAAATTGTAATGTATTTTGTGTTATCTTATGACTTTCCAAAATAAGATTAAGAGATCAAATAAATAATGTATAATAAGTTACTATTAGAGTATTAGTAACTGATTTTTCTAAATATGAAAAGGTGAAATAATATGGATTAAGGTGGAATAATACTATAGAAATTAATTTTATAAATATGAATTAATTTATCAATTACATCATATGTATTAACTTATGATTTTATACAATGTAAAAAACTGGTTAAAACTAAAAATACGTTTCAAATTGACGTGCAGATGAAGTATGTACGTTCCACTTTCTGTTATTTGTTTTTATTCACACTCCTTAACAATTTGGGCCTGTTTTGAGCGTTGCAGGCCTAGGTCTCATTTTGTTGGCGATCTATTAATGCTGGCCCAATTCCGTTTACTAGGCAGCCTCTTTTTGCGAGGAGTGTGAATAATTTTAAAATACTCCGTATAAAACAAAGTGGTCCAGGTGGTACGTGGATACGTGCTACCTAGGGGTGTTCAACGGGTCGGGTTGGGTCGGATCGACCTGCGACCCGCAAAATATATGAAAAGTGACCCGCGATCAGACCCGTTGACCCGTTTGACTTAGTCAAACCGGTGATTTATATGAAATGCGAAAATAAATTATGGATCGGATTTTTTCAAAAAAAAAATATACTACTAACAAAACAATAAATATTAGTATTAAAACATATTTTTCTTCTTAAAAATACATATTAATACTAATAAAACAATAAAAGCATATATATATATTTTAAATGTAACGGGTCGCGAGTCGACCCGCAAACCCGCGAGTTTAACGCGATCCAAACTGCGATCCGCAAACTCAAAAAAAGTCGACCCGCGACCCGACCTGTTGAACACTCCTACGTGCTACCTATCCTTCCTACTGGCCAAGCGAGAGTGTAAAACACGATTAGATGACATGTGAAGTCTATATAATGCACATGATAATATTTTAAACGAAAATATTAATAAAAAAATAAATAATATCAAAAATGGAAACATTAGACACTAAAATTAAAAAAAAAAAAAAGGTTAAGGACTTTTAGAAAACTAGTGAAAGGTTGAGGACTAACGGCGTAATTTACTCATAAATATATAAATAAAATAGTTAGATCTCGTACCTAGTCCCCGAAACTTTTTAAAATTAATGGAAGATGCACATATTTGGCACATTAGATTGATTTAAATTTGGGGTTTTTTTAATTTAAATTTTTTTTGGCCCTTTGTGGTCGACAGAAGTTACAATATTGAGGAAACTAGTGAATTTGGCTATGGAGGATTAAATTCGCATAATAGAGGGGTGCCAAAAGGAATGGACACCAAAAGGATTGTCAATATCTCATTGACACCAAAGGAAAATCTCAAAATTCTTTACGGCTTTTACCAAGCTTAACGCCAAGTAAGCAGATTGGCCTATCCAAAAGTAAAAGCCAGATAGAATTTCGATTCTCTTTTCTTTTTTCTAAGTAGAAAGAGAAGCCCTTAAAAGGGCATAATATTAAAAAAGGATGGGGTTAATGAGAAATCAATCGGGAGATATCCCGACCCCTAACATCTTCATAAAGCAAATTAGAAACGCCCATATGCTTGAAAAAACATGACGAAACCGGATATCCCAACTTCTATGAATAAAGCCTTGGCATCGAAACACCATGTTAGCCAAAGGATGACTACGCTCCATAGGTTGACATAAGAGAAGGATTACAAGTCTAGAATCCACATCCAAGCTAACCCTCTTGTACCTCCTGCTCCAAGCAAGCTCCAATCCTTTAGCAACTCCCCACAACTCAACCATCGAAACTATACAAACACTAATATTATGGACAAAACCCACCAACCATCGACCATCATCATCCCAAATTACTCCTGCAACAACAGGTAAACCATCCTCTTTAACGGAACTATCTATATTCAGCTTGACCCACCCATGGCTAGGTCGGCACCAAGAGATGAGCGAGTCAACCCGAGTGGTAGTATGGCTAACATATCACTCCTACACAATTGAGCATCACCATACTCCAACGCAAGCTTACGAATAACAACCACTCTATCAATATCATCCTATGCTTGGTAAAAAAACAAAGGCGTTACGCCATTTTCAAATCCACCAAATGGCAAGAGTGAAAAAATCCGTCCAAGTAAGGGCATTATCCCAAGTACCGTGCTTTAAACTTTTTAGTAAGTCTAAGCCAGGGATGGAACTAGAATAAAAGTATTACGAGGACCAAATCGTTTTAATTAAGTAAAGTGAAATTACAACTTATAATAAGAACATAATGATTACTTTAATTTTTAGCCAAAAAACTACTTTATTATATTACAGAGAATAATTTGTTCATTAACTCTATCAAAATCTCTAAATTGTTTTCTAAAAAATCTATTACATCTTAGTTTTATTTTATAGTAGCTAGGAACATAATTCTCATCGTTTTCATTGTGAAAGCATAAAATATATTATCATTGCTTAATCTCTACTTGTGTATAATATGTTTAATTAAGAGGACATATTTTATTGAAAAGAGATTAAGCATGTTTCAAAATACAATTATGTTAAGAAAATAGGTTTATAAAGGCTACTTATATATCATAAAAACTCTAAATTCATTATTAAATGCTTATTACTAAAAATTCAAACTCAAACCAAGGCTCTCGATCTAATAAATAACGTGTATGATTCAACATATGACAACAATAACATATTGTTTTAAACCCTTGAATTAAAATAGGAAAGTATAAGGTTTAGGGGAAAAAAATATTTAGAATAAATAAATAACTTTTAAAAGTAGTTTGTAGGAGTTCAATCTTTCAATATTCATAATTTGTGGTTCAGATGTCAGATTAAAGCGTATAATACATTAAATCGAAGGTCACGAAAAGAAGAACATATATACCTAAAAAAAACTTTGAATTGGGGGCCATTGACCCCAACATAGCTCCGCTTATGGTCTAAGCTAAGACGTGAGTATTTTAGAGGGAAACGATTGAATTTATTCTTAAATTTTACAAGAGTTTCCGTTCTCACATAATGCTTTGGATCTCTAGCTTCTCTTAATTCATGTATACATACGTGTGATCCAAAATCCTCAAGTGGCATCAAATTTTAGTGGCATCAAATCTTAATTATTGCTTGCGACATGCGAACTAAGATTAGAATATAACGCAAACTCACCTCTAGAATCGTGGAAAAGGAAAACACTTGCGGAAAATGAACCAATTAAGAACACATACACATCTTCAACTAGCTAGCTAGCTCTTAAAAATGAACCAATTAAGCTGGGCTATCCTCGTTATTCGAAACGGTACAGTTTACTCCACCAAATTAAAAATGAGAAAAAAGTAGAGCAATAATTGAATACAGATTAATGATGAACCAGATCATGCTCATGTCATCTGTCGATGGAGGTCAACTTTGAGGATCCATCAGTTGATGGAAGAGACACGATCGTATACAAACAAATCATGTGAGAATCCAATAGCTAATCTATCTAAACACGATTGGATTTTTTACCACAAAAGAAAAGAGAGTTCTCTTTCATTTCATTTGATTTGCTGTTGTTGTTGACGTTGTTTTGATATGTGGAAATATAATGTAGGGTCGTCCCATCTCGATCATACACACCCACATGCAAATACAGTGTGTATATGTAATTACATTACCCTTTTTTTTGTTTGAAATATGCAATTATGAAAACTCAAAGATCTCTCACGAGAAACAAACGAAATTGAAGAAATCATCCATGGAAGTCATGGAGAAAGCTTGATTTCATCATCACTCAGAGAACACAATTTGGGAGAGAATTATGTTACAATGTGCTTAGCTCAACCTACTAACACGTGAGCTTTATAACAGAAATTACAAAATACAAACTAAACCCCAACTTTACACTTTATTATATCAAACTACCCATATATCTCATATCCCCCCCTCAAGTTGGATTTGGGGGAGATTCACACAAACCCAACTTGAAAGAAAGGAATTTATGCTGAACTTCTCCCAAAGGTTTAGTAAGAACATCTGCAAGCTGTAATTGAGACTTGACATGAGCTGTTTTGATGAAGCCTTCTGCCACCCTTTCTCTCACATAATGACAGTCAATCCTTAAGTGCTTTGTTCTCTCGTGAAACACAGGATTAGAAGCTATATACTGAGCAGATTTGTTGTCACAATACATGGTAATAGGCAGAGCAACAGATATGCCAAGATCATGTAATAAACCATGAATCCAAACTACCTCACTAGCTGTAGAGGACATACTCCTATACTCAGATTCAGCAGATGACTTGGAAACTGTCTTTTGCTTCTTGGTTTTCCAAGAAACCAAATTCTCACCCAGAAATACACAATAAGCACTAAGGGATCTGGCTGAAAACTTGCACGCAGCCCAGTCAGCATCACTATAGCTTGTAACTGTCAAGTCTGAATGTGCACTATAAAAGAGACCCCAATTCAGAGTATGCTTGAGATATCTTACCACGTGCAAAGCAGCTTGTAAATGTGGCTCACGAGGTGAATGAACAAACTGGCTAAGATGTTGAACTGCATAGGACACATCATGCCTTGTAATGTTCAAATAAAACAGCCTGCCCACTAATCTTCTATAAACTTCAAGATCATTCAACAAAACCCCTTCATCAATTGAAAGATCAAGCCCTCTAGGTAAAGGAAAAATAGCATCCTTGCCATCCAATAAACCAGCATCCTTGACAATATCTAAGATGTATTTCCTCTGAGTAAGAATGGTACCTTTAGATGATCTGGCAACCTCAATTCCCAAAAAGAATCTGATCATTCCCAAGTCTTTGATTGTAAATGCCTGATCTAAACCTTGCTTGGTCTGTTTAATAAAATCAGCATCATCTCCTGTAAGCAACAAATCATCGACATACACCAAAGCAATAGCAATAGTAGTGGTTGTTCTCCTGACAAAAACTGAATAATCTTGCTTAGATTGTACATAGCCCATCTTTAACAGAAAAGAAGTGAGTTCAACATTCCATTGTCTTGAGGCCTGTTTAAGTCCATAAAGAGACCTTTTTAACCTACAAACCTGACCAGGAGAAGCCTTAGAATAACCAAGAGGAGGCTGCATATATACTTCTTCCTCTAAAAAACCATGCAAGAAGGCATTATTAATATCCAGTTGATGAATATCCCAATTTCTGACAGTAGCTAAAGCAATTAGAACTCTGATAGAAGCAAGCTTAGCAACTGGAGAAAAAGTATACTTGTAATCCTTATCTTTCACCTGAGTATAACCTTTTGCAACCAATCTAGCCTTATAACGCTCCACAGATCCATCAGGCTTAAATTTGATCTTAAAAACCCATTTAGAACCAATAGCTTTCTTACCATGAGGAAGAGAAGTCAGATCCCACGTCTGATTCCTTTCAAGTGCCTCAATCTCTTTAGTCATAGCTTCTTCCCAACAAGGCTGTCCTTTAGCCTGCTTGTAAGTACTTGGCTCATCTGTAGCACATACATTACAAAATGCCTGCACAAAACCTTCAGAAAAACTGGACAAATCAAAAATCTTAGCAGCTTGAAAGGAACAAACATACTCTTTCAATTTGGTAGGAGGATTCCTCTGCCTATTAGACTGTCTAAGAACAGGAGGTTGAGGAGCTGCAATAACCTCATCAATAACAGGAGAATCAACAACTTGATCATCTGTAACAGGAACAACAATCTCTGTATCAATATTAGTAGGCTCAGACAAATTCTCATAATTCCCAATAGGCAAACTTGATGACACCAGATCATCTGTCGCAGGGTTAACAAGAGGCAAGCTGTGATCAATAGAGGAATAAGATTCTGAAGTCCTAAAAGGAAACTCTTCTTCTTGAAATACAACATCCCTTGCAACAAAAAAATATTTAGCCTGTAAATCATACAAATAGTATCCCTTCTGTCCAGGTGAATACCCCATGAACACACACTTTCTAGATTTAGCTTCAAACTTGTCCTTAGGATGAGTACTTGACCTTCCATAGCAAAGACATCCAAATACTCTCAGTCTATCATAATCAGGATCTTTCTTAAAAATCAAAGAATAAGGAACTTTCCAACTCAAAACTGAACTGGGAAGCATATTGATGATATGAACTGCTGCCAAAACACACTCTCCCCAAAATTTCTTTGGCAAGCCAGCATGTAATCTCAAGGCACGAGCAGTCTAAATAATGTGCCTATGCTTCCTCTCAACTCGACCATTTTGTTGTGGATTCCCAGCCACACTTCTCTGATGCACAATACCTCTTGTAGCAAAGAAATCCTGACAACTTTTCTGAATAAATTCTGTGCCATTATCACTTCTAAACACCTTCACAAACTTATCAAATTGAGTATGAACATATGCTACAAAGGACATGATAATATCTTTGACTTGAGTCTTATACTGAAAAAGATACACCCAAGTATATCTAGAACAATCATCAAGAACTGTTAGAAAATAGGAAGCACCAGAAGTTGAAGATTCTTTATATGGACCCCAAACATCCAAGTGAACAAGATCAAATGGCTCTAAGGCAAGGGAATCACTTCTATTAAATGGTTCTTTACACTGTTTAGCCAGAACACAACTCTCACAAAAGAAATTCTCATTAGGCAATGACAAATGCTGCAACTTACTTCTAGAGCAATGTCCTAGCCTACTATGCAACAACATGCTGTCAGTTCTAGAAGAACTTGACTTATTTGCTAAAGGAAAAACAAAACTTCCATTGTTTGTTGAAGCATTCACAGCATCATGTGCAACTGAGGTCTTCAATACAAACAATCCTCCAACACGATCACCTTGAAGAACCATCTCCTTAGTGGTAAGGTCCTGAAACCAAATTCCACTAGAATTCAGCCAACTAAACAGATTGTGATCATCCAACAACTTTGTAACAGACAATAAGTTGTGTTGAAATCCATCAATAAGAAGCACATCATGAATCTCCAAGCTCTTATTAAGCCTGACAGTTCCGGAAAATTCAACAAACTTAACAGTACCATCTGGCAAAGCAACACGGACAGACTTGTCTAAACTCTTCTTTTTAACAAACAAGCTCGAATCAAAAATCATGTGGTCAGTGGCTCCTGTGTCAATGATCCATAGACCACTATTGAAAGAAGAACTAGCTGTCATAGCAGAAACACTAGCAAAGGTTTCAAAAACATTACCTGAAAACTTGGAAGAACCTGCCTCCTTTTCTTTGTTCACAAAGTGAGCTGAACTAGATGAACCCTTACCAGAAACTGAATTCTTTCCCTTGAACATTTTAGCCATCTCTTGACACATAGCTGAAACCACTTTAGGTCAAAACTAACATCTGCACAATCCTCAAAACCATCAAAAGGAGTATCTGCATCAACCTCTGCATTATTAGCTCTCCTGTCTCTCCTATCATTAAACTTCCAATTGTCAGGATAGCCTATCAATTTGTAACACCTATCCTTCGTATGCCCTCTCTCAAAACAATGATCACACTTCCTCTCAAACTTGCCATCATTCCTATTAAACCGATCTCTCCTTCTATAACCATCTTTCTGAACAAAACTGTCTCTCCCAGATAATCCCCTTTTCTGCAATTCTTCTTTACTAAGAAAATATTTACCAAATTGTTGTTGCTCTCGCCCAGACATGCTGTTGACAGATAAAGCTGAACCATCATGCCTTATATTCAAAGAATTAGAGACAGATTTCTGTTTCTCAGCCTGCTGAACTAAAGCAAAAGCACGATGAATATTTGGCAAAGGATCCATATCAATTATACTTCCTCTAATACTGTCAAACTCATCATTGAACCCCATCAAAAAATCCATTAACCTATCGTTGTCTTCCTGTTCTTGCTTTCTTGTACGATACTCACAAGCACATCTGCTCCAGATTCCACAATCACAGTCAATCACTACCCTAACACTCTTTAATTCTTCCCACAGTTTCTTGAGTCGACTAAAATACTCTCCCACAGATAAAGATCCTTGCTCAAAAGTGGCCAAAGTCCTTTTCAACTGATACAACAAAGGACCATTGGTCTGTCCAAAACGCTCAACTAATTCTTCCCACAATTGAAAAGCAGAATCAACATATATGAGAGTTTCAGATAGCTTACCTTCCATTGAATTCAAAAGCCAACATCGAACCATGTGATCAGCTCGCACCCATCGAGCACATTCTTGCATTCCCAAAGGAGGTCGCCTACAAGATCCATCAATAAAACCTGTTTTGATCTTGGCTCCCAAAGCCAATTTCACATTCTGACTCCAGCTGAGAAAGTTCGTCCCATCAAACTTCTGAGGAACGAGTTGTGCGCCTGGCTGATCTGAATTGGACAGCGCCAGCGGATCATTAGAAGCCAATCCATGCTCACGATCCCTTCGCTCTCTCTCCAATCGCTGAGCAATCCTCTCAGATCGAATTCTCTCTTCCTCTGAGACTCGTTCATGCTCATCATCCTCAATCGATACAGAAGCACCACGCACTCTAGACGGCGAGATCGACATTTCTTGAAACTCGAAAGAACCAGAAAAATTGAAAGCGGAAAATCAGAGATCTGCGCAAAACACTCGCAAGAGAAAATCGAGTTTTTCAAAGAGCTCTGATACCATGAAAACTCAAAGATCTCTCACGAGAAACAAACGAAATTGAAGAAATCATCCATGGAAGTCATGGAGAAAGCTTGATTTCATCATCACTCAGAGAACACAATTTGGGAGAGAATTCTGTTACAATGTGCTTAGCTCAACCTACTAACACGTGAGCTTTATAACAGAAATTACAAAATACAAACTAAACCCCAACTTTACACTTTATTATATCAAACTACCCATATATCTCATAAATTAGATTACTTTGTGCCGCCAAAATCCTCTCCATCGCTCTAATTACTAGTAGTAATTACTAGTACTATATAGTGCATGCTCAATTATTCTAATCTACCATGCGAACCTTGGATCTTCTACAGTCTTGAAAGTTCTATTTGTACATGTTGCCACTACAATCTTAATAATTCTGCGCTGGCCAAAACATTTTTAGTTTGTGGCCTTGAGTGTGACACATCTACAAGTTCAACATGGAGCGTCTAAAAATTTTCAAACGTAAAAAATGATTCCAATAAAAGAAAATATGAACAAACGATATTGTTAACGAATTGGAGGTCCGTGGTAGATTGGAGGATAATCCTATAGAAAAAAGAAAATATATTATGCAAACAAATATTAAATAAGAATCTTCATAGTAACATATATCTAATCGGAATCTAAGATAAAGAAGAACTCAATTCTTTGTAAAAAAACATGTCATGTCATCTAAAAATTCAAGACAAATTGATGTCATGCTTGGATACATGTTGAGTTATGGAGCCTAATTTAGAAAAGAGATAGAGAAAAGTAAATTACTTAGAATACAAGAAAAAAAGTTTTTAGGGTTTCTATTTTTTGTCTGATAGAACATTTTTGGGGGGAGGAAAAATACTTGATTATTATAATTGACGTGCTTTACCATTGAGAGAAAATCCTACAAAGTAAGATTAAGAGGTTAGGCTTAGGAAGATCTTAATCAGAGTAGATCTTAGGATCAGTTTCCTTGTAACCTTTGAGTCTTCAAAATCTAGTGGAGAATCTCTGATTTTAATCTTATTTATGTTTAATTAAGTTTTTGTAAGTAAAATATTTTTTATTAATTGCTAAATGAATTAGTTAAATAAAATTTATTATATTTAGCTTGAGTAATTAAATTTGACAATATGCAATAATATATAAATAAGTGATGAAGTGGGAGAGAGGAGAAGAGAGAGGATTCTCTTTGTTGTATATAAAAATAAAGAAAGAGAGGATTGTGAATTCTCTTCATTGCTCATGCTCTTAAGCCTAAAATTGT